>CM036261.1:14300423-14900423 GCA_020698575.1 Bostrychus sinensis | reverse complement strand
ATTTACATGTTAAAACCACATGTGTGTTTTTGGACGGTATTTTTGCGCTTTTGATTGCATTCTGCTCGCATAATATAACCAACTACCGCCAGTGTGCTCTATTTGGGAATATACTTTTATGATTTTTGGCAGTTACTGTATCAAATCATTCTAAATCAGCCAATATTGTTCTTTTTTTGTCCATTTTTAGGCTTTATTAATAGGACAGAATATAGTAGGTATTTGGGGAGAAAGCAGGGAGAGATATTCGGCAAACTGTAGCGGTCCAGACTTGAACCCTCAACACAGAGGCAGGCTGTAGTTGCCTTGCATATACACCACAGATCTACCACTGAACCATACAGCAGTGCTACCAATATTGTTCTTCAAAATAATTCCAAACGATAGCTACATATTGTTGCCAAAAATGATTGTTACACCTCTGGAATGTATATATTTCTGAGTTATGTTGTATTAATGGATTATGGACATGCATGCATAGCTATTTTTGACTTAAATTCTGCTTTCTATGCTTTTTTGCACAATAAAAGACCATACATTGCACACTTTTTTAGTTTGTCTTTTATGTTTGTAATGCTATAACATGAGCTTTACATTCAGCAGTTGCCCCTGATGTCCACTGGTCTTGCATTGACTGAATATTTAGTCAGTTTCTCTTGAAGATACATTCATTTATTTGCAGATGAGAGAGCCAGAATCTGTCAGGCTCAGGTTTGGTTGTTGTCAGGTAGAACTCCAGAGAGGAGCTGAGAACAGAAGCCCCACAGAGTTGATAAAAATACCTCACCCCGAAAGAGAAAAGAGGGAGCAGGAGCAGCAGCGGGGACGGCTGAACTTGTCAAACGAAAACTACACCTGACACATTCAAGGATTCACTTCTGAGGCTCGAACAATCAATGAAACAAGGACATTTTTAAGGATTCACACTAAAATATGTTTATGGGAAAGTGGTTAGCATTGTCACCTCACAGCAAGAAGGTCCCGGGTTCAATTTCCAGCCTGAGCGGGTGGGACCTTTCTGTGGGGAGTGTCTTTGTTCTCCCCGTGTCTGGGTGGGTTTCCTCCATCGACCTAAAACATGCAGAGCAGGCTAATCCTCCAGCTAGGTACTCCGGACCAGGATCCTGGTCAAGGTCTGGAGAAGGGTCCCCAGGCTCTGCTCTGCGGTCTCTCACTGCTCCTCGCAGGTCGCCCCAGCAGCGTAAAAGGATGGGTCAAAAAAATGCAAGAAAGAAATTTCCCTGCACGGACATTAACATCTAGGTTTTTTTTAGGAGTTTTTCCTTACCGAGAAGGAGGGTCTAAGGACAGGAGTGTCCTGGGTCTGTTTAGTTTAGTGTAGTTATTGTTTGTGCTGATTGTGTGTTAAGTCTGGTTGTGTGTTTATGTTTGATCAACTGTTTGTGAAGCCCTTTGAGGCGACTTTTGTTGTGATATTGGGCTATACAAATAAATCTGAATTGAATTGAATTGAATCTACCATACCTTACCTAACCATTGGAATTAATGTCTCATGTGTAAATAGAAAGCTTCCCCAATTCATTAGCTACAGCCAAGACTCTTGTCATAGCAGAAAATATGTTCCATATCCCAGACCGACTATAAAATTCTCATTCATTTGCCCATAGAATGTCTATGGTAACTCTGCAAGACCATTCTACAGGAAAATTATAGATTTCAGGAAAAAAAAAAAAAAAAAAAAAAAAAAAATCCCACTCAACCTTCTTGGATTTGCTTCAAACTTGGTAGTCACTGTCTCTCAACCACATATTATATCAGTAAAATTTGTATCTTGTATCTTTTTGGTTTATGAGATTTAGGGGGTTAAAAATGGCCAAAATCAGGGCAGGCTGTAAATATCATGTTCCATCAGGCATATGCTTTAGACCAGGCATTCCCAAAGTCAACACTGTTGCGGCCCCCTTAAAAATCTGAAAATCCCACGTGGACCCCCAACAATAAAATTTTACTCTATTCAAAAGACTATGTCATGCTTTTTCCCATGATAAAAAAAACAGTAACTATGTAACTACAGTAACTTTAGAATAACTCACACTATTGAGCCATTATTTAAGTATTAGTTTATTGTTTTAAAAAACAATACTTAAGTTTAGAGTTAAAAACATTATTACTGTTTAATTCTTTAATAATAAGCTCATGTAATCAATTGTAAGATTATAAAAATCAGTGGTAATTCAGGATCTAAAAACGGTGTATTTATTGTAATTCTTGTTAATTACATGTTTGTTAATACTTTATTACTGCTTCATAGTTGCGAGTAATTCTAAAGTTTTGCCAAAAAGCACAGACTGTTGGCTAAAATAGCTTCAAAGTAGTATTTTAAAGAACTATATAACTGTACTTAATTGTATTTGTTTATAATTTCTTCTCATGTAGACAGCCTCTGGGGGCCCTCCTTTGTGGCCCACCAGGGGACCCCGGACCCCACTTTGGGAACCACTGGTTTGGACTGTTTCTGGCAGATTATTGTCATGTTTGTCTTCTAAAAACAAAATCCTCTCAAGTGGGGCAGATACAACTTTGCACCTAAAAAAATGCCATGAATGAGGCACATTGTCCATAAAAAAAAAAAAAAAAAACTCCCTTCCTCTTGTCTCAGATCTGTCTCACTCTGCCGTTCGATTCTCCAACAAGAGACGTCAATGTGATTGGTCGGTGCTGAGGCCGGGCGTGTATTGATTGTCTGGTCATTAGGAGGACGTCCCGGCGGCACCTCTTTAACGAATGGTCATCAGCTGCACGGGACCTGGCCATTGACCCGCCGCCCCACCGCGACGCCTTCACTGACCCGCTCCAGTGCGAGTAAAAAGCCGGAGATATCGATCCCGGGATCAGACACCGCAGCTGGAGAAGAGAAGTCTGATGGAGAGGAGAGATTTTTAAGAGTACAAGGATATACTGGACAGAAAGAGGCATGTTGTTCTGTTTTTTTAGGGTAGTGGTTCCAAAATTGTGGGTGAGGATCCACAAGTGGGTCGCAGGGAGGTTGAATGTAGTTTCAATGTTCAGTCAAAATATTAAATAAGCCAAAATTTTGAAATACGAAAGCTATATGACGTACAATACAATTTCTGAGATTACAACTTTTTAATAAATTTGATTAATAATAAGATAAAATAAAACATTTGAAATGTAAAATAAAATTTTTGATCTCAAAATTAAAAATTATGACTCAAAAAGAGCAGTAAACATGAGGTAAAAAGTAAACATAATGACAAACAAAATGAGGCAAAAATGTTATGACACCGTGTTATTGTATTTATATTGTATTATAATATTATTGGATAAACTATAAGACAAAAAATAAATGCATTCTGATAATGAATTATTGATATAACATAATGTCAGCATTCCTTCATGTTTCTAAAGCACAAACACATCACTGGACTGCAGCTACTATGATGCAGTTATTTTTGATTATAAAATGTGAAATGTTGATGCTAATATGTCAAAATTTATTTCAGAAGCTTGTAAAAAACATATGTGTCCTTTAATTTACAAGAACTATATAGTCTATATAATCTATATAGGACATTATCAATATATGCTTTTCTGATCCAGCTCTTTCACTTTTTTCATTATTCAACATTCGTATCATCATTATTTTGACACAAATTGCATTCCATACCACCAACTACCACTTTATTTACTCCCAGGTCCAGTGTACAGTGTATTATGTGTATACAGCTTGTATTAACGTGTCCAGTAGGTGTGTGTGGTTCAGGTATTTGACTGTTTGGCCGCTCACACGTCCAACAGAGTCAGCTCTGGCACAGGTACAAGTCAACAAATGCATCGCGGTGCCTTCAGGGACTGGCTCATAAATCTGTGTGTGTTCTCTCTGCACAAACACCGCTCTATTAGACCAGAGCTAACTACTGCATCCACTGGAATATCATTAGCTGGAACCGATTAGGGAAAGTGTACTCTCACCGGCCACAATATTAGATACAAAATTTAAACTGAGCATCTGCATGGAGGGGATTTAATATAGAAAGAGAAAATATTCAGTGAGCAGCTGTGGAAAAATGCCACTTGTTTCAACCAAGGTCTGCTGAAAGACCTAGAACCAGTGTTCCACTTTTTCATTTTATTTTTTCAGTTTCATTTTTCAGACTGCGCCTAAGCAAATTAGACTATGGCAGGCTGCTGAGGTCTTTTCAGTGTATAAGGAAACACTGCATTGCATTAATTGGAAAGTGTGCTGTAATCAAAGCAAACTGTGGAGATATAATTCTGTCCAGACAAATTGCAGGTTATCTCAAAATATACAAAAAAACCCTCTCAAAAAAAAAAAAAAAAAAGAGAGAGAATTGTTGTTAGCAATCCAGCCACAAGGGGTCCCAAGCCAGTACGGTGGCCCTAAATCTTGCCTTAAAAATAAACCCATCTCTCAAATAAAAAAAAAGCAAACATTTTATATGAATGTCTATGTTAAAAAAAGAACATCAAAATAAAAGCAGAGCAAGATTTTTAAATGTGTTGCTTGAAAAATGAAACCTGCATTAAAAAAATAAAGAGTCCATTAAAATAAAGCCATGTCTCAATTTTTAAAAAGCTTCTTTAATAAAAAACTCACTTATTAAAAATAAACTTGTCAAAAAATAAAAAAGCTCTACTCAAATTAAAAAATGTTACAAAATAAAAAAAAAATCTTCTATTTAAAAAAATAAGACTTTCCACTATTTAAATAAAGTTCATCTAAAAATAACACACAGCCTCAATTTAAGAGGGCGCTGTTTCTCCAAAATGTCTCACTCTTTTAAATTAAAGCTGCCACAAAAAGAAAATTTTAAAAAGGCTCAGCTAACTCAACCAGTTTACTCAACCTTGATAAATGGAGAATTGTGTCAGGAAGGGCATCTGGCATAAAACTTCAATATGCGCCTGAGTGAATTCTGGAAAGCAGATTCTTTGCTGTGGCAACAAGGGTGATTTTAGGATTAATGATTTAGAGGTGCTGAGGTCCTTGTCAGCCAAGAAAGGTCACCAAAAGAAGCATTTAACATAGGAATGGTGTAATTTTCTATATTATGCAACCTTTATAGAGCTGTAGCTGTCTATAGTGCAGGATTATGGGTAGCCTAGTAGAACCATTAGAAATGTTATGGCAAAGTTTATAAAAAAATATTTTTATGTGTATTGTAAATATTAGTACTGTATATGTTTATACTGTGTACTGAAATCACTTTGTCACTGGGCTACATTTTTGGGTGCTAAAACCTACCTTATGGGTGCTATAGCCTCCTGGCATTGGTCTAGCTACGTCTATGGTGACAACTCCAGAAGGGAAAAGACAAATAGAAAGAAGAACACATGGTAGAGTCCCACTATCACAGATGTATTAATTACATATTCAGGATGTACGCAAATTACAGTAACTACAAGTACATTTTTATGATGAATGTAAACGTGTAAGCTTTATATACACTGCATTTTTGGTTTATTTGGGACTATGGCTGAGCAAAAAGGACTATGGCAGGCTGCAGAGTTCTGCTCAGTGTATAGGCTAAAGAAATATTGCATTGCATCCTTTTAGAATGTGTTCCATTAAAAGTTTCCCCATTTTAAACCAATTATTTATGATATACAGTGTTTTTTTTCTTTTCTTTCTTATTTTTTCAACATGAAGCACTTTACGTTGAGGTACTACAATCAGTTGTAAAATACTGCAATTATAATCTCAGCAACTTCAAAATGCAACAATGAATAGATTTTAAACGTGGGTCTAATCCGAAAAACAATACCTATTAAATTGTAATGTTAATTTTTTGCAATTATTATTATTATTATTTTATTTATTTATTTATTTATTTATTTTTTGGATACTCCTAAAATAAAAATAAATAAACCATATTTATGCATGGTTTGTATTATGATGGTCTGTTATTAAATGGTACTGTTAAAATGTTGGATAACAATAAAAAAATGTAGTGATCAAATTAATTATTATTATTATTATTATTATTATTATTATTATTATTATTATTTGTTGTTGTGATATGTTTATATTTATAATGCCTATATATTTTACAGTTGTCAAACCAGAATGTCCATTGTCCATTTTCTTTGGTAAATAATTTTTTTTTTTTTTTTTTTTTTTACAGTAAAGCTACAACTCTTGTCCTTAACATACTGTAAAAAACACAATCACTTTATATTTATGGCTAATTTTTAAGACTGAAAACACTTATTTTTTACTCTTCTGCCAAAATGCCTATGAATATGTCAAAAACATCCAAAAATACCTTTGCTTTTGATCTGGGGAAGCATTGGTGTCTTTAAAAAAAACCCAGTCTTTTTGAAGAATCTGGTGAGAGTGGTAGTGTGGCGAGCTGATGGCCGTCTCAAAGTGAACTGTCAAGCTGAGGAAATATTTCACGTCGACGTCGGTGGAAGAGGAAGACCAAAAATAGCAAACACAGACGGGCCGGGGAAGTGTGTGATCAGGAAGGGAATGAGCCGTTTGACTGGAGGAGCTGCGGGGGTAGGGGGGAGCTCAGGCGGAGGCGGGCAGAGTGGAAATGAGCCCGGCCGTGCAGTAAGTGTAGCGACCTGGAGGATAACCCCAACTTCTTCAGATACACAGAGAAGTACGACTACTAAAGGTTTCTCAACACTCAATAGATTTTATAGAGCATATGGTTACACTATAGTGGTGACTTTAAAAACCAGGTACAAAGGCTTAATACCTAGTTCAGTTATTATTTACCAAGCATTACTTCAAAATTATAAAGGCCTTGTTAAGTTATAAACACTGCCGTATTGTCTAATTTTTGAGTAATAAAAAATGTAAAATAAAAAAACAAAATACAAACATGACTACAGAATCTATAAACTATTTATTCACAGGGACATACACTTTTTTTACCAAGAATTTTCTATTACTTTTCCAAAACTTTTTACTTTTTGTGTTTACAAGACCCCAAAAATGACTTGGCAAAAAAAAAAATAAAAAAAATAAAATAAAATAAAATAAATAAATAATAATAATTCTAAAACTTTTTCAAAACTTTGCTCCAAAATATCAAATTCCAAAACTTTTCAAGGGCCTGGAAATTGCATTTTAAAATTCCATGACTTTTCCAGGTTTTCCATGACTGTACAAACCCTGTAATAATTAAAATTTGGTTAATTACATATTTACTAATGTTTAGTTACTGCTTAATAGAGTTATTCTACAGTGTTTCCCCAGTTTATTCCTAGCAGTATAAAAATAGTACAGTATTAATCATTATTTAAGTATTAGTTAAGGATTAGCAAACAGTTAATTATTTTAAAAGTATTACTTAATCATTTATAAACAACATTGCATTATAAACATTGTTATTAATGTGTAATTCTTTAGAAATAAGCTCATGTAAATCAGTAGTAATTCAGGATCTATAAACTGGGTATTTATTTAGTTATTGTTCATCACATATTTATTAATGATTGTGTTAATCTAAAGTGCTACCCATTATAGTGTACTATAGGATAGAATTGTGCTAAATTGTATAGTAATGTAGTATAATACACATGATAAAAGTAATCACACTGTATAAGGTAGCAGTAAAAGGCAAGATTTTAGTAAACAAAAAAATTAGATCACATTTTCCAAGGTTGTGTAGTATTATGTCTTTTACTGTTTTGTTTTTATTTATTGTATTGTTCTTATTTATTGCTATTTTAGTTTTACTCTCATTTGATTTTACTAGTTTTTATTGTTTTAATGGGAACTAGTAAGTTTAAATTGCGTATTCATTTATTTATTTATTGTTTTTATAATTTTGTGCAGCACTTTGGAAACTGTTTTTGTTTATAAAATGTGTTATATAAGTAAAGTGGATTGGAGTAGACATTTCTGTTAAATAACTGTTTTTATTTTTATTAAAAAGATCAATAATAAAAACATTTTACAGCATTGTTTGTTGTGGAAATGGACATACTTCTGAATGTGCTGCCCCTCTGAAGCTGGCTCAGAATTCTACTCTTGATTAAACTCATTTTGACTGCTTTGGGGATTGTTTTTTACTTATTGGGCTACGTTGTACATTATTTGACTTGATTTAGGATATTTTTTCTTATTTTACAGAAACACACAATCAAACTTAAACACACAATTAAACATAAACAATAACTAAACAGTCCCAGGACATCCCATTTTCTTTAGACCCTCCTCCTCAGTAAGGAAAAACTCCTAAAAAAACCCACATTTATCTTTACTAATAGAATTTTTTTCAGTGATTTTTGCCATTTTGTGTTGCATGACTTGATGATAGTTATTAAAACGAACTGAGCAAATCTCACCCATGCTTTTTTTCTCCATGTTGCCTACAGGACCCCAGGCTGCTGCACCACCAGGAGCTCTCTTGGACCCCCTGCCCTGGTGTGGCTCTCCCCCTCAGCCCTTCTGGACCCTTGTGGACGCAGAAAGGAGCAGTGCGTTGCTAACTCCTCCGGGGACATTCTGACTCCTCACTGGTGCCAGTTTAAAGTGGTACTGCTCACAGCCACAGCCGGAGTGAGAGGACTGACACTCTCACAACAAAATGGCCTCCGCGCGGACCACACTTCCCCCAGAGTGCCGGACAGTCCACGGGATGTACCACTTCTCTGCTGCTTGGCATAAAAACATGGGCCAGGATATTTATTTTTTATGCAAGACTAAAAATCCACAAATTAGATGAATGAAATGTATATTATGATGTTTCATTGATCTTAATAAAATGTACAGACAACAGATGTTGGATCATGACAATATTTCTAAACCAAATTAATAGTAAAATGAAATAAAAAAATAAAAAATAAAATCATCTTGTCCCCTCATCAAAAACAGACCTGGAGTTGTGTTTCATTCATGCATGTTTAAGTAATCCTGTATTCTCTGAAAAAGTTCAGTTCCACAAACCTCCGCCTCTCCCATGAACCCCCGCCCACTTCAGGAAGCACTGACCAATCAAAAACCCTCTACATCGAGTTTGCTTTCATTCATTAGCCAAAAACACAAATAAACAAAAACAAAAAAACGGTGTACAGCTCTGTTTCCACCAATTCCTCACAGATATTTTTCATTTTGTAGTGAAATGGCATCATACAAAGCATTTCAGGAAGTGAAGTGCTTTTTTTCTTTGATAATGGCTGTGTACGAACATCATCCCTAGCCCCTAACAGCTGAATCAATGTATAGTCCCTCAGATATAGCAAACTGTATGGTGCACTGATTTTGTGAATGATTTGGACACTTGCTTACCACTGATGTGACTCTGGCATTTGTGCAATAAAAAGTTTGTCAAACTCAGCTGATAAAGGTCTTCTGTGATAAAGCCAAACCAGACTTTAATGATATTTTAGTTATTTATAGATAAATAATAATCATACGTATGATTTTTAACATAAATTATCACATTAAGGAATAAAGCTGACTGAATTATTCCATTATGTGGGGAAGCTGACGTCTGTATGAACTAAGGTAAGCTAACCTTAGCTATTTTACACTATAAAGGTTTATATAAGTAAGCAATTTAATTTATTCATAAATACGACCTGACAGAAGTAAAACAGTGTTTCTAACTGGTTTCATACAGACGTGTTGTGTTCAGTTTACAGACCTGCCACGGTCCCGTTTTTCTCCCCCGAAACTTGCAAAGCATTCTGGTCTATACTGACCGTCTAGTGGCCATCGGTGTCCACTACTTTTCAAAATGCATTGTGGGAAATTTTGAGTGCACTAGCTTTCATCCAGTAGCCGTTCGGATACCACTAGAAAATGGTGTGACTACTATATAGGGATTATATAGGGATTAGGGAGGACACAGCCCATATGTTCAAAAGACCACAACACTCTGCCCTCTGCTGGTCTCTTTATCGGTTTCTTTATTGCAAATAGTGTTGTAACGCCTGGTCTGGTCTTGCGATTGTTTCTGAGACCATTTTGTACGATCTTGGTGTCGTCTCTGCCTTGGCTGCAGTCTTACTTGATCTTGGTCTTCAATCCAATTTAGTTCTTGTTTCAGTCGCAGAGAATTTTTTAAACATTATTTGAAAATACAGTACTTTTGAAAATGTATAAGTCATTTGTTTTCAGCATAAGAAGAACCAGGAAAATGTATGCTGGCCTTAATCATAAAATAATCAATAATGTATTTGAACCACTTTTTTCCCCCTTTCCCTTTGATTTAGTTCACAGGGTTTGGTTTTGACCTTGTCTCAGTTTAGCTTTGGTCTTTATTCACACTGGTCTCGGACAGGTTTCATTTAGTATGGTCTTGACTGCAACACTAGTGGTAACAGCGGCGTACTTATTAAAAATGTATACATACATTAATACAAACATATCAACATATATCTATGGTAACTTTCGGGCAAGGTATACCCATGTGATGTGGAAGCTCATCTTTCTAAACCTCGAAAATTTAGGGATGGGCGATGCTGCATTTATTCACCCGAGTATATACCGGGCTAGTATTGTTGATATAAATACCAAAATTTTGAACAAATACAGGCATCTTACTGTATGTGCTCTCATAAAGACCAGCAGTATCTCATCATGCATTCTATCTGATTTTTGGCACATTCTTACATCCATACATTCCTATTTTTTTCTGCTTAGCTTAAGGCAAAGTTTTTAGGCAAATCAACCTGACATAAAAACACAAGTGGCAGCAGTTGTTCCTGTTTTTAAAGTCAAGGTGAGGCGGGTGTGTGATAGTGAAGTGTTGAGTACATTCCGGATGATACACTCGTACGCTGGAGCGAGGTGAGGATGGAGGAGAGAAGGAGGGAAGGAGGGAGGGTGTAGGAAGCACGGCTGCTGCCTCCTCACAGGGGAGCAGCCCGGGCAGATTGCATGTGAAATACACTCTTTGATGGTTGCCGGGGAGCAGCTTTTTTTCCCATCATGCTTTGCTCTGGCGGCGGAGTGAACCGGAGCAGGCACAGGTGTGGTGCTCACTCCAATTTAGCTCAAAGGCCGGGGCTGAAAAAGTGCGGCTGTCACGGTGATCTGTGGGAGAGATGGACCAGTGACTGAGGATACTTTTAGATTCAGCAGTACTCAAAATCTGTGCTGCAGTTTTATTAGTACTATTCCTACTATATTCCTCTAAAGTACTTCAAAATAATATTACTCAAGTATATGTACTAAACAAAATAATTGAGTAAATATTAGAAAAAATCTAGAGTACTAGCAGAAAGTACTTACTACACCTCCACTCAATCATTCTGACTTCAACTTTTACTACTAATACTACCACTAAACATACTACTACAGTAATATTATCACCACCATTACTACTACTACAGCTAGAGATACTAGTAATACAACTGCTATTATTACTGTAGTATTATTTCTGCTACTACTTCGAGGTCAGAAATACTTTTAGTCATTAGTAGCACACAATCACATTTATACAGGCAAGGTGGATGAAGCGTCTTGCTCAATGACATGAAATATTGAGGGCGGGACTCAAACCGTCAACCTTTCAGTTATAGGGCGACAACTCTGACTCCGAAACCACTCGCCCCTTACTAAAAACTGAATACATTTTGATACTAGTTGCATGGAGAACTGTGCACAGGACTAATCATGGTTCAATGGCAATATTGTAGCCCCTCCCTCAAAGCCCAGTCTCCTATGATTGGTCAGACAGTCTGTTCTACTAATAGTTTTCAGTCATATGATTTTTGCTTTCCATGGAGGGCAAAACAAACATGGCTACACACAGTAGACATGGGCATTTAAATGAGCATTTAAATGAACAGGACAACTCAGGACAAAATACAATATGGACTAAACCTACGAATATTGGAGACCTGTGACCTGTATGACCCGCTGTGACTTGTGCCTCATAAACTTATGAACACATCGAAAGTGATTTTTTTAGTCAGAGTGGGTCATCAACTCGGTGCATGGGGAGGGGATTAGTTTTTCATCATAAAAGGTGAGTACAACTAACAGAAAGACACAAACTGCTTTTAGCTAACACTAGCTTAATTAAAATATGTTTGCTGATGAGATTCTATAGAAACAAGGAGTGTAACAGTACATGTGGTTGTATTGGTTGTGTTGGGCCTCAATTTCACACACACACAAGTTTCCGCATGGACGCTATTAAGTGACGGACTGTATTAGTAAAAGCACTCCGGTATCACCTAACATTAACCCAGAGGTTGATGACCCTCCCAACTCACTATGGTCTTCTGTATGGGAACATTTTGTCTTTCCCATCAAAATCAATGACAGGCTAACACAAGTGGGTATGACGAGACATTGTTCCACTGAGACTGGGTATGCAACACACTTAAAACGGCTTTACCCAATTGTAAAAGTAACAGCTACGAGGAAAAAAGGCAGTGTGGTGCAAACACAGATCATTGTAACTGCTAGATCTGTCCTCTGCAGAAAATGTTGACAAAGACAAAAAATATTAAACTTGAATAATCCTGAAAGACAAAATGAAAATGTTAGATTAATTTTTCAGGCTGCTGCGTGTTAAAAGTTTTCAGTTTCAAACAACTTAATTTTATATATATATAAATATAAAAAAAACTAAAAACAAACTGTTACAGCCCTAGTAGAAACACAGATCCTGAAGTAAAGAGTGGCTTCAGCTGACGTTAAACTAAGCTTGCCCTCAAAGTGTTGCCCGCCAGATGTGATGTTGTGAAAACTATAAATTGGTAGATGACTTGTTAATGGTGGATGCGGCTGGTGCAGCAGTAGCTCAGTCGGTAGAAATACTCGCCCGCTAACCTAGTAGTCCCACAACTGGCATTACATACAGTCGTTGCGTCCGTGGGTCAAGACACTTCACCCACTTGTCTATGTATGAATGTGTCAGTGTGACTGTTTGGTGGTGGTCAGCAGTAGCTCACCTCCACTAAGTGTGACTGATGAGTGGATGAATAATAGACAAATGTAAAGCGCAATATAAATCCAATCATTTACTTTACATTACATTATTATTATTGAATGTTCCAACTTTTTTACATTTGGATTCTATCTTAACATACCATGATTAAAATATAGATTTAATTCTAAGATCACAACAATGCACTTTTTCCACAGATGCCATGGAGGTCACTGAATAGAGGAAGACCAATGAGGAGATTAATGAATGTAGTGAAAGAGGAGATGAAGTTAGTTGGTGTGGGGGAAGAGGATGCAGAGGAGAGGGTTAGACAGAGGCAGATGATTTACTGTGACCATCCCTCAAAGGAAAAGCCCAAAGAAAAAGAAGATTGATGTATTGCTCAAGAAACTTCGTCAGCATAGGGAATTCATTTAAACTGACTTCAGAGCAGAATGGAACCAAACCCAGCCTCAGTCCATCTCTGTAACTCTGTAATGTCCAGTTGTACCTGTGAGCCTGCGATCGCTGCTTTAACAACTTATCCAGCCTTTGTTTAAATCTTGTTTTTCTCACAAGCTCAGACACCTCCCTCTTCTTAACGTGTGCAGAGGTGGAGTAATGTACATATAATGGGACTGTTGCAGAAGTTGTGGTTGCTGTCTGGCGCTGTCTGCACTGGACTCTATAAGAGTGGGTGCTGTATCTTCAACATAAAACTTCATTTCTGTAATTGCTCTGTGTGCTTTGGAAAAACTATTGCTGTATTTAATATTTCTTAGATTAGCAAATACATTCTAAATATTGTGCATATCATTTTGCTGTCTTTCATGATGCAACCTTATAATTGGTTATGATGGGTCTTGTATGTTTAACCTTGGGCTTGAATAGGTTTGGATTCGACAACAAGTAATTTCACTAGCAAGGACTTTGCCACAATAACAGGGTAGAGCTGAAATATTTATTGGAGGATGGATGAGGGACGCAGGATGACGGATGCAGGAGTGATTCAGGTTGGGGGATGAAGGATAAGGGTTGAAGGGGTGAAGGTGATGGATGAAGGGTGCAGGAAAATGGGTGCAGGATGTGGGATGTAGGATGAGGGATGCAGGGTGACAGGTTGAGGAATGCAGAGTGAGGGATGAGGGGGGTGCAGGATGGTGGATGCAGGGTGAGGGATGCAAGATAAAGGGTGCAAGATATGGGATGCAGGATGAGCAATGAAGGATGCAGGATGAGGAATGCAGAGTGAGGGATGAAGGATGCAGGATAAGGAGTGCAGGATGAGAGATGCAGGGTGAGGGACGCAGAGTGAGGAATGAGGGATGCAGGATGGTGGATGCAGGATGAGGGATGCAGGGTGAGGGATGAGGGATGCAAGATAAAGGGTGCAAGATGTGGGATGCAGGATGAGCAATGAAGGATGCAGGATGAGGAATGCAGAGTGAGGGATGAAGGATGCAGGATAAGGAGTGCAGGATGAGAGATGCAGGGTGAGGGACGCAGAGTGAGAAATGAGGGATTCAGGATAGGTGGATGCAGGATGAGGGATGCAGGATGAGGGATGCAGGGTGAGAGATGAGGGATGCAGGATAAAGGGTGCAGGATGTGGGATGCAGGATGAGACATGAAGGATGCAGGATGAGGAATGCAGAGTGAAGAATGAGGAATGCAGGATGTGGGATGCAGGATGAGGAATGCAGTGTGAAGAATGAGGGATGCAGGATGAGGGCTGCAGGCTGAAGGATGCAGGGTCAGGGATGCAGGATGAAAAGGAGCTATAGTGTTGGATGAATTTGGTTTAAATAGGGATCCTGGGAAAATGGAAGGTGTTGTTCAGGTGTGGTGAGCAGTGGTTGAGGACTACTGAATGTGGGATGTAGTTTATGGCTCCTAAACCTACTGTGCTGTCTAAAATTGATTATTTATAATTTTATTGCAGATTTTGCCATTATTACACAATATCCAAGGCATTTATCCAACAATAACCAAGCAGCCTTTACATACATACAGTTATTAGTCATTTCCAGAAAGCTGGTTGAAAACCTTTTGCTCTATTTGAACTTTAGAATGTGTAACATGAAAACAAAACAAGAGCAAAACCAGACAAGGTGTTGCAGACAAGCTTTGCTCCCAAAAATCTTCTGCAAAATAATGAATGTAGAGTAGTTCTCATGTTAACCCATTACCCTTATAACCCTTATCCACAAAATTTCCTTTCCCCACACACACAAATGTAAAAAAACATGATTATTATGAGCTGGAGAGGCTGTTCTTTCTTCGACAGCATGCGTTTAAAGCGGTGTTGTTTTCGCCTGGAGCTACAGCCAGAGAGGGAGGGGTGCTGGGGTGTTCCTCACAGAGCGCTGTATGCAGATATCTGAGAAAAGAAGAAGAAGAAGAAGAAGAAGAAGAGAACATGAGAGCTCACTTTTCCTGCAGACGCTAATGCCAGCTTTGGTTAAATGGGATAATGCTGTTGTTTTGCTCAGGAACTGTGGGATATTGTTCAAGTATACACACCACATCAGTGTAAATTGAATGGATTATAAATGATGGCATTTTGTCTGCTGTTTACTACAATTTAACTACTGCATATGAGGCTTTGTTTATGGGTAAAGCTGCATAGTGAAAAGCTTCCTGCAACCAATATGCAGCATATTAAAATCAATAATAAAGCCTAGATTGTGTGTCAAGGTCTTGTTTTTTCCCAGGTAATTAAAATATACTGTCAGATGATTTAACAGTTGTCCCCAAATCCAAGAAATAAATGCATATATGCATAGTATGGCGCATGCAGTTATGTTCAGTAAAGAAGAAAAACATGGAGGTATCTGGAGCCCTACTGGTAACACTTGCAATCATTACCAATCAAAAGGTAAATTAAAAGGTATACGTTCACTCTCTGCATTTGACCCATCCTTCAATGTCACTGGGGCAACCTGTCAGGAGCAGTGGGCAGCAGCAGTGCAGCGCCCAGTGACCCGTCCCCAGATCCTGAGCCAGGATCTTGGTCAGGAGTACCTAGCTGGAGGATTAGCATATTGTGCATGTTTTTGAGGTTGATGGGGAAGACTTGATCACCTGGGATCACCTGAAGGAAACCCACCCAGACACAGGGACAACATGCAAACTCCACACACAAAAGGCCCCACGCAGTCCTGGAATCAAACCCGGGACCTTCTTGCTGTGAGGCGAGAGTGCTAACCACTAAGCCACCGTGCTGCAGTCATCTGGACTTGGTTCTTAAGTTGAAGATGTTTCACCTTCATCCAAGAGACAGAGTCAGTTCTGATTTAAATTGGTAAGAGCCCTTGGAAGGAGGCCTTATTGATCTGAAACTAAATTCTATTGGTCTGTAGTGGATTGGTCTGCAGCACAACCCACCTGGAGGAGACAGACCAGTCCTTTTGAGGACCAGTCCTTTGAGGAGTGGTCTGTGATGTCAGGATCTTAGTTAGAGAGAAAGGATGGTTTGAGTGAGGAGTCTTTGAACAGAAATGCTGGTCTAAGGTAAAAACTTCCATCTGTTTACAACAGTTTCTTAAAACCCAGACCAAAACAGTTTCACTCAAGTTAATTTACATTAGAATGGTCCTCAGGAGGGTTAACGACTGTCCCACTCACTCCAGCAGAAGACACGTCCCTGCTAACAAATCAAAACTAAGGCTTTTATCCAAGCTCAACCTATAGAATTTCAGGTCTAAAGACTCCTCCTCCAAGAAGTAACACAGCCCTCTAACCACTTTAGTTCAGAAATGACAGTCTCTTGAATGAAAGATGAAAAGTTCAGATGACTTTTTTTTAAACCCTGTTTTGATTCACTTAGCCTTCAGTCTTCAGAGTCTTCACAGACAAGTCATCACCAGTAACTATCAAAGTCATTGGCAAAGGATTCAGAGGCCGTTTGCTTTCTGCCTCCCATCCACCATGGAACACTGGTTTTCATCAGGAAAATTATTGTATTCATCCGTGTGAACATGTGCACAAAATGTGAGCACAATTTGTTATTTTAACCCTCGGGACCTTTAAAAAAAATCATCTACTTCCTCTTAAAGCCTTTTTAGGTCACTGGGTCACATTTAAAAATATAAAATATGAAGAAAAAAACTTTATTGTTATTAACATTATTCCCTGTCCTCAGAGAGCAAAAGTGAATTATTTTCATATTTTTACCCCTAAACACCAGTTCTTTGTTCTAATAATTCCCAAATATTATTATTATTATTAGAATTATTTACTATTTTAAGTTACAAAGTGTTCCATCCCGGCTAGGTCTCTGAACAGCTCTAACACTGATTTTGATACATTTTTACTTTTTGTGCCATTATAAAAAAGCACATAAAATCACACACAAAAAGGAAATTCATGGTCTTCAGTCAGTGTTATCTAATAGGAATTATAAGGGAATTATTTTTGAGAAAATGATGGATCTTTTGGTGATATTTTTGTTTGTGTATTTTTTAGCCTCTGACTGAGTTACAGAGGAATTAACATGATTTAACATTTCTGTATTTCAATGGCAGCAGAGTGAAAATAAGTGATTTTAATGCAAGTCAATGGGACCAAAGGGCTTTAAGAGTGAGATTTTTATCTAGATAGTAGAATATTTAGTTTTTTCAGTTGTGATGCTAAAATGTATTTATTTTTGAACATCTTTGTCAAATATCATCACCCTAGCATAAGAAATGCCAAAATAAGAGCAACAGATTATGGATGTAGACAATAAGATGATGGGCACTGCATTAGAAAGCCCAGTTAATCCACCTCCTTTTTAGATTCACATTCACTAAAACACAGGCTTTTTTATATCCATTATACAGTTAATACATATTTTAACACAAATCCAAAAATATTCTCCTAGATAACAGCCATGCATGTTGCCTCATCTTGACTTATTCAGTGAAACTTAACTTTCCGCTGATGTCAGAGAGTGAATCAACTTCCACATCAGGGTTAGAAAATCAAACATGGCCCCGGCGTTACGGAGCCAAAAGGAAATAAAAACTCAAAATGGCTAACCCACAGTTCCTCTTTGAATAATTCATAAGATTATTCAAAAATCAATGTGATATGTTTCAGCCCTGAACTGAACTGCTGCATGTTCATGGCCTTTGCTTTGCTTCACTGTTTCCAGAGGTGAAAACACACATCATATTTCTGTTTTATGAAATATATATAATTTTATGTATAACTTAATGAAGACTTATAGAAACCTTACCACACCAGAATAATACTGGACATAACCCTGGTCTTTACAGATCTCCTGAAGGCTAACTATGTAGGCTGTAGGTCTACTGATTTGTGCACATGGAATACGGTAATCATTATTATGTCCATATTAGGTTATGCACTTTGGATTATGAGGCGGCCATATTTATCTTCACATAAAAACAGTTACATAATGGTTCAGATCTTTACAAAATAAGACTTGACTAACAAATTATGGCACATCCAAATCTCACTTTCTCACAATGATTTTGACACATATGTAACATTTAGACAGGGGCAGAGAAGCCAAAAAGACTATTAAGACTAAGTAAGACTATTAAGTGTCATTATTTTAACTATGTTGCGGTGAAACTACTTTTAGAAGTACAGTTTATTCAAAAAGTTACTCTAGCACAATAGGGGACCTTTAAGCACAGGTACACAGGATTTTCAGAGTAAAATTGTTGCACTATTTGCTCTTTAAGTTGTAAATTCTGATAATTTTAGTGCTTAAACTGCAGCCACTAAAAGGCAGTCAGCTCATTTATCTGTTAGCATCATGTTGCTAATAGCCATTTATCAACATTTTATTACAAAATTCAGAATCTTTTTAAAGAAACGATCGATACATTGGAAACATCTGCTATAAACTGCGGTGTTTGACGAGACCAGCTGGATCTTAAAGCAACACCTTAATTCAAGCTCCAGCTCCACAAAAGAAGACATTTTCCATTTATATGCATTATTTTAGGTTTAAAAACATGAAATAGTAATACAAGGGTGTCCACATTTATTTCAAAAACCTTGAAAAAAAATGTAATATTGGTCTTTTGAGGAAACATGGAAATTATTGGTTAATAGCGGCCCAAAAAACCCAGATAAATGTGGATTTGCAGAAAGGCTGGAGTAAACCCTATGCCAAATTTTGTTTTTGGTGTAGCTCTCATACATTTTTCAGTATGTGGCCCTCTATGAAAAAACACCCCTGGTCTAAACAAACAACACAAAAAGTCTTTATGTGATTTTTTGGTCACTAATATAAATACAACAGTTATATTTAGCATTTGCAAATATGAGCAAAGAATATTACATCATTTGAAATATCATGAACATACAATTTTACAGTTATGGTCATGTTCACATTTTGGTCTTTTCGCGGTCTTTTTATTTTAGGATCACAAAAAAACGTCCCCTTTAATTAAAGACGAGCCCATCCAGAGAGCGTCCATCAGAACACCGCTGCACACTTTCATCCTCTCTCTTCAAACACCGCAGTCAGAACCAGAGGAGATTCTCCCTCACTCAGAGTGGTCATGTGACACCCTGCACCCTACAGCGTCAGCGGGGAGTCTGCTCCGGGAACACAAAGACAGTAATGGAGCCCAAACTGTGAGTATGCACATGAGAAAGGAGCAGGAAGAGTCTTTTTTTTAGAAGACTGTTTTCTGTTTAGGCCTGGCTTTCTGTGTCAGTGTAGCATTTTAAAGGAGAACAATGTTTGTTTTTTTACTTTAAATGAGTTGCAGGATGAATGCAGCCAATCAAGTTTAAGTTTTACATTCAAGGATAGCTGTGGTTTACTGTTAATATTCCTACAAAGTGAAAACAGTTCCCTTCCAATGTTAATTTTTAAACATACATTATTTAAATGCAGTTTGTAAGAGAATGCGTGTTTCCACTGATTCCTCACAGACATTTTTACTTTTGTAGTAAAATGGCATCATACAAAAAGTTTAAGGAAGTAAAACCTTTTTTAAAAATGTTTCTGTTTAAAAAAACGTAACAGAGCTGCACTTTTCACCAGTTTTTTTTAGTAGTAAAGTAATTATTGGAAACACTTTCTTTTAGTCACTCAGTGTTTTGAAAAGTTGATAAACATGCTGCTGTTCTAGAGATTGGCTTAGAAAGATAAATAAAAGCATAATATAATTTTTTAAAATTCTCAGCGCTGCATCAGTCTAATACATTTACAACTCACTCATATAATCTCATGAGTTTGATTTGTGTTCAGTGCAGTGTAAAATATAAAAGTAATGTTTTGATTCTCAAAGAGAGAGAGAGAGAGAGCTGTACAGCTGTTGCTAATAAACACCAGCTTTTCTGAAAAAGTATTTTACATTTTGCACACCCGGGAATAGGACGACGTTGTATTTTTGCTCAAGGTTTAAGGTTTAAGGTATACTTTATTGCCCCTGTAGGGAAATTCGTTCTCTGCATTTGACCCATCGCCCAGGAACCCTTCTCCAGATCTTGAGCCAGGATCCTAACCTCAAGTCACGTTTATCTGTTGTCTGGTCAACACAGTGTTAGAGTTAGGGTCCACCTTTGGTAAAACGTAACATTCCCAAAACTAGGAAAGGCTTCAGTTCTGCCCTGACCCTTCCTTTTCCAGCTTAGTGGAAATAACCTAAAACATTGAAAGATTGATATCCTCGTCTATCCCCCAACATCTCCAGCTCTACCTCCTGTCCTTTCCTCCAAGCCTCTGTCTCAACATCTCTGGCCTCCTCACTGTCCTGTACACCTTTTCTTTCTCTTTTTTTTCTCTTTGGAGTCGCCACAGCAATCATCTGTATCCTAACATGCAGAGAATCACATAATAATCAGATCTGTAGCCGTTTTGAGCTTTTCAGGTAAAGCGATTTTGGATGTTTCCTGTGAACTGCAGAGTAAAAGCCCTAACTTCTACAAGATGTTCAGTTAAATGGATTTCTGGACATGTTCCTGACCAAAAATCTGCATAAACATGTAATAATCCCATCCGGACAATATATTGGTTAACCTCTAACATATACCACCTCTTAAAAATTGACTTAAGTGCCTTTAGTGCAAGGTGTGTTAGTCCTTTAAATGAATATTTCTGTTGTTTTCAAAGTCTGAAGCTCCTCTGGACGTCCCGTATCAGGTAAAGACATAAGTATTGGTTTGCTTCTGTCCCCCAAACAATAAAATCCTAAATGTAAACTTGAACTTGAACCTTGGTGACAAATTGCGCAGTGTCGGAGCAAGAGTTTGAAGATAAATGGCACAACCTCGGCTTGGAGCAATTAAACCTGTCTTTGTGCCTCCCCACAACCCTCTCGTCTCCCCATAACTCCCCCCAGCTCCTCTCTCCAGGGGGGCCCCCCACTCTCACTTTGTTTGTTTTAATTATTTTTCTCTATGCAAATGTGCCTTCATAATTATAGCGCCTGATTTGGAGCATCGCTGGCAGGAGGGGGGGAAGAGAAAGTTTTTTCAGAGAGTAGAAGAAAGAAAGAAGAGTGGAGTATCGATCGGGTCTTTGTAGAAGTCATGAGCAGAAAGGTAATCAATTATAAAGGGGGTACGTGGGCCCCTCCCCCTCGCCGGGACGTGGTGTGAGAGCAGCGTGAGAAGTGTTAATGCTACAATGACATCAATCACGGTGCAAGGAGAGAAGGTGCGGGGAAGAAGGGAGGGACTTAGAGAGTATGGAACATGCAACAATATATACAAAGACAAATATGTTAAGTAACTGGATACTTTTACTCAATAAGTACTTACATTTACTAAACTTACTGCATTAAGTCCTGGACTGCAGTGTGGAGTTTGCATGTTCTGTATATCTTAACCTTGGAAAAAGGAAGTCCAAAGTGCTCAGGAAGTTTTTGTCAGTAGTCAATTAACTATCCTGTATTGAGGCAAGTCTAATTTAATGATTTTTAATGCCATTTAAAAAAAAATTAATGCCACAAACATATAATCATGGTAGCTTAAATTGTCATAATGAATTAGCAAGTGTTGTAAAATCAATCAAACAATCAGAAAGAGTCAAACATCTGGTTTTCGGGTAACTTGGTCCCACTGGAAGCAAACTTGTTCTGCCCATCTACTATGCTTAAGTAGGCTATGAAAATGGTAAATTATTTTTACATATTTATATTCACTAATAAATCTGATAATGTCAGAATTTTACTTCAAAATTATTTAAAAATGTAATGCCTGTTGGAATCAAATTTAATGCTCTTTACTTCTGTTTAAAATCAATTTAATGACTTTTTAATTCCCCGCAGGAACTATGTGAAGGTGCTCTTTAATGCTCCAAAGCAAAAAAAATTGCAAAGAAATGAAGAAAAACCAAAGCACTCTTCATTTATTTCATGTGGATATGATTATGAAGTCTATGAAACATAGCGTGTTTTTGCTTCACATGTTGCATATCCTTTAAATCTTATGTGATCTGTACACAAAAATATTTCACCCATAGGTGCAGCTGCCTGTGATGTCTCTTCTTTTACACACCTGTTTACACCACAACACTGGCCAGGTAAACACAACAGTCATGCCGCCTGTAATTCGCATTTAAAACAAACCATGAAATATTTCCAAGTACCCAAAGTGCTCACGTTCCGCTAGGGGTCCCCGCACCCCTGGTTGGGAAACACTGGTCTAAACGTAGGCTGTTTGTGTCTAAACACAACCCATCATGCTGTGTTTTTAAAGACTTTATAATCATATAGCCACAAGAAGGTAAACAAAGAGTGCCTTGGTTTTTCCTCACTTCTTTAAATCTTACCTTAAGTAGTGGTAGCAGTAGCAGTAACAGCAGAAACCACAGTATTAATACCAGTAGCAGTAAAAATGCTAATAGCAATAGCAGGAGTTATAGTAATAGTATTGGTAGTAATAGCAGCAGTGATAGCAGCACAGATAGAAGTAGAAGTATCAGTCACAGTCGCAGATTTTGCTTTAAAACATTGAAAAGTAATTTGAGTAAGTAACAGACATTTTACTTTGTTACTTCTACCTCAGTAATACTATACTGAAGTAACAATACCTTTGTGTGTGTGCACAGTACTTCTACCACCTCTGATGGCTTCTGAGGTCAGTCACTCTTCATCATCTTCTTATAACTGTGTAACTTTGTAGAAGCAGAAGTTAGGTCAGTGATCCTCACTAGTTTTTTTTTTTCAGAAGAGCCACATTGGCCAAGGAATGTGAAGGGGAGGGCCCCTTTTACTACAGTACACCTAGTCACTTGAACAACTGAGCTTTTTTATTTATTTATTTATTTATTTTTACAATAAGCTGGTCATCCCACAAAACAAACAAACCAAAAAACAATACATTTTTAAATGAGAGTGTTTATTTAATACAGAGATGAGCAGAAGCTGGCATGGATGTCCTTGACTTTTTTACTATTTCTGAGTCTGAGAAATTTATTTTTTTTTGGTCACAACAAAATATTCCTCACAACACTGTTTGTGTCTTCATCTGCTTTTGTCCCATTTTTAATAAAAAACGTAAACTGAAGCGCGCTTTTACAAACTATCATCACGCGTGCTGCGTTGCCAGTTTGGTTTGACAGTTACCCCCCTTTGGAAAAAATCATTTATCAAGGTGAAATGAGAAATATAATGCAATTACATATTTGTATAGTAGTGTTCACTGCACAATGTAGCATATTCTAAATTTAGTGTTATTTGGCATAAAAGCTGTCATATGAGCTGCCAAATAAAGCTTGAAGAGCTGCATTTGACCCCCAAGCCACGCAATGAGTAAAACTGAGTTAGGTAGACTACAATTACATGTGTGTGCTGATAGTGAGTGGGTAGAGAACATTAAAACTAGGCTCAACGTGTAGCTGATTAATTTAAGTGAAAAAGACTATTATGTTGAGTACTTTAGAGTTTAGTATTTAAAATATACAGTACTTTTGGTGGTAGTAA
Source organism: Bostrychus sinensis (assembly GCA_020698575.1). Lineage (NCBI taxonomy): Eukaryota > Metazoa > Chordata > Actinopteri > Gobiiformes > Eleotridae > Bostrychus > Bostrychus sinensis. The sequence continues at coordinate 14,876,671 of CM036261.1, read as the reverse complement.
AAAAGTATATATATATCTTACCACATTAAACAAAAAGAAAAGGTAAAAATTAAATTCTTGCTAAATGAGCTTTGTAAAGGGATGGAGACAGAGGCTAACAGCAGCTCCGACGCTCCAGACACCGAGACACTGGACTCATCTGTTCTGGATAATTATCCAAAGGTACAACTCTTAATGAGACAGTGATGTATTAACATGAGGAGAGTTACACGCTGTACAGTTAGTGAACACACAACATCACAGCACCACATGGGGAGAGGAATCACACATGTCACACAATAGGTTTTTTTCTGTCTTTGTTTTCCACTAAGTAGCTATAATGTAGAAATACAAACCGCAGTGTAACCAATACTGGATCTCTACTGAGAGTCTGAACAGTTACTGGCACACTTTGGTTAGATTTTTGCACCCTGCCTTATAACTTAAGGTTATATGCATCAACACAGTATCCATGCATGTGCTGGCCACTTTATTATATACAGTTAAACAGATCCCATGGCTGTAACTCAATGTATCTAAGAGTGAGATATGTTCAAGGACAGGGCCGTATGCAAAATTTTACAAATACTGAAGTCCATCAACTGAGGTTTGTTTCTAGTTTGGTCCTTCTTTAGACCTGGTTTCATTCTGGTTTAGTCCGGGTTGATTTTTTGTTTAGTCCTGGTTAAGTCCTTGTTTAGACCGGGTTTAGTCCTGTTTAGACCTGGTTTGGTCCTGGTTTGCATTTTGTTTAGTCCTGGTTAAGTCCTGGTTAAGTCCTGGTTTTGTCCTGGTTTATTTTTGTTTAGTCCTAGTTGAGACCTTTAGTCCTGGTTAATTTCTTGTTTAGACCTGATTTGGTCCTTGTTTAGACCTGTTTTTATCCAGGTTTAATCCATGTTTAGACCCAGTTTAGTCCTGGTTTAGACCTGTTTTTGCCCTGGTTTGGTTCTAGTTTCTTTTTTGTTTAATCCTAGTTCAGTCCTTGTTGAGACCGGGTTTAGTCCTGGTTAAGTTCTTGTTTAGACATGATTTAGTCCTTGGTTAGACCTGGTTTAGTCTTGGTTAGGTCCTTGTTAAGTCCTGGTTTAGTCCTGATTTAGATCCGGTTTAGATCCAGAGGTCAAAAGACAGAATCCTGAAGCTACAGTTCACACAGGCTAAAGCAAATTTGACAAATAGAGAAAGGAAAAACTATATCATTCTGAAAGATTTGGAGATGCAGTCACAAACCTGCTACTGCTTCTAGACATCTCCATCTCTCTATCTTCCAGTTTGCATGGCTGGGGTCATTAAAGGTTAGTTTTCTATTTTCAAAAGAGGTGCTAGGAATGCCCGAAAAGCATGTTGTACAACCTACAATCAGTGTAGTTCGCTTTTGAAAGAGTGGAGCTCTGCAGTCTGTTGTTGTCTGTTGATTGGACAATACATAATCTGAACTTGAGCAAAGATCATCAGTTGGCCTCCAGTTGTATAGGAGCAAAATCTGGATAAAGTTTTTGTGAGGTGTGAAAAAAACGCTGTTAAGAGTTTTTATTTTTGTCATTCAAATTTCAAGAATTCAGTCAGTCCTTTATTCTGTACAATTTTGAGACACAGACTTTATTCACAAAAAGAGCAAATGATTAGTTTTAAAAGTCTTCAAGATTCTTTACTATTGTGAGATTTTTGGGTTTTGTGGCTTAATGGCAGGAGCATTTACCCCTGAATGTTGAATGTGAGTCCACATCTGGGCATTATGTCTTTACCATTACAAGATCATAGCAGTGCCTTGGCAGATTTCCATGCTCAAGTGCTTCTAGTTTAAATTTTTTCCCTCTTTTTTGCTATTTTTGTCCATTGGAGCACCTTAGACACAATATGAAAGTGCAATGCTGGAATAACAACTCAATATTCAAAATACAAAATTTGGAAGAACAAATAGAGAAACGGAAGCTTCTATTTTGTAGCCAGAGGGAGATATTTTTGGGGCAGGTGTGCGTTGGGCATCTGCACTGTCTTAATGAGCTATCCCATGAAAAAAAAAAAAAAAAAAAAAAAAAAAACAGCCCAAAGATTGAGAGACATACAGATCTGGAGAGAGAGAAGGGTGGAGGAGGAGGTGGTGGTGTGTGTGTGTGTGTGTGTGTGGGGGGGGGGGTACAGTGAGCCGCTCAAAGACGAGAGAACAAACGGCTCAAAGTCATGCGGCTAATCCATCTCGACAACGCCGAAGCCCAGGGAAGTATCCACCCCTCCCTCGGCTCCTGGGCCCCTCCCAACGGCACCCAGAGCAGCGGCAGAGAGGAGGAGGAGCAGAAGAAGAAAGATGGTGAACAGCTGAGGTGCACCCGTGGGCGATGCTGCGGACAAGACGACTACAACAATAAGAAGTAACCTCGTCCGAGTGATGGCTTCACTAACTGGCCACCCACGGATCACGGTTTAGGGAATATTCAGCTGTAAAAAAAAAAAAATCATACTGCTGAATAAAAAAAAATATGATGCCAGTGGAAAATGGTAAACAAGAAGTATTTTTCCAGACTAGAACTCACTTGCTTAAGCCCCGCCTACTTCAAGCTGTCAGTTCAGATTCTGACGAAACAGGATGTTGATGTTTTAGGAATACAAATATTGCTGAGGTGTTTAGGTGTACAGTAAAGTAAGTCCCAGAATTTACCCCAGAACAATTTCTCTTTAGGTTAGGTTTGCATTTGTTGCCAACCAAAGCAATAGTGCAAAAAAATATTTCCAGAAATATTAACTGACAACTATTGGATTGCCTCCACTTTCAGCTTGAGGAATGCAAAGGTGAAATGTTTACTACTTAAACAACTTAATTTACATAAATATAATATTTAAAGCAGAACTCTGTGACATTTTCCTCTCTGTGTGACACAGCAGCAGCAACCGCTCTCTCTCCCACCCTTCTCATCCTTCATCCCACCTTCTAAAGTCAGTATTAAGTAAGTAAATATATCTTTTCTAATTTTTGAGTAAAACATTAGATATACGATCTGAAAAAGTCAGGTGGGTGTTGCTGACATCGCGTTAATTAGCTCTTAAACTGTTTTAAAGCTTTAACAATGATATCTGCATGATCCCTGCACCTAGATTCATGAAACTGAAAACTGTTATAAAGCTTAAAATCTTCTCTATCAGCGCGAGGTCACTGCATATCTATTAGTGTTTTTAGTTTTGTAAATACAGCTGCACAAAGAGAATGTCATTCAATCGCACAATTCAGTCATCTCCAGCTCAGTTGGTGTCTCGGTGACAGTGGGACTTTTAAGCAGTCTGTGTCCACACTGAGCAGGTCGACAAGGAACGTGATCTGTGGTCTTTTATTCTGTCCTCAAACTGGGCCAAAAAACTCAGGTGAATTTGCATGAGAAATGTTGTGCATCGGGCTTTATCCATGAGTAAGAGAGAAAAAAATATAATGACAAATAAAGCACTTTACTTTTACAGCTTGACTTTGTAACAAACCATCTGATGAGCTAGCCTCTCTTTTTTGCTTTTCGCAAGCAGCACAGTCTGGTTCCTCACTTGGATGGAAGTGTTTCTCTCTGGCCTATCACAGACGTTTATCTGCAGGACGTCTTATGAATGTGAAAGCTATCCAAGGTAACACTGGCTACTGAGTTTATTTAACAAACCTTTCTGGCCTGATTAATGGCATTTTGTGCTTTTCTTCATCACCTGATGATTCTGCTGAAGTATTGTTGTTCAGTCCTTCATCTTGTTTCCATTTTAACAACAGTAAAGTCCCACTGACGTCCGACGTAACCACCACATTCAAACAAACCCACTTTTCCCACAGATCTTTGCACAACTGACTTCTGCTGCTGTCCATGTTCAGAAATAAATCCAGAGCTGCTCATATTACACCATATTCTGGTGTTTTATGGAAAAAACAGCAAGAATCAGCCATGTTTGTTTTGGATAAAGGTCAGCGGTGCACTGCTTATTTCCCGCCCTTCGTTTCTCTGATTGGTTACTCCGCCCGTCATTGTTCCGCCCATAGAAATGAAACTTACGCCAAAAGGTTCCAGACTAACTTCTTTGTGTATAGGAAAAAAGTTTGTCTCATTCAACCTGCTTGTTTTTTATTAATTTCACCTATTTGCAAGTGTTAGTATGCAACATTTTCTATACAATATTCTCTCTTTTTCTCAGACTGTTTTGCTAAAAGTCCATCCAAAACTCTTTTCCACACACACACACATCCTTCTGTCGTCCAGATGAATACAGCCCAGACTCCGATATCTGCGTCTGCTTTGTCTAATTACCCCGAGCTGGACTGCCCTATTCATTTTCTCCTTCCGATAACGTGCCTTTCTCTTGTACAGTATATGGACGGGCCCGGCTGATTGAATTACACAGCATCCCCCCAGCCACTAAGAGCCAGTAATTACGGCCTCATTTAAGATTACATTATTAACCGTCTGGCTTTATTAGAATGTAACTTCACCTCCGCAGTCGCTAACATCCTTATCATAAAGAGACATGATTAAGGGAAAGAGGAAATTGCGGCGATTGTCTGCTTGTAACTGCGAGTATGTGGGGCCGAGGAGCAGCAACACGCAGGGCAGACACACTGGAGCTTTTACTGTGGCTTTATGACGAGGAGAGAATAGAAGAAGTCACCTGCTTTGAACTCTGAATGAAAGGCTGAAAAGTATCTCCCAAAGCGAAAATAATGTTGTCAGACAATGGACTAATCTATTAGAAGCTTTTAGTGTTAATGCAGTTTAGTGTCTCTTGTACATGAGGCTTTTGGTAAACTGATCTGACTCTGGTTTTTGAAGTTAGTGGTTTGTTTCTTCAACACACAGCCAAAAATGTAAAGGGGATGTATAAATTATGCTTCTATTTGTCTTTTTAAACTAATCTTGGTCTCCTTTAGAACAGCATTGCATGTTTTACTATCATTATGTGGCTAAAAGAAAAGGTTTTTAGTAAGTATTCTATTTGTGCCATAAAGAAACAGGTGAAGAGGCAAGCAGAGGGCAGCAGAGGGCAGCTCTGTTGTGCTCTTTTGAACAGAAACTGTAAAAGTAAAAAAAAAAGGTTAAACAAGAAGGTCATCTGGACAAAGTATGTTTTGTTAATCCAAAGAGCTCATTTCTAATAAAAACTGCTGTGTGAGTTGACGCTTATATACCAGGGGTGTCCAAACTAAGGCCTGGGGACTAAATGCGGTGCACAGACTATTTTTTATTGGCCCTCATGACTTAAATTACCACATGTAGTACCTTTTACTGCAAGGATTGAAGCACAGGTAAAAAAATAAAGTTCGGTCCGGTTGTAAGTCGGACCTGTTCCCAGTGCATGTTGGACTCTGGCAGGGCTGCCCTTTGTCACCGGTTCTGTTCATAATTTTTATGGACAGAATTTCTAGGTGCAGCCAGGGGCCGGAGGGAGTCTGGTTTGGGAACCACAGGATTTCATCTCTGCTTTTTGCAGATGTTGTTGTCCTGTTGGCTTCCTTGGGCCAGGACCTTCAGTGTGCACTGGGGCGGTTTGCGGCCGAGTGTGAAGCGGCCGGGATGAGAATCAGCACCTCCAAGTCCGAGGCCATGGTTCTCGACCGGAAAAGGGTGGCTTGCCCTCTCCAGGTTGGAGGGGAGTTCCTGCCTCAAGTGGAGGAGTTTAAGTATCTCAGGGTCTTGTTCACGAGTGAGGGAAGGATGGAACGTGAGATTGACAGACGGATCGGTGCAGCGTCTGCAGTAATGCGGTCGTTGTATCGGTCTGTTGTGGTAAAGAAGGATCTGAGCCGAAAGGTGAAGCTCTCGATTTACCGGTCGATCTACGTTCCTACTCTCACCTATGGTCATGAGCTTTGGGTCATGACCGAAAGGACAAGATCCCGGATACAAGCGGCCGAAATGAGTTTCCTCCGCAGGGTGGCTGGGCGCTCCCTTAGAGATAGGGTGAGGAGCTCTGTCACCCGGGAGGTGCTCGGAGTAGAACCGCTGCTCCTCCACATCGAGAGGAGCCAGCTGAGGTGGCTCGGGCATCTGTTCCGGATGCCTCCTGGACGCCTCCCTGGGGAGGTGTTCCGGGCATGTCCCACCGGGCGGAGGCCCCGGGGAAGACCTAGGACACGCTGGAGGGACTATGTCTCTCGGCTGGCCTGGGAATGCCTTGGGGTTCCCCCAGTAGAGCTGGAGGAGGTGTCTGTGGAGAGGGAAGTCTGGGCATCTTTGCTTAGACTGCTGCCTCTGCGACCCGGTCCCGGATAAGCGGAGGAAGATGGATGGATGGATGTGCTAAAAACAAAAAGTAAATAAATTAAATTAAAAATCTAGAGTGCATGATGTACTTTTTAGTGCAGAAGGCATCTTTGATACAATAAATACACCAAAAGCAGTAAAATTTCATTGTTTTGTATATAAAAACTATTCAGGGGCTTGGTGGCAGAGTGGTTACACCCAGTTTCCACTGAATATGTTGCTTATGTGTATTTTTTTAAGATGCCGCTATAACATGCTTTGAGTTGAACGAACCAGATTGAGGCAGACAGGAAGTCAGACATGGGACCAAGAGGATCCAGTAAATTTCTAAATAAAAACAGCATATATAGACTCTCAATCACATTGCTATGTAAAAATTACACCATAATATGTGAGTAAAAAGAAAGTATTTATTTACAAAACATGCTTACCTGTGGTAGAAGAACAAAAGTCATGGAAATCATATCCAAATGAATGAGAGATCATATTAAGACAAATGGGGCTTTTGTTTACTTGTGGTTGGGTCCTCAGTAACAGTGTTGTTGTGTCTTTAAGATGCTTTATCCAAATCCCTTTTTAATACATTCTGTAACTTTGAAAGAAAGGACCAAAGATCTAGTGACAAGGGTCAGTCTTTGTCAGTTCCAGGTCTGGCCACTATATGTGCAACACAGGGCTTAAACCATAGTGGAGGCCTGCTCTCTAAATGCTATTACTTAAAATGTCTCAACACGTCACATATTCTTCTGTTGTGAATAAAGTATGTTTTTTTAAACTTGTTATTCTTTGGTATTTCTCTCAAGCTCAAGACAACTGCCTTTTGCTGCTGTCCCCATTGCTCATCATACAGCTTATACTGGTGTTTTTAGCCAAATATTCTCCATAGCGCTAAGTTTGTTTTGGTTACCTTTGTTTCTCTTCTTAGGTACTCCACCCATAGAAACTAAACTTAAACAAACAGATAGCAGACTAACTTCCTTGTATAGAATAGAAAAAGAGTACAGTTTAAATTCTTCATCACACAATTGCCATGACCTGAATTTATGAATAAGATTGCATTTCAAACTTTTGAAAATACAAATTGTGAAGTTCAATTTGGTAACCTACTTTTACAAAATTTGGTTACGTCTCTCCTGCTTTGTAGATAAACACTTTACCAAATTCTAAAGTGCTTCTTCATGATTACCGAGTGATTTCACCTATTTCTGATGAGAACATCTTCACCAAATTCATAAGATCCATGTTTAATTTTCCATGTTGTAAAAGTTCATTTGAGGATGGCCCAACTTTTTCAAGACATGTTGCTACCATCGAATTTGTAAAAGAAATTTGGCGATCCCAACATTAAACCCTGCCTGAAAATATGCCTATAGAGATAAAACTCTAAGTGGTCCAGTGTTGGAGTTGACCCTCAAACCTCTCCCAGATTAACCCTGATCCCGATCCGGAGAACAAATCCTCTCGGAGTGCTACAACACGCCCGGGCTGAGGGGATAATGGTTACACATCCTTCATTAGCATCATATCAGTGCTGTGGATTAAACTCGACAATAGACCGCATTATACTGGGGGCCGCTATCAAGCATCTAACACAAGAGCAGCTCCAGCAGTGGCTCAGAGGCACTGGTCAGGGCAGAGGCCTTGTATTTGTAGTCAGTTTTTATGTATTTGAAAAAAGGAAATGTACTACTCCAGTGAAAATAGCTCCACAGAAAATATTTCAACAATATATTGAAAAAGCGATATAATTCTGAAACTGAATCTCTTTTTTGTGCCCTTCATAATGTAACCCTCATTTATCCAGGCACAGGGCTGGCCCATGTTGTGGCTGAAGGAAATGACCCTACCTATTTTAAAAAGGCACACTGTTACAGTTCTGGTAGTGCAGTAATTCTAGCATAATTCTTCACACTTTCACTTTTGCTGCTTTCATGTGGTGGAGGATTTTAATAGTGTTCAAACATTTTTAAAGAGGAAATGTTTAGCAAAATCGACTTTTCTGAGCTTTCGCCCATGTTATAATGTTTTCTCATCAAAAACAAACCTGGAGTAGCGTTCTGTTTCATTCACATCTGTTTGAGTAATACTGTATTTTCTGGCACTGAGTTTTGGAGGCCTCAGAATGCTCGGTTACACTAACATCTGCCTCTCCTATGAAAAACAAAACAAAATTGTGTACTCCTTTGTTTTCTCTGATTCCACACATTTTTCATTTTGCATTTTGGCATCATACCAAAAGTTTAAAGAAGTGCAGTTTCTTTTTCTTTGATTATATGTTCAGATTAGCTAGTTTAGGCCATATTCATCAATTCATTATTAAATATCAACCCTAATATTTGAAACTTACTTTATGAAAGCACATGACCACAACAAAGAAAAAGGAAATAAACATTTTGCAAAATGACCTACAACTCCCATCCCTTCAGTCTAAAATCCAAATTATGATTTTAACACTGGCTGGACAGTCTGAGGAATTGTGCAAACATGTCTTCCTCACATCCAGAGGCAGAGTTTAAGAGACAGACATAATCAAAAATTATACAATACATGGAACTGTAAAGCAAGCTAAAAATCAAAGTCTAGGAGTTTGATGCCAAACTTGACTTCCACCAGGATAAACTATGTCCATTTAACGCCAACACAACAATTATACAACACTCTGCTATTTCTGCTGCACTTAGATTCATCATAATGAGCAAAGATCCTCTATAGTCAAGAGTGTTTACCCCGTTTGCTCCTCTGTAGGTGGCTTTGCATTTAGCATCTGCCTGGTTAAATAGTTTTGTCACCGTCCTGTCTCTGCATATGTCTGTTGTTGAAGCTCTCTCTGAACATGCAACTTTTAGCGGAGTTACTGTTGTCAAGTGGAGCCTGTCAGAGCTGCAGGCATCAACAGCTGATGTTCGGAGTAGTAGGAGGGAGTGGGAAGGAGCTGGACGCATCAGATCAGCATCTTCCTACAGAAAGCATATATAAATATATATTTCTACATTTTGTTTCTTTCTTTGTATAATTGCTGTTTAAGTGTCTGTCTTAATCACCTTCATTATTTTAAGTCTTGCTGCTTTCTGGCTAGATTTGTGGTAACTTGTTTCTCCAATATGCCATCTCACTTAGCTTTGTTTCCCAGTTAGATTCAGCAGGAAAAAATAGGGATAATGCGAGACAGTGTGTTCAGTATTTGTTCATTCATTCATTCATTCATTCAATTTCTGCTTATATTTGTCATGGGCAGTTGGAAACAATTCCCAACACAGACAATCTTTCACCATGGCCAATCTAACCACCATTATGCCTTGAATAGTGGAGGGAAGCCGGAGCACCTGGCTGAAGTCAGAAGCAAAGTTGTTCCTTGAGCCTTTGCCAAATTTAGGATCATGACCACCAAGAACAGAAAAGAATTAAGGTTAAGCTAGTCTTTATTGTCCTTGTTGGGAAATGTTTGAATTCATTCTCTGCATTTGACCCATCCTTCAATGCCGCTGGGGCAATGAGGAGCAAATAAAAAAATCAAATGACCTTGTTACTCCTTATGTAGCTGGACTTTTGGCAAAACTTTGAATAACTGCAACATTCTGGTAGTGGCTAGTTCACCCAGTAGGACAAAATCCCCTCTCACCAACAAAGCAATGTGGTCTACGCTGTTGAATGTGGTGAAGAATGCAGTGATCTGTATATTGGGGAAAACAAGCAACCTCTGCAACATAGAATGTTCAGGAGACATAACTCAACTGGACCACAGTCTGTGGTCTGCTTCCACAGGTCATTCCTTCATTCCTTTGAGGAGAGTAAAGTCTGCATTTTTGGCCAGAGAGAGTAACTGCTGTGAAAGGGGTGTAAAAGAGGTGTTAAAATGAAAAAAAAAAAAAAAAAAACCTCTCCAAATAGGGCAGGAAGTTTAAAGATTCAATCTTTCCCAGTCTACAAGTCAGTGCTAAAACACAGGCACAAAGAGTGAAAGTCCAGGTTTTACAGTAGACCATCAACAGCAGAGAGGGCAGCTTATACAAATAGCTCACAGGAACGACGCTCCTTCTGACTCCAGCCCAGGCCATTCAGCTGCTAAATGCGTCTCATTGTAGAAATACTATGTAACTTTAAGACTTAACTTTAATTAAGAGACCAGTCTTCTCAGGACTAATAAAGTCCCTAGGATGAGAGGTGAAACATCTTGAAAAAAACATTGTCCAGATGCCTAGATTCTAGTTTAACCCTCTTACTGAATATCACCTGGATGACTGAGAATCTGAGCCAATAAAGTTTGCAAACATTAAATACATATTTGCAAAAAATATCTCATGGTCTATTCCAGCACATACTACACAGAGGATCAAGACAAAAAGAAAATCATTACATTATGGAGATGAAGCAGTGTTAGGGTGAGCTACGCAAACGTACAGCACAAAAAAGGAGGACCCACATTATTATAACTTTATTAATGAATGAGAAAATACATTTTATATTTATAACTTTTATGTCTTGATTTGTCTGCTCCCATCTTCGCTGCTGAGGGTCGGGAATCATCATTGCTTCCTCCTTGGGCTCCTTTGACTCGTCAAGGCCGTGCACTTCCCAAGAGATATTTTTCTGCCAATCTTGGATGTTATCAGCCCATTGTCTTCTTTCTCTCCCTCTTGTCTGTCTTCGACCTTCCAGGATGAGGGTGCAGCAGTTTTGTGCCCTGAAGATATGGGTTGTATGGGGTGTTACACAGGGGTTGCACCTCTACCGAAGGGTGCCCGACTTCCTTTAAGTGTTTAGTAAGCACTGGTCCCCACACTGGTACCCAGGAAGCCTCCTCAGTTTGTTGGGTTAAGCCAAGTGAGGTTAGCTGGTTGAGGGTTCCTCTACCAGTGACAGGGCACTCACTCAGCACCTGCTTTTATGGAAGACTTCTTGATTAAATCAGTCGGACAAGGACTCAAGATCCACTGACTTTTTGTGTTTTGGCTTGCTATCCTGGCCCAAAGACCTTGTTGTAACTTTTATATGCTAGATTTTTTAAGACATCATTACACCTGTCTACATTTACACCTTTAGCAATGTCATATGATCAAAATCATATTTCACATTTTATTTCTATTTGATATGAAGCATGAATGTGTGGGGGCCATGGCTTTGTAAACATTACCTCATTGCTGTCATGCAGAGGGGGGGCCTGGGCCCCTGGGTCTGTGGGAACTGAAGCCCACTCCTCCGGCTGGAACAAAGGCCATGCCCCCCCACCCCCCCACCTCAGCCCTTCTGCCCCTGCCCCTCGTGCCCCGCCCGCTCTGCCCCCGGCCCACCTCGCACAAAGGGGGCCACGGGGTCTTCATTCCCAGGCAACGATATAAACGGCAGGCCCCCCGACTCGTGAGCGCGACGCAGGAACGAATGGAGCTGAAATGGAGAGCGGAGGGAGGGGCGGAGGGTCGAAAGAGAAAAATGGCAGAGAAGTCATAAAAGGAGCGGCCCCCGCCTCCGAGTCCCCGAGATCTTTTCTGTGAGGGACATTTGGGGGCCCGGGGGCGGGGGCAGGGTGACAGAGCACAAAGGACAGGTCGGACAGAGAGGCAGGGGTCAGTGCTGGCACCCCCCTCAGACATACACTCCACATCAAAAAGAGAAAAAAGAAAAATGGACAAATCCGACCTTAAATTTTTAGTGATATCTGTTCTTTTATTGTCCTCAGACGATCTGTTTCCAAGGTAAGAAAGTCATTTTTCAAACTATATCTGCTCATTTATAAAACTCTGACCTAAAACACTGACATATCTTAGATCACTCCATATTCATAACTCAAGTCACACATTATGCTCTTGCATTTGGATTAGTTTGGTCATCCCCAAAGCCCACACAACTTTTGATCACTTCTCCATTTCAGTTTGCTGCTGCAAGTGACTAGGATCATTAACAATGAGAATTGGTTCACAATAAGCTTACCTAGTTAAATAAAGGTTAAATAAAAAATAAAAAGTTAGGAGGTTATTTGTAGGATGAAAATGACCATCACTTCTGCTATGTTGTTGAGGGGGAAAACAAAAGTAAAAGGGGAAAATTAACTCAGGACTGTCCTATAAGATAGAGTCCCAATATTAGATGGTTTGGTTTAGTAACTTTTGAAAAACCTGACATTTTGATGATGCAAGAAAAAGGTGCATTTCCAGTGGGATGGTCGGGCTGGTTCAGGGGTGTTTCAACTTCTCAAGTGTGTTTGTTATTTTTAATCAAACACATACTTGTCCTTGTGATAAACAGCCATATTCCAAGAGAGAATGAGCTAAGGTTGTGCCGACCTTTTTGAAAAATAAAGCTAGCACATATTGCCAATATGTGCTAGCTGTCTCAGGTCTAGAGAAATACTTCTCTTTATTTGAGAATCAGGACAGTTAATTTTTAGTTTAGATTGGATTAAACATGAGTTACGCTCTCTCTTTATATGTTTAGTGGTTCAAATGTGTTAAAGTGGAGCAGAGAAGTGAATTTAATGTACAGAAAGCTGGCAGTGAACCTGAAGTAGTCTCCTGTTTGCTGAAGCTAATACAGCTTTAGCTCCAGCTTCACACAGACACACACCAGCCTCACACAGACACACACCATCCTCACACAGACACACACCATCCTCACACAGACACACACCAGCCTCACACAGACACACACCATCCTCACACAGACACACACCATCCTCACACAGACACACACCAGCTTCACACAGACACACACCATCCTCACACAGACACACACCAGCCTCACACAGACACACACCAGGATTTATGTTTGTCTTTTTATTCAATATTGGCCACCTTTATGTTTTAAAAGTCAGCTTCAAACATGTCGTTATCTCATTAACAAAACTTTTGTTGTGTGACGTCAGTGTTTATGTAACAGATGCTGGTCCCTGGACCCAAAGTCATGGAAACACGAGCGGGTTTTGGGGCAACATTTGCATTTACATTAACAAACACATGCCCGTCATGTCATTATTCACTAATTAGTCATCAACTAATGCTAAATAATAGCTCAGCTAAATGGCGAGTGTTAAGCCAGGACGGGTATGTGGCTGAAAACTTCTGACAAATCATGTGTTTCTGACTCCATATAAGGGAAAAGAATAAACAATATACTGTATCTTCTACTGCTACTGGTGTTGAGACCAAGACCAGTCCAAGTCCAGAGTGAACCAAGACAAGGCAGAGACTTTCAAAGTTAGAGACTGAGTTGAGACTGAGATTTTCAAGGACTGAGACCAAGGCAAACTGAGACCAGGTCAAGACCAAACCCTGTGAACTAACACTAAATAAAGAGGAAAAGTAAGTGGTTCACCTACATAAATGATTATTTTAATGATCTAATGCAACAGACTGCACAAACAAACAGACAGATTATTTTCCTGATTCTTCTAATACGGAAAACTAATTACTCCAACATTGTGAAGAATAGCATTTTCTCATAGTGTTTGGTGAATAAAATCTCAGACACCAGCACATCCGAGAGGAAAATTGGATTCAAGACCAAGACCAAGATCAAGTAAAACTGCAGCCAAGACCAAGACGAGACCACGACCATTAAAAAAAAAAATTGTCTCAAGACCAGTTTTGAGATCATATTTTTATGGTCCTGGTTGCTACTGCATACATTACATATTTGCAATACATGATGCTGAAATATTGAATTGAGACGACGATACATTTCAGATACTGTGAAGCTTCTCCCACTCTAACAATCTTATGTAATAGGTTACTTCACATACTTAAATCTACTCTTAAAACACATAAATAAAAAGTGTGAAAACTAAGTTGTACAGATATAGATTTAGATCTCCTCTAATGCTTCTATGTGATAAAAGCAGTGTGTTTCTGAATTTGTCTCTCTGTCCCAATGGAGGCAGCAGTCCTCTTTCTCTCTGTGTGTGAAGTGTCCCGACAGAGCGCAGGATAATTGGGGCTGAGTTGAGCGTAGTGTCTGTGGCACTTCAGCTCTGGGGTCAGGGACCTCTGAACACTCTTCAACAGTTACCAATCATTTCAACCCGGGCCCAAGAAAAGCATCCCGGGCCGGCTTTCTCTACGGGACAGGGCTCTTGTGGAGGTTCAAAGACACAGTGAAGAAAAGAGGAGCTAAGGGTAGAGGATTCCACAATCAGAGCAATTTTACTCACATTCCATTCATTCAGCTGATGACTTACAACATTATAGGTTGTATTAAATTCCAACATCAAAATAACAGACTTTTTTATTCTTTTATTTAAAGATACATCATGGTCAACACCAAACTAGAGTTAAGAGTTTAAGGTATGATGTTCAAAATAGCCCTACAAACAATTTGGTGGAAATTGTGTCCTCCAAGCGCCAAAATGTTTCCTGTGTTGTGGCTAATGCTACTGCTAGCACCCAGAGGAGCTTAAATACTGACTGTGGAGATTCTGCAGATGCTAAAAACAACTGTCTTACTTTATTTTCGAAATGGTTAGTGCTTTCCTTTGTCACCTTTTGGCTCTGCTGAAGTCTACATTGTTGTTGTCTACAGGATTTTTTTCTTCGTCAGTAAAGTTCTGCTGGCGTCCGATGTAATGACCATATCCAACCAAACCCACTTTTTCCAAAAGGCTTCTACTGCTGCTCCCATTTAGAAATAAGTACAGAGCTGCTCAAATTAAGCCATATTCTGGTGTTTTGTGGCAAAAGCAGCCCAAAGAAATGAAATCTATGCAATAAGAGTACTAAGCAAACTCCGTTGTGTGGAATAGGAAAAGTTAGTTTGGCTGGCCAGGCTAAAAAACACTAGTAATCACAGATAGAGGAGTTGTATTACCTCTTTAATGCCTTCATTTAGCAGGAAGCAGCAAACTGGCAACAACAGCATAGTTTAAAGTGCAGCGCTCCCTATTTTGCTTATAAATGAAGGTTAGCCATGTCGTCTGGAGATCTTTTAAAAAAACTTTATATTTGTATAAATTATAATAGACCTGGCCTTTAGAGCAGGTTAAATAATGTCTTCACTAATGCCACTGTGAGAGTAATGCACACTGCTGCTGCTTTAAAAATGTGTACTCAAGTAAAAGTACTTCAAAATAATATTAATCTAGCAGGAGTGAGAGTACTCAGCAGTAATTTAACTTTAATTATTGAATGAAAACTTTAAAGCAGAACTCAGAGGCAGAGCGGCCAAGTGGCAGAAAAAACGTATGGATACGAGAAGGAGAAAACAAATGTAAAACCAGGCGAGGAATTACAATAGAAGTGAACTGGACTTGTAAATATTTACGATTTACTCCAAATTGTAGGGGGAGCTCTGTAGAGAAAAATGAGGCAAAACAGCAAAGAAATGAGTTACTGAGGTCCGCTTTAAAAGTACATTTGAAACATTATTTTGCAGTTGCACAGTAAAATCTACTGCTCTTAATAACACTACTGCTACTATCACCACTAGTACTACTACTATCAACCTGGCTCACACGCAAGAACATCTGAGAGCAAAGTGTGCCCACACTGCCACTTAAACAGTCTAAACATTTACTACAATAAAAACATTTCTCCCTAATAAATGCACTCAGGTAAAAGTAGCGTATGTTTTCAAAATAAGTACATTTTGTTCAAACATGTAAATTTACTAAAACTTTTTAGTTATTAGTAACCTTCCTCCACTGGCAATGTACACTCACCATCCACATTATTAGGTACATTATACATTTAAGCTTGAAACATGTTCAAAGCAAACCTGCTGGACTTCAAATTGAGCAACAGAATGGAGAAAAAAGAATGGAAGTGACTTTAAATGTGGCCCGGATTGGTCTTAGTATTTCAGAAACTGCTGATCTACTGGAATTATCACATGGAACCATCTCTAGTCCAAAATTCAGTGAGTGGCAGTTCTGTGGGCAAAAATGTCTTGTTGATGTCAGAGGAGAATAGCCAGACTTGTAGCTGTTCACACTGGAGGCCTAACCAATATTAGACAAATCTTACTTCCACCCCATTCATTCAGCTGATGACTTTTAACATTATAAGCTGTCTGAAAATTAAAAACAATTTGATAATGCACTCTCGGGAAATATTTAAACAAAACACTTCATCTCCACAAACAGCAATAAACTGAATTTGAAAAAAACTAAAACTAAATGTTGTGTTGTGAGTTTCGCTCCTGGGCAGGGGCTTCTTCACCCAGTTACCCCTGCCCTCAACCCTCAACAATTTTTTTTTCTAGCCTTGGCTGCGGACTGTGTGGAATGCAATTAGCTCACCTAAATTAAGTAGTAATGGAGAAGCAGCCCTCCCCACCAGCGTTACCCAGGCAACACCGCCGCTAGTACTTTTGGCGACTTTATCTGCAAAATGCACAATTGAGCTTCAAAACCTAGCGCTGGTGTGGAGGATCCGGGCAGAAAAAGAGGAAGAAGGGGAGGAGGGGGGGGTTCCAAGTGGCGGGTTGGGGCAGGGGGTGGGGTGGAGGAACAGCTGCATGCTACCGGCTCCCTCTGCATCTTGCGATATCGCCGGTCCCCTCAAATATTTATTGCTTAATGCGGCACGATGCGGATGAGGCGCCCGATTTCAAAGGGAAAACGTCGGTAGCTTTGATTTCGCCGGCGCTAACCCTCCGGTGGGGGCCGATGTGACACGGAGGAGCTTTATAAACAGCCCGTAGTTGACTGAAAATGACAAAAGAGAGTGAGAGTTGTAGAGTGTTCAGTGCAGAGTTCAGGAAATGGGAATAATGCCGAGCGGAGTGGAAGGTGGAGAAACACCTGGAGAGCACAAGAAAAAAGTTTTTCAAAACACAAGTGTGTAAAAGTCACAGGTCTAAGTGCACTGCCAGGTGAGAAATTGTGCTTCCAAAAATTGAAGGAAAGTTCTATTAAGTAACTAAGGCATAGTGGCAAACTTAATGAGAGTTTTACAAAGCTTCGCCAAAGTTGTAATAAAATGCAATTGGTAATTTGCAGGTGTAGGAGGCAAGTCAGGGTTCTTCAATAAAGACTGAGCTTAAGATAAAATATTCTTTCACCTTCTGGGACTGGAGCCTGTCCCAGATACTTTGGGACTGAGGTGGGGTTACCCATAGACACACAGAAACAGATCATTAGTGGTTTACCTAAAGATTTGAATCTACAAATTTCAGTGCGACAGTGGTGCAGACAGGAAGGGCATCCAGAGTGAAAAATACCCCTGGCCAAATCACTGTGTTTCTGTTTTGGAGTGGAAACCTCGAATAAGGCTTTACACTGTAATAGTCAACATCATAAAATAATGTTTTATTAAGAGTTTAGCAGATCTTACTGGATCTAATAGAGATGTGACTGATGATGCTAATTGAATATGTTACATGAATATACTGTATAATGGTTTAAGGTGTTACAATATCATATTTAAGAAGGTCATGATGAAAACATTTATTTAATATTATTATTTAATATTATTTTTTCCTACTCTTTTTCTAACAGTGTTTTTCTTTCCTTATTGACTGTATTTATTATTATTTAATGCTTGCTGTGTGTTGATTTGCAGCAGTTCCACATGTTCGAAATGAAAAAAAGACATCATATCAACTCAAGAAAGGGAGCGGCTGAAAGACAAAACCAAAACATCTGTTAGAAAATATTGCCGGATCCACTAAAATGTTGTATTTGGAACTGATTTTATTGAAATGTTTCGATTTCCCACAGTGTTAGGACAGTAGTTAAATGAAGTGCACAGCCTGATTTACAAAAGTTAGAAATTTGGTGATATATCTATAATATATTTTAAATGTTTACCAGTTTTTTCATTTTAAAAACTGCACTAGAAAGAACTAGCAAATAAGCAGTGATACCATTTTTAGAAAGAGCTGTTAACACTAGAAAACTCTGATTTTACATAGACAATAAACATCAGATGGACTGAAGGATCACTTGATGTGGTGGTAACTGCTCTTTGCTACATGGATGTTTTTATTTTTAAACTTTGTGGATGTTAGCTATAAGCTGTTAGCTAACTTTTTTCACCAATAGTAGCTCTACTGATCATGCTAAGGTTCAAGTCTGCTATGTAAAAAGCATCTGGATGCAGTATATTTAGGAATTCCTTTGGTAAAATGTGATTAGCATTAGCTTGGTTATACTTATCACCCATGTGACGTTAGCTTTTGTTGCTAATTGCAGCTAACTGAAGGTATCTGGACCACCGTGATGTAATTCCACCCTCGCGGACCTCGCTGTGTTTGTTTTCTCTTTCATATTTCCACACAGCAGCTGTTTGCATTTACAGATGACCAGGTGCCACAGGTTCTGAATCGGGACCAGCACACATCCATTTCAAGAGTAGCCACCCCGCCGCCCCCCACCCACCACCCACACACAGGTGCTGACTGTAGCCGTGCCAAGAGGACGTCCCGCTCTGACCAGCCTCTCTACGGGCCACACATGCAGGGGGAGATTAGGAGTCTCTCTTCGCTCTCGACGAAAGTGCATCTGAATGAGTTCCATGTGCTCTCTCACCTGCCTGGGAACTATTTGTCTTCTGGACTCATTTGTACGGTAAAAGAGGATTGGTGTAAGTTGTTTGGAGTGAGTGGCCTGCAGGAGCTGTCAGGTGGGGGTGCAGAAGTGGAGGGTTTGGGTTTTGAAACATTAAAACTTAAGCCCTCATTAAACCTGGCATTAAATGAGGTCAAATATAATTACACAAAATATTGCAAAAGTATTATTATTGCACAGATGGAGTACCCTGTTTTTGGACTTAGAGTTGAGTCATTGGCCAGATTTTTGAGACTTGTGAACCAACTCGGACTTTGAAATAATAACTCAGACTTGGACTTGTAAATAATATCTTACTTATACCTAGACTTACACTTTTTAATAATAGACTTCTGAATAATAACTTGGATTTGTAACTGTGAAGTTCTAAAAATAAGGCATCTGGACTTGTGGATAATAAGTCAAATTTGAGAATAAAATCTCAGACTTGTGAAAAAAAAACTCAGAATAGGACTTGTGAACAAAAACTGGTGAATAATAACTCTGACTTGAACATGTACATACTGTAATAAATTGAAATTGTGAATAATGACTCCAACTTGGACTTGTAAATAAAGAGCCCAACTCATTTGGACTTAACTGAGATTTGGCTTGGGTTTCTTTTGGTGACTCAGATTTGAAATTGGGGTCCTGCTAATGATTCGATTCAAACCAGTGACCAAACTCAGTGACTCGGACTTAGACTTGGACTGGAACACTTGGGATTTGACTACAAAAACAGTGCAATACCACGGTACGCTCATGGCAAAGATCGACTTGTATCAAAATCACATTAGCATCTTCTTTATTTTTGCCTGGAAAAACAGAGACTTAAAATCAGACAGTGGAGGTGTAAGATAGCCCTCCTTTTAAAGCCCTTTTAGGTTGCTTGGGCACATTAAAAATATAAAACAAAACTTTTTTTGTTTGTTTGTTTTTTGATCATTAACCCCTGTCCTCATCATACATAGCAAAAGTTAATTCATTTTCATATTTTTAACCCACTAAATGCCAGTTTGTTCACACATATTTGTAAATACAACATTAATTATTTACTATTTAAAGATGCAAAGTAAATTTTTTTTGTGCAGGGATTACCTGTCCCAGAACACATTTACAAAAAAAGGGCTGAAACTCACATTTTTCCTCTTAAAGCCACCAAAGAGCTGGTCTACAGTCAGTGTTATCTAATGGGAATTATAAGGGAATTATTTCCCATAATGCATTGAGAAAATTATGGAAATCATGGTGATTTTTTTTTTTTTTTTTTTTTTTTTTGTGTTTTTTTGTTAGCCTCTGACTGTCAGGGTTAGAGAGGTATTGTCATCATTTAAGATTTCTGTATTGCAATGGCAGGAGAGTGAAAATAAATGATTTTAATGTAAGTCAATGGGACCAAAAAAAAAAAAAAAAAAAAAAAAAAAATGGAAGAATGTGAGTTTTTTTTTTTTTTTTTTTTTTTATCCAGACAGGAGAAAATTAAGTTTTTTTCTCAGTTGAAATTGCTGAAGTTGCTGAAATTCTAAAATTAATTTATTAATAAACATCTTTGTCAAATATCATCACCCTTGCATAAGAAATGCCAAAATGAAAGAAAAAATACATTTGAAATCCTGAAAAGGTTGAGGGTTAAGGATATGCAGGCAGCTGCAGCATATTCCAGCAACTATAAACCTAACGCAGGGTACACCCCGGACAATGGCCACTTAGTCTCAGGGCTGACATTTAGAGACACACACTGACATACACTACATGTATGTCTTTGTACTGTTTAAATCTCTAAAATATTCTACTTGCCCTTAAAGCAAAGTTGCACACCATATGTAAATGAGTGTTAACATGTTAGATTAGTGCTGATCACTTCACAGGTAGCTTGACCGGTTGGGTAAACTCTTCGCTGTGTTTCGTTCTCACACCTCGGCTGAGAGCTGCTGAGGTGTGAACGCTCAGCCTCCAGTCCGCGGAACATTACTAAAAGGCAACGTGAGAAGTCTAACACTCGGCATCACCAATGTTGTGACATTCCTGTGATGTTTTAGACAGATAAATATGTGCCGCTCGATACTTCACTTTGGGCTCGTCTGGCTGGGTGAGAAGAGGAGAGATTTGGTGAGTTAAAGTTAGGTGGAGTGGCAGTGGTGCTGGTGGAGGGAACAGCTGCCAGGACAGGAGGCCAGGCTGTGTTGTGTTGTGGACGAGCCGAGCTGTGATCATTGGGGGGCTGCTGGAGAGAACATCACTGCCTCACCGCCAGGCAGCAGCCAGCCGCCGGGGCCCATGCCAGAGCACTTGGCCAGGGATCATGAAAAACCTGTGGTGCGTGTCAGTGATGGAGGAGAGACCAGCCAGACTGTAGTCAGGGCGTTTGAACTGAGTGTTCCACTGCGCTGACCATTCACTGTGAATCTGTGACGGCTCTGAATCCAGTCCATAAAAAGGTTTTGTTATGCTGAGAAATCAGATTAAATAACAGACACACATTGCAGTTTGAGTAAGTGTACGCACAAGAAAACTGAGCTATTAAGCCCCCAAGGATTTTAAGGGTGTATCAAATAAAGATTTTAAACATTTCTGATTGAAACTGTATTTTTAACCACCACCCAACGAGTAGGGTGACACGATTTAAAAAGAAGATATATATAGGTGCAGTTCAGCCAGGACAGACATGAATGAAATGCATGAATGATTTATTGAAGAATTAAACATTGGCATCATCATTATCAATGCGATGAAGGGAGAGTTTGATAGAGGGCAAATTCTCCTCAGGGGCCTAGACACTGGTGGTGGTGAAGAGGAGGAGATGGAGAGGCTGAGGAGGCTGATGGTTCTGCTGATGCGGTGGAGTTGGGGACAGAGGAGGGTTGCAGCATATAGCTGGAACAGCTAGATGAAAAAAATCACATCTTCCTGGTTGAATTTACGCATACAGCTTCATTATGCATACATCACTTCTCTGATTACAGTTATGACACATCTCTATGTATTCTTATATGAATTTTGTTGATCAGTAACAAATCAGATGTAGAATGGAGCTGTGGTCTTGGATGTGGTTGGAGAGTACAAAGGTTTGTTGTCCTTAATAATCCTGCATTTCTCTGAATTTCTCTTTGTGTTGTAGATATTACAACACCCTACATAAACTTGGTCTTCATGCCAGAGCAGTCAAAAGCTAAACTCTTTAAAAAAATACTGATGGGCAGTCTGGCTCTTTTCAAAGCTTCGGCTCTTTTGGCTTGACTCCCAGAAGAGTCGGCTTTTATGGCTCCCAAATAGCTCTTTATTTATTATCACTCAGAGAATTTTATTTAGGCCTAATTTAGCCATTATGAATGCTGTGTGCGTTGGTAAACATTGTTTAATCTGTGTTTAAAAGATTTATTTTGATGCAGTTTGCAAGCACAAAATATAGTTACAAAATTCTATTCTCATCCTTGCTGTCCAGTATAATAAAAATGCTACCAAATGTTGCTTCTTTTTGATTTTTGCTAGTTTCTTTCATTTTCCCCAACAAAAAACATGTGATCAGCAGCATGGTGTGCCCATGAAAATAAAAGCCGGCTCACTCGCAAACGACCCATCACTAATAACAACCTGAAGAATGCATCCACCAAGCTGCTGTCAAAAACTTCCTGGAAGTCTTTAAGTTTGTGTTCAAACACACTATTGTCTGTCACTAAAATTTAGAATTGTGTGGTTTATAATGTAATAATACACGATTATTAAAAAATGTATATAGAAGTATGTGAAACATGTTTATGTATTATTCCAATAAGCCTATTATTGCAGTCATATAGGTAAAATAAAATAATATGAATGTATGCTACTTAAATTATAATACAATAAAACATTAAAACTGTTGTTGTAGAGACAATTTTCTAGCCTCAAATGCTCTGCAGTCAAATCAAATAAGGAATCAATATCAAGTCTGAATTTTAGCCAACGTGTGGGGCCTTCCATCACTGACTGATCCCATCCACTCAAAAGTCTGCACACACTTCTCATTTAGTTCTTATAGGACAATGATCCAAGGACCACCTCAGAAAATATTTGGCTAGCGCCATCTTTAAAGGACTAAAATGACAATTCAAATAAAAACTGGACTAACTCAGGTTTAAGCCAGCACTAAACCCATTACTATGACTAAACCAGGACTAATCTAGGAATAAATCAGGACTAAACCAGGACTAAACAGTGGTCTGCACAGATTTAATCCCCAGAGCAGCACTCGAACAGGAATAAAACTATTAGGTAATATGGTTATTACACTGCTGCTATCCCATAATAGCATTCTTCCTGCTGACCCCTTCACAAGATCCATGTAGCTCTAAGTTTTTACAACAGATCACTGGATTGGTAGTGACTACAGACATTGGTTTATTGGGCTTTTGGTCATGCACATGCAAAATAAGGTGTAATGACATGTTGCTTAGTCCAAAAAGAAACAGCTCTGTGTTATCAGTGATGTTCTGGCCATACCTTGTGTGGGGGAGGTGTGAGCAGACATGAAGAGCTGTACAGTCTACAAAAAACTGCATGAATGAGGCTAATAATGAAAGTAACCAAGTACTAATGAAAGTAGGCAGTAAATGATTATTATTTGAGTACCTTTTTAGATAAAAGGTTTATTACTACAAATTCAATTTAAACTATTTGTTTTATTGCCGCTACCACTACTACTACAATATCTACTACTATTACTACAGTGGCAGTACCTCAGTTTTGGCAGTAATATCTCTGTTTTTCCACTACCCGGAAGGTTGGCAGTTCAATCCCTGCTACCTTGCATACTGTCGTTGTGTCCTTGGGCTAGACACTTCACCCACCTGGCCTATGTATGAATGTGTCAGTGTGACTGTGTTTGGTGGTGGTCGAGTGGCCATAGGCGCAGATTGGCAGCCACACATCAGTCAGCCTGCCCCAGGGCAGCTGTGGCAACAGAAGTAGCTCACCACCACCAAGTTAGACTGAGGAGTGAAGGAAGAATGGACTAATGTAAAGTGCTTTGAGAAGCTTTTGCATTTAAATCTAATCCATTATTATTATTAATATTATAGCTGCTTTTGCTACTAGTGCTAGTACTACTGCTTCTACTACCAGCAGTACTACTACTATAACTGCTAGGATACTATAACTATAGATGCCACTATTACTACAATAATCACTTCTATACTATGCTACTACAGTAGCATTTGTAGTAGGTTTGCTTTTCAAATTAGCTTTTCGTAAAGTTGAATTTACAGTGCTGAAATAGACTTAAAATGGGTATATTATGCATTTACTCATGTTTTGAAACCAATCTTGGCCCCCCCTTTAGAACAGCAGAATGTTTTACAACCTTTAAAAACACACATCTGACTAAAAGAACATGTTTTAGTACTCTACTGGTACTATAAAAAACTGGGTGAAGAGAACAGGTGTTTATGGATAAATGAAAGAGAGCAGACTGGATGTAAAGGGTTTGTTGATTGGTCAGTGCTTCCTGGAGTGGGCGGAGGTTTGTGGGAGAGGCGGAGGTTTGTGAACCCGAGCATTTTGAGGGAATAAATAAACAGAAATGAAAGAAGCCAAACACAACTCCAGGTATGTTTTAATGAGAAAAGAACATTATAACATTTGAGAAAGCCCAGAAAAGTAAATTTATAGTGCCTTAAATATGTAAAAACAAGATGCTTATTGGAAGGCTAGTACTAGTTCAGAGAAAGCCAAACAAATTTAGTTTAAAACTGTAATTGCCAGCTACTGAGGAGACACACATACCACTCTCCCTCTACCTGGGAAGTGTGGATACGGTACCCCCCTCCCGTCTTTGGCCAGAGGCTGGTAAATAATGGATGTGTTGGTGGAAGCCTCTGCAGTTTGAAATGTAAATGTGACGGGTGGAAGAGGACGGTGTATGTGTGTGTGTGTGTGTGTATGTGTGTGAGTTGGAGAAGGGGTTGTCACTTGTGGCTGGGGCCCGGGATGTGTGCGGAATGGTGATGGGGCGTCCTCCCTGAAGGAAAGACAGGTACGAGTATGTGTGTGTGTGTAGTACTGCGAACAGAAGAGTGGACTCTGGGGACAGTCTAAAGGGGACAGAAGAAGAAGAGGAAGAGAGAGCAGGAGGAAGCTGATTAATTTTGCTTTGACCCAAGAAACCTCTGGCCCAATTGAAGTGGTAACTAGGCACTGGGCTAGTACATCCAGTACAGTCGATTTCCTATTAAATATCTTGGACTATCTTAGCTTTGTTACTTAAAATTGATCTATACTTGGAATTCCTGCAGCAATAGAGCTAATAATATCATATAAATTGATCTTTTATATGGGTTATGGGTTACTGCAGTGTTTAAAGTGAAAAAGAATGGGGCCAGAATGATGCCTTGTGGAACTCCAGTACTGCTATGACACTAACAGTTATATAATATTGAAACTAACCAGAAAAGATGGGGCATTTTGTTTCTGTACTGGTTATTGTGAACAGAAATCACACACCCAAGTTTTTCCATCAAAAACATAACATTTGTGCAAGGGGTGCTGTGTGTTGTTGAAAGTGAACAGGAATGGACTAAAAACGGTCCCTTGCAGAATTCCATGCCTCCAATTGCATGTTACTTTCAAACAATCATGCAAATTATTTCAAAGTGTGCTTTAATTTTCTTTTGCCCACTGTTGATAATCTGATCGACTATAGAATAGTATAAATCAGTGGCAAATGCTCGTTGACAACAAAGGAAGCTTCCCCTAAATTTTATAAATTAGATATTAGGTTACATTAAAAGTGGCTGACAATGTGTTTAATTTGTGAGTATGCCATTCATTAATCAGCTGTTTAGCCTCCTCTCACTTAAGATGCTGTATAAATCCCTATTGACGCCGAGCTTCAATGGATCTTTATGGGAAAGAAGTGAGCTATTCTTTTCATGACAAAAAAGCAAAACAATGATTGGATAAATAAGCCAAAATTGTCCCTCGCCTGGACGCTCAGCATCTCTGGGTTTCAATGGGGCAGTGGGCGGGCCGTGACGCTGGCTGATTGATGATGATTGGTGGAACTGGTGGAAGGTTGTGACAGACAGTGGCGTTCACTTACTTTGAAGCATGTGGTGCATTGGAGCGACCACTCAGAGCAGAGGAGACAGTCATGTGGCAATAATTTCACAGTTTCTACATTATACACTGAAAATAAACTAGGCTAATCATAGTGGTTGAGTTTGCATCTTGTTTAAGTTTTGTTAGTTCCGTCATTTATTCAATATCAACGCTGTAGGGAAACTAGCTGCTAGTTAGCCAAGGATTAAATGTTATGGGCTTCCCCTTTATGAAAGATCAGCAGCCACCACTGTTATAAAGCTATAGTAGAAAGAGTGGTTAGCACTCCTGCCTTTCATAAAGAAGGTCTGATTGGCTGACTCTGAATCAGTTTTGTGGCATTGCATGTTGTTCTTCATGTAACTTTAGTAAAATTCACTGTATTTATGTGTATTACATATTATTGTGTTTGAATATGTACATTTAAGACAACAAAGGTTTGGAAGTTAGAGCAGGTCGTCTTATATATCACAGAAAATTGGGTTTAATCCCTACTTTAAATGAATGGGTGAATGGATGTTTGATGTAATGTCCTCTGAGTAGCAGATAGAATAGATATAAGTGTATAAGTGCAACCATTTAACATTTTACTTATCTTGCAATGATTCAGGATTTTTATACCTCCCTCTATTGCCCTATAGAGCCACTTCTTGTACACTGACAATTCTCCTGCTGTAGTATTAATAATAGTTTTTTCTTACCATATTTCACAAGTCTGCGTTCACTCAATCACCATACATCACTCTTGCTGAAATCTCCTGGAAGTCGCTCTGACCCTCGGCGGCCCGTACAGATGTGCCCCACCGTTTGTCTCCTCTTTTCACTTCTCCCCATATTGCGGTGGAGGAGTTATTAGTCCCAGTCGAATCGTTTAGCTCCCGGAGAGTACGGCGGGCGTAAAAAAAAAAAAAAAAAAAAAAAAATACCCCTTGGCCTTATCCCGCTTTGGAGGTCAGTGCAAGCATATGGCACAACGCGACAAGATGGCCGCCAGCTGGTCCACCGACATGACAGGGAAGGGACGGACGGAGGGGGGGAAAAAGGAGAAGAAGAAAAAGAAGAAGAAGAAGAAGTGATGGAGATAGATTGAATGAGGTGATAAGGTGAGAAAGAACAAACATGGAGGAACTGGCATCTGTTGGCCCCCCTCCCAGCCCCTGCCATCCTGGGAAGGTAAGACGGAGGGAAAATGCCCAGATGGTCCGAGCGGAGAGTGACGAGTGGCTGTCAGGGGGATACAGGCTTTTGGCTCGTGCACAAATACACCTTCTTTTGTGGGACCCCTACCTCCTGGGGGGCACCTGTTCAACCCTGTTCCGCCGCATCTGGACAGCAGTATGGATGACCCAGTTACTTCACACCAGTTATCTTCTAGAGCAAATAGTTTAACTTTGTGGAATTTGTGTTCTTTTTATGGTTAGGTGAGGTCCTTCATAAAAGCAATATTGTAAAGCAATGCATCTTAAACTTGTTGTCCTAGCCTGGTTAAGCAACATTACTTGAACACAATTAACAGCTAGGGAGTCAGTGGTGCAAGTACCTTAATGCAGAGCCAAAAACTGCTGTCACAAATTGTGCCAATCCCAAACCTGGATAAATAGAGAGTGTTGCGTCCAAGAGAGCATATGGTGTAAAATTCTAGGCTATGAGAATAATTTGCCATTGTCTGAAAGAAAGGTAGCAGCTAAAAGAGGCTTTTTACTTCATTTGCTGGCTGATATCATGTGATACAGTAAGTCGAGATCTAAATAGAGACATAGAAGTTGTGGTTCAAGGAATTAACATCAAGTGGCATCGACAAACATAGCAAAAAGCAGCAAGAAGAACCTTAATTTTATGGAAGAAAAAGTTGATTTTGGCAGATGGTACCTCCTCAGCAGCTGTGCATACACTGCTACTGTGTTCTTTGGGATGAGGGCGACTTGAGGCCTTTTTGCACCAGAGGAACATTTTGCAGTTTCTATGATTATTTGAGGAACTACCACATTTTGTTGCACGTTTGCACATGAGAGGAACTGGGGACAAGGACCACAGTTCTTATAATTTTTTTTTAGCTCAGAGCAGGGACTTTCCAGCTGGCATAGGAACCTTTCGATGACATAGTTACGTAGTTAGAGATATAGGTAAAGTATGAAAATGTACACCATCATCTTTTGCAATTTACTTTAAATATTTACTCACCCTTCATATTTTTTGTCTGTACAGCTCCGCTTTTCTTTTTTAAGTTATAAAATGAAGTGTTACAACTGAGGAATTGCCAAACTCTGATAATATAGAATGTTTGTATTTTCCTTTGGGTTAAAAATAGATAACTAAATTGAAATTAGATGATCATTTGTTCCTTTCCAATAGGAATTGACGTCATACACCCATTGGCCAGTTAGTCGCAGAGCTAACCCTTAATGACACACACTGAGAGTCAACCATTCACTCAACTATTCACATTTATTCACTATGGGACATTAACTCATTAACTGTAGAGTCACCAGTTCACCTATACACACATGCCTTTGGGCCATGGGTAGAGGCCAGATATAATAATATGAGAAGGACAAAAGAGGTTTTGGTGGTCTGTAAAAGAACATGAGGAAAAATAAAGTACATTTGTAAGCTTAATGACCATATAATACTGTGATGACCTTACCCTTCTTATTTTAGTTCACTTAAGAGTCATTGCAGGCGTACCATTTTCCATTGTACCACATTTTAACTCCCCAAATTGGGTTCCATTCAGTTCTTTGTCCGTCTTTGTCCCAGTTTCCTACATTACTGCTGCTGTTGTAACACTTCATGTGTGCTGACCGCCAGTCCGCCAAGTCACCGGCGTTCCGACTGTCATTCTGAGCTCTGGGACTGACTTTAATGGATCAAGCCTCCGGAAAACTCCCCGTAGCCGGCCCTTTTTATATCTTTACGGGTCATACTCATCTTCCCAAACACCCTTAATGCTCTTTATCTCCTCCACTTCCACCTTTTTTTTCTTTATTTTCCGTCAGTCTCTCCTTATGATAACTCCATGCCCTTGAATTGAATGATCCACAATTTTGTTCCCCCGGTTCTATCCATGGGAATTCCGGGAGAAAATGAAGGATGGGACTTTGGGCGGTGAGGTCAAGACCCCTTCCCGGTCCCACAGCAAGGCACCCTGGGATATGTAGTCGCCCCCGGACTTGGAGCTTTGTGGGGGGGTCTTGGATGTCTGGCATGTGAGTGAGACAGAGGAAGCAGAAATTGACAGCAAATTGAAGGAAGCGGTGGAGAGATTGCAGGGGACAGGGCGTCCTTCAGCCTCACCTCAGGGCCCCGGGGGTCTGCCTTCTTCACACAGGCAGAGGGGCTTTTACGGGCCCCGGCTGACCGACATGAAATAGTACTACAAATTTACTGCTCTGGAGCTGCTGGAAGTAAAGACAGCGGGAGGACGGCTGTTTCTCTCTCACTGTCAACCCCCTCCTTCTATCCTTCTGCCCTTGTGCATGATTTTAGACTATTTCTTTGCATAATTTAAATGGAGTATTGTATAGTGAGATGGCTCGGTCTTAACCATAGTATGGGAATGAAAACAGTAGCGCCTTCTCTCTAGCAATCATAATAAAGAAATAATAAAAAAACATGACAGGCACCATGAGCAAGATAATGACCAAAAACATAAGTCCAAGCTCTGCCAGAACAAGATTAACAGCTTATAAACATGGAGACTCAGCATTGTTTTCAGACTTAAACCCCATCGAGCTAGTTTGGGATGAACTTGACAGAAGAGTGAGAGCAAAGCAACCTACAAGTGTTACACACATTGATGGGAACTTCTGCAACAAAGTTGCGAAGAACTTTCTGCATATTTGGTTTCTGTTGTATAAAGATGCCACAAGTGTGTTCCCCAACTGCCAAAGGTGACTACTTCAATTGTTTATTTGTTCTATGCTCTTATTTCAAAATGAGACATTGAAATTTCAATAAAAAACTGGAAAGATTGGGGTGTTTTTTTTTTTTTTTTTTTTTTTTTCAATGATGCATATTTGTATAGGTTTCATATAATTGTTTTGCACTTTTCAAAAAATAAATAAATAAATAATACAACAACATAATATGAATAATCCCAGCCAGACCCATTCACAAGTGGGTATGGAGCATTAAAACCTGTATTATTTCCTGGCCAGTCATAAGTGTCAATGCTTCATACTTGCTGTTTTATAATAGTCCTGACACTACTCTGTGTATGTTTGTGCTGCCCCCTGTTTTCTATTAATATCAATTAAATTCAAATATAGTTTCTGCTTCATTTGATTTGCACTCTGGAGACAACTTCTTTGTACTGAAAGAGAAAAATAAATAGGATGACTGGGCATGCAGTTAGCATACGAGACTTGGTCACATGGCTCTCTTTATTACAAATTTTGATAGATGAGAATATTCAGGAAATATCTGTAAAAATCTTTGGACACTTGGTTCTCTTTGGTACCATCCTGGGTTTTATGTCCCAACCATGACCCAAACATCAGTAACTCCTACTGCTTATTCCCATAAACCCACAATGATTCACATTACGGTTTTAACGTTTGATTTAAACACATATACTATTCTGCAGTGTCCATGCCCTGAAACTTCTATCTTGTTTGGTGCACGTTTAACCACTAGTGAACAGAAGTGCCTGGTGTATTGTGCCCTTTGCGTGACTTCCTGAGCAGCAGCAGCAGGTTTGAGTGAGTCGTCAGAGTGGAGCAGGTTAACTGTGTCACACCTTCTCCACTGAGAGCAGCTCACACCGAGACGCTTCAGGGAGAGCTGCAGCTTCCAACCTCGCTCTCAGTTTGAGATCACCAACCGCCATAAGAACATACAAGTCATATTTTTGTAGACTGAGAAATACTTGCAGATAAATGATTGCGTTTTGTGTCATGATTTTATCAGGAACAGCAATGATGAGGTAAATATTAAGAAAGTCAGGAAAGAAAAGGGCCTTATAATTTAGTCTATAGATACATTTTGTTTTCTGTCAATTCTATTCTTTTTATAAAAATGTTTTCTATATTTTTAGTATCTAATACTGAATGTAGGATGTTGTAAAGGACTAATGTCTAAAGGAATAAAAAAAATCAAAGTTCCTATCTTTTAAAGATTCTCATAGGAAACATGATGTATGCATGTTTAGTTAGTGTCAATTTAGTCAATTGTCATTTTTAATTAGACAATTCTATATCACAGAGCCAAGGCATAACCCTGTC
The DNA here is from genome assembly GCA_020698575.1 of Bostrychus sinensis. Classification (NCBI taxonomy): domain Eukaryota; kingdom Metazoa; phylum Chordata; class Actinopteri; order Gobiiformes; family Eleotridae; genus Bostrychus; species Bostrychus sinensis. Next base: position 14,845,706 of record CM036261.1, on the reverse strand, counting down.
AGTTTATCATTTTCCACTTTTCCACTTCCTCTAGGACTTGTGCCTGGCAGTTCCAACCTTAGATATTTATATTCATAATTCATTATCATGCATTTGTCTTATACAGTGCTTTTCTAGACACACGCTTTACAATTAGGTGCAGCTTTCATTCACTTCTCAGTCACACTCAGTGGTGGTCATCTACTTCTGTAGGGTTAATGGGGCAGACTGACAGAGATGTGGCAGCCACCACCTAACACACAATCACACTAATGCATTCAAACAGGCAAGGTGGGTGAAGTGTCTTGCCCAAGGACACAACAGCAGTATGCAATGCTGGTAGCAGGAATTGATCTGTCAACCTTCCAGTTAGTGTAAGGTGGCACACATGTTTTTAAGCAATTAAGGTACATTTGAACTCACCAAGTAACAAAAAAGTTTCCGAAATCCATACAATTTTTTCTTACAATTTTTGTGTTTTTACAGATGTGTGTTGGGACATTGGACAAAGAGCCTAAAACTGGGACTGTCCGCTTTAAATAAGGACATCTGGTCTGGGTGAACAGCCCTACCTACAGAGCTACTGCCGCCCATCTCCAAAAAATTTTACAATTTAAATTGAAATATTCAATTCAAGAGCTCTCTGTTATCGAAGTGAACATGGAATCAAAAATTCTAACTATACTTTGCACCAGTACCAAGCCCAGATAAATGGAGACAGTTGCATCAAGTAAAAACAAAAAAATGAAAATGTAAATGCTGCACTTTGGTGACCTGGTAGACAGAAAGCAAACAAAAAGGTTTATTCTGACGGCCTAAATATTACATACTACGGTTGGTTTCAGTCCATTGTTGACATGATGGACAATTGGATGAACAAACAGCCAATCAGATTTCAGGAGACACTGTGATTATACAGCATAGTTTTCTGGAAGACATATGAGAAATACATAGCAAAGAACAACTCCAGTATGAGCTGCGTACGTCCTCAGATTTGTAATTTTTTGTAATATTCACTTATTGATTGGTCCACATGTGGGTACTTTGGCTGTTCACGTAGTACTATCAGTGTTCTACAATGTGTAATATAGAATCCCTCTCAGTCTGAAGCCAGTATCCACTTTGTCAGCTGTTGTCGGATGTTAAAAAGTGCTGGACTCAGAGCTTTTTGCTGATTTTCCGCCGGGGAACTGCTGCCTCTCCTCCCCCTGTGTATGTAAGTGCATGAATGTGTGGGTATGTCTTCTATGTGCCAGCTCTGTTAAGGCCTCTACAGCTCTACTCCTGAGCGAGGGGAAGTGTGACAAACAGCTCAACAGGCTTTGGCACGCCATCTGTCCGGAGGGGGGAAAACCACTGACTCATTCAACATGGCCGCCGCGCAAGAAGAAAAAAGTCCCCGGTCGCCGCCAAGCACAGAGCGGTAATCTCCAGTAATGCCATCATCAGTCCTGAGGGCCCACGGAGTCCTAAACACCGCCAACGGGCCACACAACATCAAGAGTGAGTGAGCAGAACTGCGTTTCCCACAATCCTCCTCTCTACAGGCAGCCCCTTCTGCGGTTGGATGGCGCAGAGTGACTTTTCTGGAGGCCATTCTCTCTGCGTGAAGTTTGGAAGGAAGGATGTCGCTGTGACCAAATGCCAACAGAGAAAAGAGCACCGGCAGTAGGTTGGACTGACCGCTGCTTTAAGGTTGCCGTGGAGATTTTAATCAGAGAGAATTAATAATGCGAATATTGGCTTCTTTTATGTCTCCTATAGCAATGAATGTCAGGTGATTTAGTGTTCTGTCTGCCATTTTGGTTGATCCAAAACAAGTAGCGTAAATTGAAACCTAAATTGAAATCCAAATTTTTAAAACAATCTTGGTCTAAAAAACAACATTTTCAATAAATAAATTATTACTTTCATAAATAAACAGGTGACGAGACCAGCAGAGGGCAGCAGAGTGGATGGTATTGCAGTCTTTAACATAATTTAAAGAATAAAAGGAGCTACACTTCCTTAAACTTTTTTATGAGACTACAAAATGAAAAATGAGAGCAGACTGGATGTAGAGGGCTTGTTGATTGGTCAGTGCTTCCTGGAGTGGGTGGGGGTTTGTGGGAGAGGTGGAGCTTTGTGGAACTAACTGTTCTGAGGCCTCAGAATGGCCGTGACAGAGAATAAAGAATTACATAAACATTTATTAAGTAAAACACAACTCCAGGAATGGTTTTGATGAGGGAACATTATGACATGGTAGAAAGCTAAAAAAAGTTGATTTTGCATAATATAGCCCCTGTGGCTGATTGTGACAGGAAGGGCATCTGGTGTAAAAATACAAACAAACAGCCAAATCACTGTGCAACTGGTTTACTGTGGCAACAATTAAACAAAAAACAAAACAAAAAACAAAACAAAAAAAGGCTATTAGATGGTTATACATCTGTTCACATAAACAATATGAAATATGTACATTTTTAAAACCCAATATAATCCTAATCTACAATATGGGTGGATAGTTAGGTTTTCTTTTCTTTTTTTTCTTTTCTTTTTTTTTTTTGTATTAGTATTTTTGTAAATTTGAGAATATCTTGATAAAAGATGTCTCGACTGATAGGGCTGACTTTAAGTTTGTAGACTTGTCTGTAAAAAATATAGTGATTCTGTATATTTGCACTGTATGCAGGGCTTGACTTTGACTAGCCACCTGGCCAAATGCAGGTAGAATTACATTTTGGCTAATAACACACTGACTTCCACTAGCCACTTTGGCTGGATAGATTTTATCCATATTTTTATGACATGTTTAGGCCAAGATTTCTGTGATTATACCTAACTGTTCCCTTAATATATATAGTTATTAATTGTGATCAGACGGAAAAACTTAAAGTGATTTTAAAGTGACTATGCTTCACCAGGCTAGATGCACAAATATACTATTATTTCATCTCTTTAAGGTAACAAGTTGCTTGTGAAAGATTATAAAACAAAACTTTTTATAGCTTAGCGTATACTGTACAATAAACACATTAACATTTCAACTAACTCAATTATAGCCAGTGTATCAAAAAAATAATATCAAGCCTTGATTGTATGAGTATTTTCTGTTGGTATTTCAAAGTATTTGTATATACTTCTCTCTTCTGTAAAGGCACTGGAAGTAACATTTGCCCACGGTACTGTTGGTAAATCTAAACTATGGTCTGTGGGTTGCCAGTCTTTCTGCTTTTCTGATTGGATGATTGGTATGTTTAGAACCAAAACAAAAAACGTAACATAAACAACTTTGGCATTATGTTATTTTTTTTAACTGTGGATAAATCAGCTGTACCATTGTTATCAGTAAAACTAATATTTGATTTAAACATGTTTACATCATATCCTGGGACACATGTGGGTAATTTTTATGAAGTACAAAAAATATATACTGCTCATATCACCTTTAAACTTTGATAAGGAACATGCTGATGTGCTAAAGCTGAATGTTGTATCTAACTCTGTAACTGTCCCGCCTGAAGTCCTCTTTAACCCCTGTGTTGGATGAGAGCACAGTGCCCCTCTCTGTAAACCCCCTGAGAATTGTTTTGCTTCTCCATTCGTCTGCACAAACGCCACAGCGCCAAACCCAATTTGTCATTTATTTCCAACATGGTGATTCCTTTAGAGCCACTGCCTGCCTGATATTATGTGGCAGGGAAAATCTAATGGCCCTCAATAGGTTTTCCCAGGAAAAGACTTGAATTAGATTTGCGAAGTGGGAACTTCATTTGGCAGGAGTGAATCCGAGTCGGAGAAGGTGGAGGGAGCGGGGGGAGTGTGGGGGTAAAATCCATACGGCAGAGCTGAATCAGCACTTCAACTCCCACACTGCCTTGTTCTCCAACCTCTGCTCTGTTTACAGGGGAGAGTTACTGACTCGAGACAAACACAGGGGGCGCTGTTACCATCTCAGGGTCTTGTATTTGTGCAAAGAAGTGAATTCACACAGGGTAAAATGTTCTAAACCAGCTTTAGTTTTACATTTGGATTGGAAATATGGCAGAAAAAATGTATAGAAAAAACAAAACATTATTAGTTAAAAAATAAAAAAAATAAAAAAACAAAACATATATCAGGCACCTAGATAGCAATCCTAAACATATAACAGACCCCCCCAAAAAAACAAAAAAAAACAAAAAACAAAACAACAACAACAAAGAAACAAACAAACAAAAAAAAAAAAAAAAAAAAAAAAAAAAGAGAGGAAGAACTCCCCTTTGAAACAAACTATTAAACAAAATATAATATTCAAATATATTTTTTTAACATTCTTTATCTTTGAAATAAATTATCATATAAAAGTGCTTGCGTACCCCTAGGGGTCCACATACCCCTGGTTGGGAAACACTGCTCTAGAACACCATTGCACGTGTTACAACCTTTAAAACCATTATGTGACTAAAAGAAACTGTATTCTATTACTGCTATAAAGGAACAGTAGAAGAGACCAGCAGAGGGCAGCTCTGTTACGCTCTTTGGAACAGAAACATAGAAAAAGCGCTTTTTACTTAATTGAACTTTTTGTATGACACTACATTACCACTTGTTAATCGGTTGGTGCTTCTTGGAGTGGACTGAGGCCTCAGAAACTCAGGAGACTACTCAAACAGACATGAATGAATAAAAACACAACTCCAGGTCTGTTTTTGATGAGCGAACAACATTACAACATAGGAGAAATAAAAAAGAAAGTCAATTTTGCATAATATAGCCCCTTTAAAATAATATCATTTGACTAAAATCAAAGTCGTCACTTGAGAAAGAGTATTTCATGTAAACATTTGAAAGCTGTTTTTTTTGTAATTGCACAGCAAACACCACTACCACTGATGTAAACTCCTACTGCTGCTACTAATATTACCCTTACTTCTCTTGACTGTAGAACCATTACTGCTGCTACTATACTACTACTATTGCTTACTCTCCTTCTCCTACTGCATACTACCACTACCTGCTACAAGTGCTTCTACTACTGTTACGTACTCAAGCCTGAACTCAAACCCAAGACCTTCTGCTACCTTGCCAAACCACTCTGTAGCAACAGATAATGTAATAAAAGCCAATAAAATAATAACTTGCCAATAATGTAATGATGTAGTTATTGGCAGCTATAACATTATTGGCCATTTTTACAGTATCAGTTGTTGCAGAGTCAGAAAGTAAAATTTTTTTACAGCCCACTCAGTGCTGGGTTGGCCGCTGAGAAACTGCATTATGTAAATTTGCACAAGTCTAAATAATCTGTAAAAGGCTCTAAAACAATTTAGTAGTGATCCCAATGAAATCTAGTGCACCACTGGGTCCTAACCCACAGTTTGGATACCATTAGTGCCCTTTTCACAGTTATATTTTTCATTGCCCTCGTCCTGTATCTAGCGTTTTTTTTTACCAATAGTAGCTCAATTTTATCTTAACCAGTCCAAAACATACCTGCGTAGAACAAAACGCCCCTCTCCCCACAAGTGAGACCAGTGAAGAATAGATATTTGAAATAGATGACAGCCCAGCGAAGGGGCCAGGTCCAAGGCCATGAGCAGAAACCAGTCCTGGAGCGTGGCTGGGGGTGGTTCCAATTTGTGAGGCCAGAGAGTGGAGAAGATAGAGTTTAAGTTCCAGGGGTCAATGCCGCCACTGGGTCTTCTCACGAGGTAGAAACAAATATATTTTCATGTCACTCTGTCAGTGGGTTGATGTGAAAACACACCTCCTGAACACGTGTGCGACTGCTAGGGTTCGATGGAGATGTATCATGATAAATCTGACATTCTGGTTTAGATTTTTATAGCTGACAGTTTCCAAGTGTTAGGTCTTCAAACACCTCTATGAAAAATGTAATACAATGGAGCAAGGCGAGAAAGACTTACAGTTTTAACTTTTCAATACAAATTTCTTTCATTTTTTACTAACAAAACAGTTCGTTTTTTTTATTTAAACATGATTTGTGACCCATTATCAAACTGAAATTGTCCTAAATGGGGCAGCAGTAGTTTGGTAGGTAGAGCCGTTTGCCCACTAGCCGGAATGTTGGCGGATTGAACCTTCTACCAGCATTGCATATTGTCATTGTGTCCTGGGGCAAGACAGTTCACTTTTTTGTATGAATGAGTTTGTGTGATTGTGTGTTTGGTGGTGGTTGAAGAGCCCTTGATGCAGAATGGCAGCTATGTCTCAGTCAGTCTGCCCCAGGACAGCCACATGTAAGTGCACTGTTTCTTAAGGACATACACCACCACCGGACTTGTTCTAATAATTTAAGCGGTACCATAGCCACTACAAAGCAGTGAGCTCATTTATCTATCTGTTAGCTTTCTGTTGCTAATAGCCATGGTAATTAGCACTATCTTCCACCATTCAAGCAAAGCAACTCAAAACCTCCCAACTTTATTCACATGTGAAAGGAGACAATCAGGAGGCAGTAGTGTCTGCAGAGGGCTTTAGTCAGAAGAAGGCCTCAGCCCTGCCTACTTGACTACAGCAGCACACACTGTGTATGCCATGTGTTTGCAATGAAGTGAGAGCTGACTGACAGAAGTGGGCAGGGCCAATAAGGCCTTAAACCTGGGACACACCAACCCAACGCCCGACCACTGTCAGCAGAGGCAGGGCGACTGCTCGTCTCCTCACGTCTTCCCTCGTCGCCACTGAAAGTCGCTGCAGACACCGGAGCGATTCAGACCCACGACCGAGCAGTGCGCATGTGCAAAACGTAATAACTATTTACAACAGCAGGCGGCGCTAGTCACTAAACTCCACTCTCGAGTAAATAAAACTCCACAACACACGTGTTTAACTCAAGTATTTATCAGTCAATAATAATTATATGCACTAGATTAAACTCGTCTGATCACAGTAAATGAATAAAAGAGACTGGATTATTGCAGCTGTTTGTCTCAGAGGAGGATTATATTTTTATCTGCACGAGGCTACAAGCTAAGGTAAGCTAACTGCAGCACATTAGCGTCACAGATGTGGAAACATAATGTAGTTGTAGAACAGAAAGTTCCTTATATTTTGATGTTAAACTGGAGCTGTTTGACAAACTGTGAACGGGACACACAGCCAATCAGAGCGCTTGTTGACCATAACAGCCCGATGCCGATTCAACATGTGTAATCGTTCAGAACTACGTCCAACTGTCTCCTACTACGCCCGATGGTGCGGAACACACCAAACAGACTCACGTCGTCGACCGCGTCAAACCATCCAACCGCGCTCAACTGCCGATGATCGCCCCGGTGTGTCCCGGCCTTTACAGGGACAGACACCTAATCCAAGTGTTTTCTGAAAGTCAATGTAACAGCTCCCCCAATAAGTATGAAATATGTTCTGCTATAAAATACAAAATACTCATACAAAGGTGTTCAAGTTTATTTCAAAAAGCTTGATAAAAACGTAATATGTGCTTTTTAAGTGGTAATGGTTATACTGTTTTAGCTTGTATAACATTGATAGATCAACCAAAGCTTAAACTTGAGTCCTATATTTTATATTACATTGTATTTTCAGTTGTAAACCTTTTAAACAGACCTTACTGAACCATTCTGGAGACTTTTATGGTGTACCTTGGCAGTGTTGTGTTTCTTTTTCATGCCCTACTCACTGTGTAAATGTCAGTGGTGTTTATGATGGATGGTTCTGCTTTTCAGTTGCTCCCCAAAAAACCCAGTATGTTTAAACTGGAGGATTAAACTGAGTCTAGCCTTACATGTTGATTACCCCAGAGCAGACTTAGTCCAAGACCCATATGTAGAGTTTTGTAAATCGGTAAAATTTAAGGTTTTGTATAACTCAACTTAAAATTAGCACAATGGAATGGTAGTTTAGAATGACTTCAGTACAAAAGATGGCCACCAGTTGTTTTAAATGGATGGCCAAAGATGTGTAAGACAAAATTTGCCTGTACATAGTATTTTATATGTGTCCACAAAGAATGCTGCTAATACAACAGGCGTCTTAACCTATATAACTCTCTGTCATGTCCAGCAGTGTAAAACAAACACCATTTGACCCAGTCTGTGTTATAGAGTGTCCACCTGTCAGGATAATGGGATAAACCAGGATTGACTCCTTGCTGGCTCAGAATCACAGCTTTTATGGCCAGAGCAGCCGTCGGCCCCATCGCAGTCAAACCCACAACTGCATCATCCTCCGAGGCTCCTATTACACGCCGTCGTAAAAGAGCAGCATCGATTTGGTTTAAAAACACGTTCCTCACGAGCCAATTGGGTGGTTTTGGAGATATATGATGTGCCTTCAGCTGCGCAGGAGGAAAAATGGACGCCGCCCGGGAAGACCATTTGTCCGACTTAAAGATGTGGTGGCGCTGTCAACGCTGTGGCTATTAGGGAGGGGAAAAAACCTAATGGTGGATGGTAGGAAGTATGGGCCGATAGGGCAGTCTGCTGTGGATGGAAGTTTCAATAAAAATTACATAAACACCAAAAAACGTTAATAATTGAAAAACAGAAATGTAAAATGTAACACAAATATTTTGCCAGAAACACAAAAATACTGCCACACCACTGGTCCATAACTGTCAGTACTACAACACCACTGGTCCATAACTGTCAGTACTACAACACCATTGGTCCGTAACTGTCAGTACTACAACACCATTGGTCTATAACTGTCAGTACTGCCATACCATTGGTCTATAACTGTCAGTACTGCCACACCATTGGTCTATAACTGTCAGTACTGCCACACCATTGGTCCATATCGGTCAGTACTGCCACACCATTGGTCCATATCTGTCAGTACTGCCACACCATTGGTCTATAACTGTCAGTACTGCCACACCATTGGTCCATATCGGTCAGTACTGCCACACCATTGGTCTATAACTGTCAGTACTGCCACACCATTGGTCTATAACTGTCAGTACTGCCACACCATTGGTCCATATCTGTCAGTACTGCCACACCATTGGTCTATAACTGTCAGTACTGCCACACCATTGGTCTATAACTGTCAGTACTGCCACACCATTGGTCCATATCTGTCAGTACTGCCACACCATTGGTCCATATCTGTCAGTACTGCCACACCATTGGTCTATAACTGTCAGTACTGCCACACCATTGGTCCATATCGGTCAGTACTGCCACACTGTTGGTCCATATCTGTCAATACTGCCACACCATTGGTCCATATCTGTCAGTACTGCCACACCATTGGTCCATATCTGTCAGTACTGCCACACCATTGGTCTATAACTGTCAGTACTGCCACACCATTGGTCCATATCTGTCAGTACTGCCACACCATTGGTCCATATCTGTCAGTACTGCCACACCATTGGTCTATAACTGTCAGTACTGCCACACTATTGGTCCATATCTGTCAGTACTGCCACACCATTGGTCCATATCTATCAGTACTGCCACACCATTGGTCTATATCTGTCAGTACTGCCACACCATTGGTCTATATCTGTCAGTACTTCCACACCATTGGTCCATATCTGTCAGTACTTCCACACCATTGGTCCATATCTGTCAGTACTGCCACACCATTGGTCCTATATCTGTCAGTACTGCCACACCATTGGTCTATAACTGTCAGTACTGCCACACCATTGGTCTATATCGGTCAGTACTGCCACACCATTGGTCGAACTTGCAGTCGTTCAGATACAAACACATTGCCTTTAGCAGATCAAAAGCAACTATACAAAAATAAACCAATCACAACTAAAGTATAAAGTAAGAACCTCCCTCCTTGTTGAAACAACCAATCACAGTTGAGACAGCGTGGCCAATTCTTTAAAGCATCAGCCTGACCACCCGCAGCCTGCATGACCAACGCTGAGCATAGAGGGCATAAATCAAAATAATTCTCCACACGCCTTGAACTCTGACCCCTCCACTATTCACACCAATGTAAGATGGGACACAGACGGAATGGAGTAAGGCTGGGGGGTGAGTGGGTGGAGCTTGAGTAGATGAGGCGGCGGTGCTGGTGTTGTTTATGTGTGCGCGGGTGAACACGAGCGTGCGTCCGTTGCGATTAGTCACCGGCGTCCGTCCCTTCCAAACGCCGTCTCTTTATGAGCCATTCATCTTCCACTCAGGCCATTCTCATTACATCCACGCTGCTCCAGAGCCACCAGCTGCATGATACTGCATAGTGGAAATTAATAACCTACCCATCTCTGCTCGTACCGCTGCCGCACCCCCCTCTTCCCCCCAGCACACCGCTCCATCACCGCCCCCTGAACAGGACCTCCGTGTGATGGAAGACACGAGAAGATGAGATTCTAAGACTTTATTTTTGGTGCTGTGTGTCCTTGCATCTCCTAAAAAGTCTGTTTTGACCACTTCTGCACAATGCTGCTTGCCATAGTTGTTACTATCAAAATAAAAAGAGGTGAATGTGCTCATTTTAGTCAATAGTGTAGTGTATACAAAGCATGTTATATTACTGCATTAGCAATTAAGAAAACCTTACCTACTGAGCTAACAAACATCTATATGTCTCCTGTAAAGACTGGAGGACTCCTCCTGGTTTTTTCCTGCCTCATCACATTTTGAACCAACAGTACACACACACTACTTAAAAGGCATTAGATGGAATAAAACTGTGTAAGTTTGAGTATAAAATATTATATTTTCCTCCAAAATGTACACTTTTACTTTTTTGTCTTTCACCAAGCATACAGATGTTGAATGTGGAACAATTTGCATGAATTGTTTCCTAAAACAAAAGCAGAGAAAAAGCTCAAAAAGCTCAGTTTACCTGCCAACAGCAGTGAAACTATATAATATTATTATGAAAAGCTAAAATCCTGTTTTAGAGTCTATAGGCAGCCTATAGACATTGGTATTGTTTGTGCACTTTTGTTATATGTGTATTCAAATTCTGTTCTTTTTTTTTTTTTTTTTTTTTTTGTATTGTAAGCAAAAATTAAACCAAAAATATGGTTTTAATGCTAGTTTGTACCATTTCAAATAGCTCTGCAAGACTTCTTCCTGACACAACTCTTTCCATTTAAGTGTAAGCTTGAGACATATTATGGCTGTAGTTTTTAGCTCCACTTCAGGGGAATAGAACCCATGACCTCCTGCACCAAAGGCAGGAGAATTCACCACTGATGAGGAATCCACATTTGACAATAGTTCAGAGGTTGCAAGGGCAGTAGGCGTGGTTTAGTTACCAGTTCTCCTAACACATGCATGTCTTTGGGCGGTGAGAGGAAGCTGGAGTACCTGGAGAAAAAACCAAGGTAATAACGAAGGACATCCTGACTCTACCCAGAGAGATCGAGTGATGGTCAGCCCGACGATTAATCTCACTACCTAACCAACCTAACCAACAAATTTACAATTTTAGCACCAAAGTTGTTGCGACCTTTTAAAGAACTTTTCAAACTCTAAAACCAACCATGAAGTGTATCCATTCTGAAGAATTTGAGCACATCATTATTCATCCTATTATCTTTTAAAAATCAAAGACATCAAGTTTTGGAATGAAAATTTACAGTCACAGCTCATTTGAGAAGGGGTTTCATGACCATATTTAAAGACAATATTTTGGTGCGAGCTAATGATGAAGTCTCTTAGAGTTGCAGAGTTCCAAAATAACAAACAGTAATAAAAATGAAAAGCTTTGATGTGCACCGAACATGTTGATTGACAGCTGTGATTGGCAGCTATTTTACTGCAGAGTTTCAAATCAATCTATATATTAAAAACAATGTAGTCCTGTTTAAGAATTGGAGAGTTCATTATGGGTCTCATTTCTTAGTATAATTTCTAGGTTTCATTCCATTCCAAAAATCCTAAATATTCACAAGTGGTGAAAGAAAACCAAAAGAACATGGATAAACATTTTCATCTAATTTAAAAGGTTATAAGATGATTAAAAACCTTTATGCCACTGCACTGTCTTTCACAAGAGCCAGTTGTAGCCCACCTCCACTCAAGTTCCTCTTTTTTTGTTGATAATCTATAATAAATCATTGCCAAAAGGGTGGTGCTCGATGCAGCTTCTTCACTGTTACTCACAGTGCTGCTCACCTTACAAGGTTGGCTCAGAGTTGAGCCAGAGTTTGAAAGACTTGGGGGCTTTCATGATGGTTGAGCAAAATGACTGACTGTTGTGCACACAGGCTAGCTCCTCATAAAGTATATGCCTAACTATGTTTATACAAGCCTACTTGAGTTTGACATGAACTTGGCTAACAGCAACTGTTTACAGTAGAAAACAAATTTACAACTATAGTGTATAAAAAACACATTTTGGTTTTCTGCAGGAAGTGTCTCATTTAAGGTTGTAGCTCCAACACACAGCTACAGGATGGGACACACCAATCTAACCCCCAATCACAGTCAGAAAACACAGAGTGGCTGCTCCATCATCTCACATCTCCCTAGGTGAGGGAGAGACGTGTCACCAAAAAAAAATGTGTCACCAGATGCCCCAGGGTGACCTGGATCAACTACAGAGTAGCGTGTACATTCTGCACATGTGCAAGACGTAGTAACTACCCATTACAGCAGGCGGCACTAGTGGCTAAACTCAGCTGAATGTGAGCTTTCTGTAAACCAAAACTGCCACAAGAATTTATAATAATAATAATACCCACTACATAAAACACATGTTCACATTAAAAGATAACATAGACTGGATTATTTCAGCTGGCGACAAGCTAAGAAAAGCCAACTGCAGCACTTTAGCATCACAGATGTAGGAAACATGCTGAATAGTCTCTTATAACTCAATGTTTATCAGAAGTTGTTTTATTAGATTGTGAATGGAACACACAGCCAATCAGAGCGCTCGTTTGAGGCCGACGCCTGATGTTGATTCAACATGTTCAGTTGGCCAAAACTCACTCCAACTGTCTCCTACTGCGTCTGATGGTGCTGAACACACCAAACAGACTCACGTCACTGGCCGCACCAAACTGTCCGCCCGTGTCAGATGACAACAGTCAGCAGCCACTTGTACCTAATAAAGTGGCCATGACTGTGGTCACTTGTTGCTGCTGAGTGCTGTTGTTTGAGTTCATCCTGCCACCGTTCTCCTCAGACCTCTGGCATCAACAAGGCATTTTCAGCACAGAACTTCAACACTTCTTCACTGGACTAGTTCAATTTTTCAGGCCATTCTCTGTAAACACTAAAAACTGTTGTGTGGCACAGTAATACTGAACAATATAGACTTTATTAATATAGTCTGTTGTGTGGAATATAGCTGTTATTTGACAATGACAACCAATAAACAAAAATATGAGATTACAGAGGTCCTCAATTGTCCCAAAACACTGCTAAAGTACAGAGAGTGTTTAGAACAAGTCTGGCTCTGCTGCACTTATGAAGGCCATTCATTACATCCCCAACATGCTCCAGAAGTAACCGGAGTGATGCCGTGACAAAATTGAAAGTTGGAAATTGTTTTTCTGCCATAGCGTGCCATCCCAAGAATCTCATTTCCTGTTCAGAAGTGCAGTGCATTGTGGGCTAAAAAACATATAGTCTTTTGTGATACGAATCGCTACCGGTCATCCATCACTTTCCCCAAACTTTCTTGAAGAAGTTTGAAAATTCTGCTGTTTTGTTTTGTTTGTTTTTTTGTTTTTGTTTTTTGCATATCTGCTCAGTGGATTCTATAAAAAGAATCGACGCAATATCAAGTTTGAAAAAGGACCTTCCCTCATTTGATCTGGCTGCTTCAAAGCATCAACAACACTAAACACAAATCAATATCCAGCAATATTCAGACTTTCGAGAGACTCCGAATGAACTCCTGCCATTATGCTTCAGCACGGCCTTTTCCTGGCTTTGCATAATGAGATAAACAGTGGATATGGGACCCCCACGACCCATGCACCAGCAGCGTTTGTGTAGGAGATAGGAGGGAGAGTCGTTTTTGACCCGCCTCCCATTCCGACGTGCCACAGTTGATAGTGGAGTGGTAGTCTCCGGAGATTGATGCTATTTATTCTCCAGGACATGAAATATTCTGTTAAAGAAAATGCATTGATGGATTGTATATCAGTTAAGTTGGGTTATAGCATCAAGAGTTTATGTAAAATGTACAAAAGGAGCAAATGGGACACACACAATATTTAGCCACATTTAGTATGTGCTATTTTTGTAAAACTTTTAAATACAGCATACTCTAACAGCCACATTATTAGGTACACCTGTTCTAATGCTCTTAAATGCAAATATATAATGAACAAATTACACAACAGCAACTCGATGCACTTACTGCTGAGACATGTTGAAGACAAACCTGCTGAAGATCAAGCCAAGCAAGAAAAAGGAGACGAAAGAGGATTTAAGTGACTTGCCATGATCTGGAGGATTTTAGAAACGATTTACTGAGATTGGGACTTGTGTGTTTGGTTGATCATAATTTGCATATAAGCATTAGAACAGGTGTATCTGATCATCCAGCCAGTGCACTCACACAAGCCAGTGTTCTCTTTGTGCCAGTCCCAAGCCTGGATAAATAGAAAGGGTTGCGTCAGAGTGGCATGCAGCGACCTATTCCAAATCAATAAGTAAATCCCTGTATGCTACGAGGCAGATGATTTGCTGCGGTGTCACACATAAAGAGAAATGCCATAAAGAAAGATGAGTTGCTTTACAATTTGGTGCATTATTCATTCAGTCACACTCGGCACAGCAGCCCTGGGGCAGACTGATGGAAACATGGCTGCCATTCTGCGCCTATGGCCCCTCCGACCAGTATGCAACCGCCAACGTCTCTACCAACTACCGCCCCAACCACTATAATAAAGCTCATGTCCATTTTAGATTATTGTCTGTTCAATTTGTCATGTTTAATTTTAAAATGTAAACCAAAAGCAGACATCAGATCATATTTTTGAATTTGTTGTATACGTTCATTGGTTTGCTGCCACTATTTTTAGGTTGGGGCAGTTGTGGGTGGAAAGAGTCAAGAGTAGCTGGTTTGGGCTTAAGGCTGGGTTTCCCCTGGATGATCATGAGTCTAGTGCAGGGGTAAAATGTACATACCCTAAAGGCAACAATTTCACAACTCACAGTCTTTTTAGAGCACGTGAACCGCAATGCAGCCCCGCAGGAACATGCTGGTGTGGTGAAAAAACAAGTGAAAGAAAAGTAGAAAAAGACAAGATAGTAAGTTCATGCCTTTAAAACAAAATCAGTTTAGTTTCCTCTCGGTTCTCTGCTGTAAATTATGTATTTTCTCTTTATTGTATTTTTTTTATGTAATGAGCCTACTACACCACACACAAGGCTGATTTAACTTTTGTGTTGTAGGGTCAAAGTCCTGCCTGGAAACAAAATGAATATAGACTAATGTCCAGATGTACTGTAGCAATAAACCTAATATAAAATGTTTGTATTAAAGCCAGTTACCACACTGATTGTCCCACACTGATGATGTCATCCTGCTCCAGCTCATCCATACCATCCTCCATGACATCACAGCCACGCCTCATTGGTCCATCCTCTGCATCCCTCATGATTCAGTCTCGAACCTGGACTAACTCTACATGATACTAGTTAGTGGGTGGGTGTTGGGGAGGGGTCCAGAGAAAGTTCACTCTGCCCCGGAGCGTCGGAGTATCGGATTTGAACCGCGACCCTGGAAGTGGCATAGTTCTAGGCCTGAAATGTGTGCGGTTGGCCCAGATAGGTTGAGAGAGTTTGGGGTCTTGGCTCACGGACTTGGGTGGGTCTTCGGGGAGTTGCCCTCCCCTTCCCGTCTTCATGGTTCCTGCCCGGAGGCGGTGGCCAATCAGCATCAAGTGCAGCGGCGAAGTCGAGATATGGAGAGAAAGGCAAGAAAAATTACAAAGTGTATGCATACTAATGATTTATAAAAGGAGCTCAGAGGTCAGACAGGCTTTTTCTGGAATCTCAGACAGTTTTAGACAATCAGAAAAGAGACTGACTTACTGTGTTTTTTTGGCTTTTATGCCCTTATTCAACAGAAAGTGGTGGTAGTAATGACACAGAAAACAGGGGAGAAACAGGAGAAGCTCCAGTCAGGAATCAAACCCAAGCCACTTTGGTAGTATATGGTATGTGCTCCTTAGGATGAGCCTCAGTGTAATTTCTTGAATATTTTATGCTTGACCTCAAATTTGTAGGAAATATTGCACACATATTTACTAAATGCATAAAATGTTGTCCACATGACTTGCAATGGTTTTTGTTTTCTCTCTGGGAAATATAGATTTGATCTCAAAGTACAATTCATAGTTTTCAGTCACGTGACTTTTGCATTCTATTGGAGGGTAAACAAACATGGCAACCCACAGCACGCATGAGGAAATGCACCTGAATAAATATTCAGATATCTGGCAACTCAGGACAAAATATGATATGGACTAAAACTACAAACATTGAGGAACTGTGGCCAGTAGGAGGCACCTGCTGCCTCATTTGAGCCGCTAGCAACAGCCAAGTTGTTGCCAGTCACTGGCAAAAATATATTTTCATCAAGTACGGCTAACAGACACAAACTACCATTAGCTAGCTTAAAGCAATTTCATTTAGATACTGTATGTTTGCTGCAAATACGTGTGTATATAAACAGCTACCACTGTTCACTCTCCCTGTGGAGAGTGACAGTCATCTTATTTCTGAGTCAGTTTTGTCTGATGAAATTCTGTAGATACACAGATGTAACCTGAGTAATCTGTGGCTTCAGCTGACGTCAGTGGAGTCACTGTAAACCAGTGTGCTCGCTCTGCAACAGAGCGTTATCCTCCTGGTGTGAAAACTATGAATAGCAGATTGTAATTATCATTTTCTTTTATAATTGTTTTTTAAAATGTATTATTATTATTATTATTATTATTATTATTATTATTATTATGGTCGCAATATCTTGAAAAGAAGAATTCTCTTTACATGTGAATGTGAGGCACAAGTTCCACCCATCCATTTTCTTTAGACTTATATGGGGCCTGATTGTAGGGGCTGCTGCTAAGCGGAGACTTCCTTCTCCCTTGACACTTCCTCCAGCTATTCAGGGGAAGTCCTCAGGCCAGTCGAGATATATATTTTGTTTATACAGTATATAACTGTATGTGTAGCCAGGCCACCTAAAACTTTCAGAAGAGTTAAATCTTAATTACCTTCATTGCATGTTTTAATATGCATTTCAAATAATTTTTAATCTACTAAAAATCACATTTAATTTTTAAGATTTCATTGAACTACCACTGAATCCCATTGATCAGAATGGGCCACTACAGTATATAAAAGTATCAGTTTAGTAGTATCATTTTAGGTTGTCTTTTTTGATCCTTTAACTGAAATTACTATGGCATTCCTTCAGACATTTTTTTCTAGTCCTTGCCATCAGTTGTGACAGAACAGTTGCTTCTCCATGAGCTCTGTGTGGCCCTGGACTCTTCACAGTAGCTCCCCCTCATTGTTGTGGCCCCAGCGGCTCCTGAATCAATACCTCATCTCTGCCTGTTTCTCTTTCTGTCTGTCTATCTCTGGCACAAGGAGCAAAAAGAGCCATCGACTACACAGGAGCTCCTTTCATGATCCAGGCCACTGAAGAAGACAGAGATGGGCGCAGTGTGTGTGTCTGTGTGTGTCTGTGTGTGTCTGTGTGTGTCTGTGTGTGTCTGTGTGTGTCTGTGCGTGTCTGTGTGTGAGAGGAGGGGAGCGGGGGCAGTCAAGGGGTCACTGCTCACTTTAGCTGTGGATAAACTGTCTGTCTGTAGCTGCTGAGGCTAGGATGACTGTCCTAGAGGAACAAAGAGAGGTTGATCCCAGGAATTCCCAGTGCACAGTGTTAAAATAATAATAACTCAAGTGAATCATCAGAATACAGTCTACAATACTGGGAAAAGCACAACTTAAAATAAGTGCATCAATAGTCTCATAAACTTTATTATTATAGAATAGGGTAAGTAACCAGTTATGTGACCAAAAGAACACATTTTAAATAATAACTTTACTACTGCCATAAAGAAACAGGTAAAGACACCAGCAGAGGGCAGCAGAGTTCACTTCTGTTGTGCTCTTTTGAACAGAAACTGAGAAAAAGATCACTTCCCTTCCTTAAACTTTTTTTTTTTTGTTACAACAAAATGAAAAGTATCTGTGAGCAATCAGTGGAAACCAAGCTGAACATCTTTTTTTTTTTTTTGGATAAATGAATGAGAGCAGGCTGGATGGAGAGGGCTTGTTGATTATTCAGTGTTTCCTGGAGTGGGCAGGGGTTTGTGGAACCAAATGTTCTGAGACCTCAGAAACTCAGACACTCAAAACACTCAAGTCCAAGGATGTTTCTGATGAAGGAACAAAATCATAACATGGTAGAAAGGTCAGAAAGCTGATTTTGCAGAATATAGCCCCTTTAAGAACACTGGGTAACATGTTATTTCACACCACAATTGTCAAAAGATTATTGCATTATTCTTATTATTTTTATAGGGGTCAGAGTTTGGCTGGAACCTATGCCAGCAACTATGGGCCTGAGGTGGGGTACACTATGAACACTAGCCAATCAAGTGCAGGGGTGCGAATAACCCATAGTTAATTAACGTGAGTGAATAGTTTGTGTCTGTGCCAGGCATGTGACCAGTGTGTACCCCTTATTTTATTTTGGCAATGGTTTTTATGCCAGATTCCCCTCCTGACTTAATTTATCCTGGCTTTGGACTGGCTCAAATAGAACACTGGCTTTTGATTCTTAATGGCTGGATGAAATTCAACTAAAAAAAAGAAAAAGCTTATGTTTTCTAACCAGACTATGAAATTATGTAGTCAATTGGTTTTCAGTTGCCAAAATCAGGCTTATTAATATTTGCGATATTGTGATTTCATGCCAAAGCGACCCTCAGCTTGTAACTGGATGCCTGTTTGCTGGCTACGACGCTAACAGCTAATGCCAAACCACATTTTGCGAACCTTTGAATCCGCCTCAAATCTCCTGAATTGTAATTCTTTGGCTATATTCTTTCAACACTTGTCAAGAAATCCTCCCCAAAATAGCCTTGACACACTGTACGATAATATCTTTTAGCCCAGCTGACTCAGACTTCCTTGTCTCATCTGCCAAGTCGGCCAAAATCAAACGCTCTTGCTCCTGGCTGCGTTTTAACCCTCTGATACTCCATCTTCCAAATACGTGTCATGTTGGTCCAGCTCTGAAATCCAAAACTATATTCCATGTGTGTTTTTTATGCCTTTCTTTCTGTATCACTGCACAATTTTCACAGCTGTAGCACGGATTAAAGAGAATTCGCTTTTATGGCTTCTCCTACACAGGTGTGAGCGAGCGAGGAATGGATAGAACAGGAGAGAGAGAGGGCGCCTTAATGTACTTATGCAAATGTGGGCGGCCTTGTAATCCCTTGGTGTTCTACAGTGTACACCTATGCCTTGCTTGGCTTTTTCGCTGTATATAGTCGCTTCCTGTGTGCAGAAAAGGACACATTATTAGGTACACCTGTTCTGATAATTCCAAATGCAATTATTTAATCAGCCAATCACATAACAGCTTCTGAAGTTCAAACTGAGCATCAGAAAAGAAAAAGGAATTTAAGCGGCTTTGAATGTAGCATGACCGTTGGCCCACTGGGATTTTCCACACACCATCATTTCTAGGGTTTTGTGGTGAAAATATCTTGTTAATGCCAGAGAACAGTGGAGAATGCCCTGTGGCTCTAGATGATAAAAAAGTAACAGTAACTAAAATAAGGTTAAGGTTAAGGGAGACTTTATTGACCCTGCAGCGACCTGTTCTCCAGATCTGAACCAGGATCCTGGTCAGGAGGACCTAGCTGTTTTAGGTTGATGGAGGAAACCCACTTAGACACAGGAAGAACATTCAAACTCCACACAGAAAGGCCCCACATGGTCCAGGAATTGAACCTGGGACCTCGCTGTGAGGCTAACCACAGCAATGTGTCTTGCTCAGCGACACAATGACAGTATGTGCTTTGAGCGAGGATCAAACCACCAACCCTCCAGTTGGTCAGCAAATGAAATGAATAAATAAATAATATATTTGATTTACATAACTCAGTGGTTCCCAAAGTGGGGTCTGGGGCCGCGAAGGTACTGCAGGTGAGCCCGCAGAAGCTGTGCATATTAAATATGTAAAAAGAAACTGAGTTTGAAATTAATTACAGTTAGTTGTAAAAAAAAACAGCATTAAAATAAATGGCCATTTTCTAGTTATTTATTTAATTAAAAAAATAGAAATATATGGAGAAAAACATGAGTGACATTTAAATAAAGGGGAGTTCTATAGTTGGAGGTCCCCTTGGCATTTTGGGAAATTTAAGGGGCCACGACAATCTTGACTTTGGTAAACATCTCTAAGTCAAACATGTCTTTAAACTGTAGCCCTTTTTATGGCACCCAAAGTGCTTTACAATTGATTCCATTATTTATAGACTCCACAGTCACACACTGACTGAGACGTGGCAGCCATACCGCCAAACACACCACATCACAATCACACTTAAACATTCATAAACCTGAACACTCAGCATCTGTTAAAATACAGCCACAAAGGGTCACAAGCCAGTATCCTTCTAGTTTTGGTGCTGGCCTCAAGCTTGGATAAATGAAGAAGGGTGCAGCATGAAGGGCCTCTATTGTAAAACTTATGCCAAATAAAATGTGCAAATCTTCACTATGCAAGACTTCTATAGCAGGTTGGTGGAGATGGATGGAGGCAGATGATTCACTGAAGGAAATGGATCTGGATTTGAGCTATCTAGAACCAGGGATTTCCATCACAGAACTTCCGGTCACTTCATATTTTGACCTTTCTGGATAATCCTCTGTAAATCCTAGAGATGGTTGTGTGTGAAAATCCATGCCATGTGATTTGCTGACTAGATACAGGTATTGGAGCAGGTGTACCTAATAATATGGCCAGTAAGTGTATACTGTATATAAAATAAGTCCCTCACCCTTGCATATTTTCTCCCACCGCCACTATCAACAGATTCCGTCTCCTGCCAAATAAACTTCTCCACCGTAGGCGTCTGAATATACTTCATACTTCTCTATCCAGCTTGTATTATACACTTAGCAAGTCTTTGTTTATTTATGTGGGAGTCTGTTTACATGTCTATGGGTTAGGACATATGATCTTCATCCATACGCTGCGACGGCAGATTTTTCACGCTCCAAAGCTTCCAGGTTGAGATTTATGTTGCTTTATGGTTTTCCGCTGTATGACACATGTAATATTTCATGCTTCAGTGTCTCCATTGATGAAGAAATGCAGCTATATGTGCAATTAAACATGTGAATTAATGCAGCATATGTTGGGAGTACATTATAGAGATGTAAATTATTTCTATGTGCATGTGTTAGCTTCTTTATGAGGGCAAGGCAAGCCATATTTTTATCCAGTGTGTGACATGTCCTAGAAATTTGGATATATCTTTGAATTGGGTGAAAAATTCAGAAATGTTCTTGTCATAAATATTATAACTTTAACACAATACAGCATGAATTAAATATTAGTTAGTTTGCATGACCACCTATTTAGTACTAATTCATTATGATCTGAGAAAACAAAAACAAAAACATGTATTAAGATGCAAAAAGTCCACATTTATTCTGCCTAGGTAAACCTGTTTCCCACATATTTAATAAATACTTGTCTTGTTGTATGCTATAAAATAATAAAATAAAGGTGAAGTAATTAACTTCTGGCCAGTAAAATCACTAATTGGCTAGTATGGTCATATTGAGCCAAAATGCACTTTCTCGACTGCAAATAGTCCAAAATCCTGCTGCTGGACTTGTATGAAACATGAAAGCATCTCCAGTTTTAGCCTCGCTTCACTGGTTGCCAGTGTGTTTTAGAGTTGATTTTAAAATTCGTTTATCTAGTTTTAAGTGTCTAAATCGTCTTGCTCCTGCTTATCTTTCTGACCTGACCCACCTTTATGCCCCCTCTCGTGCTCTCAGGTCAGATCAGCTGCATCCTGCCGTCCCCAAAACCAAACTTTTTCTGTTGTTGCCCCTAAACTTCTAAAACTGCACCTTTTTTCACTGGCTTTTAACACAGTGTGAGATGGTTTTTATTTTACCTCTTGCTTTTACTCAAATTTTAATTCTTTTAACTTGAGTATTATTATTATTTTATGTCGTAGAATGATTTGTCTTTGTCCCTTGTGTTGTTACTGTTTATTTATTTTATGACTTGGGTACAGCACTTTGGCTGACTGTACAGTTTTTAAAGTGCTTTATAAATAAACTTGGTATGGTATGGTATGGTATGGTATATAAAACATCTGTATTTATTAGTACAAATACATTTTATACTTACTTTAATGTGAATGGTAATTGCATTTTTTTCTTTTAAACTCCTTTCATTAATAATCTGCCTGACTTTACAATTAAAAATATAACTATATAAACTCATTACATTCATACTACATTCACTATTATGGATATTTTATTTTAATAATTAATTTAGAATTAATAATCGTAAACTCATTAGTTTATTAATGACATTTTTAAATCATTTGAATAACTCCCATTTAACTCTCCATTTATATTCTATGTGAAAAGATCACAAATATGTTTTTTACTGAAATTTTCATGGCTTGACTCAAACTTACCTTGAATTATTTGGACAGGACTCAGATACACGAACCTCATCTCAAAATAAAAGAAATCAGAACCAGCTTTAATGGCCAAGTATGAAGCTCAGAAGAATTTTGCTTTTGTTGGACTCACACATTAAGAGCTAATGACTTGACCACTTAAACCAGTCTTTAGTTACTCAGACTCAATAGATTTATCTTTAAATCATCAGATCTTCAAATAATGAAGAATGTCTGCGTCATGATCTCAGATTTTCCATTTGCAACTTTATACTTTATCAGTACCCAACATGAGTTTACAGCTCTGAGCCATTTCTTTTCTATTTATGATATACAATAGCTATTTTAGTTGACAACAATTTGATAATTTTAGGCATTAATTGTAGTTTTTAGGGTACAACTGTTTCTCAGAGTGTTGAACAGTAAGACAATCCAATTCCAATTTAGTCACATGAGAGTATAAGTATTAAAATGTCTAAATTTTTTGCATATCTTGCCAAAATTGTTATATTACCTATTTCCTGATATCTCTAAGTGATTCAGTTAACATTCCCTCTCTGTTCTGACCACTGTTTCCCAGTAAACAATGAATTAAGTGGAGTTTGATCAAATCTCCCTTCAGACCCTCTTGTTTTCGGTGACTCACACCCCCAGCGTGAGCTTAGGCCTCTATGAACCCCCCGCTGCTGGTGCAGAGCAGAAACAGAGGGATACCGCAGTGGGACACCTCAGTAGGATACCACAGTGGGATACCGCCGTAGGGATCTGGCAACCCGGGACGGAGACAGTGGGATCTGGCAACCCGGGACAGAGAGACAGTGGGAGAGAGAAACAGGCCAGTCCAAGTCCACAGCCAAAAACATCACAGTTTACATACACTTACAGTAGGGCTATGGGAAACTTGCACTGATGGTATTCACAGTAAAGATGAAGAAATAAAAAACTGCAAAAATTGATATACAGTATATTCAGAAAATATAAAAAACAAATAAACAAACAAACAAAACAAAAAAACACTTTACAGTCATCTGACCCAGCTTTCTGCAGCCCTCCTCCTGACACTCTCCGATCCCATTAAGATGTATTTAAGGATGTCTAATGGAAATTGATCAGTGATTAAGATCATTTGGGTTTGATCCGATTAATCAATGGCAGCTGATTAGGACAGTGGCAGAGACGGGACGCTCTGGTCCTGCTGGTCCCTGCTGACAAACATTCTGAGAAGAGAAATTAACAGGGGACCAGGTCACCTTCAAGTCTGCTGTTAGGAGGACATTTAAATGCTAGTGTATCCAAGAGCAAGATCATTTTATAAAACGAAATATATTTTTATTTTCTATTTCATCAGTATTATTACAACTATTATGGGTGACTAATGTACTCCAGACACATTATGAAAGGAGGTGTTTTTTTGTTTTATTTGAAAACTGCATCAGACCAAATGGCTGATGTGGTGTTCCACAAGGAGCCATCCTGGGACCCCTCTTGTTTAATCTTTATGTGCTTTGTTTAGAGACAACCTCAGGCAGTACTAATGTATCCAACTATAATATGCAAATCACTTACTTTTGACGCCTGTGCATATGAACCAAATTATTCACTATGTCACTGTGAATGAGTAAATCAATATATGGAGGCAATAATCTCTTGATAAAATAAATGAAGATAGATCTAAACATCATTTGGCACAAAGACAAAAGGTCAGGTGTTACTTATTTTTGTTAAAAGGTGCAATATTATTCATATTTTTAAATCAATCTTGGTCACCTCTAGAACAGCATTGCAAGTTTCACAATCTTGAAAACCATTATGTCACTAAAAGAAAGTAACAGAGGAGTAACATCAGGCAGTGCAGCCAGTGCAACTGCACTGGGGCCAAGTAGGTTTAGGGGCCCATTAGAATGGGTCCTTGTTTATCTATGGTCAAGTCTGTGTTTAAAATATTTATAATAATTAGAAAAAGGACATACCTCTGTTACAGACCAGAGTTCAAAAGAGATTAAAAAAATCATGTTTTTTTAAAGATAAATACACAAATTGTAAAAAATAAAAAACAAATATAGTTTTATAAAATTAATAAATAAATATTAATAAACTAAATATTAATAAATAAGCTTTTTTTTGTATCAAATGCCAGTTAAACAGCAAAATTTTATAAAATAAAAAGCTTAATGAAACTGAATGTGCTTCATAACTTTAGGGCCCATTCTGAAATCCTGCACAGGGGCCCCATATTACCAAGTTACGCCACTGCATTTCCAATACTTACTTTACTACTGGCTTAAAGAAACAGATGAAGAGAGGGCAGCAGAGTGCAGTGCTGTTATGCTTTTTATGAACAGAAACACAGAGAGAAAAGCTTTTTGCTTTCTTCAGTATTTTTTTTTCAGTATTTTTATAAAAAAACAAACAAACATGGAAAACAGAGCTGTACACTATTTTTTGGACAAAAGAATGAGAGCAGACTGGATGTAAAGGGCTTGTTGATTGGCCAGTGCTTCCTGGAGTGGGCGGAGGTTTGTGGAACTAAGCATTCTGAGGCCTCAGAAAGGCAACACCAGAGAATACAGGATTACTTCAGGCATACCAATTCCTGGTATGTTTTTGTTGAGGGAACAAGATTGTAAGAAAATAGACAATTCAAGTCAATTTTGACAAATATAGCACCTTTAAATCAATTTGGAAACCTAGGGACTCAAATTTACATAGTCACTTTAAACCAAGAAAATACAACAGCCTTTTGGTGTACTAAAACCAATGTTTACGGAAACTTAGGAAATCTTGCAACTCCTCAAGTCATTTCTAATTGTAGTGTGTGACAGTATTCAGAAAGTACCAAGTTCTGTACAAAATTCTGTAATGCGTAACCAAATAGGACAAATTTTGATTGGAGGCTGCAATTTTTCTTTGGTGTTATTTCATCTGAGTGGACTGGAAAATCCAACAACATGTACATGTTTTGAATAGTAATCAATATTGTCTACACAGTGTCTTGCCTTTCCTCGTCCATGTCTGCACACACTATCCCAATATTTTCTGGAAGGATTTGAGTGACTTTGTAAGCAATTGTTATGCCCCGAGCATCTTGCAACCTACAGCCTGGGTCAGGTTTGAGCACCGAAAGACGAATGCGTGCTTGTTCCAGCATTTGTGGGTCACTCAAAGATCCAGAGTGGCATGGTTCTATAGATTTTTCTAAGCTTCCTTTGTCTGTTATGGCTGTGTTGTGAGCGCAGGAAGTACAAATATGGGCCAGGGCCTTGTTACGGCTCTGGACAGGCAGAATTTATAGGGCAATTTTACATGAAGCTGCTGGAGAAAGGTGCTCGATGTCATTTTCTCTCAATCTTCAGCAGCACGCATAGACATCCATAAATTTTGGGAACATCTCAATGTAAAGCAATGCACATATGTTACTTAAATATGACAGACAGAGGTGAGGTCAGTAACACAGAAGATGGAATGGAGAAAAGTGTTTGTGGACAATCAAGTGACCAAGCAGAGACAAAACTGCTACAGGGTATTGCTAACAGAGATGGTTTACGATCACCTATGACAGTAATATTTCAGTAGTTTGCAGTGTTTCTGATTTATGATCCATAGAAACAACAAGCTAAGTAGTCAATCATTGTTGGCGAACAAGCATGTGACCAGAACAAAACTAGGAGCACACGAGGATTCACAAAATAAGATGCAAAAGTGATTAAAGGGATTATATTTTGCAAAATTGACTTTTCTGAGCTTTTTACCATGTTATAATGTTGTTTGCTCGTCAAAAACATACCTGCAGTTGTGTTTTGCTTTAGTCATGTCTAAGTTATCCTGTATTCTCTGGCAGCGAGTTTCTGAGGCCTCAGAGTGCTTGGTTTCACAAAACCCTGCCTCCCCCACGAACCCCCGCCCACTACAGGAAGCACGGACCAATCCACAAACCCTTTACATCCAGTCTGCTCTCATTTATTTATCAAAAAAAATAAATTAAAAAAATACAGTTTCCTCAGCTATTTTTCATTTTGTAGTAAAATGGCATCATAATAAAAAAGTTTAGGGAAATAAAAAGCTTTTTTTTTCTCTGTTTGTGTTTAAAACAGCATAACATAAGTAATTGGAAATGTTTTCTTTTAGTCACATAATGTTTTTAAAGGTTGTAAAATGTGCAATGCTTTCCAAGATTGGCTTGAACTTATAAATAAAAGCATTTGAGGCCATTTAAATCCAAAACTACATAATTACAATAAATTCTGCATATGCCAATCTGGTTAGGCAGTTTCAGTTTGACATTTGGTTGTCATTTGCCAAAGTCATCTTGTTTACGCCAGATTTTGCTGGCTACTGCTCATTTGTCTGTTCTAAGTAGAATGCTGTCCATATTATAATAGTCAACATAAATTAAAGCCGGGTTAGTTATCCTATTTAATTAGACTAGTTAACACAAATAATTAGTCTGATGTCCCACAATTCAGTCCTTAACTCTACCTCTTTATGGAGTTGGTCAGATACAGCCAATCAGAATTCAAGGGGAAGAACCAACAAACACAGGATAAACTGCTTCTGGACTTTGCAAAAGAAAGCCTGCTGCCATGCAAACATTTCCTGTTTCTGTTATGGAAATGGCTCTGTTGTTTATGTTGCAAGGGTTGCTATTCTACCTTGAAATACATTATATTTCCAAAAGTATTAGCTCACCTGCCTTTACATGCATATGAACTTAAGTGATATCCCATTCTTAATCCATATGTTTTAATGAGGTCGGCCCACCCTTGCATCTATCTACGTCAGACATCTATGTGATGTTGGATGAGAAGTCCTGGCTCACAGTCTTCGCTCTAATTCATCCCAAAGGTGTTCTGTCAGGTTGAGGTCAGGACTCTGTGCAGGTTCAGTCAACTTCTTCCACACCAAACTCACTCATCCATGTCTTTATGGGCCGTGCTTTGTGGTCTGGTGCAGTCAGGTTGGAACAGGAAGTGGCCATCCCCAAACTGTTCCCACAAAGTTGGGAGCATGGAATTGTCCAAAATCTCTTGGTGCTGAAGCATTCAGAGTTCCTTTCACTGGAACTAAGGAGCCAAGCCCAGTTCCTGAAAACAACCCCACCCCATAATCCCAGTTCAGTTATTTGGGTGGGTGAGTGAATTCTTTTGGAAATATAGTGTATGATCTATATCAGTGGTTTTCAAAGTCTGGTGCAGGCACCACTAGTGGTATGGCCGTACCTGGTCGTATCAGGTGTCTTTTGCTGTTCAAATCCTGATTTAGTTGAATTTAGAACCATTTTTATTCCTGTTTTAGTCAGGTTGGGGCTAGTTCTAGTTTAGACCTGACTTAGACCTTGTTTAGTCCAGATTTAGCCCTGGTTTTGACTTGGTTTAGCCTTGTTTTAGACCTGGTTTAGTACCAGTTTAATTCATACTTAGTCCCGATTAAGCCATGATTTAGGCAAATTTTTATCCATTAAAGATGGTACTTGGTGCAAGACGTTAGAGAATCTATCTATATAGATTAGAGAACCTATTTATATAAAACCTTTATATAGCAGTTGGCATCTCCTTGGATCAAACAGTGCCAGTAAAACCAGCAAAGTTAGGGTTAAGACGGCATCACAGCTTTGCAGACTGTAAACTACTTAAAATAATACAATTATTATAAGTAAAGTAATTTTTCAAAAACATACTCCTACCTTCAGCAAAGTGTAGATGAGCTAATATGATTTAAGAATAGCCTCTAACTACCTTAATGCTAATTCTACAGTGGAAAATTTTTCAAATAAATCAATGTTTGAGTTAGCATAAGGAACCATGATCAATTTAAATATATCATCTGTTGGGAAAAACTTGGCCAAGGCAAGACAAATGTATTCAAATCAAATTATTTAGATCTAGAATAATTAGTAAAGTATGTAAAGGATTCCAACAACTTGTAACTTTGTAGAGTTTGTCTTTGGCTGTTAAAAGGTAAAAAGTGTGTGAAGCTGAACGATTATGGATTTTTCATTTGGGTTTGGAGCAGAAGAGAAAGTGCAGGGATCATGGCGGGTGAGTGAGGCGGCAGTAAAGGGCAGTCGTGGGTAGAATGACAAGCAGAGAACAGGAAATAACACAGGAAAACTGGGTTAAAAATTGGGCAGCTGGTTAACTGGTGCAGGTGAAGTTTGTGAGTAACTTTTTTAGAAGTAACCAGCACTGAAATTGCCAACCTTTTTTTCCTTGAAGTCCCTCTTGTTTGTGTCCAAGACAAACCAACTTGTCACTCGTGGAAGGGTCTATAGACTTTGCATTTTCAGCCCTGTACAGAATTTTGGGTCTATAGTTTTCTTTGGCCCATTACCGACCTGAAAATTTCATCTAAATGCAACCGTTACTCTTTGAATTATCCATGACCAATCTGGGAATAGCACACTACACTTTCAACACCCATAGAAGCCCCTCCAGCCCTCCAGAAACAAGCCGTTATGTTGTTGCATCATTTAAATCACTTTGTTTTGCTCCGGTGACAAGTGTGGGCCCCCTCCACACACCTCCCGAGTGTTTTTTACCCACTTAACCTTGCCTTCACTCCAGTTTAACAACCTGTATTCTGCTAAATTGTGGTTTAAAACGGGGAGCAAACTGTTCTCTGGGGCTGTAGGAAGCAGAAATGGTGAATGACGTTGAAAAAGTGAATTATTCATCTCCTCTGTAACCTGCACAAAAGGGTTTCCTTACTTTGACAGCTAACTTTTTGGAAATAATGGCATTTTGAGGCTAAGCACAACCAAGATCTATTGCCTGTTTTTTGTTGTTGTTTTTTTTCTGTTTTTTGCCAAGCCACACAACCTCGTAGCCAAAAAATGCCAAGGCAGATTCCAATGAGTAATTGTGCCTATTTCGTAAACATGTCACCATTTGATATCTGGATAAATATTTGCTGCAACAAGGGTCAGTTAATAAATGCAGGCTGTTGGTTAAAAAGTGCTGGAGTATTAAAAACAGAGAAATCAAATATGGATGAGGCTGAGATGGAAGCGTCAGGTGAGGGAAGAGTGATTTAATATGAGGAAGAGGACGCCAGGCGAGGAGGAGGGGGGAGGGGGGGAGGCAGGGAAGCACACAGAGTGACCTCTGACCCCGCTATTGAAAACAGTGAAAGCACAAAACAGACACTAGGGAGAATCGACTAAAGGTTTAGATTTCTAAGGGCAAATTCAATGTATCTTCTTACCTTTTTGTATATGATGATAGGCATTAAAATACATATTATCTGTACATTTAAAGGTGCTATGAGCTATTTTTTATTTTTATTATATGAGGTAAACCATTGTTTTGTTTTATACTTCAAACCAGTACTAGCATATGCTGCTTACAGTACCTTTAAAAGTAAAAATACTCACTACACCTATGCATAGTAATAATTTGTTAATAGT
The DNA here is from genome assembly GCA_020698575.1 of Bostrychus sinensis. Lineage (NCBI taxonomy): Eukaryota > Metazoa > Chordata > Actinopteri > Gobiiformes > Eleotridae > Bostrychus > Bostrychus sinensis. The sequence continues at coordinate 14,815,746 of CM036261.1, read as the reverse complement.
CAGTTGTTTCTTTATTGATCCCTTGTATCTGGAGTCAGTATGTTTATGGTGGCTGGGATTTGAACCCAGAACCATCTGAATCCTTTAAAAACATCCTGTGTCCAGACGGAGTTCCAGATCCACAACCAAGGTCTAAATCTGAGAATAACCAGACCAAAACCAAAACTAAGCAATGGTCAAAGGCAAATTCTAGCCTTAAAAGGTTATATATGTCTATAAAAAAAAAGATTAAACCGCTTCAAAACTGACCTGAATTAAGTCTGTAAAACTGAAATATTTGGAAAGTGCAGACCTCCATCAGGACATTGGCCCAATCTCACAATGGTTAAGATATACTGACCAGACCACACAGTTCTAGATCTTCTTAGCCCATTCCTTTTCTTATTTTTAATCACTTTTGAGTTATCTTTTAAACAAACTAACAAAGTAACCCAGGAAAAACATTGGCACCGTTGACGAGTTAAAAATGTGTTATATCAGAGTCCTCAGTTTGTGTCCAGATTTGCAGCAAAACGACATTAAAGATTTTTGTTGTTTTTTATATGTATAGCAGTATATATTACATTTTTTTAATGATGTCGCCATGTTAACAACTACCGCTAAAAGTGTAAAGGGAAGGGACTTTCAGTGAAATATTAGCAGCTGACTGGATCCAGACCAATTCCTTTTAGACACTCATACAATAGTAAAACAATGTCATATTTAATAATAATATAATTTTAGCTTCTACGTATTACATTTTTCAGTGTCACCATGCTGATAAAAAGTATTGCCAAAAGTGCTTCTACATGTCGACAAACCTAATACCGACTCGCTTATGATGGAAACCCAAGCAAAACTTTAATTTCAGTTGAAGGTAAAAGACAATTTTATCACAATTTAATCAGATATAAAAACCTGGGTCTGACATGGAAACTGAAGTTTTTAGGCATAGAGAAGGTGAAGGCTAAATTCTGCTTCTGACACAGAGTGAAACAAGAATAAGATGTCTACACTACAAAAACTGGAAAAAGATGACTGTTTTGACAAGCTTTGAGAAAAAGTAGCTATTTTTTCCTTGTTATTTACTGTGGTGCCCAGAAGGAATCACGCTCATTTACCCCTTGACGTATTGATGTAAAAAAAAAAAAAAAAAAGTTTAAGGTGGAAACGGCCTTTTCCTGTCATTCCGCTTCCCTGTCAGCTAATAGCCCCCTTAAACTACCTCCTGATACCTCTCTACAGCCCACTGGCTAATGGTTACACACCTCTCGCTCTGCTGTTTTGTGTGGAGGTGACAGTTTGTGAGCTTGGAAATAAAAACCAGTGAGAACTACCTTGTGCACCCTCCAAAAGTGCTGAGCTTCACTATTCTTACTCCTCCAAAACTTAACCAGAGCAGAAAAAAACAAAGTTGCATTTTAAGACCAGAGAAAGAAGCTCCGCCCACTGCCAATCTCTAGAGAAAGGACATTCACCACTATGTTCTTACACTGTCCATCAAGTGTAGGGTTGTAGGAGACGTCTGTTTTCTTTCAATGGGACTTGTCTGCAACACTAAAAAAAAAAAAAAAGACTGTCACTGTCTCCTTTCATACAGATGTCTTGTAAAAAAGCAGACCGTGCTTTACTGTAAAGTGCAGACCTCCACCAAGGCACACAGTGGAAAAGATATAGTGACCAGACCTCTTCTAGTTCTGGGATAAATGATCTGTGCATTGAACACAAAAGCTTTTATATAATCCACTGAAACCTTTTTTTTCTTTTTTACTCTAGTGTCCCCTTGTGTTTAGAGTTGGTATCTTTGGCCCTAACTTGCAATGATACAGAATCTTTATAATATTCCTGCATCCAGAAATCAAGGATCAAGGAAATGGATGAAATAAAAACTTCCATTGCTGTGTGGATGTGAATTATATGCATATTACATTTGTTCAAAAAATAAAAATAAAAATGAAAATACAAACAATTATACAGAGCTTAACAAATGTCATTAAAACAAGAAAGCACATATTATAGAAAATGTTAAAACTGTCAAAGTAAAAATTGTTCTTTTTTTTTGGCAAGATACCTTTTTTTTTTCTTTTAAATAATAGCTAGAGCACTTTATATTTGAATGGCCTCCTTTGGCCTTAATTACAGCTTGTGTTCTTGCTGGCTTTGTTTTTATGTACTTTTGTTATTGACTGCCAAATATTTTGTAACTGCTCCCACAGACAGTTCTGGGTTCATAAACAATTGTGAATTCATAAACCATTAAAACAATAACCCCAAGCATACTTCCAGAAAAAAGGAATCTGGAGTACTGGAACTCAACGTCTGGATTTGAATCTTGGGGAAATTGAAATTTGGGATTTTTTAAAGATGGATCACACTAGTATCTGTTTAGGTTATCATGTGTAGGTTATTTCTTTTTATTTTATTTTTTGGTTTGTTTGTTTTTTGTTTTTAACCAGGCATAACAGGGCTGTTCCAAACTGTACCAAACTGGCCTAACCCCTATCTTACATCTTACTTTCATATTTATTCCATACACACATTTGAACTAATACTCCAAAAACCACCAAGAGTCACTTGTTGCAGTTCCTTTCCCTGTAATAAACCCTGACACTCTCTGAACAGACATGATTTCCTGCCCAGGCCTGACCTATCACTACAGGACAGGGATCAGTGGTCAGGAACTGAGGCATGAGTGACCCCCACAGCCACGGGACGGCCTACAGGTAGTCAGGCACGTCTCCCATTGCTGACCCCAGTGATGTGACCTCTGACCTTCCTCTCCATAGAGTGGACAAGCACGCCCCATCAGGATCAAGCTGGGACACACACTACTGCAGGCAAATAGTAAAACAATGGTGGGACCAGCACGGGGATTGCTATTACTTTGGATTTAAGTATTATATGGTGAAAAATGAAATCTGATTTGTATAAAAGTCAGTGCCACACACTAGCACTAGAGCAATAACTACAGGATGTAACTCTAGTTCTCTGAGTGAGTTAATCATTGCAGCATTTAACACAGTTCTTTATAGCTTGCTTTTGGGCATTAAAATTGGATGTGGTGCTTTACAGATTCAAATTTTGTCTTTAGATCTGGAAGGTTGCAGACCCCTGCTCTATAGATTACAATTCTGGGGCATAATTCTAATGGAGGCCAGGATGTGATTCTCCACTGGGACAGAAGAAATGAATGCAGTGGTTTGCAAATTAAACCAGTTTGTTCACAACAAAAAATAAAGAAAATGTCAGATGTGAAAACAGATATTTTACCGTTTCATGAAAAATAAAAGCTTAAAAATTTTTACCAAGTGATACCTGACTAACTTCTTTATATAGAATAGGAAAAGAGTTTGTCTGGCCGGCCAGGCTAATATTTAAGTCACCTACTCACTCTTTTTATCTCTTTTTTTTTATGATTTCTGGAAAAAAAAGAATGCTCCTACCTGTTCTTGAACTTTTTCCAGTTACGAAAATTTGAATGAGGCATAATGACTTTGACCTTTATTTAACTGAGATGAAGAATTTCTTTTGCAGTGGAGTTCTGGCCCCTATTGTGGGACCTACTGTACATTATTGGTAGGGAAAACCAGAGCAACTGCAGGAAACCTACACAGACAAGAGGCGAACATGCAAACTCCACACAGAAAAGCTGCACGCTCTCTGGGATTTGAACCCGGGACCTTCTTACTGGCTGTGAGGCAGGAGTGCTACCAACTGTCCCACTGTTTGAACATGACCCAGAAACAATTCCACCAACTTTAGACCAAAAGCTGAGAACTGTTGGTCAGTAATGTGGAAAAAACAACCTCTACATTATGGCATTCTCCATTGGATCCATTATTTCAGGTCTACCATGTTTACTCGTGTCAATTTTTGCAAACGCATGCTTTATTTGAACACACATACGCTGATGACTCTAATATACTTGTAGTGGCGGTATCGTGCAGCCTCATGTGACTGGGTAAACAATGCTAATTAGCCGCGACGCTGGGATTGCCTCTCTGACCCGCTTCTCCCACCAGCGTTTGTTTGTTTTCATTCTTCATGCTAATTAGCCTTAATCCCCCGTTCGCTCGCCGTGGACTCTGACCGGCGACGTCAGCCAATCAGGAGCCAGCATACTGCCACGTACAGGTCCCCGGTATGTGTGGCTATTGTTGTGGGGTACAATGATACGGCTACAACAAGTGAGCAATGGGGGGCCCCTGTGCACACAGCAATCCCAGGCATTGTTGTGGGGGAAGAATGGAGCTGTCCAGAACCCCCTTTCATGGACCCCCAACTCATATCAGTGACATGGGGATTGTGTTTTGCTAATGGCTAATTAAATTAATAGCTATTACTGAATGACCAGGCTGAAGACAAGATAAGGAAACGCTGCATATCCTTACATTCAATTAAACTTTTTAATCCCCAAAAGAAAATTCAGGAGGAGATTTTTGCAGCTCTTCTGGATTTCTGGCTGCATTTAAAAAAGCCAAGTGCAGGGGATGGTCCATGTTGTTAAATAAAGCATCCATCTTCCACTTCCTGTTGTTTTTTTAAGGTCTGCAGCTTCTGAAACTCCTCTGTAAGTGCTCTGGAACCAAAATGACTAACAACATAGACCAGTGATTCTCAAACTGTGGTAAGGGTACGGCTGATGGTACACGGGCTTCTTGCGGTGGTTCTCAGGAGTCTTTTCCATTTCAAGAAAGACAGGCAGTTTTGTTTCTGGTTTATTCCTGCTTTTGTTGGGTTTGAAATTTAGACCACTGCTTAGGCCTGGTTTAGTCCTAGCTTTGTTTAGGTTCTGTTTTAGTCCTTGATTTATTCTGGTTTAGACCTGATTTAGTCACAGTTTAGTGTTGGTTTAGCTCTGGTTTAGTACTGAGTTAGACCTGGTTTTGTTTTGGTTTATTCTTGGTATATCCCAGGTTTAGCTCTAGTTTTGTCCTGGTTTAGTCCTAGTCCAGTCCTGAATTCACCCTTGTTTAGTCCTTATTTCATCTTGGCTTAGTCTTGGTATAGTGTTGGTTTAGAGCCGGTTCAGTCCTGGTTTAGTCCTTGCCCAGTCCTGAATTCATCCTTGTTTAGTCCTGGTTTGGTCCTGGTTTAGTCCTCTTTTAGTCCTGGCTCAGTCCTGGTTTAGTCCGGGTTGGGGACCAGGTTGGGGTTGAGGGTGTCGCTAATGGGACTTGGCTAAGTACTGGCTTAGCTGTGGTTTATTACTGTTTTAGTTCTGGTTTCAGTCCAGGTTTAGTTCTGGTTTAGTCTTGGTTTATACCTGGTTCAGTTGTGGTTTATTCTTTGTATATTCCTGATTAAGTGATTTGTTACTGGTTAAGTTCTGGTTTAGGTCTGGTCTTCTGAATTCATCCTTGATTAGTCCTTTTTTCATCTTAGTTTTGTCCTGGTTTAGTCCTGGTACAGTCTTGGCTTAGTCATGCCTCAGTCCTGGTTTAGTCCTGGTTGGGGACCAGGTTGGGAGTCCTAGTATAGTGCTAGGTTAGCTCTGGTTTAAGCTCAGGTTTAGTCCTGGTTTAGTACTTGGTTTATACCTGGTTTAGTTCTGGTTTAGCCTTAGTTTAAGGCTTGGTTTAATTATGATTTAGTCCTAGTTTAGTCCTTGAGATTATTTTGGTTTAGTCCAGGTTACTCTTGGTTTAATCCTGTAATTCTGATTTTGTCCTGATTTAGACCTTGTTTAGCTCTGAATTAATCCTGGGTTAGACCTGGTTTAATCCTTGTTTAATCCTGATTCAGCCTTGTTTAGACCTGCAGCTCTGGATTATACCTAGTTTCATCTTGGTATAGTCCTGGTTAAATCCTGGTTAACTCCCCATTTTATCCTTATCATGATTTTCTATATTAATCCCTATTTTACCCCTTGCCTTAGACCCAGTTTGGCTCTAGATTTTGACTCTTTTTAGTCCATTAAAATTGGTATTTGAAGCCCAAATATCTTCTGAGATGACAAGTTTGCAAACCTCCAGTACAGACGGTACATTTTGCCCCAGTCCTTGGCTCACAAAGGTCCCACATACAGAAGTCCATGAAGTCCCCCTGCCTTCCGTATCCCATCGATGGCCTCCACATGTGTAAATATTAGTGATGAGATGATTGATGAGAGCACTCCTAAATCTCTTTGGCATGGGAGAAGAATTGCATTTTCTCTTTGCGTCCGCAGCTTCGGAAGGCCCACCCCTGGGGAACTGGCGGCAGTATGGAGGGGAGGGGGGTCACCGAAAACTGGGCCCAAATCAAAGTGATTAAGGAGCTGCAAATCAATAAGGGCTTTATATTAGATTTACTCAGGGCTGGAGGATTGTGGGTAGTCAGCAGAAATGAGCGCAGATTGGAGTTTAAGCGTCGGCAGATCGGGGGGCTGGATAAATCTGGAGGCTCACACACAGGCCTTTGAGGTGTGATAGAATAATATAATCATTGTATAATAGTGGGATGGGGTCTGGGGGGGGGGGGGGGGGGGGGGGGGGTATTGTTGATCTGCTATCGTTGTGTTTTGATGATGAAACAGAAAAATGTGAGGATGAACAGATAAATAAAAACATGGAAGCCGTGGGTCGTAATGTAGATTTTTAATAACTAGACCTGGAAGTCCTTCTTTACGAGCCCTAAAAGCAAACTTCTTCTTTTGGGGCAGTGAAATATACTACTACTACTGCTACTACTGCTTTATGAACTAGAAAAACTTCTAATTTTTTTACTACTGCAACTTCAAACTACTACTACTGCTACTACTAAAACACTTCAAAGAAATGTTCTTAAGTAAGGTAAGGTATATCCTTCCAGGCCTGCTGACAGGCTTGCTGGGGCAAACGTCTTTTTTTGGGTGTTCCTTAAGCGGCAAACCATACTACTACTACTATCACTATTGCTGCTTTATGTACTGCGAAAACTTCTATTTTTTCTACTACTGCAATTTAAGACACTATTGCTGCTACTACTACACAATACTACACTACAAAAAAAGTAAGGTAAGTTATCCATACTTCCCACTGAGAGGTTTGTTGCAGGCCCAGGACAAGAAAGCATTCACATGGGCCCATAGAAAATATAGAAAAATATAAGAAGAGGGGCCATATCTGGGGCCCAAAACACCAGACCCTTTTGCTTCCCCCTGCTGACGGGTCCTGCATCCTTCTATTCCAGGTGGGGCAACCTGTCAGGAGTTGTGGGCGACCCCTGAGGACCCAGGAGTACCTAGCTGGAGGATTAGCCTATTGTGCATGTTTTATGGGCCGATGTGACATTGCTAAATATCTGAGTCTGAGGGCTGTGGCATAAAACACAATCAGAAAAGCATGGCCTGACTTCTACCTGGAGTTGTGTGTAAATATAGGAGATGGGCCTTAGCTGCTCCATAGACTTATCTGGTCTGAGCTCATACAGCCAAGCTAATGCTAATGCTAATGCTAGCGCCACTATGAGCTGCCCTAACGCCGTGCGTCAGTCAGCAGCCTGCTACGGTCCAGCTATGATTCATTCAAGCCTTAACAAATTTAAACAGGCAAATTTTAGTTTACAATAAATATGAATTAAACTTGTTGTGTTTTTATATTGGAGACAGTTATGTTACGATGCAACTTAACATTGATTAGATTAGCATGTTGTAGGCAGCTAACGTCAGCCAACGATGTTATTTTATGCACAAATGTGGACCGTTGGACCACTATGTCCTCCTGTATGTCTCCATGTCTTTATTAGGTAAAATATAAAAATTAAATTCAGCATTTTTTTTAGTGTATTTGCATGAACAGACAGCAACAGAGCAACTCTTCTGGATTGTTATGAATGGTTTGTTTTCCCCACGAGGAAATTGGAAGTGATGTTTTATGGGCGTCCCCCCTTTTGCTGAACTGTATCTATGCCACTTGTGTTTTTTAGTTGGTTAAAGGACCAGCATTATTTTAGTCAACTCAAAATAAATAAATAAATTAAAATATAATTTTTAAAAAAATCTATAGATTTATTAAACCTTCAGAGTTGTCCTCTTTTGACCTCCACATACTCGAAATATGTCTGCACAAAAACCTGGTCTCGTATAAAAAGCTGTTAATCTCAAGGAATCATGTCCCAGAGTCCAGATAATTAAAGGGGAGTAGGTGAAGAGGCGGAGCTAAACATTGCTCTGTGTTGATTGGACGACAGAGAAAGGGAAACACTAAATAAATGTAGGGCAGGATTGTAATTTTAGGTGGTAACAGAGGTCAGGACAGTGTATATGTAAACATCCCCAAATCATGATGGATGGTGGTGCTGGGATGAAAACAGTGTGTTGTGGTCTTTAATTAAACACATTGATTTATGCTAATTAGCCATGTGGAGTTTCCCATTTCCAGCTATTTTTGCACTTTTTATTCAGGATTTTCCAAAGGCAAACCACTAAACAAAATATGTATAAGATACTACATGTCATAATGAAATCAAAGAAATCTCAGACTCAAACTGGGGATTGTATAGTTCAGGGGTAAATACTCTATTCATTGAGCTGCAAAGCTTTTATACTGTACCTCACAATGGTGTAACATCTAAATATCTAGACGTTTCTTTACTGTGGATGTAATTAGTATATTTGACCCTATCTTGCAATAATGTAAAAATTCTTGACAATTCTGGATACCCCCAAGAAACACATATTTTTTTCCTCGGCTACCAACCTTTTCTGAAAATAAAATAAAATAAAATAATATTACTGGTTTAGTCCAGGTTTAGCTCTTGTTGTCCTGGTTTAGTCTTGATTAGTTCTGCTTTAGTCCTGGTTTAGACCTAGTTTAGTCCTGGTTTAGACCTAGTTTAGATCTGGTTTAGTCCTGATTTACTTCTGTTTTAGTCCTGGTTTAGACCTAGTTTAGTCCTGGTTTAGTCCTGATTTACTTCTGTTTTAGTTCTGGTTTAGAACTAGTTTAGTCCTGGTTTAGATCTGATTTAGTCCTGGTGTAGTCCTGGTTTACTCCTTGTTTAACCTTAACCTCTGGAGCAGAAGTAAACCTTTGAGTCTCCCGTGAGAAGATTTACTCCACAATGTGTTCGTCTGTTCTATACCATTCACACATCAGCTGTGTCAACGCCAATTAGTAAACAAACAAGGGCATGGTGATAATTAGTCTCTCTCCATTTTTCTGGATTTAGACAAAGTACTTTTGAAAATAATTTGCTTTCGTCTGTGTCAGCGTATTTTGTCTTTAAGTGAACAGATTTTTGAGTTCTCTATTTTATTGATTGGTAAGGTCTCACAATGTGCCAAGCTGAGGTGGAGGAACTACTCAAAATCAATACTTAATACTACAAGTAAAAGTACTATTACTTCAAATAATATTCAAGTAGAAATAAATGTAGTCAATGAAACTATTAGTAAAAGTAAACAACTACAGAGTTTATAATTACTTAAGCACAGATTAGTGTCTTAAAGTTTATTTTTGTTACTGCTACTACTGTTACCATGGCTTCTGCAGCTACTATAACTATTACTACTACTGCCTATGCTACTAAAACATATTTGGACAATTAACTTTGTTCTATACATCTATTGACTTGATTCTACTACTACTACTGTTACTACTAGTACTACTATTACTACAACTGCTTCTACTACAACTACCATTACTACTAACACTACTACTACTGCTTTTTAAACTGTTGCAGCTACTACAACAGCTACTTCTACTACTACTACTACTACTACTGCAAACCCTGCCAAAAGCACAGTCAATATCATTACTATCACTGCTACTAATACTTTCAGTACTACTACCTATAGTACTACAACCACTACTGCTGCTAATGCTTTCGATACTGTTGCTACTGCTAGTATCATGCTCAAATGTAATTGCTCAGTATGTACTAAAACTACTGTTAACACTGATATTTTTTACTGCTACAGCCTTAATACTTCTTTTATTACTACTACTACAATTCTATGACAGATCTTGACCTGTACTACTACTGATCCAACTACTACTTACTACTATGTCTACTACTACTTTTTTCTACTATAACTGCTGCTACTGTAATACTACTGCTGCTACTACTACACCCAAACCTGTGCACAGTAAGTACTACTACCAATACTACCACTTCTGTTGCTCGTACTACTGTGGCTTTTGCTCTTACTACTACCACAGCTACTTCTACTACTAGTTTAGCTACTACTTCTTCTTCTACTACAACTACTAAGCCTAGTAGCTGTGCGGAAATTCTAACAGACAGAGAGAAACTCAATGAGAAGAGGCAGTCTATTGGAGATATGTGACCTAAATATTGAGGTGAACTGTCCCGTGTCGGCTCAGTATCACTGAAGACATGTCTGTACCAATCCTTAAAGTTACGCCTATGCATACACTAAATATTATTATTAAGAATTTCAATAGAAAAGAGTGTTAATCATGTGTTTGCATAAAAGAGGGTCTGGTTGTTGTTTATAAGCTCCCATTAGCTGTTGGTCTACATGAATTGTCAACGTTGAATCAGTGGTGGTAAAATAATTTAGAAAATAATGATAAATAAATAAGACCCCACAAACAGCCCAGCTAAGAACCAGTGGTCTAAGGTGATTCTTAGTTACCTTACAATGACAAACAGTTGAAAGTTCAGTGTAGGTGAGGTACCTAGAGCTACATAACATCTCACTATGGAAACATGTACATCAGACAGAACTATTGTTACTAAAAACTCAATGGGAAAACACAAAAAAATAACTTGGCCAATCTTTATTGAACATTATTGAACATAAGGTTTGTGAGGTTTCTGTGTTCTCGTAGGACCACAGTTTAGTCTCGTCAGGCCAGAGCTCCTCTATAGCATCCTCCAGATAAATTCTTCATCCAGTTTACCGTGAAGACGCAAAGAAGACGGACTGGTCTGCAAGAACGGTGCTATTGGTCCGACAGAGAGAGAGATATCCTGCTTACTCCACACGTTTCACACAGGTTCTCTTCCACTGCCCCCTCCTCCTCTTTCCTCCTCTTCTTGTTGGCTTTTTGGTGACGTTTGTGGTTTTCTCCTCGGTCTTGGTGTCCTCTGTGGCGCTGCTGTTAGAGTCCACTTGTGTCTCTTTACCTTCTTCTGGAGGCTTGTTCTCGTCTACATCATGAGCTGCAACAGGATCCAGTTGAGCCACTTCCGTTGGTGACTCTTGTCTGGCTTCACTGTTGTCCACAGCGTTTTCAGTGCTTTCTGCAGCCCCATTTATATCGTCCTGAGAAACTTTGGCGGCACGCATCAAGTTCCTCATTTTCCTCATTTTCCTTTTTTGCTTGTTTGACATTTTCGTGCCACTCACTGTCTCATCTTTCAGGACTATGATCTCAGCCTCTGTCTCGGTGTTCTCCTGCTCAGTTTTGTCCTGTGTGGTGCTGATGGTTTCAGGCTCGTGAATTGGATTATCAGCCAGTTCACTGTAGGACTCCACTGGGCTGTCTCTGGTGACAGGAAGCTCCACCTCAGAAACCAACGCCGCCATTTCAGGCTCCAGTGGTTTGGTCTCCTCTCCATCTTCAGCTTCAGGATCCAATTGAGCCACTTCCTTTGGTGACTCTACCTCAGAGTCAACCTGGACATGAATTGGTTCAGTGTCGTCCACTGTCCCCTCATATTCAGACTCTGTTGACCTGTCCTGAGCCTCTAACGGTGCTGATTCAGACTTCAGTGACTTGCTGTCATCAACATCTTCAGACTCTGCAGTAGCCATGTGAGTCTCAACCACTTCAGTTTCTGACTCGATCTCTTCACAATCAGCTGGTGTAGAGAGAGTCTCAGAGTCGACATGGACAGAAAGTGGCTCAGTGTTGTCCACTACTGCCTCACATACAGACTCTGTGTTCACATTTGGAGCCTCAGTGACACAGATTGTGGGCTCAGATAGAGGTTCCTCTGTAACCTCACCCTCCTCCACCACTTGCTTTTCTTCTGTGTCTCTCACCATCTCATGCCTCAGTGACTCGGTGTCAGTGTGGGCCTCAGTGCTCAGTGTTTCAGCCTGAACCTGAACCTCAGAATCACCTCGAGCTTCGGTGACATCAATGTTTTTGCTTTGAGAGGAATCTTCGACCGGCGTGGTCTCAGAATCACCTCTCTGTGCGTCTGGAGTCTGCACAGCTCCTACAGAGCTGCTCCTGTCTGTGACCCGCGCCGCTTTGATTGGAATCGGAATGGTGTATGTGAAGGTCTCGTCTGTGTTGAGACCCTCTGTGGAACCACTCACTTGAATGCTGTGGTCATCCTGTGAGTTCTGACCCACTTTGGCGTCCCTGACTCTGACTTTCAGAGCAATGGCACAGGTGTAAAGTTCACCATCTTGTCCCACTGCTCTTCCCTCCATACCAGGCTCAGGGCATTTCTCCTCAACCTCCACTTCAAGTTCAACTTTGGGGTTGAAGTCCTGTTTCTGTTGGAGGAGCATCCTCTCCCGCTGGATATAGCTCCTCTCTTTTTGGAGCCAGGCCTGTTCTTTGGCCCTCCACTGCTCCTCCCTCTCCTTGTAGGCCTTCTCCTGAGTCAGCCACTCCTGTTTTCTCTGCAGCCACAGCTGCTCCCTCTCCTCCACCATCTTTGTTAGGGCTTCCATTTCCTCAGAGTTTGTAGATGAGATTTCAAACTCTCCTTCAATCTCTTTCTTCTCTTATTGTGTATCTTCCTGGTACAGTTGCTGTTCAGTAGTTGTCCAGCAGCTGTTCAGTCTGAATCGATCGCTGTGGTTATAATCTTCGTGAGCTCGTAGGTCGTGTGTCCTCTCTCTCGAGTGTTCGAAGTGTATCTGACCTGCTTGTACTCGGCCTTGACTTATACAGTGACCTGTCTTTGACTGCGCTTTGTGACATCACTTTTTGGAATGTTTAGAATCCTTTGACTCCGCCCCTCGGTTACTGTTGCTATGGCCGTGGCATTTGCTAGGTCAGAATGTTCAACAGAGCACTCAGCCTCAGATTTTGTGTTGTTTTAATATTTAACTTGTAAAAACTGTGCCACAATTTACTGCAATGCACAAAATTAATATTGGAAACATAGAGAACTTCTCCTTCTTTTGAATAATGTGTTTTCCAAAGCTCTGTGATGTATTATATTTGAACTACAAGCTACAAATGGACAGAGGTTCGACCATCTGATCCATTGATTTACATTTAAAACTTTGATAGATAGCTTCTATGTTGCACAATGGTCATTAGCTGTGATTATGATGTTTGGGTAAGGCTGTTGCTCTTACTACTACTATGAGGACAGTGAATAGTTCAACAGCAATGAACAGTCTGTAGTTAGCCAATGGTCCAGAGCAGTGTGTTACTTTAAGAATGTTTGTTATAGAAACAGCAGAAAAACAGCAATGAGCTGTAAAGGATGAAGGATCTCTCAAAAATGGATTTTAATATGGAATAAGATTCTAATTTGTTCACTGTTTTCTAGGATCTGACAGATGTTGTACTACAGACCTGAGTCAATAAACAAACAGCAGAAAGAAATGTATTGTGGTTCAGAGATGAACAGATTTTTTTCTCCTAAAACCTGCAGAAATGGCAGATTGGTCTTTTCCCTCTCTTTCTCTGAGTTTTGTCCCTGAACATTTTATTGTGACCCACTTCTCACACAACAAAACTTATTTCTTCTAAGACCCTTATGGCCCATGTAAATAAAAGACTTTTTTAAATAATTTCATGCCATTAAAACATTTAGGCTATAAACTTACCAAGGACACATTTCCCAGTTACAAACAGAGCAATGCTGTGAGAACTGTAATGAACAGGACCATGGAGAAACCAAACAACCTCTGCACAAGAGGTTCCACCAGAGATCTGTACCTCTGCGGCTCTTTAGCCCTGCTCTTCATCAGACTCCTTTCTGTTTCATGTCAGCATTAATTCTTCAACAATAATTAAGTTTAATTGTATAATTTATATCTGAAAAGTAATTTTTAACACTTTCTAATCCAAAAACCAAAACCAGAGAACTAAAAACTGATATGTTGCAGATTCTGTTAGCGTGTGTGACTGTGTGTCTGTGTGTGACTGTGTTACTTTAACACATTGTAACAACTGAACATATAACCACATGAGTTTAAGTTTAATCCAGTCTAAACTAAAAATTAAACATTTAGATGCTTGAAGCGAGAGCCGTACTTCGCTAAACCAAAAACAGCTGTTGCTAATATACGCTAGCTTTATTTTTAGAAAAAGTGGCCTCAACATTAGCTCGTCCTCTCTGAATACAGCTGTTTATCACAAGTACAAGTACATGTCTTTGTTCTTGAGTGTTTGATTAAAGGGGATCACAGAATATTTAAATAGGCTGTAGTAGACAATGGTATAGCACATTTGAAACCTACAGTAAATGTGTAAAATAATTTTACAGTACATTTGTAAAATACTAGTGGCATAATTTGGGAAAAGTTTTAGTTCTATAAAATAGTGGATTAAATATCCTTAAATAAAGTTGGCTTAAATAAACTGAAGTCATCAAAAAAGTTTATCAAATAAAACCCAGGCAGGGTTCAGGCAAGGTGGTAGTTTGAATAAAAATAATCAATCATTAGTTCAAAGGTTATTTATTAAATTTAATAAAAGCTAGCATGGATATCTCAGTTTGTTTATCACAGACTAAGACAGACAAAGCATCTGATAGTAGGGCCCCTGAGATGAATTTTGCTTATGGGTGCTAGGACTGGACCTCTGACATTGCACACATGCAGTGATAAAGCAGGCCCATGACAATGACCTTTTGTTGTTTACAATGTCTATAAGCAGAGGTGTGGACTTGAAAGTCATGACTTGGAGTCCAGTCACTAATTTGATGACTTTAGACTCGACTTGATGAAACTGACTAAGACTTGAGACTCGACTTGGACTTGAACACCAGTGACTTGGGACTTGACTCGGACTTGAGCCCCATGACTTGAGAAGACTCGATGCTTCTCAAAGAAATAAATGTAGGATTTTTGATAAATGTGCAGAAACAATGACTCTAATTATATTCCTCGAGCAGTAATGAGCACGCACTTTCTCTCTCTCTGCCATGTTAGGCTACTTGTGCATGTTTTCTAATGCACATTTCAAAGTGTATTGAGCTGTAGCAGCACATGGCATTTTGACATACTGACAGAGGAGATTTTAAGCTCTATGTCAGTCTTTGTTTCTTGTAGATTGACTCAAAAATCACAGAGATATAGAGCGTTAAAGTGTAATAACCATTAATGATATCAAATATACACAGGTCTAATTGATGCTCTATCTGCAAGAATCCGTGGACATTTCAGACAGTTCCTCTGATGTTTTACTCCAAGCACAATCATAAAAGAGTTATTTAGTCACCATAACTTAGTTTTAATGGTCAGGTGGACACGGATGGAGCAGAGAGTTGAGGAGGAGAAGCTGCCTCTGTGCTCTCCTTCCCTCACAGCTGAGAGCAGCTCACTCCAAACACACGAGGCGTTCAGGTGCAGGCATGAGGCGTTCAGGTGCAGATTACACTTACTAAAAACAAAAACAAAATGAACAAATAAAAAATCTTAAAGTAATAAATAATAATTCGCAATAGAGGTGTAAAGGAGAATATGTGGAGTCTGAGAGAGACTTAGCCTCTGTGAATCCCATGACGCACACGCGGCTTTAAGTCATTACACAGAGGAGATCTTTACCTGTGCACAGTGAGCTCCCTCTGCCTCAGACAGTAAAAAGTGAAAAATGAACACCAGCTGGAGTTTTCTGCAGTGTTGTCTCTGTCTTTGAGCTGGAGCTCATGGCTCTGACCACACATCACTCCCCTGCAGTCCCCCTGTTGTCCATAGGTGTCGCTATTCAGTAAACTGTAGAGTGGGCAGTATTCACTTTGTAAATCTCCAAATGTGATAGAGTGACTCTTATTTGAAGCCTGTGAACATCTGACAAGGCCAGCAGAGCACATTATATTGATACAGTAAATATGCAATGTACTGGTATTTGGTATGAAAGGTATTTAGCTTTATTGTAAATCACTGATACTGAAGAACTTGGCTTTACTGTGAAAGCATTCAGAAACCTGTTTTCTGTGTAGGGCTCTTCTAGGCTTAGGGTGTTCAAATGGTAATATGGCTACAGCAAACAGTTTACCATCTGTTCATTGTGTATTTCATTTTCTAAGGTGGTGACATTCAACAATATACAAAGTGACAAAAAATAAGTTTAGAGTCCTAAAGAAGGACTTGAAAGGACTCGAAATGGAAGGTGTAGGACTTGTGACTCAATTTGGACTTGTAAGGCGCTGACTTGGGACTTGACTCTGACTTGAGGCCAAACACTTGAGACTTACTTGTGACTTGCAAAACAGTGACTTGGTCCCACCTCTGATAAATAAATAGGACCCCACAAACAGCCCAGCTAAGAACCAGTGGTCTAAGGTGATTCTTAGTTACCTTACAACATGGGCGTGTCGTGAGGGCAAGCAGTGCTTGACCAATCAAATCTAATAAACACACAGATTAAAACTATAATGCAATTAAATCGCTATCTTTCCAAACATTTCATTTTGCCGTTCACTTCCATAGATAATCAGTCTGTTACCTGCTTTCAGTCACTCTGTTTTTTTCTGCGTCCTGCTGGCCACTCCAGGTACTGTCAAGGCAAGCTAGGTTGCCTCCCTGCCATTCATTTCTGTCATTTTCTCCTTCCTGGAGGCGGCGTCATGGTGCACTGTTTCTGCCTGGAGCTTGTCAAGCAGAGGCCCAGCAGCTGGTTTTGGAGGCTCGTGCATGCGAGTTGTGGTCAATACCAGGCTCAGTGACAGAGATCTCTGGCTGACAGCAGCGGGCGATAAGCAGCGCACTGTGCAGCTTATGGCCCCATACATTACAGTGCGCATGCGCCGCGTTAGACAACAAAACTTTCCACAAGTAGCCGCAGTCAAAATCTCTAACAGCGTTTCTACAGATAAGTCATAGTTTGTAGCTTAAACGCTGTTCATGTTTCTCATGAGTACATGCTGCTGCAGAAAACTGCATGTCATATAAATGATAGCCTCATGTACATGGTTAAGTGTCAGATGTTCGTAAGAAGTGGAGCTGGAGGAGTGGAGAGGAGCCAGCGGCCCGTGCCGGGGACTGGATGTGAATATTACAGAACTGTGAATGAACTGGGCTCTGGTTATTGTGGACAAGCTCAGCTGTAGGAAATACAGGACGTTTCTTCAAAAAATGGAGGTTTGTGGTGAGATGTGTAAGGCTTCTTTTGAGGTTTTATTACAGTGAAGCAGCATTAACAGTGCACTGGTCTAGTGTTGATCTCAGTGTGTGCTGATGAACAGCCTCCCTCATCTGTAAGGCTGGAACCTCACTCATCCATCCATCCATCCATCTTGGTTTTAGTGCTTATGAATTAAAGTTAAAATAAAACTTTAGGGTATATTCTTTGATAAGGCAACAGAGAAGGCCAGCATTGTGGGACAAAAATGTTGTAATGACATTCTTTTGCGTTACTAATAGTATTTATATAGAAAGAGTGTGAGATAGTTTGAAACAGCCTACTACTCAAACACTGATGGGATTGCTTTTAAGTGATTTTTAATTTAATTTAAATCAAAATGTTGTCATATAAAACTTAATGAAGTCAAGGTGTCTGCTTGCCTGCTTGAAAAAGTCACCGTATGCTACTGCCTTACAATGACAAACAGTTGAAAGTTCAGTGTAGGTGAGGTACCTAGAGCTACATAACATCTCACTATGGAAACATGTACATCAGACAGAACTATTGTTACTAAAAACTCAATGGGAAAACACAAAAAAATAACTTTGCTAATCTTTATTGAACATTATTGAACATAAGGTTTGTGAGGTTTCTGTGTTCTCGTAGGACCACAGTTTAGTCTCGTCAGGCCAGAGCTCCTCTATAGCATCCTCCAGATAAATTCTTATCCAGTTTACCGTGAAGACGCAAAGAAGACGGACTGGTCTGCAAGAACGGTGCTATTGGTCCGACAGAGAGAGCGATATCCTGCTTACTCCACACGTTTCACACAGGTTCTCTTCCACTGCCCCCTCCTCCTCTTTCCTCCTCTTCTCGTTGGCTTTTTGGTGACGTTTGTGGTTTTCTCCTCGGTCTTGGTGTCCTCTGTGGCGCTGCTGTTAGAGTCCACTTGTGTCTCTTTACCTTCTTCTGGAGGCTTGTTCTCGTCTACATCATGAGCTGCAACAGGATCCAGTTGAGCCACTTCCGTTGGTGACTCTTGTCTGGCTTCACTGTTGTCCACAGCGTTTTCAGTGCTTTCTGCAGCCCCATTTATATCGTCCTGAGAAACTTTGGCGGCACGCATCAAGTTCCTCATTTTCCTCATTTTCCTTTTTTGCTTGTTTGACATTTTCGTGCCACTCACTGTCTCATCTTTCAGGACTGTGATCTCAGCCTCTGTCTTGGTGTTCTCCTGCTCAGTTTCGTCCTGTGTTGTGCTGATGGTTTCAGGCTCGTGAATTGGATTATCAGCCAGTTCACTGTAGGACTCCACTGGGCTGTCTCTGGTGACAGGAAGCTCCACCTCAGAAACCAACGCCGCCATTTCAGGCTCCAGTGGTTTGGTCTCCTCTCCATCTTCAGCTTCAGGATCCAATTGAGCCACTTCCTTTGGTGACTCTACCTCAGAGTCAACCTGGACATGAATTGGTTCAGTGTCGTCCACTGTCCCCTCATATTCAGACTCTGTTGACCTGTCCTGAGCCTCTAACGGTGCTGATTCAGACTTCAGTGGCTTGCTGTCATCTGCATCTTGAGACTCTGCAGTAGCCACATGAGTCTCAACCACTTCAGTTTGTGACTCGATCTCTTCACAATAAGCTGGTGTAGAGAGAGTCTCAGAGTCGACATGGACAGAAAGTGGCTCAGTGTTGTCCACTACTGCCTCACATACAGACTCTGTGTTCACATTTGGAGCCTCAGTGACACAGATTGTGGGCTCAGATAGAGGTTCCTCTGTAACCTCACCCTCCTCCACCACTTGCTTTTCTTCTGTGTCTCTCACCATCTCATGCCTCAGTGACTCGGTGTCAGTGTGGGCCTCAGTGCTCAGTGTTTCAGCCTGAACCTGAACCTCAGAATCACCTCGAGCTTTGGTGACATCACTGTTTTTGCTTTGAGAGGAATCTTCGACCGGCGTGGTCTCAGAATCACCTCTCTGTGCGTCTGGAGTCTGCACAGCTCCTACAGAGCTGCTCCTGTCTGTGACCCCCGCCGCTTTGATTGGA
Organism: Bostrychus sinensis; assembly: GCA_020698575.1. Classification (NCBI taxonomy): domain Eukaryota; kingdom Metazoa; phylum Chordata; class Actinopteri; order Gobiiformes; family Eleotridae; genus Bostrychus; species Bostrychus sinensis. Next base: position 14,796,578 of record CM036261.1, on the reverse strand, counting down.
ATCGGAATGGTGTATGTGAAGGTCTCGTCTGTGTTGAGACCCTCTGTGGAACCACTCACTTGAATGCTGTGGTCATCCTGTGAGTTCTGACCCACTTTGGCGTCCCTGACTCTGACTTTCAGAGCAATGGCACAGGTGTAAAGTTCACCATCTTGTCCCACTGCTCTTCCCTCCATACCAGGCTCAGGGCATTTCTCCTCAACCTCCACTTCAAGTTCAACTTTGGGGTTGAAGTCCTGTTTCTGTTGGAGGAGCATCCTCTCCCGCTGGATATAGCTCCTCTCTTTTTGGAGCCAGGCCTGTTCTTTGGCCCTCCACTGCTCCTCCCTCTCCTTGTAGGCCTTCTCCTGAGTCAGCCACTCCTGTTTTCTCTGCAGCCACAGCTGCTCCCTTTCCTCCACCATCTTTGTTAGGGCTTCCATTTCCTCAGAGTTTGTAGATGAGATTTCAAACTCTCCTTCAATCTCTTTCTTCTCTTATTGTGTATCTTCCTGGTACAGTTGCTGTTCAGTAGTTGTCCAGCAGCTGTTCAGTCTGAATCGATCGCTGTGGTTATAATCTTCGTGAGCTCGTAGGTCGTGCGTCCTCTCTCTCGAGTGTTCGAAGTGTATCTGACCTGCTTGTACTCGGCCTTGACTCATACAGTGACCTGTCTTTGACTGCGCTTTGTGACATCACTTTTTGGAATGTTTAGAATCCTTTGACTCCGCCCCTCGGTTACTGTTGCTATGGCCGTGGCATTTGCTAGGTCAGAATGTTCAACAGAGCACTCAGGCTCAGATTTTGTGTTGTTTTAATATTTAACTTGTAAAAACTGTGCCACAATTTACTGCAATGCACAAAATTAATATTGGAAACATAGAGAACTTCTCCTTCTTTTGAATAATGTGTTTTCCAAAGCTCTGTGATGTATTATATTTGAACTACAAGCTACAAATGGACAGAGGTTCGACCATTTGATCCATTGATTTACATTTAAAACTTTGGTAGCTTCTATGTTGCACAATGGTCATTAGCTGTGATTATGACGTTTGCCACTTTTCATTAAGTACAGACTTCACTCACTGCACTTTTAATGTGCTGTCACCTCCACTTTTTTACAATAGTAACAGGTCTTTTATGACATATACTATGATGACAGTGAATAGTTCAACAGCAATGAACAGTCTGTAGTTAGCCAATGGTCTAGAGCAGTGTGTTACTTTAAGAATGTTTGTTATAGAAACAGCCCAAAAACAGCATGAGCTGTAAAGGATGAAGGATCTCTCAAAAATGGATTTTAATATGGAATAAAATTCTAATTTGTTTTTACTGTTTTCTAGGATCTGACAGATGTTGTACTACAGACCTGAGTCAATAAATAAGCAGCAGAAAGAAATGTATTGTGGTTATGCTACAGAACCAGATTCTGTTAGCGTGTGTGTCTCTGTGTGACTGTGTGTGTGTGTGTGTGTGTGACTGTGTGTGACTGTGACTACTTGTACTACTATGACTTTTGCTCTTACTACTTCTACAGCTACTTCTACTACTACCACTGCTACTGCTACTATTACAACTACTACTATTCTACCACTACCTACATTTTTTGTACATCTGTGCCTATACTACTACCAATACTGATGCAACGACTAGTACTATTTTATCTACTACTACTTTTTCTACTAATAATACTACTGCTACTTCTACACCCTAACGTGTGCACAATAAATACTACTACCACCAATACTAGTATGGCTGTTGCTTTTACTACTACCACAGCTACTTCTACTGCTAGGTTTACTCATACTACTACTCTACCTCTACCTATTTTTTATCAGCTCCAGTGCTATTAATGCAACTACTTCTTCTACTACTACTTTGCCTACTTCTATTTTTTCCACTATAACTGCTACTACTGCTCCTACTACTACACCCAAACCTGTGCACCAATAAACCAGTAAATACTAGTACTATTACCAATACTACTCCTCCTGTTGCTCTTACCACTATGGCTTTTTCTACTACTGCTACAAATACTACAACTGTACTACTACTTAAGTAAATGAGTTCACATGTGTATACTGTAGATCTCTGTACGTTTCACACACGTACGTTTCCTGCAGCTCCTGTGCGAACGCCAATTAGTAAATAAACAACTCGCTGGTGACAATTATACGTCTTAAAGTCGCACGTCAGAGCATGTGTGCACATAAGACCCCCCCCTGTTTCCATGGCAACCGCATGCCCCCTTCCCACCGCCACCCCGTCACCCTGCGCCCGTGCTCTGTTTGTCTCATGCTAAATCGGAATTGGCCCGACACAGTTAACCCTTGGCCATCATCGCTGCTGTGTCGCTGTGTACGTGGAAGAAAGAAAGGCGAACAGAAAGAAAGAGGAGGAAGTCGAAATAAAGGAATTCTGTGGTGTTGATGTGGAGGAGATGTTTCTTTGGGGGATGTGAGGTCACTGTGTAGAAAGGCTTTGATGTGGTACAGAGTGGAGCTGTGGCAAATACTGTTCATTCCATATAGTCTTACTGTATGCGGAAGTCATGTTTGTGCACAGAAACATGTCATTGCTAGCCTGCAAACTCTTTTTCTATTCTATACAAAGAAGTTAGTCTGAAACCTCTTCAGTAACATTTTGTTTCTGAGGCGGAACAATGACAGGTGGAGTAACCAATCAGAGAAACGAAGAGCGGCATGTGAGCTGTGCACTGCTGACCCAAACAAACATGGATTCCTGCCATTTTTTTTCATAAAATACAAGAATATGGCATGTTATGAGCAGCTCTGTACTTATTTCTGAGCAGGGATAGCAACAGAAGCCACCTGTACAAAGATTTTTTGACTTTTAGACTTATCTGTTGTTAAAAAATCCCATAGAGGATTGGATAATAACATAAACTTCAGCAGAACCAACAGGTGATGAAGAAAAGCTATAAACGCTGTTAATCAGGTCAGAGAAGTTATTAAATTAGCTTGGCAGGTAACCTTAGTTAGCGCTTCTACTTTTGAAAGCTGCAGATAAACGGCTGTGATTGGCCAGTTCCAAATTGAACCAGAGAAATGCACTATACTAAACTATACTATATTATACTATACTATAAGTTCATCTGTGCAGTGCGAATGTAAACTAACAAAAGGTTCCTGTTGATTGGTAGTTCATAAAACTGAATTTATTGGACAGTTCTTAGACCTAAGTTCTAGGTTCTACTGAGGGACCAGGAAGTGCATGCCCAGATCCTTCATGGCTTTGTGCCTCCCCTCCTTAAAATACCCACAATGCACTGCAACCACTTTTCACTCGTTAAAGGGGTTGGTTTTTAGCGTACCTGATTTTTTAAATACAGAAGTGTAAATAAAATGTTCAACATACACATAAGTCAGTCCACCCATCTTTTATAATTTTATATATGAATATTACCTAAATAATAGAAAAACTAAACATCATAATTAAGTATTTTTAATGTTATAATGTGAATGTAGAAAATATGTTTTATTGATTTAAGAGAATAATTCCTGGTAGAGTTTATCGCACATAATTTGATCACATGACACAATGCAACACGCATGATCCTAAGCAAGTTCCAGAAGTGTTCATGGCAAGTCACAGAGAAAGGATCCATGGCAATTGCTAAGAGTATCTCAGAAAGCCCTCTCAGATGATTCTGTCTAACACACCATCTGGCTTTTAAGAAGGTTTTATAATAGGTTATTACAACAGCAGATGATGTCCTGAGCCTAGAACAAAGACACAAGAAACCAGTGTATCTCTCTCATCAATGACTTCACTTGCTTTTTGGGAAGATATTTAATATAAACTGTGAATTATGAATGTATGTAATTATCTTGTTTTGAAATTTTGCTCTTGTGCCATGATTTTGATAACATAATATCAACTCAAAGTCTAGGTTTTTCATGTCAAAAGTATTGATCCTTCAGATGAACCTTTTCTCCAAAAACACATGCCTCTGAAGTTTGTGTGTTGGAGGGCTCTCTGAAGGAAGCTCCAATCTGTTTACAGCTCTGATTGGAACCACACAATCAATTACGGCCCCCCACTGCGGCCCCAAATGAGCCGGCCCAAAAGACAGGGGGATTGGTTAACTGTTATTGTAGGGAGGCCATTATCCCACAATCGCGCCGGTTAATGCAAGAAAATGACATTCATTAAAAGGCTCGACGGGGGAGGCTCCTGGGGGCCGCGCCGCAGCTGACCCCCCATTCAGGCACTGCTATAGTGGCCTGCGGTCCAGTGGCGGTGGGAGGGGGTGGGGGGGGTTCAAAGGCAGGGCTACGCTTTTGAAGAAGAGTGAGAAGACCTGATACTGTGGATGTTTGGGACATGGAGGTGTCAGAGGAAATGAGGTGAGTACAATGTCGTGGGACAGAAGATGAGGGTCCCATGGGTAGGGGGCGCACATGTAATCCAGATGTAATTGTGTGAATGAATCTATACATTATGGACTATGAGGCTGAGAGGTTTTTTCTCAAATGATGGACAGATTTAAAAATGTAAAAGAACTGAACATTTCCAAGACACATAAAAATGCACCGTTAAATACAAATACTGTAAATACGTCAGTGGTTCCCAACCTTTTTTGTTTTGTGTACCCCCTCCACTAATACACATTGATAATTATTCAAAATTGTAATTAAAAAAAACTCTGTGTTTATTAGTACAAAGATATTTTATACTTAATTTACTGTAAATGCTAATTCTCCTGCATTTTTTGGTAAAACTAAAATTTAGAATTAAATGTTTAATAATTTGCCTGCCTTTAAAATAGAAAAACAAATAACAATATAAACTCCTATTACATGTGTTTTATGTATATCTATATATTTTAATGTCTGAAATTATCTTAAACATAAAAATAAATAATAATACTCATAACAAATTTACTAGAAAGAAAAAGTTTAACAATTTTAATAATATGGGTGGGTTAAGCATTTGCCCAGCAACTAGAGGGTAGTCAGTACGAATCTCACCCGAAGAGCATACTGTCGTTGTGTCCCTGGGCAAGACACTTCATCCACATTGCCTACTCCAGTCACTGTATGTGGATGGTTGCGACAGGAAGGGCATCCAGTGTAAAAACCTGCCACATCACTGTGGTAACCCCGAATAAAGGGAGGTGCCTAAAAAAAAAAAGCTAGTTTCACCTCCTTTTCATCACTAGAGCTTGTCTTTCATAAGTTTCAATAGTTCAATTTTTAAAAATCACAAATATTTTTCATCTTGGAAATATGTATTATGAAATATTTCCAAGTATTTCCTACAAAGTACCCCTAGAAGTCCTTGTACCGCTGGTTGGGAAACACTGCTCTATTTTAAATATGCTTTCAAATATGGATGGAGTGTTTTGTCCGTCTTCTGCCTTCATTCTGTCCAGATGTTGGTCCGTTTTTTTACCAGAGCTTGTGGATATGAACGAACATAGCAGTACATGTGTTGACCCATGGGGGCGCTAGTGAACACAGCTCAAGTCACAGCACAAGACAACGGCTGAAGGACTGTAGGTTGTGATATATTCAAAAGCGGAACAGACGAACGTTTTCGCCTCTGTTTAAATGTGGTGTAAAAAAGGCGGCCATGTTTGTTATTGTTGCTCTTCTTCTTCCATCTTGATAAAGTCTTTAACTGAAGTAATACAGACTCTATATAAAAATGATTGTAGGTATAAATAAATATTTAATAATACATAACAGTAAGTAATAAAAAGTCAGTAATTTTCAACAGATGGTCAGTTCAGCTGTTGAGCTGTGTTCACTAGCGCCTCCTATGGTCAGTGACATGTAGTTGCTGTGTTCATCCAAAATGGACCAATGGACAGACAGAATGAACACAGAAGATGAACAGAAGGCTCTGTGCATACCCGAATGTGTATTTAATGTAGAGTCTGAATGAGCCTTTAGTGTAATATCCTGTATTTCAGCACTAATTACAGTATGTCTGCTTACAAACAGAAACTACAGAAATGTATTACAGTCACTTGAAAGTTGTTAGTTCTATTCTGATAAAAGCTATGGATTTATGAGTAATAAATTGTGTTTTTATGAGTGAAATAACTTGTGTTTTTATGAAGAACATATCCTTAGTAATGTCTATCACAAACAGAAGCTCGCATTGAGAGTTGCTATAACAGAAGCACATAAAGGTCCCCAGTTATTCAGTAGGTTTTTATTTTACTTCAGGCCTGAGACATTGGGAGATTTTGCAGAATCATCAGTTTGCCGACTTTGCCCAAACATCTTCCCAGGTCTTTGCACTGCTTTTTACCTCCTCTGTTGAAACCTTGTAACATGCATTTTGTGTGGACTGCTGCATTACTGCAGATTTCTGCAACTGTAGATTAGTTTGAGATGAGCGAGATGTGCACAATGCATGCATTTGTGTCTGATTTGCTCCCAATTACTTTCCTTGAATGGGTAATATCTTGAGTGCTCCTAAAGAAGCGTTGTTAAGAGAAAACGGGAGTCTCATATACAAGAAAGTTGTTACAAATCATGTTACAAACACAACTTCTCTTTGTCCACAATCCATGTGACTCACAGTTCAGTCCAGACACACTCATTTAGAGCCATTGTCCTTATAAAAACAGAACTTTTCTTGTAAAACCTAAATTTTTATTCACAAAAGAAAACATTTTTCATAAGAAACAAACTTTTACAAACTGGATTCAAACAGATTCAACCATTATATAAAAGGGCGTTTAAAATATTTACCAGAAAACCTATCTCATACCATGCAAGACAAGGGAAGTTTAATTATATAGCACAGTTCATACACAGAGTAATTCAAAGTGCTTTACAGAAAAAAAAGCAAGTTTAAAAGTACAAAGACAAGAATTACAATTAAAACAATAAAATCAAATTTAAAAATATAATTAAGAATCAATTTAAAATTAAATTAAAAGAAAAAAATGCAGATAAAACACTAAGTTGGCATATGCACTGCTAAAAAGAAAAGTTTTAAGTCTGGACTTGAACATTGTCAGAGTAGAGGCCTGTCTAACATCGTCAGGGAGAATGTTCCAGAGTTTAGCTGCATAAAACTGAAACGCTGCTTCACCGAGTTTAGTCCTGACTCTGGGACCAGCAGAGACCTGTCCCTGAGGTTCTCAGAGTCTGAAATGGTTCATATGGGACCAACAGGTCAGAGGTGTACTTTGGTGCTAAGCCATGGAGGGACTTGTACACAGCAGAGCAGTTTTAAAGTCTATTCTCTGAGCAACAGGAAGCCAGTGCAGAGACCTGAGGACAGGGCTAATATGGCCGTACTTCCTGGTTTTAGTCAGGACCCGAGCAGCAGCGTTCTGGATGTACTGCAGCTGTCTTACAGCTTGTTTAGTGAGTCCAGTGAGCAGACCGTTACAGTAGTCTAACCTGCTGGAGATGAACGCATGAATAAGTCTCTCTAGGTCTGGTTTAGACAGTAAACCTCTGATTCTGGCAATGTTTTTGAGATGGTACAATGCTGGTGATGTTATAGATTTAATGTGACTGCTGAAGTTCAACTCTGAGTCCAGGATTACCCCGAGATTTCTAACCTGACTTGTAGGTTTTAATGATCACTCTCGTATTCTGGAAACATACAATCTTTTAAGTTTTTAAATATGCTTGTACTGCATACAAAACTCTCCATGGACTCACATCACCAACATTAAGAGAATACATCAAGCTAAAATGCACTACTGGTAGAACCACCTATAGACTAGAGGCGACTGTACGGTTCCTTTTAGATGAACCATCTTTGTACAGTCAGTCCTCTCAGTCAGGGGCTGGAATAACATCCCCCACATACAACACCTTCAAAACTCACCTTAAAAAGTGGTGCATATCCAATCAACACTGTACTCATTAGAGCTGTTCGGACCCTAACGGTGCAGGATACAGATATGTATGTAGCATGTGCCTTGACTGTCTGAACAGCTGCACATTTTTACACCTGTAGTTGAGCGGTGCATGCTACATAGACAAAATGCTCTTTCTGTAAAGGTCATTAAGATGTGGAACAGCCACGTTACAAACCTTCCACGTTTGTAAAAAACTGCACAAACAAGGAGAACAAAACATAAACAGAAAATATTGCAGAGAAGTGAAAAGCGGATACATACTAAGAAAGAATTCATGTGAAAAGCTCTAACACTGACCTCCTTAAATAGAGTGTACTGCTGTGATCGTGTTAAGAGGAGTATTAAACTGCAAGCAATTAATTTGGGAAGTTTTGGGAAAGCCAAAAACTTGACCCAATATTGTTCCGAAAGCATCTCTGCACCAAACCATTTATATTCTGCAGATTATTTTCCATGTGCCTTGAAAACTTTTTGCCTTTTTGCACACATTCAGATTGTGCACTCCCACTGTTATTTAGATGTGATGGGAGCACACACACAAAAAAAGATCGGCATTCATCAGCCGTGACTTTTGGCCACAAAGCGCTGTGATTCTGCCTGGCGTCTCATAAACGGAGTGGCCCTTCTTTCCCGTAGGATGAGCAGAAATAACAAGGGTATGGCTGTCTTCCTCTCCCTCCCCTGACCCGCCGTCCCAGAACAAGAAGACAAAGAAACGCGTTGGTGTAAAGTTTGCATGAGAAAGTGGATCTGACTGGGCGGCGGTATCAAAAATAATCACTATTTGGCTGTGTCTGTCTGTGGGCTGGTGTCAGGGGCCCGCTGTTGACTTCTGCCTTCTGATGGTCTGCGATTATGGAGGATATGGAGGAGTATTTGTATTGAAATGTTGAATCAAATGTATCTATATGTACAGTACGGTCCAACAGATTTTTAAGAATATGAAGGAATATGAACAAAGAAAGGTGCATCGAGGTCCAAAAAAACACACAAAAACAAAAATTCTTATAATAATGGTAAAGAGTGCTCACTACTAGTAAGTGAGTTAGTATCTTGGGGCCGTATGGTACAGCAGTTAGCGTGGCAGAGATGTTCACCCACTAACCTGAATGTTGGTGGTTCAATTCCTGCTTCTGGCATTGTATATTATCATTCACACTCCACCCACCTTGCCTTTGTCAATGTGTCAACTGAAGAATGCCTTTGAGGTATTTCAGAAAGTCTTTTTGGTATGTGATATCTATGGGTCACTGATCCAAATGCTCTAAGTTCAAAGTAAAACCCATAGAATAAAAAAATGCCTAGGTTTGGCTTTGTTCTGGGTTTTATACAGTATTTGTGATTGTTAACTGTTGAACATCAAAAAATGTATATATATAAAAAAAAACAGTTAAAACAAAAAATTGTTTGTATTTTATTATTATGCTAGAATTTGCATATATATCTAAATAGAAATGGAATGAATTAGGATTTAAAGAAAATAAGTGCATAACAGAAAAAAATTTAGATTATGGGACATTTGAGTAGAACAAATTAATAAAATTCCAGATGGACTGAAATAAAGTAGTGTGACTACTTAATATTAACAAACTCATTTCGTTAATTTTAGCTTGGTTCAACTCAAAAAAGCTGTTAACATGACCAGTCACTTTATGTTTGCTGTAAAAGGTTATTGAGTTAGTCTAATAATAAAGGGTCCCAGATATGTACTTAAAAACTTAAAAAGATCCATGCAAATACATTACCATAATTGCATTAAGTTAATTATAAAGCAACTTTGAATGTCAAGAAAAAACGTTGTTATTATTATTATTATTATTATTATTATTATTATTATTATTATTATTAATTACTTACTTAATTAATTTTATAACTTTTTTTTTTACTTTAAGTTTTTATTGTGACAACCTGGATCCATCTTTACAGAAAATAATAAAAATCAGTATATAGAGATATACAGTCAATGCCCACATTTTGAAATATATCTTTTTGAAGCCAAATATCTAAATAAGCAAATCACATCACATGGCAGCAACTTGCTTTTAGGCATAAGGCAGCACCAAACCTGCTGAAGTTCACACTGATACAAAAAGGAGATTTTGATTGTGTTGTGATTGTTAATGCAAAATGGACTGGTCTGAGTATTTAAAAAACTGCTTATCTTCTGGGATTTTCCACACTGGACTTAAAGACAAAATGTTTAACCATTTTGGTGGATCCCTTTCTTACACAGCATATCATTGAAATGGATACTGTGGCAGGTTATTATGCCCAATATACAGGATTCCCTTCTAGACAGAACGCTCTTCATTTATTTGGACTTGGGACTAGAGCATACATCAGGTCTATTCAACTTGTGGCCCAAAGGCAAAATTGGCCCTTCTAATATTTTAACCGGCCCTTTATTGGCTTGTAAAATATAGTATTTGCATAGAATGAATACCGCGGTGCATTCAAGCTCTCTCATAGACCCTGGTACAGTCCAAATTAAGTCACATACTCTCATTGGTAAATGTTCTAAAGCAGTTGAAGGAAGGAAGAGCACCTATTTCTTTTTCATTATTCAGCTACTTAAACTGAAGCTTTTCATCTAGTTCTAGTTTTAAGAATGTGCTCATTGTTTTTAGGTTTGAGTATAAAAACTGGAGATATTTCTGGATAGACTGTTGCATGTTATATTTGTTCTCACCTCAAACACAATGAGGCATGAGACTTGAAAAGTTTTATTTTGTTGACGTTTGCATTTGCATTTTTGCTGTTATGGCAGCTGTATAGTGCATTTGTATTTAAAGATTGATAAGATAAAGATAAAGAAAGGAGCATATGTGTTACTCATTTTTTTCCACTGTGTAATGTACTTTAGTATTATTTATAGCAATGTTGAGCCTGTAATGTGTCGATCCATTAGGTCCTCACATTTCTTGTAATTTTCTAATTTGGCTCCCTGCTACGGTGGCCCTGAAGGGCAAGTCATGACGGAAAAATCAAAAGCACGCAAACAAAAACTGAAACACGCACACAACTTTGAAAACACGCACACATATTTGGAAACACACACAAAAATTTGAAAACACGCACACAAATTCAGAACAATGCACACAAATTAAAAAAAAAAACACAAATTCAGAAACACGCACAAAAATTTGGAAACACTACAGCAGAAACTAAAACATTAAAGCAAATGAGTGCTGTCGTTTGTTGTTTTTGTTTCAGTTTGTGCGCGTTTTTGAATTTGCATGCGTGTTTGCGCGAGTGTTTTGTGTGCGTTTCCAAATTCGTGTGGGTATTTCCAAATTTGTGTGCATGTTTTCATATTTGTGTGCGTGTTTCCGAATTTTGTGCATGTTTTTGAATTTGTGTGCATGTTTTCATATTTGTGTGCGTGTTCCAAATTAGTATGCATGTTTTCGAATGTGTGTTTGTGTTTCTGAATTTGTGTGTTTGTTTTAGAATTTTGTGTGCATGTTTCTAAATTTCTGTGCATGTTTCTGAATTTGTGTGCGTGTTTCCAAATTTGTGTGCAGTGTGTCAGTTTTTGTGTGCACGTTATTGAGTTTATAGGTGTGACTTACCCTACAGGGCCACCATACACTGCATACAGTATTGTGGCTAGAAGAATGGTTCGAAAAATAGAAATTATCCAGTGAGTGGCATTTCTGTGGTGAAAATATTTAGTTGATGCCAGAGATCAAAGGAGAATGGCAAGAACTGAGTGTTAGCTTACATGCTACATGGATTGTCCAATCTGCTCCAGTGCACCTTGTTCTCTGCTCAACCTGCCGTGCTTCCCCCTCTCAGCTGACCACTAGCTGACCCTTGCCATACCCTTTTGCCCCCCGCCTGGTTTGATCCCATGTCCGGAGCCGTCTCTCAGAGCCAGAATCATTAGCACTGTTACAAGACCAAGGAAGAAGGGGGGTTGTTTGTTGGTTAGTGGGCTAGCCTTCAGGAGCACGAATCCCTGCCGTGCCGAATGCTGACGACCGAATCAATTTGGCACACTCCCCAGGTCTTATAGATTGACCCTCCTAAGATGGCTGCCACCTCAAAAAGCCAAACAATGACCTTTGACACTTTGACCATCTGTGCGCCAAATACCACTGGCAAGAAATGAAGTCTTACGGATCAAACGGAAGCCTAATGCCGTAATTAGGAAGTGTATTGAAATGTTCTGGTTGGTGCATGCTGTCTCATCAAACAGAGGTGAAATAATTATCATAGGCACCTGTTATGGCAAAGAACAGGTGGGACTATCGCGTCTGTAATCTCGCGTCTCGGCGGATATCATGGGGAAGTGTGTGCGTGCGGGCGGGAGCGTGCCAAGCCAGTTAAGCTGGTGATTGAGCCACAGTAACAACATGCCTGGCTGTGTTTCCAGCAGCATCTGTCTTCAGCAGCATGGGGCCTTGGAATGAGAGAGGGAGAGTATTTTTATTTTGGCTTCTTTTATCTTGCATTCTCTCGAAATTCTCATTATATACGGCATGCATGGAATTGCAATAAATACTGTATTGAAGACGTAAGACTTTTCTGGAAGACCTCTGTCAAGTCAAGAATTGGGCATCTTCTACTTTGGACTAAACGGTCTCCTTGCGTCACAAAGCTTTTAACCTTAGAACTGCAAGATGATTTTTTTCTTGCTTTTTCTCATTATCCTATACAACATGCATGGAACTATATACTGCATATTTAAGAAACTGCCTTTTGTAGCGAAGGCAGTGGATCTGTCTCCCAAAAGTAAAACATATAGTCCAAATATGAACATGGATCTTGTAGTTCATGGCTAAATGGTCTATCCACAAAGCAGTTGTACCTTACAATGGTGAAGAACCTACCCAAATAAAGCCCCACTTATATCAAAACAATGTTCTGGATCGAGAAAAGAGTCCCGTAACTGTCCTTTCGTAAAAATGTCATCCTAATCTGACCGTTACATTTTCTGTTATCTTGCAAACCAACCAACCAACCCAGCAGCCACTATTAGTGAAAACATTACAGATAAAAGTAAGCATGTCAAAAATGGCTTTCTCGTTGAATATTGAATGAATTTTTATCATAATTTGACTCCTAACATAAGCAGACCTCTTGATTATAATGTCCATCTTTTAATTTGAAGAAGGATTGAATGCCCAAAGGAAGCCTCATATTAGAGTTTAGATCAGGCTCAAAAAAATCCAGCCCGACCCAACCCGACCTGTTCACATTCTGTCCAAACAGGACCTGGACCCAAACCATTACCTGTAATTATGGGCCTGACCCGACCAACTAGTGCACACTCTAACTGGCATTCATATGCACGATCCACGCTCGCTGCATAGGAACGCACAGCTCGGTGTTGCAGCCTAGGCTCTAGCCAAATTTGTGGTTTCATTTCCAGTGGTGGACTCAAGCACAAAACAAAAATAGCACCACCATCCACAGAATAAACAACCTGTGGCCTGCAACAATTCAAAAAACATGCAACCAATCAGAATTCCCGATGGATATGATCAGGAAGTGTGTATGTGTGTGCCAGTTAAGCTTCTGACTGAACTACATTACCAACATGCCTGGCTGCATTACCCCAACATCTGTCTCTAGCAGCATGGGGCCTGGGAGGAATCCGAGATAGTCGAATTTTTTTTTTTTCCATTCTTTGTCTCATTATTTGGAGGCAATGCTGGATAAAAAAAAAAAAAAAGGCTCATTCTCGTGTCAGTGTGAGCTTTTTGTCTTCCGTCATCTTTCGAGTCAGTGCTGGGTCACGATGCGCTCCGGAGTGAGTTTAGCGCCGCACACTTCCTTGACAAGATTTCTTTGAGACTTGCTGTGCCACGCTGTCAAAATACTGGGACTAGATAAGGCGCGGAGCTGTCTCGAGTGCTTGCAGAATCTCTCGACTATGTACCTAACTACCTACCTGCTTACTGCCATCCCGTGTCTGAAATGTGGGGTACAAAATACACAGTGCAAAGGAGCTAAGTTCCAAGTCATTGTTTTGCAGAGCCATGTTGTCTGCAAGTATTCGAGGTTTCCTTTAACAAATATTCAGACTCCGAGAAGTAATGATATTAAAACATTTTTTTGAATATCTTTGAAAACAAACAACAAACAAAAGATTTTAAAATAAATACAACTGGAAATATATATTAATAACCATTTGCTGTCCATCTTTAAATTAGGATAGTGTAGATCAGTGTTTCCCAACCAGGGGTACGTGAACCCCCAGAGCAGGGGTGTCCAAACTTTTTCCAATGAGGACCAGATCTGAAGATGTGCAAATCTTCAAGGGCCAACAGTCCCTCCTGATGTTTTCTAAGAACTGAACACATATACAGAATAAATAAAATGTTCATTGTTTTATAAGTATTTTGTTTTCAAAAGTAAAATAATCATAAATTATTTTCTCTGAAAACACAATTTAAAAGAAGTCATTATTGTCTTGCACTTTTTTGTCTGTGATGGCTGCTCACTTTATTTTCATGCTTTCTGCACTTTATTCTGTAAGAGCTACCTAAACAAGTGAATTTCTCCACTGTGAGATGAATAAAGTTCAATATAATCTAATCTAAGTCCCAACAAAATAACATCTTTGAAGATAAAAACTGCAACTGCTATTATTTTTTGACACACTAATTTGAAAATGCAAGGCAGAGAATAGATGAGATGCACAAAAGTACAGACAAAGCTACAGAAACACTGTACAAAAGTACTGGAGAGCCATAAGTAATGCATTTTGTCATACAAGCTGAGGGCCATGCAAAATCTCAACCTGTGCCACAAATGGCCCCTGGGCCGCACTTTGGACACGTCTGCCCTAGAGGTACGCAAGCCTCTAATTTACTTCCTGGATGATTTAAACATATTTGCTATCTTTTCATATTGAACTATTGAAATTCATGGCTGATGAAAAGAAGGAACTAAAAAAAATGTGAATATTCAATTTTGTTACAGAGATAAAACATACTCAGCTGTTTCAAATTATTTTAACTTTTCTTTGTTGTAAAATATTATTATTTTTGTTTTATTTATTGAGTTTGGGGTGACATTGGCATAGAATCTCACCCCAAGCACATACTGTCATTGTGTCCCTGGGCAAGACACTTCACCCACATTGTGTACTCCAGTCACTGTATGTGGCTGGTTGTGACAGGAAGGGGATCAAATCAAATCACTGTGCGTCTGGTTGGCTGTGGCAACCTCAAAAAAGGGAGAAAAAAATTATAAATTCAATTTTTAAAAAAATCAGGGGAATCGATATATACAATGAAGTTAGTATAAGATATGTTCTTATGTCTTTTTGAAGAATTATCAGCATAGGAGTGAGGGAGTACTCATGGTATGAAAAAAAATCCTAGGCAGTACACAAGACAGGTGTAGGTGACCAAAGTGGGGTGAACTATGATGTATTTATTAATATTTTAAAACGGTATTAGCCATTCTGAACGGCTGCTTGTGCCATCTTTTGCCACTGTACGTATAGGCTTCTACATTTAGTTCCAGTCGTTCTTAACCTGGCTCATGTGTGTCATCTGTTCAGAAGTGGCTTGCATTTCCATTACTCCAGGTCCAGGAGATCCAGGAGATGTTCACAGTAAACAGTGACGTCACACAAGTGTGTATGTGATGAGTGAGTCTGGAGGTAAAGCTGTATCAGCCGCAGTAAACAGAAGCCTGTTTCCTGTTTAGTCTCAGCTTTCTGTGCATTAAATTCACAGAGCTGCTTCAATTTGGAGCATTAGTCAACTTGCCATTTAATTTCATGGTTCCAGCTTGGTTTAACAACACAAAATAATGCAATGTTTTGATTCACAAAGCAAGAACCATGTCTAAATCTGGAAGCAGTTGTTGCTAATAACCACTAGCTTTGTTTTCAGAGCTAGTGTCATTTTTTTCTTCACAGATCCACGCACAGCAGGGTTTTGCACCACCTTTTTAACTGTAGACCACAGTTGGGAACCCCATCCCAAAGGTTTTTGAGGATGAACTAAGCACAGGTCATTAATGTACACCTAAATTTATTTGTGACCCAAGATAAAGCCCTGGGGGACTCACACGTGATAGCATTACATGTGGATCTGACCCAACCCGTACCGTCCTATAGTGGAAACATGCCTTTAGAATATTTTCACACATAACTCTTTGTCGATTTATAAATGAAGTACCCTAATTTGCAAATGTAGAATAAAAAATCATAGCATTTTAGTTTAGGCAAAAATAAAACACCCATTTAGAAAAAATACACTCAAAATGAACCAAAACAATGCATTCTTCACATACGCCACTGGAATCCCCATTCCCATGGATACACTCTCCGTCTTTAGCTGTAATGATTAGTAATAAAGGCTGAAAATGAAGTCATCTGGCTGTGAGATGATCGGCCCCATATGCTAGCTCGGCTGGGGTGCTAATTCTCCGCTTTACCCAGTCCGCCGACACATACCAGCGAGATTTTTGGTTTGAAGTTAATGATGTGCCGTTTCTTAAATGGAAGTTCACCATTTTGTGTGCTACTGGCGACGATTATCCCTGTGGTAGAACAGTGAACTTAAGTGAGCTGTCAGCAGAGCGTTGGAGGAAAGTGCTAACCAAAGCATCTGCTGAAAGCTAAACACTTGCAGGAATAACAACAAAGTACATCACCAAATTATACAGTATCACTTAGCAGTCTAAAAAAAAAACAATTATAAACAACAAACAATGTACAATTACATTTTAAGATGCTCATTGTATTCACTGAATCTAATGGTGTGATATCAGGGCTGGCTCCTGGCATAAACAATCTATGCGGTTGTTTAGGGCCACAACCATTAGGGGGGCCAGAGAATCAGATCAGAAAGGTCTGAGCAGTGGCTACAGCACAGTGAGTGATGTAAACTGCTGGCATAATGAGTCTGCTCTGTCTCAGTACAGAGTGAGACATTGTGGATGCTAGGACATTTATTCAGCTCTAAATGTGTGCTACTTTTCTCAGGCTTTCTGCTTTCTCATGTTTTTTTGTTTTTGTTGTTTTGTTTTTTTGACAATTGACCTCATATTTACTGAGATCTGATCATAAATAGGGCATTGAAATATTACGTGCAGTTTTTCTCACAATATCTTAGCTGTGTGTGTTGTCTGATGTCCTGACAAAGATTTTTGTAGCCTATAGTGTTTTTTTGAGCCTCTGTCCAGCGCCCAATGTGATGAAACTGAAGGCTCATAAACTGGGCTTTGGGAGACCACTAAAATAGAAACTTGGTCACTGTCAAAAAAAAATTGGAAACCTTTACGCAATTAAATTATTGCAGGTGTTGTTGCCAGAATTTTACTGAAAAAAAAAAAAATCTGGTGACTTTTACATTAATCTAAGCACTTTTTCTGCCTTGTCTATGATGCACTGTCCCTGATTTGCATAAAAAACATGGAAACAATGGAAAAATTAAGGTATTCCATTGTAAAGTTTTACATTGCCACCAGCTCCTTTTTAATGTAAAATTCTGGTAACCAGAGCTGCCAGTAATTTACCGTAAATTTTACAGATTTTCTTTACAGTGCAGACAGACAAAAATGAAGCCCAGATAGTTTGGTTTATGCTCTGGTTTTAAATTTTGGAGAAAAATAAAACCATAAATTGTGCCCATATTTTACTGCAATGTAGTTGGCTGGTGAAAATAGTTTTTATTATGTAAAATGCACCAGAATATTGGAAATAACATCTGCTTTGTTAAAAATTTCCTGGACGAGGACCTCCCGAACCCCCTGCTTTAAATTGTCCATAAAAAACTAAAGCTGTACATACAACGGGCACAAGAAAAATCAGTTTTACAGCTATCAATGACCATACAACCATCCTGTAATACCCCATCAAGTCAATAAAAGTAATTCTGTTTACCACAAAAGCCTTAAAAGATTGGAGGCAGTCAGTAAATTAGTTTGAGAGTGTTTACCAGTGCTGGCCAAACAACTGGAGTGTCCCTGAAGAGGCAGATGAGTCTATTATTAGCCGTGGACTGTAACTGTCTGGAATGATACGAGTGGCATTTTAGAGCCATTCATTCAAACTGAGCTGTAATCAACGCACTGCACTTTGGAGCTACGTCTGCTGGCCTCCACTTTTAGGCTATCACTGTAAACACTTATCAAATATGTTTTCAAAAATGCACAAAAAAGGAGAAATCTTTACATACTGGTGTCAAATATATCCAAAACCAATGGGACAATGTATAAAATTTCATCAAACTACATTTTATTCGCCATAGACTATCAATTAGGTGGCAGCAAAACATCTAAAAAAGTACCTGCAACTAATTCAGTTAGATAAAACACAACCTCTGTATTAGCAGTGGATGAATTGGATGCTCGTGATCTTTGGGACCTTAAAAAAAAGGCATAATTCTGCACTGGAAATCATCAGGAACATCTAGATTATACCCTTGTCCAGCCATTCTCAAAGGCAAGAGAAATGTGGGCCTCTTTAAAATCTGAAAATAAAAGATCAAACATAGAAGACCAAACCACTCTTGGTTGCCTCTATAACATTATCTGACTAAAAGAAAACATTTTTAATAAGTACTCTATTGGTGCCATAAAGAAACAAGTGAGGAGACAATCAGTGTGCATAGTGTCGTGGTCTTTTGAACACACCCCACTTCCTTAAACATTTGTATGATGCCATTTTACTACAAAATTAAAAATGTCTGTGAGGAATCAGTAGAAACAGAGCTGTACACCATTTTTTGGATTAATAAATGAGAGCAGACTGGATGTAGAGGCCTGGGCAAGGTACGACTGCTTTGGACGTCCTTCTTCCAAGTGACCATGACTGCTCTAGCAAACCAAAATTGGTCCTTGTTGAAAAAACTCCAAAGCAACCAAGCGTCATCTCCCAAGTTCAACGTCTTTCTCCAATTGGTGGACTGAATGCCAAAAGGGATTTGCTTTTTTCAGTGATTCCGTCCATCAAACCTTGCAATGCAGGTACATCGACACTAACTCTAATTTGTGGGGCTAAACCCAGAGACACCAGGTCCTCTTTGGGATGCAGGCAGGCTTTGATGAGCCCAGGAACGCCTCCAGAGTTCTCCAATTGGACCCGCTCCAACACCAACAAAAGGTAACCATTTCTTATTTATTGCTTTGACTATCTTCTTCTTATCCTTTTGGCTATTTCCTGCCATAGACCTCCTCTGTGGGCCTTTTCATTTACCACTGTGCTCAAAGTTTGCATATGGAAAAAAAAAAAAAAAAAGACTAGACTCTTTACATGCAATTTCTGGTCTAGAACCAAGAGGGACTATGGCATCCATGGTTTCTCAAACAGCTTTTGCAGGGCCTAAAGTGTCCCAAGTCCCAAGTCTGCCTCCTGTCAGATCAAGACCAAGAATTAAGAAGCAGCATTTACGAGATAACAATCTGCTAACTATGACTTTGAGTAAATTGATAACCAACATTTCTGCTTGCAATTTCAGGTGCAAAGCCAAAAGATCCTGACACCTCCGAGGAACACCAGACAGCGATTAAAGAACCTGCCAAGAAATCTCTGGTAGGAAGTCTGCCTCTGATTGCTTCTACACCTAGCAAAGCTAACAGTTTATTAGCTATTGCTTTGAGTATGAGTTTACCTGTTGAAAAAGACTAAACATATCTCTTATATGCAGTTTTAGGTGGAGAACCAGGAGATGTTGCAATGTCTGTGGTGCGCCAAACAGCAACCGAAGCAGCAACGTCGACTAAGAAATCTTTGGTTTCAAGTCTGCCTCCCATTGGACCAAAAAGAGCAAGCAGAAAGCCAAAAAGACGAGAGAACTAATTTGACAGCCATTTCAGGTTTTCTCAAAAAAAAAAAAACATACATAGTGTTGAAATAGCTTCTATTTTTATACTTTTTGACTTTATACTTTATGAACCTTCTAAAAGATGCAGTGTGTAGTCAAATTTTACATTGCTATTCTAAATCAGAGTATTATGGAAGGACATGCTCAGTGAAATTAGACCTGCTGGCAAGTTCTCTTTTAGCAAATTTAAGCAATAAAGCCAGATACATGAGTGTGCTTCTTCTCTAGCACAGGTTAGTTTGTCTGGACAGCTCTATAAACAAGAATGGGTAATTAAAAGAGTTTTAAATGTCCACAATGAAAGATTTCCAAATGTATGGTAAGAGACACAGCATTTTATTGTATTTTTATTGCAATTTATTGTTGGTTGTTTAAAACTCTGAAGCAACTTTGTAGTTTACCTTTGTGAAGACGTTATACAAATAAACTTCACTTATTTATTATACCATACTATATAAGTATACTATACTTCTTAAGTTAATAGATAAGGTGGATTTGGCAATAATATGAGATGTGTATGAAGGCTTTGTGGTTCATTGGATGGAGCATTTACCCTTGAACTAGAATATTCCCTTAAGACTCCAGGTCTTGGGACAATATTATGAGGTCTGTGCTAAATCTGTTGAAATTGTGAAATTAAAACATTTTGACTGATAACATGTGCATTAGAGGTGTCCAAACTATGGCCCAGGAGCATTTTTTATCGGTCCTCTGCTTTCTTTCTCCATTATTTCTAGACATCACTTGCTCCATAACAAAAATGTTTGGTGTAAAACTAAGCCGGTAATGAGAAAAAAAGTAAATCAGTGGTTGGTGGTGTCAAATAAATGAAAGAAATAAACGTCACTCAACTAACATGCCTAATAAAAAACTGCCAAAAAAACAATATTATCTTTGCAGGAGTCCTGACATTTTGCTGTCACAAATGAGCGATTTGATCAATCTTTTGGAGAATATCAAGGGAGAGCTCCAAATTTGAATATGATCACAAACAAAGCAGCAGGACAGCTGGTAAATGGAGAACATTAATAAAATTATAGACAGCCATTGTCTCCTTGATGCAATATTAATAGACATTTACAAAGAGTTAATCGTCCCATAAACAACCAACCTTAGCAGTGATTGCATCAGAATTTCAGTGCAGACCTTGTTGCATGCAAACAATCTCAAGGACATTAGGACTAATCAGGTCAATGATAACAGCACTGGTAATTACAGACGGATTCATGTTCTTTAAATCACAATTACAATATCAAAACTCTTTTATTGTTGGTTATGCAAATTTGAACAACTTCAATATGCACACGACTCCATTAAAGCAGAAAAGAAACTGTCTTTCATTCCTGGCACTGGCTTAGTTTGCTTCATTAACTAAACTGGGAATCCATTCAAGATAATCTGATGCTGGTGCCATATTTCGTTTATCTGATCCAAGGGGCCACACAGCTGTTTAAAAATACAGAATTTAGTTGTTATATTTTGACTGTGTTGAAATAAGTGTGCCAATGGTGTACAGTAATAAGTGATAGTACATGTTCTAGTAGCTCATTCTTGACATATCTTGCTCAGGTGGGGTCTCACAGCTTTTGTGTTATGGGTCAGAAATGTGAAGCGAACACAGCTAATCCAAAAACAAGAAACATTGTTATTTATCTACTTAATAATAATTTTGTCCAGGAGAAAGAAGGAGTCTGGTGTGACAGCTGACCCAGCCATAAGGAAATATATGTTTGATCAAATATGTTAAAATGGACGTTCTCTTAAGTTTATATGTGTTTATCTTGTGTATAGCTAAACATATATGGTCTTTGTTTACCCTAGACTGAGCAAAAAAACTCATATGGTCACTTCATTGATCTTGATTTTCTATATGAAAATGTAAAATTTTGAAAAATCTACCAAAGTCTTGTGACCTACAATGACACTCTGGCCCTATTCGCACTTGCACACTTGTAGCCTTCAAATGTGCGTTCACGCTGAGCGGCGCAACATTTGGAACCACACTTCACTGCGCACTTCCAGTAAGAGTAGTTCAGTGCGGACTTCGCTAAAGTATATTACCCATAATGCATTTCATTGTGATGTTTTCGAACAACACTGCGTTTGTTTCTTAGCAACTTAGCAGCAAGCGCTAACTGGCAAAAATGAAAAGCAATGCAATAACAGCTCAACTGATGGAAATTTGAAATGAAAGTGCCTATTGTCCAGGTAATAATAGTTAAAATGTTAGACTCGTCTGAGCTTTCTGTGACAAAATGATCCTCTTATCAACTGTTATTAACTTTCAGATAAATCCAGCAGCAGTTTAGCAAACACACCACTAAAAGACAGCGCTGTTTATTCAATTAAATGTTTCTACCTTGTGACTTTCATAGCACGAGTGTCCAAAAAGTGTGGACTGTCCCAATTCTCCTTTTTAACCCCCCTGCATCCTCGTGCACTCAAGCACTTCATGCACTTTCAGAAAATGCACACTTCAACAAAGTGTGTAGTGTGTAGTGTGGGTATTAGGACAGGGCCTCTGTGGTTGAAAATCTGAATTTCCAACATCAGTGCCTCTGTTTTCTGGTGGATTGGTACGCGCTATGGAGGAAGTGTCTCGGATAATCTCAAAGGAAAACAAGTGATGTACATAAATAGTTCAGGAAAACTCACATTCATTAAAATAAAATATCATAAATGAATCAAAATACCGTTTCTTTTAAATAGCTTAGAGAGTTTGCTCAGGTTGTAAACACCTAACATAAACATTTTTGAAAAGTGAAAACCATGTTTTTTAATATCAGACTTTTACAACAAAAATGGCCAAAAATGGAAAAAATATATAAATATATACAGTGAAGCCTGAAATTATTCATACCCCTGGCAAATTCTGACTTAAAGTTACTTTCATTCAATCAACATGCCACTTTTTGTTCAAATGTAAAAAAAAAAAAAAAAGCAAGAAAAAAAAAAAAGCTGAGAAATATTTCTTTTTTTTACAATGATACCTCTTATGCGTTGTCTTATTATCTTTTGGGAGAAGCCTGTGTCACTTCTGGTAAAAAACAAAACAAAAACACTTTAAGTCAGAATTTGCCAGGGGTATGAATAATTTTGGCCTTCACTGTATCAAAATCATCAACATTTTTTCATTGTTCTGATCAAGAGAGAAGAAAATAAAATACTTGAATCTTTGAAATTGAAAAAAATATTTATACGTAAAAAATTTTTAGCACTTGTTTTTGACTCTAATGATACAGGTATTGTATGTTGACATACAGTATACACTGGAGCGGCTCAAAACACAACACAACAAAGCTTAAAAATCATACTTGTTATAATACATTGACAATGGTCCAGATAACCTTCAAACCAAATAATCCACATTACACTTTATATCTGAAAAAAATATTATATTTGTTTTTTTCTTACTAAAATATGGGGTACTTTTGCAATAAAAATTATAAATACTATTAAAAGGATCAATAAATATATTATAGTTCTGATTGAAGCTGCTAATAGATTAGAATTTTTGAAAGTAGAAACAGATTTATTCATTACATTTTTAGGATTGTTTTTAAGGGAACCATTTTGACACTGATGGGACAAGAGTTGTATTTTGACATAGACTGGCATTGCTCAAAACACAACAATGCATCAAAATCAAATTTGTTATCAATTATTGACAGATACAAGGGTCTAACAACCTCAACCCAAAAAAGTCTATATTTATTTTTTATTATTATTTTTTTCTTATTTCATGCTTTTTTTCCTTGCTAAAAAATATTTAAAAAATGAAAAGCACTATCATTTTTAAGGAGAGAGTTTGATAAAAGATTTGAACTATTGAAGGATAAAAAATTAATGTCATTTTTTTTTCACTTTTCTGGGAATTGTGTGTCTATTTTTTATTATTATTTTTTTCTTATTTCATGCTCTTTTTTCCTTGCTAAAAATATAAAAAAATAAAAAGCACTATCATTTTTAAGGAGAGAGTTTGATAAAAGATTTGAACCATTGAAAGATAAAAAATTATTTCATTTTTTTTTTTCACTTTTCTGGGAATTGTGTGTCTATTTTTATTTATTATTATTATTTTTTTCTTATTTCATGCTTTTTTTCCTTGCTAAAAAAAATAAAAAAAAATAAAAAGCACTATCATTTTTAAGGAGAGAGTTTGATAAAAGATTTGAACCATTAAAGGATAAAAAATGAATGTTTTTTTTTTTCACTTTTCTGGGAATTATGTGTCTATTTTTATTTATTATTATTATTTTTTTCTTATTTCATGCTTTTTTTCCTTGCTAAAAAAAAATAAATAAATAAAAAGCACTATCATTTTTAAGGAGAGAGTTTGATAAAAGATTTGAACCATTGAAAGATAAAAAATTATTTTATTTTTTTTTTCACTTTTCTGGGAATTATGTGTCTATTTTTATTTTTTATTATTATTTTTTTCTTATTTCATGCTTTTTTTTCCTTGCGAAAAAATATAAAAAAATAACAAGCACTATCATTTTTAAGGAGAGAGTTTGATAAAAGATTTGAACCACTGAAGGATAAAAAATGAATGTTTTTTTTTTTTTTTTACTTTTATGGGAATTGTGTGTCTATTTTTATTTATTATTATTATTTTTTTCTTATTTCATGCTTTTTTTCCTTGCTAAAAAAAATAAAAAAAAATAAAAAGCACTATCATTTTTAAGGAGAGAGTTTGATAAAAGATTTGAACCATTAAAGGATAAAAAATGAATGTTTTTTTTTCCACTTTTCTGGGAATTATGTGTCTATTTTTATTTATTATTATTATTTTTTTCTTATTTCATGCTTTTTTTCCTTGCTAAAAAATAAATAAATAAATAAAAAGCACTATCATTTTTAAGGAGAGAGTTTGATAAAAGATTTGAACCATTGAAAGATAAAAAATTATTTTATTTTTTTTTCACTTTTCTGGGAATTATGTGTCTATTTTTATTTTTTATTATTATTTTTTTCTTATTTCATGCTTTTTTTTCCTTGCGAAAAAATATAAAAAAATAACAAGCACTATAATTTTTAAGGAGAGAGTTTGATAAAAGATTTGAACCACTGAAGGATAAAAAATGAATGTTTTTTTTTTTTTTTTACTTTTATGGGAATTGTGTGTCTATTTTAATTTTTTATTATTATTTTTTTCTTATTTCATGCTTTTTTCCTTGCTAAAAATATAAAAAAATAAAAAGCACTATCATTTTTAAGGAGAGAGTTTGATAAAAGATTTGAACCATTGAAGGATCAAAAATGAATGTCATTTTTTTTTTCACTTTTCTGGTAATTGTGTGGGAATTGTGGGGAAAGTGTCAAATCTTTGCAAATGGTGTCAGTGGGTTAATTAATCATAAACATCATATGATTATTATTAGTCAAGACCTCAGAGTATTGGTGCAGCAACAAATTACAAATGAACATGATCGAAATATAATTCTACTCAAGCATGAAAGCAAAAGAACAAAGGTTTGCAACTGTGAGAGCAGCCCGGTCTGCTCCGTCACCTCCGAGTCCAGGAGACGTCCACAAACAATAGTTTAGTTGTGTGTGGGGCGAGGGAGGCATATCATTAACACCAGAGCTGGGACTGTAAGGGGCCAATCAACACCCGTTAGCAGTTCTCACGCTTTTCACCGAGATAATTCTGTGTCGGAGCATCACAAGTGACATTTAACCACACAAACACTCAGATGACTCAATAAACAAAGCTTTCCTCAATGGTCCTAATACGCAAAAAAGTGACATTAAGCTGCCAAGTATGGTTTCCTCAGGCTTAGAGTGGTACATTTTTTTAATTTTTTATTTATTTTGGGGGTATGAAAGCGTTTATTTAATAACATTCTCACATAATCTAGGCTTGAATTCATTGAATAGCCGGATGTTAATAGCAGATGTTAACAGAAAGCTTCTAAGCACTTCCTCTGGAGAAAAAAAATATAAAAAAAAAATAAAAAATATAAAAATATAAAAAAATATAAAAAAAATATAAAAAATACAAAAAAAAATATCTATTTTGTAATATATAGCAATATTTTGTGAGGCAATACTGATATCTGAAGGGCGGATACTAGATATTAACTCTATTATTTCTTAGCAAGGTCTTTGTCTAAGCTTCACCACTGCTCATCTGGGCTAACCCTACTAAGGAGCTAAGGAACTAAGGAAAAAAAAAAAAAAAAAAAAAGCAGACTTGTGAACAGACTTACCAATAAAAAAAAAAAAAAAAAAAGCAGACTTGTGAACAGACTTACCAATAAAAAAAATAAAAAAAAAATTTAAATAAAATGTGAAAAGGTTTTTTTTTTTTTCAACATTGAACCTTTATCAATAGTGACACTGTCTACAAGAAACTCAAGAAAATGAAATGTAAAATCATTTTAAATAAGGCAAGTAAACACAACTTTAAGGACTATCCACAGACACCAACAAGCTTAGCCTGCCTAAATAATGACGCTAACACATGTACTGTACATTCAGAGAGTTTTTTACTATCAAGTATGGAACAATTTACCATTTATACTAAAGTTATATGATAAGATAAAACTGTAATCATTTAAAAAATATGTAGTAGCTTTATTTACCAAAAAGCGAAAGTCCACATTCAGTTGTCTGGAATAAGTAAAATAAAAGAAAATGTAAAGGCTTCTTAACCTCCAAAAGGGCTAGGGGGGTGCACTCTTGAACACCCACTCAAGTAACCCCCAAATATTACCCCACTCAGGGACACTGTCACAGAATGCTCAGTAAAACATATGAAATAAAACCAAAATGTTACACCTTTACGCCTTTTTACTCAAAATTTTTCAGGTGGGTTACATTTTATGAGTAATTTCCAGAATCCAGTATCTGTTGTAAGCCTTCCTTCTCTCCTCCTTTGTTTCCAGCCTTCTCCCCAGCTCACGTACCTTGTCATTTGTGGCCCATTGTCTCGCTGGTATTTAGCGCTGGGGGAGATTAGGCAGCTGTGAATGGACTGCAGCTGTCTGCGCAGGATTAGGCCAGTTTAATCAAAGTATTTTCTAATGTGTCTCGTAATGGTGATCCACGGGGACAGAGGCTCTTTAGCAGATAATGATAGCTGAGGCGGACCTGCAGGAAAGATGACTCGTTTGGAAGGAAAACACACACGCGCCCGGCGTATAGTCACTTTGTACAGGGGCCCGGCTCTGGAACCACTGAGGACTGAAGGTCTGAGTGTTTTGGTGTGATTAAAGGCCATTTCTGGTGCTTTGATCAACAATTACAGGATACTGAAACATTACATAAAAAAAAAAAAAACAACAACATTATTAGTAGAGACTGTTGGTTCAATTCCTAGTGCAGCAGACACCTGATCTCTCTGCATGTTTTGCCCACTCTATACTGCGGGTTTTTTTCCGTCTTCTTCCTACTGTCCAAAGACATGAATAAATGAATTGGTGACTCTAAATGTGAGTGAATGTCTATCAGTGTATTTCTCTATTAGTCCTGTGACAAATTGGTCATTTTCCAGTTTGTGGCATCCTGCCTCAAACCCATAGTAGCTGGGACAGCCACCCACAACCCCCAACGTAAACATGCAGAAAAATATGAATGAATTACATCAAACTTTAGAGCAGAGGTGGAAAAAAGTAGTTAAGAGAACTGCACTCAACAGCAATAGAATAATTCTCCACCATCACCACTTCAGGAGTGCACATGCCTTACCCATCACCACCTCAGCAGTGGGACATCCCTTCCCCATCACTACCTCAGCAGTGTCATTTTTATCCTCCAGCCCCACCTCAGCAGTTCTCCTCTATCACCACCTCAGCAGTGAAACATCTCTCTTACACTCCATCACCACCTCAGCAGTGAAACATCTCTCTTACACTCCATCACCACCTCAGCAGTGGGACATCCCTTCCCCATCACCACCTCAGCAGTGTACATTTATTCTCCATCACCACCATCATCACAGTTCTCCTCTATCACCACCTCAGCAGTGAAACATCTCTCTTACACTCCATCACCACCTCAGCAGTGGGACATCCCTTCCCCATCACTACCTCAGCAGTGTAATTTTTATCCTCCAGCCCCACCTCAGCAGTTCTCCTCTATCACCACCTCAGCAGTGAAACATCTCTCTTACACTCCATCACCACCTCAGCAGTGGGACATCCCTTTCCCATCACTACCTCAGCAGTGTAATTTTTATCCTCCAGCCCCCTCAGCAGTTCTCCTCTATCACCACCTCAGCAGTGAAACATCTCTCTTACACTCCATCACCACCTCAGCAGTGAAACATCTCTCTTACACTCCATCACCACCTCAGCAGTGGGACATCCCTTCCCCATCACCACCTCAGCAGTGTACATTTATTCTCCATCACCACCATCATCACAGTTCTCCTCTATCACCACCTCAGCAGTGAAACATCTCTCTTACACTCCATCACCACCTCAGCAGTGGGACATCCCTTCCCCATCACTACCTCAGCAGTGTAATTTTTATCCTCCAGCCCCACCTCAGCAGTTCTCCTCTATCACCACCTCAGCAGTGAAACATCTCTCTTACACTCCATCACCACCTCAGCAGTGGGACATCCCTTTCCCATCACTACCTCAGCAGTGTAATTTTTATCCTCCAGCCCCCTCAGCAGTTCTCCTCTATCACCACCTCAGCAGTGAAACATCTCTTACACTCCATCACCAGTGGGACATCCCTTCCCCATCACCACCTCAGCAGTGTACATTTATTCTCCATCACCACCATCATCACAGTTCTCCTCTATCACCACCTCAGCAGTGAAACATCTCTCTTCCTCCCCATCACCACCTCAGCAGTGTACATTTATTCTCCATCACCACCATCATCACAGTTCTCCTCTATCACCACCTCAGCAGTGAAACATCTCTCTTCCTCCCCATCACCACATCAGCAGTGTACATTTATTCTCCATCACCACCATCATCACAGTTCTCCTCTATCACCACCTCAGCAGTGAAACATCTCTCTTCCTCCCCATCACCACCTCAGCAGTGTACATTTATTCTCCATCACCACCATCATCACAGTTCTCCTCTATCACCACCTCAGCAGTGAAACATCTCTCTTCCTCCCCATCACCACCTCAGCAGTGGAATATCTCTCTTACACTCCATCACGATCACTGCTCTCAACTCTTGTCACTCCTAAATTGTACTCAAACAGAGATAAAAGTAATCAGTAACATTATTACTTTAGTAAAAGTAAAAAAGTACTGCGAAGACTGTGGATTTTTTTCTTTTTTTCTTTTAGTACTACTACTACTACTACTATCCCCAAAACTGGCATAAAAAAATATGTGGACTCATTTAGACAGTTAAACATTTTCTTGAGTAAAAAAAAAACAAAAAACAATGGTTTACTAAAGAAAAAGATAAATGTTTTTAGTACACAGGCGGTAGGAAGTATCTAGTTACTTCCTGCCACTGCTATAGAGCTTGACCTAGAATCAACACTATTTAATGTTCATACAGTGCTCCTTTCAGAGGAAGCAGTGAACTCTAAACTTTGGTTTGATAGCGTCTGTGTAGTGTCTGTATTCCTGCTACAACAAATACTACATCGTCCACTTCTACAACTACTGCTATTAGTAGTACTGCTGCTACTACTCCTGGTTGTAATGCTACTGGTTGCACTACTACTGACAAGTTCTTCTACTAATTACTACAACTATGACTAATACTGCCCCTGCTGCTGCTAACTAGAATACAAGGGTGAGGAAGTACTGATGGTAGAATGATAGGAGTCCCTTTAGCTGGAGATGCCACTACTACTACTACTACTACTACTACTACTACTACTACTACTTAAGCTGTTATTGCTGGAACTGCTCCTTCTACTACTACTGCGGCTAGTACTATTAATTCTGCTGCTATTACTACTGCTGCCTATTATTTCTCCTACTTTTAGTACTACTTCTATCTACTAGAAGCTGCCAGTAGTAGAATTAGAAGTAGTATATTGCATCAAAGTCCATTTTTGTTACGTTTTAGAAATATTAAAGTAACTATTTTATTTTAGTACAAATTTTAAATATTAGAAAACAGATTTGTTAGTAATCTCTCCTCAGAAAACGTGTATTACTACAAAATTACATTGCCTTCATTTTATTAAAAGTGTCTAGCAACCAATCTTTCCACCTCAGATGTTTATTTTACATTTTCTATCACAAACTAGGCTGGTTAGCCGTATCATGCAAGTAGACATCTTTCTGCCAAATACAAGGCTGCGGTAGTATTGATGGCAGAATGATGGAGTCCCTTTAGCCGGAGATGTGTGGATCTCTTTGTGAGCGCTGAAAACAAGGCTGATGGGAGCTGCCGCAATCAAGACGAGAGCTCGAAGGGGGAAAGACAGACAGAGAAATGAAACTACTCCTCCACGCTACAAATCACCACGGGGAGGTTATCAGGCCGTCGGCAATCACCGTAATGACAACATGGTGTGACATGATAGTTACAGCACTCAAAGAGAACGCTCCGGCCGCACTGGGGAGGGGACGGATTCATAAATACTGGTCTGTGAGCGCGGAGTGAGAGGATGCGGCGGTACTTGTTACTGTACAGATGTGTGCACTGGAGAGGAGCGCGACGGGCAGGTGATGTTGATTGGCGAGGATTGGCTGTTTTTATCATCAGGGATAAAGTACTGTATGTATTGTTGGGTCGAACGTTGCAGTCAAACAAAAAAATAAATATATAAGAGACACGCAGAGGATGATACCTCAGCTAGCAATCCATTCCAAGTGTTCAGCTGAAGTCAGTCGGTATGTTTCCATGCTCAGCTAAGTCGGGCTACTCTCAGTTTTGAATAAGCCATGGTCTTATGGGTGTAGGCAAACTTTTCAATCCTTTGGCAACACTAATATTAATAAAGCTAAAGCATTAATTCAACCTCAGCCTTATCAGCATCATCTCATCAACACCATCACCACCTCAGTTGTGGAACATCTCTCCTCTATCACCACCTGAGCAGTGGAACACCCAGTCACCACTTGAGTAATAGAATGTCTCTCCTTCACCACATCAGCAACAGGATAATTTGCTTCCATCACCACTTCAGCAGTAGGACATGCCTTCCCCATCACCACCTCAGCAGTTCTCCTCTATCACAAACTCAGCAGTGGAACATCACTCTTCTGCCCCATCACAACCTCAGCAGTGGAACATCTCATTTCCTTCCCATCACCATCTTAGCAGTGGAACATCTCTCTTACACCCCATCACCACCTCAGTAGTGGAACACCACTCCTCCATCACCACCTCAGCAGTGGAATGTCTCTCTTCCTCCCCATCACCACCTCAGCAGTGTAACATCTCTCTAATACCCCATCGCCACCTCAGCAGTGGAACATCTCTCTTACACCCCATCGCCACCTCAGCAGTGGAACATCTCTCTTACACCCCATCAACACCTCAGTAGTGGAACATCTCTCTTACACCCCATCACCACCTCAGCAGTGGAACATCTCTCTTACACCCCATCACCACCTCAGTAGTGGAACATCTCTCTTACACCCCATCACCACCTCAGTAGTGGAACACCACTCCTCCATCACCACCTCAGCAGTGGAGCATCTCTCTTATACCCCATCACCACCTCAGCAGTGGAACATCTCTCTTACACCCCATCACCACCTCAGCAGTGGAACATAACTCCTCCATCACTACCTCAGCAGTAGAACATCTCACCTCCATCACCATCTCAGCACTGGAACAACTCTTCTCCACCCTATCACCACCTCCGCAGTGGAACCCACCTTCTCAACCCCATCACCACCTCATCACTGAAACAACTCGAACCCTCCACCTCATCATCACCTCACTAGTGGAACATCTCTTCTCCATCACCTCCTCAGTGGTGGAACAACCCTCCTCCATCTCATCACCACCACCCTAGCAATGGAACATCTCTTTTCCTCTTCAGTGTCCGTCGCTCTCTTCACCTCATCTCATCACCACTACCAGTGTCTAAGTTCCAGGGTAAGTCTTGTCAAAATTATACTTTGCTCCTACCTTATCCGATACCCTTGGAACCACTTTAGCCCATGTTCATGCTAACTTTGCTAGAATTTTTGCTGTAAGCTGCACTTTTTTAAGCAAACTTAGAATGGAATCCCCTTGGACCATTTGCCAATGCAAAATTTCTTCATGGATTTTTTGTGCCTCTCTTTCAAGGCTTGGTGAATTAGCATTATTGACTAACTGCTGCTTGCATGTTTTTCCAACAAATCTGTTATGCCATAACCTTGAACACATTTACCTCATATCAACTCTAGCCATATGTGTGGGAAGAGATTGGCTAAGTGTGCAAACATAAGCAGTGTATTAATATAAACACATACAGAGATGCAACATAAGTATCCTGCGTTTCTTGTTGTTGTGCCCTGAGAGTGGAGTCACAGTTTTCAGAGTCACCGAGTTTGTGCAACGAGGTTCGAGTGCCATATGCAAGCTTTATTTTTGCAATATGGTGTGAAAACGTTTGCTGAGGAGACTCAGCTGGGTGCTTGGCGCTCAAGAGGAAGCCACTAACTTCACTTCATCCTTTTAAAGAAAAAACAGAATGCTCTTATGTGGATAAACAAGTGTATTTGTAAAAAAAAAAAAACTAAACTGTGTAATATATGTTGTGGTTACTGTAGACTTTTGTTTTTAACGCAGTATGCTCATAGGATCACCAATGCAAATAATACATTTTAAATGGTCCTAAAGCTTGGTTTAAATAATTTATAAAAATCAATCAATCTGTTACTAAGCAATTTTAACAGAGCTTTTATATAATACATATTCTAATCTTATTTTTTTCTATAGCATACTAGTATGGAACTAAAAAAATGCATTGCACACACCTACTTGGGCAGTTGTAGGTGCTTGTACATGGTGAGATTGTTGAAACTCAATGAAAAGTTTGATCCAGACCATACTTATTATGAAACTTTACAGCTTTACAGTAGATGTACACACCAACTACGATAACTTAAAGGTTTGGGATCCACTGATTTTTAAAAGAAGCCAGTAGACAGCCATAGAGAAATCACTCATTTGGCTGACCTATTATTCATTTCATAAATAAGTAAAATGCTAAAGACTACTGCCTTAGTATTCGGTTGTTCTTGAATGGAAGTCAGTAGGACATCACTTCCACATCATCTCTATTTTTCCATTTACCTCCCCTCCTCCTCTTACCCCCACCTCAGTCTTCCTCTCTGCTCGCCACCCATCCCCGCTGTGAGCGTGCATGCATTACAGAGACCCCTTGCGATGGTGGCGGACACGGTTGTTATAGGCGGGAGGATGATTGCGGGGTCCGGGTTAATACGGCCTGGAGAGGGGTCAAAGAGCAACTGATGAGAAAACACAGGACTCCTCTCAGTTGTTTGTGTAAGTGGGCAGTGCCAAGGTCAGGATGGAGCCAGGAGTGACTCATAAACATGGGATATGTATTCACACAAATCAGTTTGGTAAAACTACACACTGCTTAGGGGACATGGTTTGATCAGCACTTCTTAGCCCACATGTTTGCTACTGTAACAGAATGTGTTCCAAAAGACTCTAAGTGGCACGTACAATGTCAACTCATAGGGAATATAATATATTTTAAGGCCCTCGGTTCCAGCAGGCATCATGGCAAAGTGGTTAGCACTGTTGCCTCAGGCTTCTTTGTGTTCTCTCTTGTTCTCTGCTCAGGTTTTCCCCATCCATCCATTCATCCAGCTTCTTCTGCGTTTTCCGAGGCCAGGTCATGAGGGCAGCAGTCTAAGCAGGAACACTCAGACTTCTCTCTCCCTGGACACTTCCTCCAGCTTGGCTGGAAAAACCCCAAGGTGTTCCCAGGCCAGCCAAGAGAACATAGTCCCTCCAGCGTGTCCTCGATCTTCCCCCCGGGGCCTCCTCCTGGTGGGACATCCCCGGAAAATCCCCCCAGGGAGACGTCCAGGAGGCATCCGGAACAGATGCCCGAGCCACCTCAACTTGCTCCTCTCAATGCAGAGGAGCAGGGGCTCTACTCCAAGCTCCTCCCCAGTGACCAAGCTCCTCATCCTATCTCTAAGGGATCGCCAGTGTTGCCAACTATGTTCAATAGGAAGTGGCTAGATCCAGCTCAAAAGGTCACTAAATGTCACCAAATTACGTTATTTGCATATTCGTGACATCATCACGGCAAATTTGCCTAATACTTCAAAAAGATAAAATTCATTACAGTTTTCTCCCTTAATCCCACTACACAAACTGTTTTAATAGAAATAGTGTCCTATAAAGCTTTAAAAAAATCTTTTTTAACCTAACTTAAATAAACAGAGGTTATTACCACAGCACTGATACTGTTCTGGTGAACCAACGTTGTTGTTCACAGTCATTCTAGCTATGAAAAGTGATTAGTCAGTTTTATGAATATGCCTATAACAATTTTAAGAACTGCATTGGAACATACCAATTATGATGCCTAACATGACCCAGAGTAAACTTGTTTCAATTAAATTAAAACCCTCATAATTAGAGCGTTTGCGGTCCAAACCGAGCAGACAGTGCCTCCTGCTCACTGCTGTGTCCCACTGAGTGACAACCGACAGCACTTACAGAGGGGAAAGAGGCTCCTCTTTTTCACTATGGGGCAGAAACAGAGCAAATGTGTGAAAGGAAAGCAGGGAAACAACACCTCACACTCTTCCAGAACGCTTCTGATGACTTTTTAAAGTGTTAAGAGTTGCCAAAATGTCGCTAGATTTGTTGCTTAGCGACTTTAAAAAAAAAAAAATAGTGGTTAAGGTGGTCTGAAAGGTCACTAAATTTAGCAACAAAATTGTTAAGTTGGCAACACTGGGGAGTGCCCAGCCACCCTGTGGAGGAAACTCATTTTGGCAGCTTCCATCCGGGATCTAGGTTTTCCCCATCCACCTCAAAACCTGCACAATCGCGTAATCCTCCAGCCTGCTATTCCTGACCAGGTTCTTGGCTCAAGATCTGGAGAAGGATTCCAGGTCAATGCTCAGCGGTTGCACTGGTCCTGAGAGGTTTGCTCCAGTGTTAAATGCAAAGAACATTTTTTTTAACCTTACCCAGATTATCTAGAAAAAAATGAATATTTCTTGATTTTGAACAAGTTCTAACTTCAATATTACGTTTTCAGCCATTTAGTTGTGTTTCCACTGGGATACTACTCCAGTCAATACAAACATGTTTCCTTAGCAACAGGGGTAACATCCCCAAAAAGCCAATCATCAAAGCATCAGTCAGCTGTGAAAACAATTACAGCTATGCAATGAGCAGAGCCTTGTACCCTGGATTTAATGCACCCATATAGGTTCATGCACATATCCAACTGGCCAAACTGAAATGCACCTACATTTAGCATTTTGGCCGGTGTGGATGTCCTGCCCTGTTGCCATAAAAAAGTGTGAATAATTAACACACTAAAGTCCCAGCCCTTATTTTGAACCCAGATAATGGCTGTGTGAAAATTCCTGTAGATAAGCAGTTTCTAAAATACTCAGACCAACCCAACAACCATGCCACATTCAAAGTCACTTAAATCACCTTGCTTCTCCACTCTGATGTAATGCACTGTAGCAGGTTTGTTTAAAGATTCTGCATGACTAATTGTACCCAGTGCGTGCAAGTTTTGCCCAAATTGTATCCATACTGTATTTATACATACCCATTGCTATGTCAAAAACAACTCAGTCCATTGGTTCCATAATGTTTCCCATGTAATTTCCTGTAAGTTCTCACCTTGAACACATGTCAAAACACACAAAGTCATCACATGAAGCTGATGTTTTCCCTAAACATCCTCGTTCATCCATCCTAACCCCTCTGGTCACATCTTCGTCCCCTTTTTTCCTCTCGCAATTGTGAAAATGATCACTATCAACCAACCTCCAGCAGCATCCACCGCTCCGCACACTGTCAGCCCCGATCCATTTACATAATAACGTCTCATCTTTCAGAAAGACCATTTGTTTGTGTGTTACCGAGACACTGTCAAGATGTCACCCTGAGCCGGCCTTTAGCGCGCAGCAGTTAGTGACGGGGTCTAATTGTGGTCAGTGGAGACGGGGAGAGGGCAGGGACAAAAAGGGGGTAATAATCAAAAAATGGAAGGTAGAAATGCAACAATAGGGAGTCCATTGTATGTGCTGATAGTAGTGTTATGGGAAATAGATGTGGTGTGAAAACATACTAAACATCCAGTGGTGGAGGTAAAAGTGGAAGTAAAGGTTCTCAACAAAATTATGACTTGAGCACAAATAAAAAGGCTTTAATGGAAAATGTACTTGTTTTGTTCTTTTGATAGTTGTTTTTTGCCATTGCCCTTGCAACTACTACTATTGTTATCACTACCACCACTGTCACTACTATGACAACTTTTAAACCTACTAACACTACCAACACTTGTACTAGTGCTATTACTTTTAATACTATGACAACTACTGCCCTCCCTTTCCCCCTGCTACTACTGTTACCAGCACTGTTAGGCCCTGTCCCAAATGAAGTGCACATTTTCTGAAAGTGCATGAAGTGTGTGAGAGCACAAGGGTCCAGGGAGTGCTAAAAAGTAGAATTGAAACAGACCACACTTCTTTGACACTCACATTATGAAAGTCACAAGTTAAAAATATTTAATAGCGTTTTAACAGAGTTGTTACCTGGACAAGAGGCAGATTCCTTTAAAATAACCATCAGTTTAGCTGTTAATGTGCAATGAAATGCATTGTGGGTAATATGCTTCAGCAAAGTCCGCATCAATCCACACTTACTGGAAGTGCGCAGTGAAGTGCGTGATGAAGTGTGGTTCCAAACGTTGACTAGAATTGGGACACACTACGCACTTGCGCCCCTCAGCGTGAACGTGCATTTGAAGGACACAAGTGTGCAAGTGCAAGTACTGGGACGGGGACTTACTACTACTACTCCCACCCCTACTACTATTGTTACTACAGCAACAACTTCTGCCACAACTCCTGCAATTGCTGTGACCACAAAGTATCACCACTACTACAAGTGTTAGTACTACCACTACTACTAGTGCAATTTCTTTTACTACTATGAAACCTCCCTTACAACTTCTGCTGCTACCACTACTGCAGCTTCTTCTGCTTTTACTACTCCTGCTATCATGTACCAAAACCTTAAAACCAGTTTGTGATGCAAAGCATGCACCACGGTCAAAAAAGTCTTACTTGTATCTTTCAGTAAGTCTCAGTTCTTCTTTGCTGTGCAGGATAGTGATGAGCCAACACTTTCATTCTCAAATCTGCTGAAGTTCAAACTGAGCATCAGAATTGGGAAGAAATAAGTGACTTTGATTGTGGAATGGGTGCTTGTGCCAGACAGACTGGTCCACTGCTATTTCTATACACAACTATCTCTCAGGTTTACAGAGAATGGTCTGGAAAAAAAAAAGCAAATATCCAGTTAGCAACAGTTCTGAGTAAAAATCAAGGGAGAAGACTGGTTTAAGACTATAGAAATGTAACTAAAATATCCCCCTGTCACATCTTGAAGAGGAAGGGCCCCAGCTGAAGACCACACAAGGGCCCACTTGATTAGGTTCAAGGTGTAGTGCGTGTGGCGACATTATGAAAATTCCAAAAATATTCAGCGTAATTCAGTGGTTGAAAATACTCTATGCATTCCAAAATGATTGCATCTTGATGACATGGCAAGCTTATTCTTGTATTCCTTCTCTAAACTAATGAGCTCAGACATGTGTGGTACAGGATTTTAATTGCATGACTTAGATTTATTGGTGGTTGAGTCTGAGAAGTGAAATTAAAGTCATGCTCCACACATGTCCAGTTTAATTAATCTGCTTAAGCTAAGGCCATTATCCAACAACACTGAATAATATGTACAGATATGGTACATGGTTTTATTGTGCCATTGTCTTGCCAATTAGTGTTAGTGTCTTGTATTTTAGATTCAATATTCATATAATTCAATGAGGTGGAATGTAAAAAGATAATTCTGTTCAAGTAATTCTAGTCGGTATATTAAAGTATATAAAAAAAGTAAATTTAACATGACTACATTATGGAGAAAAAAAGTAATTTTACTTAACACAGATAAACATGTTGGCAAAGTTGTTAGTACACTTGCCTCATAACCAGAAAGTCTAATAGATTCAGTCACAATAGTTGTAGTAGTGGTAGAAGTATTTATTACTAGCTGTAGTAGGAATAGTAGCAGTAGTAGTGGTTGTTGAAGCAGTAATAATAAAACTTTCTGTTGTAGTATCAGTAGTAGTAGTAGTAGTAATAGTGATATTCTTATAGTGGCAGTTGTAGTAGTAGATTTTCCCGTGCATTTAGAAAATACACATAATCTCAAATATCACTTTTCTGGACATTCACAGTCGCTTTACATTTAGATGCATTATTCATTCACTCCTCAGTCACACTCAGTGGTGGCTTCCATAGCCCCAGCTGCCCTGGGGCAGACTGATGGAGATATGGCTGCGTTTGATGGTGGTCTCTCCAACCACCATCAAACACACGGACATATATATAAAGGAAGGTGGGTGAAGTGTCTTGCCCAGGGACACAACAGCAGCATGTGAACATCTTGACCTACTTGAGTAATATTACTATAACATCACAGTACTTTTTCTATTACTACTTGAATACGACTTTGAATACTTCATCCAGCTCTGATTCATAGTTTATAAAATTGAGTTGACATATCAGCATCAGAAAAGAGTATTCAGTCAGACCTTGGTACAAGTTTTACCACTACTCCAATCTTCTCTGGAGTTTTCTCACTTATTTACTGACTCATAATCTCTGCCTCAAATACAATCCAAAAGCCACTCTTAAATTCATGTTTATTCTCCATCCAAGAGATTTCAGATTTCTCGGGGCATCCTGCGTATTAACAGGCATGACGCCAGTAACTCACACAGTCACATCAACTCCGAACGCCGCTTCACCTTCCCCTCCCTGCCGCCCTGCCTCCCTGTGCCCCACCATCCACTCACAAGCCAAGCCACCCGCAAGCCACCCGCAAGCGACTCCATCGGGCTCCTGCTCCCTTCCTCCTGCCTACTCCTCCGAAAATCTCACATCATTTGACATCAAAGCGGCCGCGACGACTCTTGCTGTTTACCCCGTCCCCCCGGCAGGCGCTCATTACAAAAAAAAAAAAAAAAAAACATCTAAAATAAGCTGCGCGGTAGAGGCAGGAGCGAATTAATGATCTCCGCCGGTGTCCCGCACGAGAATGTCACCAGGCTATCTGATGCGGAACAAATGCGCAGGGGGGAAGGGGGACCTGGTAGTGGTTGTCCGTTAAAAACCTTGCGTGTGTGTAGAGCGGCTGGTGCCAAGCCCGTGGCAGCTAACGACCGTTCAATTAGTGGAAATTAGGGAGGCATTGTGAGGGCCATGCTGTGACCATTAGCTTGTTGGAGAGGAGGAATGAGGAGAAGGAGAGTGGGCCAGGATTAGTCCCGCAAGACCAAGATGGAGGTCAGCAGCAGGGAGCTGTGACTGTAATGGAGCTAGAGAGTAGAGGAGAGATCAGTTTTCTGTTGCGAAATTTAATATGATGTTATTGCTATAGCCCTGTGTTTCTCAAACTGCGGTACAGGTAGCACTGGTGGTACATGGGTCTTTTCTTGTGGAACTCTTTTGCGTACCCCCTGGGCTTTTTGTCACACCACAAGTGCCTTACACTGTGTTTTTCAAAATGTGGTCATAGAAAACATCTTTGTTGGTCAGTACAGAGACATTTTGTACCTTCTTTATTGTAAATGGTACTTTTTCCTTTTTTTTTTCTTTTTCTTTTTTTTTTTGCATAAATAAATAATGAAATAAATAAAAAATAAACCATTTCTTTAACTTTTTTTAAAATAAATTTCATGTTCAAACAAATCTTAAACTCATAATACATTTATTACATAAAAAATTCAAAAATAATCATCATTTGACTTTCCTTTAAAACCTAAAAAAAATGACAAAAATATTAAAAAAGTTTTTTTTTTTTTTTTAGCAGTTTCATCTCTTTTTCATCAGTCAATGAGGCACTTGAGCTTTCTTGTTTTTCAAACATTTCAATAGTTTATATGAAAAGATTGGAAATATTTTCTTATGAAATGATTCCATGTGCCCCCTGCAAAGTGTTTGCTTACCCCTGAAGGGTCCTGTACCCCTGGTTGCGAAACACTGCTTCAGACCACTGCTTCTGGTTAAAGGATGAATGCTATACCTTCTGAGCCACTGTGTTTAGTCCTGGCATTGATTTATTTACTGATGCATTCTGGGTTAATCCCTATTTTACTCCTTGCTTTAGACCTGGGTTAGTCAAGATTTAGGTCAATTTCAGTTTGTTAAAATGATACTTGGAAAGCCAAATATTTCCTGAGGTGGTGGTTCTTGTAAAAAGTTTGGGAGTTACAGATATAGCCCATAGGACATAGGATCTAGAATGGGCTGTACATGGAGGACACCTCTATACAAAAATATAAAAATGAAAGCTGGCAGCAGGAGGTGAACAGTCAAATGTAGTGAGAGTAGCTGGGGTGGGGTCTATGGGCCAGGAGCGCAGATGGGGCACAGCTAAGGACCAGTCAGGAGGAGGAGGCCCTAGTGGGTTACTGTAAAACTTCACATAGGGATTTTTATTATTAAGGAAGTAAAAGAGGTTGGATGGCAGCAATACAGGAAAGACATCTTAGTTAAACTAGAGCTAGACTTTGTTAAAAAGTAACAGTTTGCGCCATATGCTACTTAGCCATTGTGCAAACCAAGATGGCAGGGTCAACAACTAAAGTCATATTACTGAGAACTACTCATTCATTATCTATAGCAGTAGGGTTTGAGCTGATCCCAGCTGCTACTATAGGCCTTATGTAAGTACACCCTGGGCAATAACCATAGTGATTCCACAGTAACACAAGGAGGACATGCAGACTCCACTCTGAGAAATAGCTGGATCTTCTGTGAGCGCTAACCACTCTGCCACTGTGCACCCTCACTGAGAGCTATACAACTACATTATCTTGTGCACTAGTGACTCTAAATCGCCCCTAGTGAGTAAATGTCCATAGTGTCTCAGTGGACCTATAACCAGAAGGTTGGCATTTTGACTCTTGCTCTTCCCAGTAGACACTGTTGTTGTGTCCTTGGGCAAGGCACTTTACCCACCTTGCCTGTGAATGTGTTAGTGTGCTTGTGTGTTTGATGGTGGTCAGAGAGACCATAGGCACGGGATGGTTGCCACATCTCTGTCAGTCTGCCCCAGGGCAGCTGTCGCTATGGAAGTAGCCTACCACTACTCAGTGTTGTAGTCAAGTCACCATTTCTCACTCTCGAGTCCTCATTGTTCAAGTCTAGATCTAAGTCCAAGGCACATAGGACTAGTCTGAGTTGAGTCATCGGCCCCTTCAGTCCAAGTCCGAATC
Organism: Bostrychus sinensis; assembly: GCA_020698575.1. Taxonomy (NCBI): domain Eukaryota; kingdom Metazoa; phylum Chordata; class Actinopteri; order Gobiiformes; family Eleotridae; genus Bostrychus; species Bostrychus sinensis. Next base: position 14,755,526 of record CM036261.1, on the reverse strand, counting down.
ATCAATGTGCAAGTCTGAGTCCCAATCATTAAAATAATGTCTCAGTCAAAAAACAAAAACAAAAAAAAAAAACATCCATGTTAAGTCCAAGTTGAGCCATTATCTCCTGAAAGCCCAAGTCCAAGTCTCAAGTTAAGTCCAGACCATTTAAGCAGAGCCTGAGAGCCAGGGTGGTGCGCTCTGCACGTCTGTGTCTCAAGAGTGGCATTTACGATCAACTCCAAGTCTAAGTCGGAGTTACCAATGTGTATGTCATCAACATGAACCTTTCGAGTCGAGTCACGAGTCATTGCCCCTCAGAAACTCACGAGTCTGAGTCTAATCGCAAGTTATCAGTTTAAAGTTCAAATCAAGTCCCAAGGCCAACGACGCACCTCAAATCCAAATCCAGGACTTGAGTGCTCCATCTCTGCCACCTCCTGAGTATGTTTGAGGAGTGAATCAATAATGGACTTATGTAAAGCTCTTCTAGAATCCTGAGAGGCAACAAAAATCTAATACATTAGCGTGTGAGTGAATAGTTGTGTGATTGTACCCCATCTAGTCCATATTGTCAGTATAGACTCCAGTCATCTGCTAATGGGAATAAGCACAAGAAGATGAATGAATGAACACTACAGTACGTTATACAATACAATTTTTGCCCACCCCCTCGATATGGAATCCCAGTGTTGCCCAATTTGTTCAAACCACTCTGTAATCATCTGACGGCATTATAATCACTGTTCTGTGTGTTCACTCACTTGTTTCAGTCCTGTACTAGCTCCTCATTAGAACAGCAGTCTGAAGTAACCCTCATTAGATCAAGTGATTCTATACAATTCACAGCTCCACAAACACTGTTGTGAAATCAAAGCGTTCCACCAATGCATTGTGACACGGCGCATACATCAGCCGCTCGCAAACACACGCCTTTCCCCCCATGCATGTAATACCGGCTTTTTATTTGAAAATTAATTCCTAATCTAATCTATACAGCCCTATTAATAACTATTATAAAGCGTACCCCAGTCATGAATTAATCAGGGATTGGTAATTAGTGTAAAAATTTAAATGCATGTTGTAAAGCGGCATTGGAGTGTCTGGCACTAGACGGAGGTGCCAAGCCATCGCTGTACTAATTAGTTTGCAATTATGTTTAATAAGTTCTGTGGAAGCCAATCACGGTACAGTCGGGGAGCTGCATGGGATGTTCGGATACAGCGCTGGAACAGGGACGAGGCAGAACTCTGGCGTTTCTCTCTTTATGTGTACGAGCTTTGCTGAGTAATGAGTTTGATTTTTGGGGCGGCGGCCTACTTTGCACACTGCTAAACATACTTCCTACTGTGAGCTGACTGCTACTGTCTCATTTTGGGCTTTCATCCGGAGGTAGTTTAAGAATTAGTTTTGTCAGAGCAGTCTGATTTAGTCTTGTTTATTGACTTAAATGCCTCATTTTCTTCTTGCATGCTCCAAAACTTAATTTAAGCGAACATATCCAGCCCTGGAGCAGACACTTTCTCTGTTTTATCATGTAGCAATAATACAATATTTACAAGCTGATGTAGACCAACAGCCAGTAAGTGCATACTGAAATTAGGACTCCTTAATATCTAAGCAGGTGATTGGCCGAAGCTTGTTGTCAAACACTAAACAGTCAAGTTCAAGTTTATTTGTCCAAATCATAAGCAATGAAGTAAGGTGTGTCCTGGCGCTCTCTCCTTGTAAAAACATATAACCATATCTATAATCACCATAAAATATACAATAGAAACAATAAATCTACAATATAAAAATACAGTGCAATAAAAACAGTATTTACATAAATAGCTATTTCAGACTTCCTTATACCTAAGCTGCTGAAGAGGCTTATTCTTTGAGGATAAAAACTGTTTCTGGGAAGTCTGGACAAGCTCTTCCCATGGAAAAGGTATGGAAAGAAGCTGTTTACAGAGTGACTTGTGTCTTGCATGATGCATTTTTACCGCAACATTTTTTGTAAATGCCCTGTATTTGGAGCAATGGTGATCCAATAATCTTGGATGCAGTTTTTACTCTTCTTGCATAAACACTGTAGTCAAGTGATGTAATACTGCCAAACCACACCAGCAAGCATCCTGTCATAACACTCTATTGTACAACGATAGAAACTGGTGAGGGTTTCCTTAGACAAACCTTTGTTTTTAGGACACCTCTGAAAATAAAGTCTCTGGTGTGCTTTTTTGATCACACAGCTGATGAAGAGACCAGGAAAGAGAGTCAAAAATATGAATGCCCAGAAACCTAAAGCTCGTAACAACTTCAACAGAAATGTTGTTTATTATTCTCATCTGATGTGGCTGTGAAGTGTCGGCAGCTGATATCTTTTATCAGACAGGAAGGAAAAGCTTACACCTTCCTCTGGATCGTGTCCCAGGTGTGGGACAGGGTGTATGCGCCCTCATCCCGGTTCACAGTCCATGCACATGCACGGTCCTGGGGCATATTTATGAATCTCAATGACTTTATTGTATCACAACATGCTACTATGTAAAAAATTGCATACCCTTCATTTAAGCTTGGTATTGTGTTTCTAAAATGCCAACTTACTCTTTTGTGTAAGTTGGCATTTTTAAGTCCTCACAACAAGTAGACCTGAGTGAGTTTCAGAAACAGGACAGTGGACAAAAAATTGGTGAGTAGTAATAAGTTACATTCATCATGTTTACATTTGAATTATCACTTTAGTCTAAACATTTTGTTACACTACTCTACCAAAGTGCACATTACCACTTAGTAAAGTAGTCATTGTACTGTTTTATTGTATTTTATTTTATTTTTTGCAGAAGTAATATGCATTTTGGCAGAGTAGTGTAACAAGTAATTTTACATTTTTCTTAGAAACTGTAAATACACATAAAGTCCTTATGTAAGTTCAACATAGTTTCATGTTATTACAGTTTGTTACAGCATGTGTTACATTGTAGATACACTGTATCAAGTGTACTGTAAAATAAAGTGTTACAGCATTTTTGGTGTATGCTACGTACTGGTTTATTATATTTTTTGGGAAAGAAATTTGTACAGCTTTCTTTTAATGGATATAGAAAGTTTCTGTCCCAGTAGACTTGATCTTGAATTGGAAACAGTTTAGCTTAGCAGTTATATATCTTTTCCAAACCTGACGTGACCTTAATAAACCAACTTCTTTTTTCCTTGCTTTCCTTTTCCACAAAAAACTCCTTTCTAACACTGATATCACACAAATGATTTTAATAAAAGATACAAAGTGTGACTGCATTCAACCAATACACTTTCATTCTCTGTGAAATGAACCAATGCCTTTTGCAAAAACAAACCTCTACTATTTGTTTACATTTGCTGGTGTGTGCCGAGGACGCGGCTAATGAGGCATTACCCACCAAGGGGGGAAACCCAATCGATGGACGCCGTCGCCGGACATCGCTGATCAATTGCGGCGTATTGACTGCCTTTCCCCCTCATTAGCTCCACGCGGAGGGGGCCGCGTGTTGTGGGTAAACAGTCAGGTGGCGAGCCGGGCCCGTGCCACGTCTCCGCTGTGAGCTGGTGGGCCGGGAGCAGGCGTGGGGGGGGGGGGAGCTGATTACTCTTATTAACACGGAGGGTTGTCAGGCAGCGGTCCAAATGGCAGTGCAGCGACGGTTAGCTAACACACACACGCACGCACGCACAGGGGCAGAGGGGAGAAACCCAAGCCAAGAGCCCAGCTAGAGACTGCCGATGGGCCCCCAGTGCTGCCACGAGCCCGGGAGGAGATCTTTGTAGTAAGCTGTCAGACTTTAATAAGAAGGCGAGGATGTGTGTGAAGCTGTTGAGGAGATAATTTTACAGGACTTTTTCCAAGACATTTCCTGTGTATCATTCATAATAAACTACTGTATATTACACAAGATTAACTATACTTGTAGGAACTGATCACGCCAAACAACAAGGACTGCTTTTGGTAGACAGGGGCCTAAAAAAGAGCTGTGGGCATGATATTAAAATGTGTGACTATCTTATCAAGACCTAAGGGCGCAATTTAACCTAGAAAGTAAATCAGATTTTTGGAAATATCTGCAGCTTGAGCAGTGTGGTTAAGCAGCTAATGTTGTGCAGCTCTGTTTTAAATTACACCAAAATTGTCAATCAGCCTCTTGTCAGCGAGTGCATTATATGACAAAAGTGAGAGTCTAAGGTGCACTATATTTCCAGAAGTATTAGCTTACCTGCCTTTACACACATATGAACTTGAGGAAATTTGAAAAATGAAATTGAGGAAAGTTTAAGATAAAGTACATATAAGATAATTCACCAATATTATTTTCCATCTGCTTGTCTTTTTTAAAATGGGTTTACTAGAGATGATCTATGTTGGAAATTTAAGGGACCAATATTCATGCTTTGTGTGTTTGTCCTATTCTGTTTTTTTGCAAAGAAATGCGCAAAACTATGCAGGAATGGCTTGGTACACCTGTGTCTGAATCTGCCCGACTTATTTCAGCTGCTAAAAGTTATTTTCTGTAAATAGAAAAGCCAAGATGGGCCTGTTTATAGAGTGGGTCAAGAACATGACAGAGATTGCATCTTTTGAGTTATTGTTAACTAAACTGCATAACAGATAGGTATCATAATTACATGTCCGGGATATTGTTTTGGAAAATATCTCTGTGTATGTTTAAAATATGATATAAAAGTTGTTTTGTGGTTTGCAATTAACTGATCAGAGAGAAGATCAGTTACAAAACTACTTGTAAATCCCAAAGTTATTGGTTGGATGCTAAACAAAACAGCCCAGAATCTCAGGCTTTCAAGCAATGGCAAGCACTGTGTCATAACCTCAATCTGAGAAATAATCATCAAAGATGCTACAAGAAGAAACCGCCAGAGCAATAAAACCTTAAGCTTCCCTCAGCTATTGAAGCAATCTCTCCAATGGCCCTCTTCATCTGCCTGGATTCTAGGCTGATCTTGAGAAGAAAGTGATGCAGTGATGATACAGGAAACCCTCAGCAGCCTACTATCATCAGAAACAGGTCTGCGTACCACCCCCTGACAAGAGCTTTGTCGATCAGGTCCTGGTACTTGGTCTTCTTCAGTAAATGGAGATAGCAGACCTGTCTTCCCAAGGCACTGTAAGCTCAGCAACTATGGGATGGTTCTGGGTGGAGTCTAGTTACTGCCGCTTCCTCTGGATAAACAAGCTTCTACTTTATGTCCACTTGAATCTTCTAGTCAGATGCTCAGTGCAAAATGACCACTGAATGAGTTTGTTATTGTTGCCAACCCAGAGCTGTTTTTAAGCAAAGTTAGGCAACAAAAGAACGTATTCAAAATTATTTTAAATGTATTTTTTCCCAGGTTTTGCAGAATCCATCTCATCATGCTAATATTGATCTGATACCAATACTAATGTTGGTATCAATACTATCAATATTTTGATCAGTGCACCCACCCTTCATTCACATGAGGACATTGGCAGGTTTTTGACACAGCCCTTTAATTATCCAGACCTGGGACAAGCACAATTTGCTTAACCTCCCATTGCAAAGACAGAGGAATTAAAAGGGATCCCACTTCAATGCAAAATATATTGTTTTATTGTATGCAAATTATTATTTGCTATATCTAACTAGGCACAACAAAGCAGTCAGTATAGCTGGGGAGAACTCAGTCAATCAGAAGAAAATGTAGTTTTCTGCAGGTGTCTAAAATGTTGATATTTTCACTTACATGTTCTTATAAATGAATAAAAAACACAGCTGTTTTGTTTTAATAATAGTGTTGAAGCAACTTTTTTTTTGTAGTATTTGGTCTTGTCTCGGTCTCGGCTGCAGTTTTATTCGGTCTTGGTCTTGGTCTCTAATCCAGTTTTACTCGGTCTTGTCTCAGTCTCGAATGTAGCAGGTCTGAGATTTTAAGTACCAAACATTATTAAAAAATGTTCTTCATAATTTTGGAGTAATTAGTTTTCTGCATCAGAAGAAGCAGTACAATTATTTTTGTTTGTTTTGACCGTTTGTGGAGTCTGTTGCACTAGATCATTAAAATAATCATTTTTGTTTTGAACCACTTTTTTATTTTTATTTTTTTTTTTACTTTTTTTCCCTTTTATTAGTGTTTAGTTCACAGGGCTTGGTCTCAGTCCTTATCTCTCAAACCCTGAAAGTCTCGGCTTTGCTTGGTCCTGGTTCACTCTGGACTGATCTTTGTCTTAATTAGAACCCTCTATGACGGGTGCTATACAAAACAACATAGCCCATAGCCCACATGCTCTCTGGAAGAACAAAGCGGATAAAACCAACAACATGCGATTGGAACACGTTTTTAATAGAATAGATGAATAGAATCTAGGGTCCCCTTCAATCTGTTGCTTTCAGGAAAAAACACAACAGCAACACGTGTTTATTTAGCAGCCATTAGGTGTTTGTTTGGTGCTGTTCATTGAAAAATCTCATATTCTGACCTTTTCCACCACCCTCTCCTGCTACTGCCCTCTGTCCATATCACATCCTGCTCCTGGGGGGGGGGGTATGAAGACTGGATTTGAGGCGCTGTAATGGGATATCTGTTTGTGGTTGTGCCGGCCTGTGAATATGTAAGCAGTGTGTGTATAATCTGTTCCATTGGTCTAACACTGGTCCCATAGAGGTGTCTCGGCTGATCCAAGGCCAGACCGCCGCTTCCTGAGGTCTGCTGCGGATGAAAAAAACATCCCCGACACAAATGTATGGAAAGCCCAGCGGTCTGCCTGGAAAACCCTGGTGTCCAGAGGGACTGGGTAACACCCCGAACACAGAGTGGTCAGTGTGCACGGGGCAGTCTCTGTTACTTTACTTTTACAATAATAACAGCATGAAAATATGTATTATGTATTTTGAAGTGCAAGGTTTGTCACAGCAACTATTTCAAAGATAAAGGATTTTATAGATAGAGGTTAGTTGAGGCAGATAGGAACTAAAAACTTGAAACCAGAGCTGTATACTGTTTTTTTGGATAAATGAGGGAGAGCAGACTGGATTCATTTTACAGTTGATTTTTTTTAAGTTGCTAATTATGCCCCATTAAATATGTTTTTGATAAAGCCAGACACAGGCCAGTGTACGCTTATTGCTGGTCCCACGACAAATGGAGAGGTTTGCATTAGGAAAGAAACCAATATTCACATTGCTGCATGCTAGGAGACAGATGATTCCAAATTTGGTTGTTAAAAGACAATAATGCATGCTTTTTGTTGACAGAGAAATCACCCTGATATCTAAAATTGGTAAGTGTAGAAATTCAGGAACCATCTTTAGTTTAAATCAATATATACCTTCACTGACCACTTTATTTGGTCAAAATTGTACTTTTTCAAGTGGCCCTTGGTGTTTTTCTGCTACAATAACTCTAGTGATGGGCAGCTCATTTGGATATCAATTACTTAAATAAAGTATCAATACTAACTGATACATGTTTTGGGGTAATTTACACCCCCCAGACTGTTGAAGATTAAATGAGTGTATTCTGTCCTGTGTTTTATAAGCAACCAAATAGTGTTTTTTTTCAATTATCCTACTTTATTCAAACGTTTGCAGTAGATAGAATGTATTAATCCGTTTGCCACCCCTAAATGATCCATTATCCTCATTGCCAGCTTGTGATTTTTTTCTCTAGATCCACCCCTGCTCCAGAGATTGTTAAGAAAGAAAATCTAGTTCAAAGTGACCTTTCTTTCCCAGTTTGAACTCTGACAGGTTTGCCTCAACACCAGGGTTACTTCTCGTACGGGGCAAGTCTTGTTTTTAGCTGTGTTGCTGGTTAGACCGCAACCTACCACACAACCTACTCCAGAATTTGGCAGCTCTTGTTTGTTCACCGTGCCTCCTCCAACAGGTGAATTAACCACATGATACCAACACGAGACCACCTCTGTTCTGCATCCTCATTAACATCATCTCCCACACTATGAACAAACTAGCCCCTCACATCGCAACAGACCTCCCTCTGACATAATCAAAGGGGGGATGCGGGCTCGGACCGGGACCCCCGCTGCTCACCAGGATTACTGTGTTTGGAGGAGCAGCGGCGATATGCAGATTTACGTTGTTTGTTGTTTTGCGGGACGGCGGGAGAGAAGTGAGATGTTCTTTGTTGATTCAGGTGTAATCAGCGAAAAACAAAGCGCTGAACTTCAGACTGGGCTGCTGGAGAATTTATGCAAGAAAGTGTGATTTTATTAGGACTAGAAATGGGGTCAGTGTTAGGAGGAAGAAGATGAGAACAATGTTTAGTTTGCATTTTATGGAATAGTTAATACTCACAGAAAGCACTCTGGAAGTTTTTTGTTTTTGTTTTAAGCCTTGGAAGATTTATAGAAGCACGACTTGGAATGCATACAACTGTTATTGACACCGGATGCTGTGGAGAAGTGACAGGAAATCATGGGGTAGAGAGCAGGAAAAGACATTCAGCAAGTGTCAGAGTCCGGATTCGAACCCACAACCCCGAGGCAGACTGTACTTGTCATCATGTAGAGTATATGCGCCATAGCTCTACCAATATCATCTTTGGTCCTAAAACGATATATGTACAAAATCTACTCGGACTGCAAAATCTGCTCAGGTTAGTAATGCAGCATGTTGATGATGTCAGCGAACTGTAATAATGGGGTTTTCTGTTTAAAAGTACATGTTTAAAATACTTTATTCTTTCTTATTATTCAGTAATGCCTTTTAAAAAGTGTGCAGTAGTTTTAAGCAGCACAATGCCAAATAGTAATAAAAAAAGTAATAAGTAGTAATAGTAATATGGCAATTAAAAACATTTATTGTTGATTATGGCCACTAAAAATCATACTTTCTGAATACACTTTATTTGGTAACCTTTTTTGGCCATTTGATGTGTTTTGCTCATTATTACAGTTGTACACATTTGTATACACTCCATTTGTACTTGTCATATTAAAATAATAAAATCCATCAGAAACCAATGTATCTTAAAGAAACATCAAAAGCACACTAATGTACTTCTTTTTAAAATTATTTTAACTGTTATTGCGTATAAGCAGTTAAATCATCTGTAGCAGCAGCTAAAAACTTAACTGATGATCTCCCAGTCAAAAATATGATTACTTTATTTTAACAATATGATAATTTATATTAATACAAAAAATAAATAGGTACGATTATTTATTTTTCTATTAAGTCATCATAATGAGGTCCAGCTGATCAAAGCTCCTAAATCTGCTCGGGTTGACATTTCAGTGTTAGCAAGGACGAGCAGCAAATCACGCCGTTCACTCAAAGTCAGCCAGCTATACAAAGACTTGTGGAATGCCGTTAATTAGTTTTTATTAAATTTGCTCTGTATTATCTGTATCATTTTAGTTATTTTTAATAGGAGATTATCTTCTGTTTTTGTAAGATGCATTGCAGATAAACAGCTGTCATAGTCTCAAGCAAAATGGCTCATTATGACCAGGAACCAGACCCTCCTTTCGAAAAGAGAGTAGGCAGGGCTAGCTGGCCAGGCTAGGAAAGGTCTGTAAACAGGGAAATGTTTTTTCTTGCCAATATTAAAAAAAAATAGACTTAGTTTTGTGGTCTAGAAATCAAAATATGAGTGTGGGACAACCATGGCATATTTAAATTCTTTTACGTAAAGAAAAGTCACAATTTCTTATGCATTTTCATGGATCTCTGGCCTCAGAATGTCCATTTACTGAAGCACTGCAGGAAATATGATTGTCTCTTAGTGTTTGGAGATATGTAGGCCAAGTTGCACGTCAGAATTTTGCATTGGCTCTTCAGCCTAAAAGACACGAACCTCCATACTCTTACTCCATTTTGTGCTTTCTGTCTGCCTCCATGTAAATATCAAGCCCACATCCTGCGACCCTTCTCTAAGTCAGTAGCACAGACTTTACCCACGTGTGTTCGAGGATTACCAGTAATGGCCAAGGGAGCCCACAAATTGTCCAATCAAGTGAGATGTTAACATCAAATGTAACCTTCAAATACAAGGCTGCTAGAATGTGAACGGTAGAAAATTAAACACACACTCGATGTGAAGGAAATTGTCGAGCTGCTTCACCTCTGCAAATGAGCACCTTTTTTCCCATTCCCCTCTCTGTCAACCCAAACCGAAGCGCTATTCTGCCGTTCCCTTTATTACTATCATTACTCGCATTGGCCCCCAGTGGTTAACGTGTTTGTGGACAAGTTTTTGAATGACACCCAATCTACATGCGCCGGGATTGCCTTTGATACGGAAGGAAATGGGGACCTCCCTTCCACCTTGCCTGTAATCGGACATCTCAGGAGTTGAGTGACACGTGCCCAAACACCCTCCCTGACCTCGCCCTCCCGTCGTAATGGCTATAAAGATGTGTTTGGTGGCAGGAGGGTGACAGGAAGACAGTTTGGAGGTAATGGGCAAACAGACACAGGGAGCTGACAGTCTGGGTTTCATTTTTGAGGGAAGTCTGAGCGTCAAATGCAAACAGAAAGACAGGCTGGAGGAGAATTGTCCTTTTGATTTATATAAAGTTTATGTGGGGCAAGGTGGAGAAGAAGGGGTGACCCAATCCATATCTCCCAATTTTCAGAACAATATGCTGCACATGGACATGATCCAAAAACAACTGGGCTGGTATTTTTCCATTTTCATTCCTCTGACTATAGACTCATTTTATCTTTTGCCTCAGTCCATTTATAATTACCTTTGATACAAAAAAGGCAGTTTTTCTTGATTACGTTATGCAATATGACTTCTAATTGCGTGATACACAACTTTGTGCAAATTTGTGCAAACTGTGTTCATTGGGTCTTATTTATGAAACCTTTCTAAGTGAAGATTTGTACTTAAACTACAATTAAGTCACCATTTTCTTTATTTTTTTTTACTTGTATTAGAAAAAATCCCAGGAACACCTAAAACCACTCTTAAGCACTGAAATTCTGCAGTGTTATAATATTATCAAACTCCTATGGCTACAAAATATTTGAATCCCAATCTGATTGTAGATTATATATTTTTACAAATTAATTATAGAAAAAAAACAACTCTCTAATAGAATAATAATCATCAGTGGTGGTACAGACCAGGTAAAACCCTGAAACAGACTTCATACTTGTCTGCTAAAGAGCTGCTTTAAAGGTATTATAAGCAGTATATTTTTACCCACGTGTCCCCAGATATGATGTAAATATGTTTAGTTTTACTGATAACAATGGTATATATATATATATATATATATATATATATATATATATATATATATTATGTAATGTATCATAACTCTTCTTGTTCTTTTTTCCTTTTCCCTCTCAGGCTTGTCACAGTTAGTCACCTGCCTCGTAATATTTGGCATAGATTCAACACTCGATGACCTTCCTGACACAGCCCTCTCTATTTATTCGGGCTTGGGCCTGGCACAAAGAGTACATTGGCGTGTGACCCCATGTGGCTGGATTTGTAATTGAAGAAACATGATTTGATTTGTTTTTAATACTTTAGTTCTTATGACAGTAAAGCAACAGTTGGTCTTCATTAGAGACTCCATTCATAAATAATCATTGAAAAGAATGCCTGACCCTGAGTAACTTTACATATTTTCATAATTGGTTTATATACTGTGATTAAATAAATGACTTTCAGTGCATTGGTTATGTCTTTAGAAATACTGTAGTATTTTTTATTTAACTGAAATGTAAAAAGTAAGTGAAAAGGATGACATTGCAGCAGGTCAAAGAGAAATGTATTATAAGCACAATGATATTACAATATCTTTATACCATCCAACTTCTACTGCTTATCCAGGGCTGGGTCACAGAAGCAGAAGTCTAAGCAGAAATGTCTTTCCAGCTTGTCCTAGTTTTAATAGGGATCCCAGAACATCTTCCTAGGGAGGAGGCATTCAAAACCGATGCTCGAGCCACCTCTCCTGGCTCTTCTCGAGGTGAAGCAGCAATGGCTCTACTCTGAGCTCTTCCTGGGCGACTAAGCTCCTCCTCACCCTATCTCTATGGGAGCACCCAGCCACCCTGCAGAGGAAACTCATTTCAGCTGCTTGTACTTTTGATGATGAGCTTTGGGTCATGACCAAAAGATAAGGTGAGCATAGAAATATATATTGACCGATAAAAAGCTCTTTCTTCACCACAACAGACCAGTTCATTGACCACATAAGTGCAGACGCTGTAAAGACATGGATGAACAAATTTGGTGAGGAAGAACTTGACTGGCCTGCACAGAGTCCTGACCTCAACCTGATAGAACACCTCTGGGATGAATTAGAGCGAATACTGCGAGCCAGGCCTTCTCATCCAACCTAACTGATGTAGATAGATGCAAAAGGTGGGCCAACGTCATATTAAACCCTATAAATTAAGAATGGGATGTCACTTAAGTTCATATGTGTAAAGGCAGGTGAGCTAATACTTTTGGAAATTGAGTGTACTTAAACTCCTCCATGTTGAGGCAAGAGCTTTTTACCAACCTGGAGAAGAGGGCAAGCCACATTTTCCCAGTCGAGAACCATGATGTCGGACTTAGCGATGCCCAGCTGCTTCCCACTCAGCTGCGAACCGCCCCAGTGCACGCAGAAGGTCCTGGTTCGAAGACACCAACATATTCATTACTTCACATCTTCCCTCTTCCACTCTTTCTACTTCCTGTACAATAAAATGAGCCGAGCATTGTGAATGTGTCTAGCTGTTCCAAACATGATCACACATCCCACCTCCTGCTTCTCTCGCACCCTCCCTCCCTCCGTTTTTTCCAGGTGAGAAGATTATGCGTCATTTCCCTCAAATTGCACACCTGATAGTACCCAAGGTGTCATCACTTGTGCACCCACGGCACCGCTAGCATCTGTGGGAGGGTTTGTTTTGCCGCTATAACACAAGCATCCGCGCTAAAAGGTTGGCCGTCGGTGTCGCCTGGCCCTGGCTAATTTGTTCCGGCGTACGGCACAAGTCGGCTAATGACGGTACGGGGGATAGCAGGTGTGCCACATTAGCTGGAGCGTAACGGCAACAAAGGTCAAAGATAAACGGAGAGATCACAGAAAGGCAGGAGGAAAAAAAAAAAACGGAAGGGAGAAGTAGGTAGGGAGATGGAGACAGGGCTAATGCGGGGATGATGAGTAGGCGTGGGCCGGCCAGGCGTGGAGCAGTGCAGCATGGGAACACTTCACACGGATCTTGGCCAAACACGTGGGCACCGGAGTATCAGAGGACGGACGGGCAGGCCTACATGTAAACAAACAGAGAGCCTACACAAAGGGAGGTTCATTTGTGTTCATTAAAATCATGACGTTGATGGGAAAAAGCTATAACAATGGTTATGTGAACTGAGGGGAAAAAAAAAAAGCCCATTTGTCATTATTAAGTTTTAAATCAGAAACTTTCTTTTGAGTAAATGCAAATATTCAGAGGTGGTTCCTGTTTACATGTGTTCCCATTTGAAACAATAATTTTTGGTAAACTGGTGCATCTTTAAACCTATCCCTAAAAATCCGCTAACACAAAATCTTAGAAATATGGGAACATAGAGCTGTGGGAAAATAGAACTTTGAGAACATAAAGCCTAATTGTGAAATGTGGAAAAATAGAGATGTGGAAACCTATAGAAACTGTCTGGGCACAGCTCTGTCACGTGGATTTAAAATACTGTAAGCAACATCAGACTTTATTTTCCATACATTATATCAATAGATCTTTAACAGAAAGTTTAAACAAAGCCTAAATTTGCCACATTTATACTATACAGGAACAATTTGAATTCAGTAAAGTTAAACATCCAACAAATCAAAATATTTGTTTCTACAATTTGTATAGGAGATCACTTAGTTGTTGTTCAGTCATCTGCTTCCACTTTGTTCTGGTCCCAGTCACAGGGCGCTGGAGCCTTTGCAAGCAACTTTGGGGAACACCCTTGGACTCTCACATTCATTCACTTGGGGCAATATGGAGTCACCAATTCACTTTTAAATAATTTTAGCAAAAATTCAGCACCTCAAATTAAATCTGACATGCTTCTTTGTCTTTGTCACAACAATTTTGTCTTTTAAATCAACCTCCCTTAATGAAGACGCCTAATTATTTGATGACATTCTCCAAACAAGTCGTCACATTAATATTATCCATATCCCTTGAGTGCACCTCCCTCCTCACGCACGTTCAAATACTTGAATCCTGCCTACCCATACCTGACTGTGTGGTAATTAATGACGGTGGTATTTAGGAGCCTTCCCCTAGACAAATATGACAACGACAGGGACAATTAGTTTGGCTGTTTAAGCTACATTAACTCCCTCTGCTATTACACCCCAGTGCCAAAAGCCCAAAACGTCCCGTAAGAAAGAAAGCAGCACAGTGAAGGCAACAGAACAAAAAAAAAAAAAAAAAAACATCAGACAAGAGCTGTTTGTTGAGGCTGTAATTGCGAATAAATTTCAATTATGTGGCGTGTCACTTTCTGAGGGGCGCTAGTTTGGGGAGTGCTAATCAGTTTGTGTACACTACGTCTGGAAAAAGAAAAAAATCTACAGAGAAATGCAATTTTGTAATACGATATGCTTTGATATACATATAAAAAGAAAAAAGTTGTCTCGACTGCAGCAGAACTTTGGTCCCAAAACAGTGAACAGTAACAGAATATTTTTGCAAAACACCACAGCCATATATTTCTATTATTTTAGATTAGAATACAGATATTATTTACAGAGCTAAAGATGTAAATTGGAACTATGGCTAGTGGATTTTTTTTCTTTCTTGGGAGCAACTTTCTTGACAGAGCTGCACATTTTATGCACTTGTGGTTAACAGAAATAACTTAAAAAGTTCAGAGTGAGTCACTGGCCTGGGGATCAAACTCAAAAGCTCTGTGGAGTAAGGCAGGAGCGCTAACCACTCTGCTATCATACAGAAAATCATTAATCAGTCATCAGTTAGGTTTATGAGGGGAGTGAAGCAGAATGGATGCTCGTGACCTGGTAGAAAAACATCAGAGAATCAGAAAAAGCAGAAAACACACAGTTAAGTCCATAAGTATGTGGGCACTGACACAAGTTTTGTTATTTTAGCTCTCAGCTGTAATTTGAGAGTATTCACGTCCAAATCGGAGAAAGGGTTAGGAATTACAGCTCAAAGTAAGTGGACAATTGAACATTACCATAAATACTTTGTTGAGAATCCTGTACAGGTGATGAGAGCCCATGGACATCACCAAACACGGGGTTTCCACCTTTGTGATGCTCTGCCAGGCCTTTATATTGCAGCTGTCCTCAGTCATTGCTTGTTTGCGGGTCTTTCTGTCTAAAGTTTTGTCTTAAACAAGTGAAATGCAGCTCGATCAGGCTGAGATCTGGTGACTGACTCAGCCATTTGTCTTAAAAAACTCCTCCTAAGCAGTGTGTTTTGGGTCATCGTCCATCTCTGCTGTGAAGCACCATCCAATCAACTTCAGGGCCTTTGGCTGAATCTGAGCAGAAATGATATCCCTATACTCTTCAGAATTTATTTGGCTGCTTCTGTCTTCTGTCTCATCATCAATAAACACCACTGACCCAGTGTCACTGGAAGTGTTGCAGCTCATACATCACACTGCTCCATATGTTTTAGTAAAAAGGCTAAAAGAACAAAACTTGTGTCAGTGTCCAAATACTTTTGAACCTAACAGAAGCACGCTCGTCTTCAGTGAACCAAGTTGGTGAGTTGGTATTTTTCAAATTTTGATTTATTTGACCATAGAAGAGTTTTCTGTTTTGACTCAGTCCATTTTAAATAAGCTTTGGTCCAGAGTTCCATTTTTAGACTTCTTCTTTGCATCATACAGCTGTAACTTGAATTCGTCCTTGTTGCCTGCAAACTTTATATTGTATTGTTAGTCCATTGATTAACAGCAAAAAGGTTGTGGGTTCAATTCTTGGGCTGACCAGCACAGCACACTTCACAGATCTACCACATGTATACTTTTTTATATTATAAACATATGCATTGTTTATGGCGTATGTTTGCACTTAATAAAGACACAATGATTGTAAGGGTAAAACAAAATGAAAAATCCTAATTCTATTATCAACACTGGAGTTCTGAGGATTGCAATTGAAATATATAAAATTTAGTAATCAGTCCATGTTTAGTATTATCCAAAAACTTTACATCATTGGTTTATTTTGTAAAAGGTGCAATGCTTTGTCCACACTGACTGAAATCAGCGACAAAATCATTAATAAATTCAGATTGTGACATTAAAATTGATCATCTAGAAATTGAGAATACTGAAACTGCCACTTTTCATGCAAAATTAAAATCCATATTGAAAGTATGCTTGTGACTTAAATTAAGATAATAAAACAGATAATTCTGCACATTTTAGGAGCTAATGTGTAGAGTTTGTACTCTTTTCTGTGTCATCATAGATCCTGTAGCTGTCTACTTTGGACCGAAATACACACAAAACCAAAAAAAAAAAAAAAAAAAAAAAACAAACAAAAACTACAACAACAAAATAGAAGAGTATTGTTTGGTGTGAACAGTAAAAGTAACTTGTAGTAAGAAAGGAATTCTCACTGCTGACCTCTGACAGAGATCGGACCAGCGCAGAATAATAACACAATGTCACATTATAGGTCAAGATTTCTTTTCATGCTTTTTTCCTCTTTATAAGGCCAAATGTTTGTGTTCCAACACATCTGGTGAACCGACACAACCTGACAGCTTTGTTATTGTTTATATTTTGTTACTATAATAGGATGGGGGACACTCTGGATGATCACAAAAATCCAACCAATTAGAATCAGAACCAACTGAAATTCATTAATTTGCCAAATTGGGCAATTTTATAATTGATCAGTGTGACAACCAATAATGTAATACTGGCCAATAGTGTAAGGCCGGCCAATAACAAAATAATTTTGACACATTTAAATGTAATAAAGCCAATGAGCCAGTAATAACTTGCCAATAATGTAATAACATTTTTGAGCCAATAACAATGACTATGCAACAGCCAATAGAAACACTGACAAAACATAAAAAGTCTCTTGAATAAGCAACAAAACATAAAAAAACAAGATACACTTAAGCAAATTAATAATATTCCAAATAACTATAACAATCATCATTAAGTATGCAATCTACTAAATCTATTTCTAATGAGCAAACTGCACAAAACTGCAAAAAAACAAATAAACATAAAAACTAAATAAAAAGAAAACATCTTATAACCAAGAAATGCAGTTCTAATGATGTATTATTACATTTTATGGAACAGTATTTTCAATTTTTTATTTTATTTTTTATTTTTTTTGCTAATAATGTAGTAACGTTATTAAGTTATTACATTATTGGCACTATTACATTTAACATTTCCCAAATTATTACGTTATTGGCAGGCATTACATTATTGGTTGTTACAATAAGTAAACTGTAAGTATAATTATAGCAATTACATTTTAGATTTTGAAAAGCTACTTCTCAAACTTTAAAGGGTCTTTTTTCAGCTTTCTACCATGTTATTATGCTGTCCCCTCATCAAAAACATACCTGCAGTTGTCTTTTCTTGCATTCACGCCCCCGCCCACTCCAAGAAGCACTGACCAATCAACAATCAACCAACAAAACAGTGTACAGCTCTGATTGCTCACAACTATTTTTCATTTTGTAGTAAAATTCCATCATACAAAACGTTTAAGGAAGTAAAAAGCTTTTTGTTTATGACAGTAGTAAAATAATTAGTGAAAACATTCTCTTTAAGCCAGATAATGTTTTTAAAGGTTCTAAAACATGCAATGCTGTTCTAGAGGTGACCAAGATTGGTTTAAAAATATGAATAAAAGCATAATATAGCCCCTTTAATACAGTATCATATATATTAACATTATATTGATATTGTGTTGGTCTTTTTATATTTCAACATTGCATGGAAATTGCAGCAATTACAAAATTACAAATAATTTCACTATATTCTTGTTTGTATCCCAAATTTTGAATTTTTGTTATGATTTGATGTCAGTGTACTGTACTCCAAAAGCTTTTAGAGAGCAGCTAATTAACAAAATTTCCAGTAAATATCAAAATATGAGCGTGTTTAGTGAAGCCAAACAAGCATTGAGATAACCCTTACTCTCAACCTGGCATGGACAAAACATCTCGACTCTAAAGAGGTATTTTTCTGGCTCAAAAACATGCTCGGATTTTGCAAAACTCTTTTATAAATCCATGAATCCAGCTAGCACACATAGCTCCTGTCCATTACTTGAATTTAAATGTAAACCTGAAGTAGGGCTACCCCAAATAAGCTCACTTTCTTCAATCGTTTGCCAATTCACACCCCCGCTGAGCACCGGAATGGTTGAGTCCACTGGCCCGTGCTGACCTTCTTCCGAGCTGGTTGTTGGCCACTTATCATTAAAATAGGGGGTTGAGGTAGGAATAAAAAAAAAAAAGAAAGAGCCAAAAAAAAAAAAAAAAAAAAAAAAGCAAACCCCTGCCAAGTCCTCCAAAAAAAGTTAGCAACTGGTGCGCCACTCTAAACAACAAAACAATGATTGCTCTCTTGTCCGCGTTTACCCAGCCGTGCCAAGACTCTTGTGGAAAAATTCAAAACAAGTGGGTGGATGACAAGTAGCGGCGAAACACATTAGCGCCAAGGTGGGAGAATTGCTAAGCTGGAGCTGCTCAAACCTTTTGTGTATAGCATTTTTTTCCACTGGATGGTAGTTGGTTGAAAGAAAAGCCCATATTATGTAGAGAAGAAAAAAAATGGTGGAATATGTTCATTTGACAACTTAAAAAACGGTTATCTGCGAGTAATGCTAACTACCTGGTAATTATCCTGTCAGCAACGCCAATTGTGAGCGCTGAGCCACAATAAGGGAGAGTTTGTGAAATGATGGAGCGGCCGTCAGCGCAACAGAAACACGGAGATTGATTAGAGGTTTGGGTTGTCACGGTGTGGAGATGGGGAGTTAAGTGTACGCAACCTGAGCTGGCAGGGAGTGCTGGAGTGTACAGTCTAGCAAGTGCATGATGCTGCAAAGAGGATGTACTGTATTTTAAGGATGACCATGACAAATAAAGATAATATGATAAAAAGCAAGCAAGTGGAATGCTAGAGACCTAAAAACTAACTAAAACCATCCACTGCATTGGCGCTAAGAAATAATAGGTCAGGGCAGCCATCTTAACTTTATTTTATTTTATTACAAGGAATTCTACTGGTGTCTTGGTGTGAAAAACTGAACAAATGGACAGATTACTACCTTTGAATTCAATTTGATAGACATACAACCAATCAGAAACAAGCATTATGGTAAAGATTGCCTCTGGATTGACAATTTGAAAAACAAAGTACTTCTTTAAACTCGCCATGTGTAAAAGGGAGGGACTTTCAGTAGAATATTTGTAGGTGGTTGGATGAAACACCAGCTACATACTGTACAGTATGTACACTATACTGCCAAAAGTATTAGCTCATCTGAGATATTTCAAAAAGTAATAGCTAAACAACTACTAATGATAGTAAAACAGTGTAATAATCAAAGTTAGAAGATTTTTGTTGTTTTTGTTAATAGTTTTTTACAGTAGTAAAAGTAAAGTACAGGCATTTGGAGAGTCAAGGGGTCATGAAGGCATCATGATCTAACCTCTTGTAGCTGGAAATAGTATCTTTGTCCCAGCTGAGATTTGAACCCCTTACTTTCAGATGCTCTACCAACTGAGCTAAACTGATCACTAACTACACTGGTCTTATAGTTATATTGCTACCAGCCCTGATAATGGTAGAGAACCCTTTAAAAGACATGCTACAGAAGGTAGATTTATATTACCCAAAGTAAAAACTAATTATGGAAAAAGCACTGTAAAATATAGATCTATGTCTGCTCGGAACAATCTGCCAAGTGACATTATTAATTCAAATAGCAAACAACAATTTAAAATCTTATTAAAAAGGCATCTTCTCTCTAGTATCTAGGTAACCTGTAATTGTATTGTGTTAAAATCTGTTGTATTTTAATCATAATGAGTGATGTTGTCTATATTTTGCATGTGTAATATTGCAATATTAGATGTGTTTGAAATAAGTTCTAGAATCTATTTAAGCGTAGCATTAACTCGGATCTGATCTTACAGCTTATTATCTTTAAGTTGTACTGTATATTATATTATATTATATATTATATTCTCATTGAACACTTTGATGAGGTCAAATTCAAACGCATCTAGTGTTAACAGAAACTAGGTCCAGTGCGTGCGTGCGTGCGTGTGTGTGTGTGCGTGTGTACGTATGTGATTGTTATCTATACTATATGTATATATATTCTTATATTTTAAATAATTGTATTACTGCCAATGGCTGTATTGTTAATTGCTATTATGACTCCACGAAGAATAGCTGTGTCAACACAACAATACAATACAAATACAAAAATCCTGCACTCAGAAGGTAATTACTGTATAAAAGTTATTTTTAATTGTTACTTTTACTAAATGTGTACCAATAGATTAGTGTCAAGTAATATCCAGTTGTATAATGAACATAAATGTTCATCAAGATAATATTTGTATACTAGACCAAACACAACTTTCTTGATTCACTTAAATCTTTTCATTTACTTTTGTATTTTTTTATTTTGACACACACTTTGTGACAATTTATAATATTGAATATAAAAGTTTTTTTTTTGTTTTGTTTTGTTTTTTGTTTTGTTTTCTTGATGACTTTACCAAGACTTGAAAACTGGTGAATTCCACAAATAACAGATTTTGCATGACACATAGGAACCCTTCACAACATGCCAACATAAGGAACCAGTTACCCAAGTAGGACATAGCATCGTAGGCCAGAAAATGTGGATTTGTTGGAGTATAGGCTGCAGTTTTTCCTCAGTCACTTAATACACTGCTTATGACAGCTAAAGGCTAAAGTGCGGTGGTGAAATTGGTGAGGAGGAATTACCGGCGTTATACCTCTTGCCATCTTACAAATGAATCGGCCCGGCATATAAATGACTGGATTTCTGCTCAGAGAGGGAAAGAAACTGGCGAGAACAGGGAGAACGGTGGCGGCACAAGCAATCAGTGGACCTTTTTTTATTTTTTCAGATATATTTTGTTGGAGGTGCATAGCTTATGTGTGTATATGTGTGTGTGTGTCTGTGTGTGTGTGCCTGCCGCCGGAAAATTATGCAAGCGAGTAACAATGAGCAAATTGAACCTCCACACAAGCCTAGCGCAAGGTCAGGCTCAAAGACAAGGCGGCAGGGGCGTCGCGGCGGTGGGTGGGAGCGCAAAACAGATCATGATAAATTGGCTCACATTTTTACAAAACGCTGCCCTTAACGCACCCGGGCTATAGCCGCGCCCCGCTAGCTTTCGGCAGGCCCGGGGTTACTTTAATAGCAGAGCAGCTAGCCGCTTGTGATGTATGGAAAGCAGGCTGTGGCACTAATTGCGCAATTACAAAGCGGAAGGAGAGCGGCGGCGTGTCGTGGCAGAGAGGGGAGGGGAGGGCGAGGGAGATGTGGTTGGAGCTGATTTATCTGCATTCACGCTGGCACTGGCTCTGTCGTTTTGTTTCACCTTTTGTACCAAAAGTCAGATTCTCTCATACTGGCAAAGGTGTTTTCAGGAACTATTACTTCAAAATCCATTTACTAAAGTCAACAAAATCCATTCATTCATCTTCTTCCAGCCTACTCCAGTAGCTTTGGGCCTTAGAAGGGGTTCACCATAGACAGGAGCCAGCTAGTCGCAGGGCTGACACAGAGATATGAACATACACTGGTGGATGCGTGGCTGCCAATCTGTGCCAACGGCCCCTCCAACCACCAAAAACACAGGCACATGGACAAATTCATACAGGCAAGGTGGGAGAAGTGTTGCTCAAGGGCATATCGATGGTATGGGGCCGGTAGCAGGGCTCGAACCAGCAAACTTTGGGTTAGTGGGAGAACGTCTCTAATGACTTAGCAAATGCCACCCCATTCACTCTCGTTCATTCACTTGGGGTGATTTTAGAGTCATCAGTTCCTGAGGATCAAACCCACAATCTCCTTGCTGGGAGGAGAGAGCACTAACCGCTCTGCCACCAATTATGTCGTAAAAAACAAAAACAACTATACTATTGTACTATAACCATTACTTCAAATAAACAACCCAATCTGAAATTGAACCCAGGACCTTCCTGGTTGTGAGGAATGTAAAAATATCTAAATACTTTCCACCTCTGATTCCCAGTTCCTGTTTGTATACAGACACAAAAACTGTTTATTTTGGATCCCTATTAGTTATTAGTGCAGCAATAACTATTCTTCCGCAGATCCCCATAGAACAACAAACAATAAGAATGACATTCATAATGAATAATGATTTAAAATGTTAGTTCAAATAATCACACACATTGATAATACATATACAAATACAAAACTGATGCCAAATACAGTACATTTTAACAGTCAGTATTGTGCAACAATTTCCTTTCTATGATTTGCTATTTTTGAAAGAGTCTTCCTTAATAATCTGTGTTACATATGTAGGCAGATTGTTCCATATTGACACAGTTCTATATATTACAGATTTCTTTAAAGCATTGGTTTTAGGTAAAGTTAATGTGTAATGCATTAAGGAAGAGTTTCTAATACCCATGTCTATCTTTTGAAAGAGACTGACTGACTGATGTGACAGTAAATGCAACATTTAGTTGCTGTTTTTGCAGAGGTGTATATGTTGAGATACATTGACTTATTGATCAGCAATCCAATAAAGCCCTTCTCCAGTGTTTAGTGCATTGACAAAGCTGAGAGCCTGTCTTTTATCCAAAACGTCCATATGTAAACAAGGTTAACACCAGACTCTTTTAGCGGACAGTTTCACAGATGCAGAAGATTGTTATAATCCAAGCAATGGTATTATGTACTATGTGTACTATTACTAGTTTAGCTCTTAGAAATGAAAGTTAGTTTTTGCTTATTTGTCATTTGGCTAGGACTGCTCATGAAAAGAGGAGTATGTATGTACAGTATGTGCCTTGACCTACATTGACTCAAGGATCAATGGCCCAATAACGTCACTCCAAAACAGAAAAAAATGTCCAGACACTGTTTACAAAAGTGTCCGGCACTCTGGCTCATTTCAAAGATTCGTCTCTTCTGGTTTGGTTCCTTTTTTCCAACAAGCTTGCATTTAAATCTGGCTCCTGATCAAGAGTACATACTGAGCTGCAGGATTAGACATTGTGCATGTTTTTAGGTTGATGAAAGAAACTGGAGCATCTGGAGGAAACCCACATAGACACAGGGAGAACATGCAGGCTCAACATAGAAGGCCCCACACAAAGGATGCTCACCACTTTGCCACTGTGCTGCCATCCATCCATCGTCTACAGCTTCTCCCAGGCCGCGTCGCAGAGGCAGCAGTCTAAGCAGGGATGCCCAGACTTTCCTTTCCACAGACACTTCCTCCAGCTCTACCAGGAGAATCCCAAGGCATTCCCAGGCCAGCCAAGAAACATAGTCCCTCCAGCGTGTCCTAGGTCTTTCCCAGGGCCTTCTCCCAGTGGGACATGCCTGGAACACTTCCTCAGGCATGGGTCCAGGAGGCATTCGAAGAGAGATTCTTGAGCCACTTCAGCTGGCTCTTCTTGATATAGTGGAGCAGCGGCTCTACTCCAGGCTCCTCCCAGGTGGCCGATCTCCTCACCCTTTCTCTAAATGAGTGCCCAGCCATCCTGCGGAGGAAACTCATTTCGGCTGCTTTTATCTGGAATCTTGTCTTTTCGGTCATGACCATAGGCGAGAGTAGGAACATAGATCAACCGGTAAATTAAGAGCTCAGGACCAGGAGGATAGAAGCTCAGTGCACAATACTGCCCCCAGCGTCTCGCTAAAACCTGACTCATGCTCTACAAGTTATTACCTAAGGTCATTTAAGGAATCTAGAAAAAACGTCCATCGATATATGATAGGATACTTAAACTCCAAACAAAACCAAAACACTCAGTTGCTATGACAGACAGAAAATAGTGCCAGTTTTACTACACCACGGGACGCACAAATGTCTTACATTTGGGCTTAGCTGGGATCGGGAGGGGGAAAGGGGGGTGTGAAGGGAGAGCCAGGCTCGGCAAGAAGGCAAAATTTGTCTTGCGCGTCGATGAAAGGACAATTTATTAGGAGCTGCTCAGGGAGACAGAATATTTTGCCCCTGTGCTTTACCGACTGTCTGGATGAGGAATGGGAGCGTATTAGCAGAGGGCCTCCTAACGGGGCCGGGGCTGGAGAGAGGCAACAACCTGGCACGGCACCACCACCACCGCCGCTAACACTCCTGGGGGTCGCGGATCAGGGGCAGAGGGGGGGGGGTGGAGGTGGGAGTGAGATAGATCCAGATTTAACCACGAACCAGTGAAGAGCTTTTGTGACTTAATAAGCTGGAAAACTGCACAGCTTGAACTTTGAGCCGAAAATTGTGGCACTCTTGACCTTTTGCGAATTTTGCTAATGAACAAGAAGAGTTAATGAACTATCAGTCTCATCTCAGCCCATAACTTTATTATAATAGTAAGCCAATAATTAAGCTCTTATTAGCCAAAAAAGGAGAAATATACTTAACAGGTCACAAAAAGGCAAAGTATTCAGTTCACCATATTGGAGCTATAAAAAATGATTTTGCAGTGGCCTCTAATTTCCTTAGATGACTTGACCTATAGGAAGAAGCAACTTTTTTAACTCGGTTTTTCTGGCTTTGAGGTTGAACATCTGAGTGGAAGGGTGTGAACAGTCTGTGTGCTGGGTGGGATGGGTCCTGGGTGGGTATGGATTGATGATGGTGGTTGGACTGCTCCAGAGTGCCCTGAAACCCAATAGACATGGAGAAAACATGGAGACTCCACACAGAAAAGCCCTGTCTGGTCCAGGAAGTGAACTCTGCTGATGCCATTGTAAGTTGTAAGAAAATTGGGGCTCATCCAGCAAATGCTTTTATTTTCTAATTATGGCCACATTTTTTCAGCCAAAATTAGTAATCAAGTTTCAATCTCAGAAAAAAAAAAAAAAAAAAAAAAAAAAAAGTAAGAATTGCTCCTGAATTTATGTAAATATCTCCCCGGCGAAAGGACACTGCTGCTTGCCTTTTTTTTTATTATTATTTTTTTTAATCACACTCAAGAATAGAAGAAGGCAGTCCACAGTTTCAATGGAGGAATTAACGTTAGCTCTAAATATTGAAAATTATGAATAATCACGGTAATTTTGGCAACTGACAACCAGTTGACTACATCTGTGTAATGTCAAAGCCTGGTTTGACAATATTTGTGAGTTTATTACATATATACAATATATAATTAGCATAAAAGCTAAAGGCTAAATAATATAGTTTCCAGCTATGTAGCGGATGACAATAATATATGAGTGTATTCTCAGATTTAATCCATAAATTACCACAGATCCTTTTTTTTAACAGTTTATTTAACATTTTTTCAAACAAATATATCAACAACCATGCATTTTTACAATCAATAAACATCATATTTATTTATTTATTTTTTTTTTTGCTTTTAAAAAAATAAATAAATGGGTTTGAGTTTAATGATGGCTCACTGTTGAAATCTGGAAATTTGTAAAGACAAGTAAATAAATAATAATTTTGACTGATGTTTCACTTGTTAAAAATTTGGCTATATTACGTAGTCGTCAACAGACATACTCATGTAGATGTTAATGGTAACTGATTCAATTATCCAGCCCAATAGACCTCCTCAGTTGTGTTTAGTGCATTGATAAAACATCCAGGTGGGCGTTCTGCTGTTGAAACATGGATAACGAGTATTGACAGATGTCTCAGTATGTCTCAATGTGCTATTACATTTGATGCACTGACTCGCTAATCCTTTATATGTTTAACGACTGTTATTTATCACTTACACTTGCTATTGAAATCCTAAGTAACAATGAATATTTATTTTACTAAAAGGTCACTCAGCTGAGACACCTCCTGCTCCAGATGTCAAGAAGGTTTTATGGATTGGTATTGATTCAGTGATTAATGGTCCAATTATCAATCCAATATGAAGAAACTGTCCGGACATTGTTTACAAGGCATAACTGCCTACATTAGCATAAAAACTCATTGATCCATCATGTTTTTGCTTGTCCAGTGCTGATTTGTGTTCATCAAATTAAGGCAGAATTTATTTAGGCCATGTTTTGACAGAAACCACTGCACCCATGTCCAACAATTGATATGAACTACTAACTAGACATAAATACTCAGTACTCTATAACATTTATAGTGTCATGCTAAGTATTTCTACCTGAAACAAACAAACAGGAGCTTAGACCCTTCTTCTTGGTAAGGTAAAAAAAAAAAAAAAAACAAAAAAAAAAACAACAACAATAAAAAATAATTTGGCAAAAAGAGAAACCTCAGGGAGAACCACTTGAAGGAGGGACTCACTCCCAGGATGGACAGGTTTTTGTAGAAGTTTTTTTTTTTTTTCACAATATTTAAAATGACTAAATTAACACAAGATGACTGTGCAGCAAAGGAGAGTCAGTGATTTTGCAGTTAAGATTAAGATATACTTTAATGTCCACCTAGGAAAAATTCTTCTGTGCATTTGACCCATCTCTTAATCAGTGCCACTGGGGAAACCCTTCAGGAGCAGGGGGCGTCCGCTGAGCAGTGCCTGGGGCCCGTGCCTTGGTCAGGAGTACCTAGCTGGAGGATTAGCCTGTTGTGCATGTTTTAGGTTGATGGGGGAAACAAGAGCACCCAGAAACCCACCTAAACACAAGGAGAAAACATGCAAACTCCACACAGAAAGACTCTGTCTGGTCCAGTAATAAAACTCGAGACTCTTGCTCCTGATGCCATCGTGCCATTGTAAGTTGTAAGAAAATGGGGGCTCGTCCGGGAAAAGCTTTTATTCTCTAATTATGACTACATTTTTCCAGCCAAAATTTGCATGAACTATTCAAAAAAAAAAAAAGTCCTTGGTAATATTTTACTAAAAGCTTACAAAACCTCCATTTGACTTTAGTGACAATAATACAGGGTTTCCATAAAATCTCTTTACAATTTAAAAAATACATATTATTAAGCCTCATTGTGTGTTTATGTTTTGTTAACTGTTTGTGAAGCCCTTTGAGGCGACTTTTGTTGTGATACTGGGCTATACAAATAAAACTGAATTGAATTAAAATGAAAAATTACAAAGGCAGTTGATATCAGATTAATCCGCTTTGTTCTATGTATTCAGATGTTATCAAAGTTTTTAATCACATACGAACTGCTGCCAGACAGTTACAGCTCCACGTTCAACAAGTCCTACACAAGAACTTGCACCCTGTATATGAAATATGTACAGTAAGTCTCAATTTCAAATAAAAGAAAAATGAAGTAAATAAAGTGTGAATAGTGGATTTCCAGTCAAACAGTGATTCACCATTCCACTGCTCCATCCAACATGAAACAAAGAGCTCAGTTTACAAAGCCAGAGGAATTATCTTACAGCTGTATGTTTGCTTAGTCCTGGCGCGATGGCAAGATTAGGCAGCGTCCCGCGTTTCGGCCGGGCCTGACAGACAGCGCAGCGGCGGGGGCAACAACACCTGTGCACATCACTGCGGAGAGCTATCCCAGGGTAGAGCTAACATTAGCATGCGGCTGTAAACACGCGGCGAGCAGGTGTTCCATCATCCATTACCGGCGGACGCGCTTTGATTGTGTTTAGGTGCAGACAATGTATACTGCTGTGCAAACCAAAGCTACCCAGATAATTAGTGGGCATTCTCTACAGAGGCTAGCATTAACCTGTGTGTTAACCTATAGGAGAAACTAGTTCAGTCTGTTGAATCAATTTGTTATTAATTGTTTTAAAATTTCGCTTTGGTTTTGACAAAATGGGGGATCATCTGGGAAAAGAATCGTTGTCTTAACCATCCTTCATTCTGTGAAAGTAAAAACAACTTGTACATTAATAACACAACAAATAGCAAAATTGCAAACTTTTACTTGAGAATTCTTTTTGCTAATAAACATGTCAGGCTAAAAGAAGGAATATGTAGTTTAAATATATATGACATTTTCCTGGCTGGAGACTTGGATGGTGGGAGGAAGGTAGAGAAAACCTACAGTAAGTCAGTAAGAGTATGCAGACTCCACACAGAACACAAATTCTCTTTAGTATATGAAAAGTAGGATTCCATGTTGGAGAACTAAATTAAGGTCAGTCAAACAATTTTATAGGAATCCTGGTGTTAGGACAAATTTGACTAAGATTAAATTCTAGTTTCTAGCCAAAGTTTCACCTATAATCTGCCATAGTTTAGGCCCTGTGTGTACCAATAAATGCATTATATTATATTATGAATCTCCACTTATTCATCTTAGTCACTGTACTTGATTCACATAGGACAGCGGTTCCCAAAGTGGGGTCCGGATCCCCCTGGGGGTCCGCGAAGGTACTGCAGGGGGGCCCCCGAGAGGCTATCTCTATTAAGTAAACAAAAAGAAATTGAGTTTGATATGCACTGTGAAAAACAATGCTGCAAAAACTTAAGGCAACAGGATCCCTCAAGATTTTTGAGTTTTGGTGATCAACTCAAAATCTCAAGTTTTCAACAACTAATATTTTTTTACTCACCAAATTTAAAGTTCATACATCTAAAAACTTGAAATTTTAAGTTTTACTCACTATCTTTATTTTTTCCAACTCATCTTACAGCCAACTGACTCCACTGTTCAGAAAAAGTATTATTGATAATAATAAAAACTAAATATACTACATTTAACAAAAGAATAACTTTTTCTGAACACTGTAAGTTGGCTGTAAGATGAGTAAAAAAATAATGATAGAGAGAAAAACTTAAAATTAGAAAAGTTTTTAGACGTATGAACATCAAATTAAGTGAAAGCATGGAAAACTTTAGGTTTTGAGTTGGCCCCAAAAATCTTGAGGGATCTTTTGCCTTGAGTTTTTGCAGTTTTTTTCCCAGTGTATTTGTAAAAAAAAAGTTATATTTTTGTTTAAAAATATAACTTTAAAACACTTTTTAGCCAATAGTCAGTGTCTTTTGTAACGTTTTAATAGAAATATATGGAGGAAAAACATGAAAAAAAAATTGGGATCGAGGGAAGTTGTATTGTTTGGGGTCCACTGTGGGATTTTGGTAAATTTAAGGGGGCCGTGACTGCTGACTTTGGGAATGGTTGACAGTAGGATGTTACTGATATGTTTATGATTAAAGATAGTTACTGTATGTTCTCCTTATTTAGTCATATGTCATGCTGAGTTCTAACAACATGTGTAACATACCTTTAGATAAGCTTTGTCAGATTTATGCTATCAGGCCAGTGTCCGGTATCCGCTCTTTTGATAGCGAGAACAGACTTACTGTTCCAAAACCACAAGATATGTATAGAATGTACCTTAGACATAAATTTGTCATTCTTGTACTTTCCTTTTACTATAAAACCTGCTCGAGGACCTTAAGCAGGAGCACTTGGTGTCATCCCAAGACTGGAGGAGCTCTCTCTGTGAGATGTTTAGACCGGTGGCGGCGCTACGGCAACAGGTGTTCCCCTCTTGAGACAGAATTCTGTTCTTTTGATTTACCACTATATTTTGCATTATTTTTGATGCTTGTCCATCTGTATTTTTGATCCTGCTGAGCTTTAATAAATCTGGGCAGCATTTGAAAGACATCTTCTAGTTTTCAGAGTCACTTTTTGACAAAGAACACACAGCAGGTACCTTCTGATTTACAAGGTCTAGTTTACTAAAAGTTAACCCAAAAAATTCCAGCGTTACACTCGGGACAAGAATTTGTGCAAAGCATGGCATGGTGTCAAGAGTTTACTAAATGGTGTCATTTTGGTGCTCTTCGGTGTTACCCTCAGACCTGTAAAAACACATGGAAGTTTCAAAAATTAAAAGTTCATAATCTATAGTAGTGGTTCCCAGAGTTTGAAGCTAATCGCATTAAGCTTCTGATGCATTAGTGAGGGCCAGGTTAGGGCTTGGGGGCCCAGCTTGTTTTGGACACAGGCGGGGAATGGGGGTTTCAAGGAAAAGAGGTTGAGAACCACTGATCTATAGGTAAGCTATAAGTCATATCTAAATTTTGTCGAGAGATTTTCCAATTCTCAACAGTATTTGAAAGAAAAGTAAGTGAAGGCTGATAACCTTTGCCTTTGGTGTGGGATGGGGTTTGATCCAATCACACTGTGTACTCCAATAAATATACTAGACTGGTGGCAAAATCTGATAGGTGGGGATGGAATGTTAGCAGCTGTCATCCATGTTTTTATTTTAATATGAAGTATTCAGACAATATCTGGGGTGGATGACACGTGATTTAGGCTTTTGTTTGTTTTTTATTGAAAAAACAAGTTGACCGCCTTCACCGAAATTTGATATTTTCAGTAAAATTCAGTATCTTCAAAACAAAACTAGTGCAATTTGTACTGTATGTAGACTGTAACATCATAATACCACACAGCAAATCTTGGATCTATAAATTTATATGCAGAAAATATGTGAATTTGAAACTTTCATTGGGCATCTTTTTTAGTCATAAAAATGAAAAAAATCATTATATGTCTTAGGGGTGTAAAGATACAGTTACTATATTGATGTATCAGTTTTTTTCCTACAATACAACTATATCGATACACATTATATTGTATCAAATTGTATCATTTTATAGGTAGCGTATATCGATAAACATGGAAAAAAAATCAATAATAACAGAACTATCGAAATTAGAAATAAGCAAATATGTCTTTTTGGATGTTTTTAATGAAATAAAATATTCATCTTCTCTTTGCTCTCTGTGTGCTGGACATAATTAACCCTGACTGCAGTATTATATTTGAGAGTAAACCGTTATGACTTTTGGAAAAATTTTGCTGTATCAATTATCACTATGAAGGTGTTGAAGCATAACAAATCGTATCACAGCAAAAATGTATTTTTTGCTCTCCAAATATGTCTGTAAAATATGAATATTGTAACAACGTACAGAAAGGCTAGAGTAAAAAAAAAAAAACAACTAAAATCTTGATACCAGCTTTGTCATCTTTAGTTATGTTCTGATATCACTCCTTACTGTCCAACAATTGTTTTTCCTGTCTGTATCAATTGAGTTTTTAAAAATTATAAAAACTTATATGCACATGTTATGAACAATGGCTTCTTTATGCCACTGGAGCAATAGAACAGATTGAGTTGAACCTGCCAAAGTCCCATTGCTCTAGTGCACACATGAAGGATCCAGTCTGTATTAGAATTATAACATAATTTGTCAATAATACTTAAGCATCAGGAACATTCAGATTGGTATTGATCTGTGAATGTGAATGTTTTATGTATCTTTTGTGCATCTACCATAACTCTGGTTGACAAAAGAAAATTGATTTCCAATTCTCTGCAGTTTATCAAAAACAAGTAAAAAACCTCATTTAAGAAAAATTAAGGGAATTCATTGAAGCG
This sequence comes from Bostrychus sinensis, assembly GCA_020698575.1. Taxonomy (NCBI): domain Eukaryota; kingdom Metazoa; phylum Chordata; class Actinopteri; order Gobiiformes; family Eleotridae; genus Bostrychus; species Bostrychus sinensis. Next base: position 14,724,059 of record CM036261.1, on the reverse strand, counting down.
GCAAGGTTAAAACTATAATTGTTTTGTTTTGAGACATTGTTAATAATGTTTTTGCTGCATGAAAACAAAAAAAAAATTCAAAACACAGATGGTCAAACAGAAGCCAAGCTGCCTTTCCCAGCATCCTCTCCTCTCTTTCCACAGAGGCAGGTCCCTCGGTGAAGCTTGCCGACGCCTCGACATCTCTCCGGTGGAACTATCGGAGCACACTTCCTATTTATCTCCTGTTTCACTGAGCTGCAGCTCGCTCGTGCAGCTGCCATGACCTCCGGTGGGCACACATTAATTTCACCTCGCCGTTTCTATGCCGTCGATTAATAAAAAGTGACTAGGTTTTCAGCAAATGAACGCGTGCTGATAAATGAGGGCCCGCGCCTAATTGCTTGGTAAATTAAGAGCTCACAATAGTGACGCCGATGTGTGCCGCGTTTAATATTTAAAAACTCATTAAGTGTGGGAACGGCGCGGTTAGTTGGGCAGGCGGCCTTGTATGACCACCTTTAGGTGCCATGTGAAATGTCAGCGCGGGTTTGGAGGTGGGAGGTGGGTTGGCTGATCGTCGCAGAGCTGCTTTAAGGTGACTCCAACCTCCAGATTGTGGTTTCTCACCTCAGGAATTACTCTCAGAAATGCACACAAGCACTGGCCTATATTCATTACAGTTGAAGGCATAGATGTAGGCTAGGCTTGAACATTAATGCAATGTGTGGACTCCAACACCATTTTAAAGACTGATACATGCAAGGCTTGTTTTTATCTTTTGTCTGCTCTCTCTTTTTCATTAGCACAATGATTTGGCAAGGTGTTAATGTAGATTTCTTTCCTGTCACAACCAGCCACATACAGTGACTGGAGTAGGCAATGTTGGTGAAGTGTCTCGCCCAGGAACACGACAGTATGCAGTTTGGGCGACGTTCAAACTCCTGACTCTTGGTGGGTGAGTGCTTAACCCCCTGCTCCATAATATCAATAAATAAAGTTTGAGGATATACATAGCATTAAAGCAATCAGATGTTCTTGGATTTTGGTTTCCTTGGTCAGAAACTAGGTTATACCCAAAATGGGCAGCTTGATTTATCTTTTTCTGTGTATGGCTGAGACCCATCCCTGATATTATTGTATTTTTGAAGTAAATTGTAACCTCTCAAACCTCTCACTGATTCCCAACTTGAGTAAAAAGACAGTATTCATAAACATAGGGTCCTTAACCAGGGTTGAAGTATATATTTCTGTGACTTTTGTGCTTCAACCTTGGTTAAATCTCCGAATAATCTCCAAATGAACAGGAGATCATGGTCGTGGAGGCAAATGTGGCTTTTTACATGCAGTTCTCTATATACATGTTTATTATTGCATTAACTCATAACTTCCTGCATAAACTCATTTCTCACCCGTGAACTCGTGGTCTCCCGGCTGGCTCTGGTCAGAGACGCAACGCACTCCGAGGGAATTGGCGTCCGTCAGAAAACTGTACCAGAGACGTACTCCAAACGCAACGCATTCAGTGTGAATCTGCCGTAAGATTATTAATTTCTGGGAGTCATCAACATATCCACTGGTAAAACAGGAGTCACTTAGGGAAACAGGTTGAGAATCACTGATCTAGACTACTGACTACCTATAATAATAATACTGGATTAGATTTATATAGCACTTTTCAACCCTAAGCTTCACATTTAGTCTTGTATATACTTTATTGAAATAACTCGTAACTTGTATAGGCATCCTTTCTCTCTGTGTTTGTTTGTCAAGTTGCACAAGCCATCTTGACACAACATAACGGTGACCAGATTTCTAGACCTAAAAACTGGAACACATTTTTCTCTTCACAAAATATGGTGCATTTGAACTCACCAAATGACAAAAAAAGCATCTGAAAGCCATACATTTTCTGTCATGCCATTTAAAGTGGCTTAAGTTTTGAATATAACGGCAATTTATTGATAAAAACAAGGACATGGTGAATAATTTCAGTGATAAATGTCGTTGGATCAATGTTTTTAGGTTTATTCTGCTTTTCTAAATGTTAAAATAGAAACAAGTTGGACATGGTTTGTTGAAAACTGGGACATTTTTTTACAGACATTTGTTGGAACATGGGACAAAGAGCCTAAAACTGGGACTGCCCCCCCCTATATAGGGACATCTGCTCACCCTACATAACAAGTGATGCATCTAACTCAACTTACCTCCCAACTATACAGAAAGATATTACAGGATCTGCTGAAAAAGAAACAAAACATGGGATTATGTGTATTTTTTTTTATTATTTTTGTTAAACGTGACAATGTAACAAACTGAGAAACAAAACAAATAAACCAACATTGCCAAAATAATCTCTATAGTGAATATAACCAACAAAATCCCTTTGTTACCGATGTGATGGATGCCACTTGCACATGAATCCACATGTAAACAGACACTTTTCATAAACGCATTTGTCTGCATGTCTACAAACAAAATCCTTGTCAAATTACTTTTCCCCTACATGAACCGCCAAACAAAGTCCCCCATCACCGCTCCACGACTCGATGTCATGCACCATTCCGAGGGACGCCGAGACGAGCAAATATTGGAAGTATTTATTTCTCTCCACACATGAACGGGAAGTAATCCTCCAAATATATTTAGCCGCGTTATGGATTTGTTGTCGCTTAATTTGCATGACAACACAGCACCTTCGCCGGCACGCGTGGCGGCAATTGCGGTCGCCGATATCATCTTTATTATTATTGAGCCGTAATGTGGTACTACGCAGAAGGGGAAGGGGGGAAGTTAAGCCGGGAGTAGGAGTAGACACTTGGGCTCGCGGTGATGGATCGCTTTCAGTAATTTCTCTTTATTATGATTGGGCAAGATCAATATTTTAACAGTTCGGTTACGGCCTTCAGTACAGCGCTTAATATGTATTATTCATATGGACGTGGATGAGCGTAGAGGAAAGGGGGGAGCTGTGAGGTGGGGAGCTGACATTTTTCATTCCGAGGCAGGAAGAGGAGGAGTGTGTAATGGACATAAATGAAAATGTGCTGAGCTACCGTAGCAGAGAGACATACACTCATCCAGCACATTAGATACACCTGTTCTGAAGCTGTTAAATGCAAAAAAAAAAAAAAAAAAATCACAGGACAGTGGCTTAACGCATTCAGGAGTGAGACATGTTTATAGAGTCTGCACAGATATCTGAATATGGAACTTTACAGGGGCGCTGCTTACCAACAGGCAAGGCAGGCAAATGCTTGTGCCCCCCCCCAAAAAAGGGACCCCCTGAGACTGGACCAACTTTGAAATACTACAGCAGTGGTAAGTTTGCATTGAAAGTGGTGGGCCTAAAGGGGGAATACCTCTTGCTCTGCAGTAAGCCCTGTGCTTCTAATGTAAACAAAAAAGTTAAATCTGTAAGCAGTGAGAAGACATGTCTTGGATCTAAAGCATGTGCATCTGAAACATATTGTTGGACAAATAAAGAGGAGTTATGTCTGAAAGTGAGAAAGGAGACAAGTAAAAAAGAGGAAAAGAAGGAAAAACAGTGGTGAGTATAATACAGTAGTTACTTTAGCTCAAAGCAGGAATTCCATATCTAAGTGGAAAGTTTTTACTGTTTTTTACTGTTTATTAAAAAGGTGCATCTTTGAAATATTTTTTTTTTTATTTCACATTTTTTGTTAGCATCAGTTAAAAATATATATATACTGTAGAGTGATGAACAATGGTTGGGGGCCCCCCTGTGAATTTTTGCTTAGGGCCCCAAAAGTCTCTAGCAGTGCTATTATGAGAATACCTCTATGTGAATGCCACATGTGACAGTTTAGTCTCCTGGGGCCCCTGTATTTTTTTCACATAAAATACAACATTATGTTACAATAATTCTTTATAATATTTAAACATTTTCATAGTTGAAACACATTCCAGCTGTTCTTTGACATAGCCAAACAAGATCACCTGATATGTCACGTGAAAGGTACTATGAGAAAAACAAAAACAAACAAGTTACCAGTGTGCTGACATCCACACAAACCAAAAGAGATAAATGTGTACAATCCAGAAAAAAAACAAAAAAACAAAACAAAAACACAGTGGCAGTGTCAGCAGTTAGAGCAGTTACATGTGACAAAAACATCAAGTATGGGTAGTTTCCACAGCCATGTAATAAAATAATGCACATGAAAAGAAAAATGTTGTTAAAAACATTGATGGAGTCATACATATTGAGTATGCACAACCACACGCTGAAGTAGTGACTGCAACATTACAAATAATAATAACAACAATAATAATAATGCATCTGCTTTATATAATGTAGCATTTTTCTAGACACTCAAAGTCGCTTTACAATTGCCTGACAGAGACATGGCTGCCTGTCTGCGCCTATAGTCTCTCCAACCACCATCAAACACACAAACACACTTAATGCACCAGTGCCTCACACACTTAAGGCAAAATGGGTGAAGTGCCTTGCCTCAAGGACAGAATTACAGGATAAGGTAAGGTAAGGCAGGCTTTATTGTCCTTCAATGCTGCTGGGGCAACCTATCAGGTAAACATGAAAACTCCACACAGAAAGGCCCATCATAGTTTGGGAATTGAACCCTGGACCTTGGTAGCAGGGATCGATCCACCAACCTCCTAGTTAGTGGGCAAACGGCTCTACCTACTGATCTACTACTGCCCCAACGTTATATTTGCAACTGGGATTATCAGAGGTAACAGCCTCTTACTCAGATGTCTGGGGTTTAATTCGGCATAGAAGAAATTTTGGCCCTTGTGATGACCCTTGTGCTGGTCCCAAGTCCTGGAAAATGAAGAGAGTTGCATCAGGAAGGGCATCAGGTGTAAAAATCTATGAGATGTATCTAATTTTGTGGCCAAAAAAATGTGTCTTCCATTGGGTTATAAGAAGAATATGTCTTGGCCCACTGTGTTCCAACTGTATACCAGTGAATTTTACACAAAGCACCTTCAAGCCTCGAGTACAGTCACAATATTTAGAAATTGAAGCAGTAAAAGCCAGAGTATCCTCGTGTGCATCTGCATGAAACTGATTTCCAACACACATTTCACGGAACACACCTCGCACAGCGACGGCGGCGGCCTCGCTAATCCTGTAATCCTCGCCACGCATGTCATTTTCGAAAGCTGCTGCGTGATACCTGTAAGACTCCTGAAGACATCAAACCCAAGACCGTCCCATTGTTCATTCATAATCTAGGTCAGCCATAGAAAACACAAGGGTCAGAGGGACGACTGTAGGGGAGGGGGGTATGTATCACGGAGGCCGTATTTTGGAAGAACAGGCTGTACCAAGAAGTGTTAGCAGAGCTCTGAGAGAGGAGACTGGGATTAAGAGCTGTGACATATTCATATCTGACCAGACTTAGCGCCGCTGCCACATGGGAGGCTCTGTCACTATCAAAGCTGTTGGAAATCAGCCAGTGCCAGTAGAAGATAGGGATTCTTCACAAAGCCCCTTTAAAAAAAAAAAAAAAAAAAGAAAATCCTAGCCCTGAAACCTTCTGCCAACCCCCATCTCCTTAAGTCCCTGTGCAGAGCGAATGGGCCTTACCTGAATGCACAGCACATACTGGGACCCACAGAAAAGCAGCATTATGTAGTATTTGGACTTTAAAATAACAAAAAATATTTTAGTGGTAGATTAACCCTTAATGGGATAAACCTTGAGCCCTGAGTTTGGTTTTAACGCTCCCTTAGAGGGCAAGAACACTGGTTTAATGTTACTCCACTGAACATCAGCTAAAGTCACTGTTTTCTCAAGAAAGAGAAAAGCCAGAATCCCATGAGAGAAAACCGACTTGGAAATAAGATTTATGTGGGGCCTTTCCGTGTACTTCAGTCCCCCCCATCAACCTAAAACACTCGGACAATAAAGTAAGCCTTATGATTTTTATGGTGAAAAACAAATGCCCTTCCCATACGCTGGGTTGATGACCCATCTGGCTGAAAAAAAAGAAAAAACTCTTGGTGCGCTTATATACTTTTCTTGCAGAAGCAGTATAGGGAGAACAGCAGAGACCTGGTTATTGTCTGTGGCTCATATGGGTCACAGGTCCCCAATATTTTTTATTTTAGTCCAGTCTGCAACCTTTGGGATTCAAAAAGCCTTGGCGTTGTGGGTTCGAATCTTGAATTTCCAGCAATTTACATAGGTCTCTCTCCGCTCTCCCCTCAATTTCCTACTATACTCTGTCCTATTAATAAAGCCTAAAATGGCCACACACAAAAAACGAAGCAACAAGAGGAAGCAAAGGGAAGAGAGAGACAAAGCAAAGTAAAGTAAGCCACCAGCTAGATCTGTTTTGGAAAGCTTCAGTAGCTCAGTTGGTAGAAATGTTGGTCCACTAACCCGAAGCTTGGCAGTTCGAGCCCACCTGCTATCATTGCATGTCATTGTGTCCTTGGGCATGACACTTTAGCCACCTTGCCAATGTGTCAGTGGAGTGGACTAAGTACAATAATGATAAAAACGTCATGATTATTATTATTTTATAGGTCAGACGATAGGACTATTATGTTGGCACACAAAGCAAGGACAGTACATGGGCAGAAATTGGTTACTTCCTAGAATTTTTGCAAACATTTCTAGGGTGTAGAGAAAATGGTAAAAAAGACTATTCAGTGAGAAAAGAAATCTTGGAGTGGCAGTTTTGCAGACATCCATCCAGGTGAAGTGTCTAGTAAGTGTAGACTACTAAGTCAATTTATTGTCATGAACAAAAACAACAAGATTTGTTCTTCAGGTCCTCTATCTTATGGTGACATATTCAGATCTCACCAGACTTAATTGTCTCAGGCTTGGGTATGTCACTATCAAAGCCGTTGGAAAGCAGCCACTGAGAGGAGAGATAGGGATTCTTCACAAAGCCTCCTTAAAAAAAAGAAAATCCTTTATACCCCTGAACCCTTCGCTCACCCCCTTTCCTTAAGTCCCCATGTGGAACGAAAGGGAACCTGGAAAAGTTAGTCTCTGGGAAGGCCCGGGTCGTGCTGCAGCTGATTATATCGGTTTCAGCGGCCCCGGCTGGTAATGGGCTCCTCTCCGCGCCGCCGCTAACCCCGGCTCTACCCCTGGCAGCCGGAGAGAGCCGAATTAATCAGGCCTACTGGGAGCGTCCTCCATCCCCTCTCCGCGGGCGAGCCACTCCGCAGTCATTTAGCAGCCAATCCCACTGTCAGCCCACTGCCATTTAGAGCCTTTTCATTACATCCCCCCGTAACGCTTGCACTCGTCGCATGTAGAAAAATGGAAATGGGTGACAGATTAGTCTAATGTTGGGTACTTTTTATAGACTACCTATTATGGTCAAACAGAAAAGATGGAATGGGGAAAAATAAGGGGCATTGTCATCCCGGCTGTCTTGTTTTGTAATTGGGAGATTGTTGACGACCCGGAGGTCAAATATATTTTTATAAACGGGTATTTTTCCAAAGTGCAGTCCATAAAATATCTCCAGCCGTATGACACCAAATAAGAAGTGACAATGGAGTTGGCAGCTGTGATCCAGAGGTGGAAACTGGTTATTTTGTCATTGTTGGAGGATCTCTACATACTGTATACCTTACAACTTCTTATGTAGTGATGGAAAATAGAACTTACACCTAGCATGCGTAAGGATTTGTCTTGTCAACATCAGAGAATCTTGTGCATTAACGTATTGAAAAATTCACTTCAGTTTTATTTATACAGCCCAATATCACAACAGCAGTCACCTTAAAGGGCTTTACAAACAATTAGTCACAAAATCAAACATAAAGACATAATCAAACAAACATAAACAATAACTAAACTAAACACTCCCAGGACATCCCCTGTCCTTAGACCCTCCCTCTCAGTAAGGAAAAACTCCTAAAAAACCCAGCTGTGGAGAAAAATGTAAACATACTAAAAAACATATTAATTCACTGTTTAATTGTATTACTGGAGTAGAAGCTTTTGTGTGTGTGTATGTGTATGTGTATTTTGGCCCCTTTTTTATGGGTTACTACAGCAAACCAGTCACGCTGTTTTTACTCCAGATGCCCTCCCTGTTGGCTGGAGATGGAAAAGTGTGTGAAGTGTCTTGCCCAGGGACACAATGAAAATATGCGCTTTGAGCGAGGTTCGAACCGTCAACCCTGTAGTTTGTGGCCAAAAGCTTAAGCCACTTCACCTTTCATGTTCCTTTACTCAAATAGAAGTAGAAGTAGTGGAACAACTAGATGTAAAATTACATATGAATGTACTTTCTACTTAACGTATGTGTGTCCTGAGTCAGACACTTTCAGCTAAAATTCTATTACTTTTTTATCTTCAACAAGTCATAAAGTCGCTCATTTATTATCTTCATTAATGCAAATTGAATAAAATAAAAGTACATTTTCTTACGTTTATAACGATATATTGGTTGGATAGTTTTTTTTACAAATATTTTATTGCGGCCGTATGAAAGAGCGCTATTGTCCGAGGTTTAAGCTCGGCAGTGCTATGGCCCTGAGTCGGACACACGGAAGTTCCAATATCGGACACGCTCACCTTTCTGGCTTTTTCAGCCTTATTTGTTAGATTTTTCAGCTCTAATTTAAGGCTGGGATATTTACATTAACAAATTTTCACACCTGGTATCTTGTTTCCGTCTTTCAAAATAAGATTGTGGGCTAAGCTAACGTTAATCAGAAAATAATAAGACGGACAACGTTAGCTACAAAAACAGTAAGATCACTGAAAGAACGTCGCCCGAGTGTGACCTGAGCGTTCCCTGCTGCATTTCCCTATCAAAATTATTTTCATATCATGATTATTTTATAAACACATGGCATAAATACACAAAAATTACCACAGAGGTAGAGCAATATGTGGAGTTTTTGTTTATCTACCGTTAGCCAGTTAACGTCTTTGCCACCTTTTCACCTAACACGTGCATGTGTGGATGGTGGGAGTACCCAGAGAAAACCCACAGTAACACTCTGAGGACATGCAGACTCTAGAGGGAGATTGTGTGACGGCTCGCCCTAAAATTTGCTGAACCACTTGTAGGATGCTGCTGAGTCAGAGCAGCGCCGTTGTTAAGAGTTTAACTACAGTGACCTTTTATTAACACACACCTCACAAATTGTGACTTTGACCTTTCTGGTTTCATCTGAGGGTTATTAATACTCAGTGGAGATCAGGATTTCAGGGCAGTTGAGTGGAAATAGTCAAAGTATTTTTGGTTACTTTGCACATCAACTTGATTCTTGTGAGAATTCATAAATGAACTGACAACCCTCTTGACCATTTGTACAAGTGATTTTACTGTTACTGATGTAAACAACCTAACATTGCTCTGATTGGATATTACCTGGTGATAGGTGGATACTGCCAGATGGTTTATACCGTACAAGCACCTCCAAGTTACACTGGAGGTACCTTCCTTTGCAAGAATTTATTATTTATTTTTTATTTAATTTGATGTGTTTTGTTGTAATGCAACTTTATTTATTTTATTTTAGAACAAAAAACTCCTTGCCATGTTGTATTTCCACTGTCCTGTTTTGTTTCTGGAGGTACCTTGGTTTTGCAAGAATTTAATTTTAATTTTATTTTTGAAATTTCATTAGATTTTTTTTTTTATATTAAATTTTATTCATTTGATTTCATAACAGTAAATGCCTTGCCATATTGTCTTTCCACTCTCCTGTTTTGTTTCTGGAGGTACCTTTCTTTTTTGCAAGAATTGAATTTACATTTCATTTTTTAATTTAATTTGATTTATTTATTTATTTATTTTATTATATAACATGATATTATGTTATATGGCTTTGGCATATTGTCTTTCCACTGTCCTGTTTTGTTTCTGTAATTAGCAGATTCCTTTTAACCCTAAACCACTTCTTCTTGAGCATCTCGTGTCCTAAATATGACACTAGACGGCAAATTTGTGCAAATATAAACCTGCGGCCATCACTACCACCTTCACCAATTACCACAGCTAACCGTCCCTAGGGTGCGGGCCCTTCATATCGGGCTAACCTCCCTGCTAAGCCCACTTAAGCGACCTATTTTGGGCTTCGAGGCTTCCCAGTAGAACACCTCAAAGGTTAAGATTATGGCCGTGATGAAATACAAGGCTTTTCTGGCCACATGTGAAGTGCCATGAGGCCATTCCAGTTGCTTCCGCGTTGTTCCGTTCCTTTCCCTTTTTTTCCCCCCTCAACAAGGCAGAAAAATATTCATGAGTAAACAAAAGGAGTGATTTGAAAAATGGCTGGAGGAAAAGCAGATTAATAAAAAGCATGAATAGTGCATTATGGAGGAGCTGGGTTAGGAGCCCCCGCCAGCTCATTGGGGTTAGAGGGAGATTGCATTTGGGCTTTATTAAGAGGGCAGCGCTCGGTGGCAGTCAAGAAGCGCTAGAGAGGCATGGTTGGAGAAAACATAGGCAAATATCTGCATTTATAGATGCATAATAAACTCACATAAACCCTGTCTCAGTTTCAAGTATTCCCCAGGACTAAAACTTTAGTAAAATGTATAGGTATGTTTACATTGGACAACACAAAAGACCATTTTTCTAAATCAGACAAGGGGTTGCACAAAAGTCTAAATTTCCAAATGAATACCTAAGAGAATGCAGGTTGACATTTGAGTACCAATGTGGTTACACCAGCAGTTTGTCACTAGAGGAAAAGTTTTAAATCGACTTTTCTGCATGTTATAATGTTGTTCCCACCTCGAAAAACATACCTGGAGTTGTGTTTTGTTTCATTCACGCCTGTCTGAGTAATACTGTATTCTCTGGCGTTGACTTTCCGAGGCCTCACAACTCCGCCTCTCCCACAAACCCCCGCCCACTCCAGGAAGCACTGATCAATCAAGAAGCCCTCTGTATCCAGTCTGCTCTCATTCAATTGCTCAAAAAACAGTGTACAGCTCTGTTTCCACTGATTCCGCACCGCCATTTTACATTTTGTAGTAAAATGGCTTTATATTGTTTCTTTATGGCACCAGTAGAGTTTTTATTGGAAACTTTCTTTTAGTCGTAGAATGTTTATAAAGGGTGTAATTGTTTTGGTGATGACTTGTTTAAAAAACATGAATCAAAGCATAATATAGCCCCTTTAAATATTATTAGATTATTTACTAAACATTACGTCAACATTTATAAACACTATTGCGTTGTAATCATTGTTTAATTCTTTAGTAATAAGCTCATGTAACTCAGAAAAAAATTCAGTGAAAATTCAGGAATCTTTAAATGTGCTTTTATGACATTTTTATTAATTACATATTTATTAATGCTTTATTACTGCTGAATAGTTTTGATTTATTATTAATTATTATTATTCATATGTTTTATAGATTATTTTATTTATTTATGGTAGAATAGTGGTGGGAAGTAACTATTATACTTCTACTCACACTTTTATTTCTAAACACAGTACTTGATGGCAAACTGGCCAGTAGAAGTAGTAATAGTAGCAGCCCTAGATGTAGTAATACTAATACGGTAGTACTAGTAGAAATACTTTTCTCCTAAAAATGCTTTTTTCAGGCTTTTTGAAATAGTTTTGGACACCTTTGCATTAGTATTTCACTTTTTACAACCTAAAATAATGTATATGTATGGAAAATATCTTCTGTTGGGGAGCTGTTACTTTGACTTTGCAGAGAACTCTTGGATTAGGTGTCTGTCGCCCCCTGCTGGCAAATGATGGGGAATGGATAGAGCATAAAGTGGCTTCTTAGCACTGGCTATTAGCAAAATCATGCTAACAGATAGATAAATGAAGCAGACTGATTCGTAGCGACGACGATTTAAGTTCTGAAATGTTCAGAATGAGTCCAGTGACGGTGTATGAGCTTTAGATACATGTAGGAGCACTTCCTGGTTTCACGTGTCTATGTAGAGCTGTGAGACCGAGCGTTTTCAGCTCTGGAGAAGGGGATGGCCTCAAAGCGGAACTCAGTAACTCAGCTCTTTTTGCCTTATTTTTCTCTATAAAGCTCCCCCTACAGTTTCGGAGTAAAGCACTACCGTAAATACTCACAAGCCCAGTTGACTCCTGTGTGACCCCTCTCTTGGTTTTACTTTAGTTTTCCCTTCAAAGTTTTTTCTTCCATTTGGCCGCTCCTGGAACGACAAAAATCGAGAAATAAAGCCATTGCTAGCTTGTTGTTTTGCTAACGGCCTGCTTTCTCGCGAGACCTGAGACTTCTGTGACTCCTGTGACTCCGGGTTGCAAGTGGCATTTTCAGCCCACAGACACCAGGGGGAGATGCCACACGCTTCAATTACCCCACAACTCATTTAACCATCACACGGATGCTAAAACAGTTTATATAAGGTAAACAAGTTACTGAGTTCTGCTTTAAAGCTAAAAAAATGTTGTATTAAATGTTGCATTCAATGAAAAAAAAAAAAAAAAGGTAAGCGTTACTTGCAGAAAAAGGCAGATATTCTTAAAATTTAGAGTGTGAGGTTAAACTGCTCCAAATAGGACTGTTAAAAAACTGTAGACAAACTTTTATTTTCTGCAGTTGTAGCTTCACAAATCTTCACATCAAACTTGTGAAAATCCTGTCACTCCAGCTCTCTATTTGCCATTTTTTAATAATCCCAGACACGAGGCAAACACCGAAAAGCAGTTTTGCCTGAACACGACTCGGATGACAACAAAATGAGCCAAAAAGGAGCCTGTGTGTGACCGGAGCCAGCGCAGAGCCGGACCCTCCTCCTCCGAGACTGCACCAATTAAGATAAGAGGCCGTTAGCGGAGAGGAGCTTGTTTGACATGCTGTCACGTTAACGAGGACAGGAGTAAATGGGAGCGTTATTTAACGGTAGGTGTAAAATGCTGTTAGTCATCAGCGTTTACGTTCGGCTGCACTGTAAAGGAAGGGTTTTTTTGTTTTGTTTTTTTACATTGGTGTAAACAGAAGCGTGAGCGGCTTTATTAAGACCTCATTTGGAAGTAATGGCAAATGACAAGTGTGGGCTCACAGGATGACAACACTAATCTGGAGCCATTGTGGAGTTTTCTTTATTGTTCTACTAAATACATGATCAACAGATATGGGTAAGGTATGGACAAAGAATTATAGCTTTTTAAGGGCGCTATATTCTGCAAAGTTTTGTTTGTTTGTTTGTTTTTTTAGCTTTCTTCCATGTTATAATGTTGTTCCCTCATTAAAAACATACCTGGAAGTTGTGTTGTTGTCTTATTCACCTCTCTGAGAAATCCTGTATTCTCTGGCGTTTAGATTCTGAGGCCTCAAAACACTTGATTTCACAAACCCCACAAGCCCTCTACTTTCAGTCTGCTCTCATTCAATTATCAAAACAAAGTATGCATGTATAGCTCTGTTTCCATTAATTCTTCACAGACATTTTTCATTTTGTAATAAAATGGCATCATACAAAGGGTTTAGGAAGTGAAGTTCCTCTTATTCTTTACAAAAGACCGCAGCAGTCTGCCCTCTGCTGGCCTCTTCACCTGATTCTTTATGACAATAGAGTACTCATTAAAATCTTCACATCACATAATGTTTTTAAAGCTTGTGAAACCTGCAATGCTGTTCTAGAGGTGACCAAGATTGATTTAGATTTATAAATAAAAGCATATTATAGCCCCTTTAATCTCTATATTATATATATTTCATAAAAACTAAAATAACTAACGGTGAAATGACGCAGCTGCTACAGCGATGTATCACTTTTTGTTCCTATAATACAACTATATCAATACACATTACCTTGTATTGAATTGTATTGTATTTTAGGTAGTGTAAATTGATATACATGGAAATAAATCAATAATATTGGAAATATTAATAAAATAATACCAGATAGATCTTTTTGGATGTGGGTTTTGTGTTTTTAATAAAAATAAAATGGGATAATAAACTTTTTTTCGCTCTCTGTCTGCTGGACATAACCCACCCTGGCCAAAATGCTGGATTTGAGGGTAAATGCTCATCATTGTGTCGGTTGTATCAATATGAAGGTGTTGGATTGTATCAAGTAGTATTGTTATAATTTTGCCAATATTGTTTTTTATTCAGACACTTCTACCCCACCACAATTACATATTGTATTGTTGCAAAAAAGTATCATAATACCCCAAAAAATAAAATAATTTATAGATTTATAGCAGTTTTTAGATTCACATAAACCAGTCCAAATTATTCAAATTTTAACTCCAGTGTTTTAATGCAGGGACTTGGATGACTTAAGTAACAAATGTCATAGACACTAAAGCACAGGAGGAGGACATAGAGACTTAGTTAGTACAATCTAGTATAGAGCAGGCTAAAGTTTCACCAAAGAGTCCTAATCTTTGGATATTATTGCCTACTATCATTATCATTTTTGTTCCTAAATACTCTTGGACAAACTGAGTCCCCATGTGAACTTTCCAGACCATTTACTGCATATCCCGCCCTTTCCGTCCCTTCCAGGTCCTTTTTTTGCAGATTCCACTGTCCCAAACAAACTCCTGCCCGGCTAACTGGGCGCTAACGCTAAGCAGGTGGACGGCTCATGTATGTAAGCTGGAGTTCCTGTTTGTTTGGGCTTGGCTCTGCTCTCAAAGCCCCAAGAGGAAGTGAGCTGGCCCGGGCTCTGCTCCGGATCAACCCTGGGCCCGAGAAGGAGACGGAGAAAAAAAAAAGAAAAAAAAAGAGTCTGATGTTTATTGTATCTGCGGCTGCCTGGAAGTGACTGGCAGAAAACATGCGGTGTGTGTCAAAATGAACAGAAGCCAGACGACCTTTTTATAAAGACATGAGGGGACCACACCAAGAGACAGTTAAGGCTCATTTAGGCTGCTCACAAAAATATATACTTGCATCAGTACAAGAACACACATACTTTTAACTGTTGTTCATGTTAGCATGGGTGGTAAAATTACAAAACCACTAGAACACCCATGGTTATTCTGCAATTCACAAAGAAATGTTATTTATGTTATTTTTTATTATTGTTATTTGCCAGACTTTGCATAAAATCAGTTCTTAACATTAACAAACTTATTTAGTGCTCTAAAAATGTATTTGGATTCAACATATGATGACAAACTGCTAGTCCCTACAAGAAAACACATTAGTTGTACAAAGTATCAGTATCAATATCAGAATCGGCAATACTGACCCGGTATTGGATTGGTAAAAAAAACATCACCCACATAAGTTGTATTTTTTTTTTTTTTTAGATTGACTTGAAAATGTTAGAATTTTTTGTGGAATAAAATATTTGAACAAAGGTGCACTGTAAAAAATATCTGTAGATTTCATGGTAAAAATCTGTAAAATCTCAACAGTAAAAGACCATAATCGATATATCTGTAAAATACTGTTTTGGTTACGGTAATCAACTGTAATATTAAAAAAATAAGGCAAAATTGTATTTTTTTGTTTTATTTTTTGTAATTTAAACAGTATAGCACTGTTAAAATAATTGAGTCCTGTGTTTATTACAGTTTAACACCTTTTTAAAAGCTAATAACTTTAAATTTTACAGTAAATGTTGATTAAAATCTAAGTCACAAACTGTAAAATATACAGTTAATCTATTTTTTTGAAAGATAATAACTTTAAATTTCACAGTAAATAATAATAAAAACTCAAGTCAAAAACTGTAAAAACAACATTTGTGATAATATTATACTGTAAAATGAAATACAGGCCTCTTGTAGTTTTTACGGTAGAATTCTGGCAACCACAGCTGCCAATTTTTTACCATGAAATTTACTGATTTTTTTTTACAGTGTGTGGTTGCTCAAAGCCTTACAAACCTCACAAAATATGCCTGGCAATAAAAATGATATGAGTTTGCCAGCTTAAGATGTTGTAGCCTTATGGTGGCACAAAAGTTACATCAATTTTCATAAAAAAAAAAAAAAAAAATACTAAACATAATTTTCTTTTCTCTTGCTTTTGCTTTACCTGTCCAGCCAGCCCCTCCAAATTTATTTTCCAAAGAAGTAGGGGGCTGTTTCCACTCAGTTTGGACCTGACCTGTGAAAGCCAATAATCTTCTATCGATCTCACCTGAATGACAGTGTTTAGTGCTTTCCTTTGTCACCTGTTGATTCTGCCAAAGTCCTTGTTGTTGTTTTTTTTTTTCCTTCCTCCTGTTTCCATTTTAACAGTAAAGTCCCTCTAACGTCCGACGTAATGACTACATTCAAACAAACCGAGTTCTTCCACAAGTCTTTGTGTCCTTTACCGTATCTAGTTGTTTAATACAGCCCACAATGCAGTCAATGTTCTGGACTCCTCCTCACATAAAGGACCGGACTGAGTTTTGACAAAGGGGGGTTCCACAACATTGAGAAAGAGTAAACTCAGAGATGGTGGAAGTGTGCAGAGAGGCTCAAACCAGGAGAAATGTCCATCACATGACTGTCTTTTTAACATTTTGAGCACTGCAGTTACTTTTGTTTTTGGCAAATTGGCGCCTTTGCTCTGTGTATATGACGTAAATTACCCATCAAGCATTTCTCTCTTTATCAGAATGCCTATAAATGATAATCCAATTTATATTAAAGACGTGGCTTCAGTAATTGTACAACTGTAATAGATTGCTCAGGAGTTTAGCAGTGGTTAGGAGCTTTTATTGTGAACGGTTCAAGCAGAAATGAAATCCTGAGTCCCCCGCTGACCACACTCACACCTGAACGATCCAAGGAAGAAATTAAATCTTTCATTTTTTGGCATGTACAATATCTGCAACACAGTCTGGATCCAGGCTGGTTTCAAAAGCGTTCTATACCATTGCAACATGGACAAATTTAACTCTTACCAACATAATTTAAATTGTTAGAGCAGTCAGTAAAAGGACAAATTATTACTTTTAATGGTGGCTTATAGTTGCATCATGGGCCATAATACATCCAAAACCCAATATTAATATGTAGGAATATGAAAAACATTAAAAGTCCAACTGGCATCAATACATAATTCATTCTTCCATAGAGTCATGTAAGTGTTTGAATGTGTACGGCTAAGATAATGGCACGCTGCTTGTCTAAACAGCAAATATATGAAACCTCTATATTATCCCATTTCTCAGTTGTGTTCCTCTGCAAGCTTTGCGATAACCGGGACATCCTTTAACCCCTGCCCCTCTAATTAGAGCTCTGCAGAAAGAATGGTTGCACGAATGGGACCCAACTGCAACACTTGAAAAGCAGAGATGTACGCAAAGAAAGAGAGAGAAAAAAAAGTCATGGCTTGCGGCGGCTTGTGGCTCTCTATCAATGCAAAACAGACTGGTTCCTTGGGCAAAGAGGACATTTTGCGTGTTATAAGCATTCATTTTGAAAGCGGTTGGGAAGACAGAGGAAGACAGGGAGGAAGGAGGGAATGTGAAAAAGCGTCTTCGGGATACGGAAACATCTGGATTCATATTTTCTGAGAGCCCAGAGGAAATTGCAAATAGACAAAAGTCGTATGTTTTGATTTATAAAAAATAATGTGGTGGCGGAGTGATGCCAGGCATGGAGTGGACGGCTGTAAATACAGAAGCTGAGGAGAGGCAGACAGGTAAGGCTAAAAGCATAAGGCTAAGGTTAATTTTTTGGGATTCAATTTGCAAAGTGGACAAAATGTGTAACTCGGGTCTTGTGGAAAGTGGAAAGCGGTTCTTCTACATGATGGGAGGGGTGTGAACAGTTCATGAGCTGAATGGGAAAGGTCCATAAAGCTCTCCAGCAAAGCGAAGCAGGGTCAACGGAGGAGTCTATTTTTGACGCCGCAGCAGCCTTCATGCATAAAGTTGAACAAACCAGACAAGAGCAAGAAAGGAAGTCAGACCCGGGACCAGTGAAGAGGATCCGGTATATTTCAGATTAAAAGCGTATGTGGAGAATATTGTCCCGTCTTAAGTGGGTTCACAAAACTCTCCTTTGAACTCATCGGCACAAGTGATGTATCCATTTAAGTTGCACACGCAGCCTGGTACAGATATTTTTATCCCATTCATTTTTATAAGGAACCTAAATAAAAATATCAATTTAGTAAGAATATATTTTAGCTGTTTTTGGAGATGTTTAGCAGCATATGTTATGTTTGTTGGTGCCGCCTTGTTGTTCAATAGTAAAAGTGCTTGTTGCTGTCGGCAAACCTAAAACCCGCCCACTCACAGCAGTACTGCAACTCCATTGGCCCATCCTGCCAACGGAGCAGACCCAAACAAATCACTGGAAGCCTGACAAGATGATTTTTTTTTAGAGTTTGTGAACAAATCTGGTGACAATCCAGCTTGTAGCGCATGGTAACCCCTCTACAATGTTGTAAAAAATGGTATTGTAGAATTAATACAGCACTAAGACCATACAGAACATATTTAGATCATGGTTATCCAAATTATGGCCCAAAATGCATTGTTACACTCATATTAGGTTTTACTTAATACTATTTTTTTGCTTCAGCATTCTGGATGGGCCATGTACTTATATTGGAAAGTAGACACATGGAATAAAGCGTGGGAGGAGCTGAGTATTGAGGCAGTTGCTTTGAAAAAATGATTCCTAAAATAGAAATAAAACACAAGTTAGCTGTTTACAATAGACATTCTCTATATCTTCATCTTGATAAACAATGACAGCAACAAGTGGGCATCACCACCAGGGCTGACGGCAGGGCTTATGTGGAGGAGGGAAACTCTGCCAAAAAAATCCTTCAATTCCACTCTCTGTCTCCTAACAGAGTGTAGAGGCGGAGGCTGACCCGTGAACTGGCCTGCAACCAAGAACACAAGTAGGTGGAAGTGTGTCCAGAGAACACTCAGGTCAAAATAATCCACTGACTGCAACATGGACGTTTGGTCTGAGTATATATATTTATAGAAATATATATATATATATATATATAAGATTTGAGTGGATGTTTTTGGCAGATTGGCAGTGGAGATGGAAAGTTTAGTGGAGTGAGTCATGGGGAATAGATGTTGACAAACAGAAAGTTTACTTTGGAAATATGGTTAGTTTATTAAATACATTTATGAGCATACAAAGTAGTTAGTAATGATTTGTAATTTTTTAAAATCATTTTTTAGTCTTTTTTAGGTAAACAGTTACAAAATGTAATAAGTACATTTAATACTACTACTACTAATACTACTACTACTACTACTACTACTAATAATAATAATAATAATACATAAAAAAAAATTAAAATTGTTTCAGTAACACTAGTTTAGAATCCACCTATTAACCCTAAACTAAGCGCTAATTAGCATTAATTCTAATTATAAAGCACCTATTAATCCTTTGTTCTGTGTGATCATATTCTACAACTAATTAACAAATAACGTTTTCTCCTTAATAAACTCATAATTACTGCTCATTAGTAGGGGGTAGGGAAGTTGTTTGACCTAAATTATGCTCTTAATAAGATTTTTGGAGTATAAGCATTATTAGGCAACAGTACCACAGAATCACAAATAAACTTATTTCAATTCTTTAATGCTATGTTTATATTTGGTTGCGGTAGTTATTGACCACATTACTGACAACAATGATATAATAAAGACAATAATAAAAATACTATACTACTACTACTACTACTACTGCTTTTTTATTTCTTTTTTTTTCTTTTTTTTGCTAGCAGAGTATTTATTTATTTTTCCCCAAAAATAAAATAAACACATAAACAAATAAAAAACATGAAAATAATAAAATAAATAAATAAATAAATAAATAAGTAACCCCACAACAAAAACAATAATACCCATATTATTTGTTTAATTTATTATTATTATTATTGCTACTATCATTATCATCACCACTCATTATTATTACTGTTATCACTACTACTATTACTATTATTGTTATAATGATTATTACCATTAAAATCATTATTATTAGTAGTACCAACATCATAGTTATTAGTTTATTAATAACAATAACAACAACAACAACTACTACTACATTTTCTCACATTTTATCTGACCATTAATGAGCAGACATGGCACAGTCCACCAGCTTTGTCCAGAACAAATACATCCACTCTAAAATCCTTCCTCCTCGTCAGTGCACCAGCCCACAGTGAGCCGACAGATGGAGGAGGTGAGGCCATCCTTCCCCGTGTGCAGGAGAGAGATTTACGGCCTCAGCCTCGGAAACAAAACGGCCTGCAACATCTGGAGACGCGTGACACCCAGGCATGGTTACCGGTGACAGCGGCTAATTTAAAGGCAGTAAAAGTGTTAGAGGAGAGGGGGAAGAGTGATGGACAGATGCGGTCCCTCGGCTGACCGTGGAGTGAGGACAAAGTGGAAGATACAACCTAGAGACGAGACTTAAGTTAGGTATTTTTGGTAGTTGGACTTTGCATGAGATGGAAATTGGACAGGGGAAGATTTTCAACCAGATCTAGAATATGGATGTGTGTGGCGTAAAATAGGTTTTTGCAAATCATAAAATGCAGATATCTGTCCCTATGCATCACTGTATGTTGACCTGCAAAAATGAAATTCTGAAAAATCTCACTTTTCACTTCAATTTGTGTTAACGTAGGAGCATATTTATTTTTCTCCATAGTTACTCAGCCTCAGAGCGTCATAACCCATTGTAGTCTTTGTGTCAGTCCAATGCCTGGATAAATAGAGAGGGCTGCATAAGAAAGAAATCGTATGGAAAAAAGTTAGAGCTAAATATGAGGAAAGTTTAGACTACAGCCCTGGTGACAAGTAGTAATTTTATTATTATTATTTATCTCATTAGGGATCGCCACAACAGCTTGGCAGGATTTTATGCCAGATGCCCTTCATGTCGCAACCAAACACATACTGCGACTGGAGAAAGCAAGTGTCTTGTCCAGACACAATAACAGTATGTGCTCTGAGCAAGGATCACTGACCCTCTGCTTGGTGGGCCAGCGCTTGACCTACTGTGCCCCTGTGCCCATGTATATTCTAAATATACATTACTGTACTTACCAATCTTATCAATTTTTGGGTGCAAGCCACTCTTTGGTCCAAGACACCATAGACTACTCCAAGGCAAGTCTGCATTGCGAGAAGTTGATTTGCAACTGTAACAAACTGTTGCAAACTGTTACAATCAATTTAAAGAATAGTTGCATAATTCTTAGACGCCAGACATTTTTCTAAGTTTAAGTCCAAGGCATTTTTAATAGTACACATGAAGTTGCACTAGTCCCAAGCTATTGATTAATATCAAGATTTTTCCAAACAGCAGCTTCTTTGATTTGGTCCTTGTACTGCAGTATAAGGAAATAAATATTACTTTTGGTTTATTTATTTTCAAAAACAATAAATAGGTGTGAGAGATGTTAAGATATGTAGCATTACAGCCTCTGAACAAGAGGGCTGTGAGTTCCAAGACCCACCCTGAGCATCAGCCAAAATGTAATTTAATTTAATTTAATTTAATTTAATTTAATGCCTTTAAAGATACAGTAGTTTTGAAAAGAAATCAAGGGGCAGAGATGAGGGGAACGACATGGAGAAAACTGGCCTGGATCGGTAATCAAATCCGGGCCACTTGGCTATGCGCTCAACCAGGTGAGCAACTGAGATGCCCCCCAGTGGTGTAAGGTGGTAATGAGGGGCCCCAGTGCAGGTTTTTAGAATAGGCCCTGAAGCACATTCAGTAAGCCTATATGTCCACTGTCCACTATGTGCACTGTGATTTCTTAGTCAGCTAATACTTTATTTAAAATATTAAAAAATGTCAGTGCCATAGAAAATTAGATGTGTATTCTTGTTTATTACTAAACTTTGTAAGCATTCATAAAATACTGTGAAGAAATTTTGCATATCAAACATTTTTAATTTATAGCTCAGACTATTATTAACCCACTAATATAGACTTTAGTTAAGGACTCTGAATGGGCCCCCCTCATGTCTGGGCCCCAGTGCCTGATGTTACGCCCCTGGTGTACTCCCATAATAACATCATTTATACTGCCATTTGATGAGACATAGAAAACTTTTTGATTTAGAATAGTATTTATTTATCTTTTTATTTTTATTGTATTTTTTTATTTAGTTTTTGGTCAACACTGCTGGTAGGATACTATATTGACATTTGCTTTTTTTGGATTCTGATGTAAAAAATAAATAAATAAATAAGAGCTCTGATTGGTACAAAGGTCCCAGTGCAGGCTAAACCATTCCCCTCAGTGCCAGATTCATTAGCCTGCCGAGAAACAGAGACAAAGGCAGAGATGGGAGCAGACAGTGAGGAGAGGCGAGAGTGATTGAGAATGTGAGAAGGAGGATCAATCAGGACGCTCCACAATAACACGAGGGTGACACCCCAATCACCGCCCCAATCTCACTGTAATTCTGTTTGCTCGCTTTGCCACAATAACACAGTAATTGCACAGATCATTTATGGACTCCGCCGACGAATGCACAGCGCGATTATTGTTTTTTTCCCTTGAACTCTTCCATTTGGTACAGAATGGTGAGTGCCGGCGGGATTCAAACAGACAGCTTGTTGTAGGGGCGACCAAGATTTCCAGGTCCTCAAGGGTCTGAAAACCAAAAAGTCCAGTAAGCCAAATTGGAAAAGTAATGTTATGGTTAAAGCATACATTATTGTCCTCGTAGGGAAATTTGTCTTCTGCATTTGAACCGACAACCTGTCAGGAGCAGTGGGTGACCACAGTCCAGTGCCCACTGTCCAGACCCTTCTTCAGGATCCTGGTCAGGAGTACCTAGACTGTAAATGTTGACTGTGCACTTTGAGCTCTTGCAACTGTTTTCCAATGTAGTTCTTTTTTTAATGCTGCAAATGGCAAATAAACTGAACTGAACTGAGTTGGAGGATTAGCCTATTGTGCATGTTTTAGGTTGTTAGGTGTAGACCTGTTGTTCAGTGCTAATTTCCATGTTAAGATTTTAGGGGCCATTTATGTGAGGCTAATACACAAACAGTGCTTGTAGTGCTATAAAAAAAACACTGATTTCTGTAGTTAGGGGTGTAACTATACACAAAATAACAATTCAGTTCGATTCAGTTTTTTGGAGAGTTTGGATGGGCACATTTTTGCACAAAAAAAAAAAAAAAATCAGAAAAAAAAACAAACAGCAAAATGTATTTATTTCCTACTATGAAGTGATCATATAGCACGTTTAGCCATCTGTGGTAAGAGACACGGCTGTACGCACCACAGAGGTTTACTGTATAACTAAACCAGGTCTAAACCAAATTTAAACCAGGTTTAAACCAGGACTATACTCAGTGTTATTGCTTTGGCTTGATCTGACTCATATGAATAGATTTTTTTCCTCGTAGCCATGACATTCACAGTCGGATGTTGCTGTTTTAAGTGTGTTAAGAACATGGACATGTTGCCTGTTGCAAACCCGATCTCCATGGAACAATGTGGACACACAACTCTCATCTTATCCACTTGTCTTTGCTGTCTTTGATCTTGACGGGGAAAAATGTTCCCATACATAAGACCGCAGTGAGTTGGGAGGGTCCCACGCATGTAAATGTAGTTACGCTGCACCTAAGTTCATCCTAAATCATTCAGTTTGATTATAAATACTATCAAAACAGTACACAAGTGGAGTGAACTGAACATGTACCTAAAGGATACACTACAACCACGTGTACTGTTACACCACTGGGACTGGTAAACTTTAGTGGGGAGGATTTATTCATGTATATCATTACCTGTGGCCAACAGCTTCCCATAGTCCTGCAACAGGAGCCACCCTAAAACAATAATACTTCTGTGGCTCAATACAGGCATAGTTGTGTCTTTGTGGAGGGAGAATTCTCTGTTTGTGTATTTGTCTGGAACAGTATTGTTGCATTTTGGGCAAAATGCATGGTTGCATAAATGACCTTTTAGTTTACACCTGTTTTTGATACAGGTAGTCTTAGTACTGTTTTTTAGTCATGGGTTTGTATTATGCTTCTTACAGGTTTTATTTTTTGTTTTTGTTGAGTGATGTTTTTTCTTTTCAGAGGTTGTTTCACACCATGTGATATGGTGTGAAAAGGGGGAATTATTGAATATTTCGTATTGTGTATTACCATTAAACTTATATTTTGATGTACTACTGCTAAGGTTAATAACGCTTCAACATTAGTAATAATAATACTTTGATTTTATGTGATGTTTTTCTTCTTTCACTCTAAGGTCACTCTACTCTTAGGTGCATTCCAAATATGGCACAAATAATGAGCTTGCTACAAAGTTATCGGACCCAAGGTTCCAGGGGGGGCTCCTACGGCCTGTCGATGCGTGGGAAGACTCGGGAAGACTCGGGAAGACTTGTGGCCCTGCCCTA
Organism: Bostrychus sinensis; assembly: GCA_020698575.1. Classification (NCBI taxonomy): domain Eukaryota; kingdom Metazoa; phylum Chordata; class Actinopteri; order Gobiiformes; family Eleotridae; genus Bostrychus; species Bostrychus sinensis. The sequence continues at coordinate 14,699,805 of CM036261.1, read as the reverse complement.
TGCACAAAAAAGTTACTCGAAGCCAAGAAGATAATGCTATGCAGAGATCGTCATACATCGTCATACGTAATATAAAAACTAAGGACACTCCTCTCTCTAGGAGCGCACTCATTCTGCTGACTGTAACCTTAGCTGTGTTTTTACTGAATAAACTTCTGACTTGATTACACTTCTGAATCATCGTCCTCTTTGATGCTTTCACCCAAAATGAACAAATCCTTACAGGTTTAGTTTTGGTTTTGGACCTGTTTTAGTCTTCTTTGCTCAATCGTGGTTTAATTCTTGATTTCATGGTTCAGTCTTCAAGCTTTAGTATTTTTCTAGTTTAGAAATAGGTAATCCCTGGTTTAAGACTTGGTTTAATCCTGGTATAATCATTCATGCTTTGTGTTTGAAAGTTGTATTTTCTAGACTGGAACATGACATTCAGTCATATCCATTGTGATCCTGTGATGGGTGCTTTGGGAGTATGTGATCTGCTAGGGCCCTGCCTGGTTTCTGTACCACTGGAGCAGAATCTTGATTCACATTGCTAGCAGAAAGTCAGATTCATTCCTGGACCCAGACCTGCATATTGGGCTGCCCTTTGTCTTTGGTCCTGTTCACATTATTTTTATGCACAGAATTTCAAGTTCGACCCAGGAATTGTAGGGTGTACAGTGGAGGTTAGCTGCAGAGTGTGATGTGGTTGGAGTAAATTGGAAAAATGGTGACTTGCCCTGTTCAGATTGGTAGACCATTCCTCAAGTGAAGGATTCTTTTTTTTCGAAGTTTCGAAGGGTGAAACATTGGAGGAAGTGGAGGATTTGTAGAGTTTGAGGAAGTGTCTGGGGAGGGAGAAGTAAGGGAAGCTGTCCTTACAACCTGCCCCGTAGATATAGATGAGGCTGACAGTTAAAAGCTTGAACCAAAGTGAACAATAACACAAAAATACTTCCTAATGTATTTCATATTAAAATCAATTGGTTTCCAGCTATTGACCTTAACTGATCCGGATTCGTCCCCACAACCCGCCCCTAGCAGCGCCCCTTACACTTCCTGATCTAGGACACAAAAACAAATGAAAATCTCCTTCCCAGTTTTTTTGTCATACCTGTCCGACGCTTTTATGAATATGCATGAGCCCATAAGGAAGGTGGGAGGAGAGGTGGGCGATCCCTGCAAACTAAACGCCGCGCTTGACCCAGTTTATCGGAAAAAGAAATCCATCCGCCGAAAAAGACACACACCTCGAGATATGAAAATTCCCACAACACTCATACTGCATTTGCTTGAGCCAAGTGTGCTAATGAGAAACCCAGATTTCGGCAATAAGTTTAACTCCACAAAGAAAGGTCCTTTTGGTGGGTGTCTTCTCAATGAGCGAGTTAATTGCTGAAGAGAATTAATTAGAAATGTTGACTTGAAAATGCTACATTGATTACTGTAAAATATTCTCAGGAGTTTTGCTCTTGTAATTGCGGCGCGAGCTGGCTGCTGCATCTGATTATGTGGGCTACACTTTTTTAGCCGCGGCTCATCCTCGCCAATATTGATTTTGTAAGCTTTGATGAAGTGAGAGGCTCTTCGGAAAAAATATCAGCAAAATATCTGTGGTTATGCAAAAAAAAAAAAAGAAAAAAAAGAAAAGAGATAACACTGACACATCCCAAAATAGAATTCATATTGTGAGACCTGGAACAACCTGCGCAGAACTACAGTCTGTCCATCACTTCTGAGGTAGGTGGAAGATTTTCTAAATTGAAAGTTAACATCACAAATGCTCTTGAATTTCTTCATCTGTAGCGAGTTGATTTTTGGGGGTAATCATTATAAAACTTTACAGTGCAAATTTGCTTAGTTTTCCAGTATTATTCATTTTGAAGGGATGTGTGGTATTTTATATACTGATATACCAACTCTGTTATTACTAAGTACAATGGTTCCATATTGTTATTTGTTGCACGGGGGCAGTAATTACTGTGACACACATAAAACATAAAGCCTTTTTTAATTTTTGGCTGGTTAATAATGTAATTAATAGCGCCAATATTGACAGTGTTTTCCTTTGCACATGTGTCTACTAATTTAATGCCACATGCTGCTGTTTTAAAGGTTTGTTTTATGAGCAGTTTTAGATATTTGATGCTAAAATAATATCTGGTTTGTTGTTTATTTTTAGTAAAATGTGTGTATTTTATGCGCATACATATTGTTTTGGACTGGTTTTGTTTTATTTTTGATAAACACTAAATCATACCAACCGTAGCACACTACATTATATTAACATTAACTGTATTATAACCTCAGATGAGATGAGGAGTCTGTGCTGGGAGCTAATGATAATGCAAGGAAGGCTGGCTAATGCATTGCAATGGTCAGGAAAATGTGTTTAGGAATAGTTGAAAATAGATTATTAATATGATGTTTTTGTTATTCAGTGAAAATTATCCAATAAATTAGTAATTTTTTCCTAATTGTTAGGGTCAGGGAGGCAAAGGTTGGGGGGCATCAACATGTCCAGTGATAAGATGGGGGTCACTTAGAAAAAGGTTGTTTCTTGCTGCTGTTTTAAAAGGCATTAAATGTGCAGTGGCCAGAACCTTGCGTCTTGTGTCTGTGTCCAGACTGGTGACCACTACATACTGTATCTGACATACTGACATCACATCACATCACTTACACTCTGCAGACATTTGTCTAGGTCCATTACACTCAGAACAGAACAGAACATTCTGATGTTTAAATTCAACCTTTGGGGTCAGCAAGGGATTTTCGTCTACAAAACTGCCACTCACTGGATTTTTTTCTTCTTTTTTTCTTCCAACCATTTCTATAAACCATACTTATGGTCTACAGCAGGAACGGCTGGTGTCACTGGATGGGCTAAGCCCTACCTCTCATTTTCAAAGACAAAACATACTTAGTTCTTATAGTAAATTACTATATCATTATTAATAATCTTATATGTGTTTTATGTGTGATTATAATCTTACATTGTGCTTTCTATTGTTTTTTGTTTTAAAACAAACCTGTGTTGCCACAAAGAACAATAAAAGAGCAATGTCCGGCACATTATCTTTATTATCATTATCATAGTGGAGTGATTGACAGGCGTGAGTCCCTCCCCTGTTCATATGTACAGTATTAGGGCTAGTTTTATTTAGCCCAGAGACCCTGATTTTGGCCAATCACAGAGCATGTTTAGTAGTCTTACTTACAAAGCCTGGCAGCAGTTATGACAATCTGTTGTGAACAAAGTTGTTGATTAATGGTATTCTAGCAGGGGCTCTTAAACTTTTTGGGACCAAGGACCCCCTTATAGTGTCTTCTGCTCCTGATTAGTGACTTGCATGGGGCGTCATAATCATCAGGAGCTTAAAATGTCCTAAAACCTAATATTAGTAAGGTTTATTCACTATAAACATTTATTTTATTGTTCTATTGGTTCCCATGAACATTTATAGATGTTTATATTGATATACCATGACAAAAATATTGATTATATGATATTTTTAAACACTGAAGAAGATCAAATAATGTCTCTGCCTCTGAAGTACGGAAAGATTGGACAAGCCTATCTCGCAACGCTACATTTTTTTTTTTCTAAATCTGAATACTGTTCTGGATGCACACACACACACACACACACACACACACAAAAAAACAATAATTTCTTCCATAGTCCATTACTGACCTCTCCTTTTTTTTTCATCAAAGCCTGACTTTTAAAGTTACCTAGCTTACAGAGTAACAATCTGTGTACTTCACTGTACTTACTGAAGGCAGAAACAACAGTATTGCAAAATTACTGCTGCAAAAATATTTACAATAAAAAGCCCATTATTGGTTAAAAAGGCTCATGTTGCATAATGTATAGGACACAATTCCCCAGTGGCCCATACAGTCAGTTTAACCTGCACATATCCACCGTCTGACCGCAGTAAAGCATCAGCCGCCCTCTGAAACCTCCTCAGAGCTTAGACCGGTCCAACAGGAGGAAGACCAGGGTCTGCTAATGAAACACGACTGACGGAGAGTGAACCGCAGCTCGGAGACATGAAAGGAACAGAGAGGACGAGCTAAAGCCACGCAGAGGAAAGACTGGATCTGCAAAAATCAATGTGGAGAGAAAAAAAAAGAGAGTTGACTGTGTACAGCTTGAAAAGGAGAAACGGGTGGATAGAAGAGGATAGAGGAAGTGGGCTAAAGGTTAAGGGAACTCAGCAGAGATATCGGCTATTTTTGGAGTTCTATAGCAATATGTTTTTGGATTGGATAATGCTAATATACTGTCTGAAAGCTAACGTAGCCACTAGCCAGAAGACTTACTTTTAGATGCATCCATATTCCACAATGTGTCAACAAAAAACTGCTATCATCTACCTCCTAGTGTGCAGTGATTTGCATGTTGATTTTTACACTGGATGCCTTACTATCTATTTATTTGAGATTGGGACCAACACAAAGAGTACACTGGCTTTGTGACTCCTTTAGACAGTGTTAATAGCAAATTTTAGCAAAATTGTGTTTGCTACAACCAGTTTACCTGTCAACAGTTTCAGAAATACGTCTTATGTTTTAAACATGCATTCTGGAAAAAGCAAATACTAAAATTGTTTTGTTGTCATTAAGCTCCGCCCTCTCATTTCACTCTGCCTGATTGGTCAATGCAAATGTTGTCTCCTTGCTAACATCGGCTTTCTTGTTGGGCCTCTTGTCTTCTTAGAAATTTGCTATGTCATATGTGATCTAGATAAGAGAAAGTCAGAAAGTTTTTTTTTTTTTTTTACAGTATTGTATAATAGGGTTTCTACATTTTATATTCAAACTATTTACCCATTTTAAAGCAATTTTTTTAAAAATATTTTGTACTTTTTATTCATTTGTTATTATTACAAACATCTCAAGGATCTCTGCTGCTGAGGTGTATATCAGCTTCAGCTTCAGGTTTCAGTGATGGTCATAGTAGGGATCGTTCTCAAAGCTGCATTCACATCTTCCAGGACACTTGGTACTTCACTCTGTTAAGTAGTGTAGGGGTTGCCTGGTATTCATTTTAGCTATGATCTTATCTCTCAGGTCAGCGTGGTTGTGCTTACTGGGGCTTCCTACCCAATCTGTGGATGGGGAGTTGGTGTTAACTCCCCTCTGACCTTGCCGTAGCATTTGTGTTGTACCTCATCAATTACTCGTCAATCATTCTCTGCATATAACCATTGTGACTAGGGTTACTGGAGTAGTAGCATTCCAACAGAGCCATTTCCATCTTGTTCCAGTAGCCCACTTCTCATCAGGCTGCTCTGGTTCCCCAACACCTGACGAAGACCTTTTTTTGACCGGGCGACGTCTGAGCCGGTATGTCTCGTATTTCTGTGTCTCTCATCATTATATGAGGTAGGCAGTAGTGCAAAGGGTCTTGCCTAAGGACCCACACTGGAAGCTGGATTTCGCCCTGGGCATATATAACTTTTAGTGTCTTCAAACAGTCTAGTTAGAACCATAAAAACCACCTATTTTTAGGTATTTATAGAATGCTGAGCTACTAGTTTTTTTTTAACTATATTCTTTTTTTTTTAGAATATAGAAGAATATAGTTAATTTTTAGACTACGGGGGACAAAATTACACTATGGTGGGGCGCTGTAATTTTCTGAACTGATAGAAGACATTGTGTATAGTGTTGAACCTAAATATTGTATCTTTTGATTTCTCCTATCTAGGAAGTTGGTGACAACCCGAGTTATGCAAAAATGTGTTCAATATCAATTGAACCATAACTGATAGAAATGTAGAATCTTCAAAAACTAAAATACATTTGCTCCAACTTTTGATTTTCACCATGTCTTCCTCCCGTCGGGCCCCTCCCGTCCCGTTCCTGGGAGTGGATGTACCTATCGGCTGCAGCGGTGCTCGGGGGGCTCCCTCAGGGCTGGAGTCCTCATGCTCCGGGCTGTTTGATGTTGAGCCCCTGCCCCGGAGTTCTCCTACCCCATCATCAAACACCTCGGCTGGGTGCGGGGCCAAGGCTGTGGCCCTAATCAAACGCGGCGCCTCGGTGGACCCCTGCACGTACGGCGCAAGAAGGAGAGAGAAAGACTAATTATCTGAACCACCTTCAGAATCACTCACGGATCGGAGCATTGACACAAGCCTCTACTCGCCGGTGTATGAGGAGTTCTGGGAAGAGTTGGAGAGGAGTCTGGAGTTGGTAAAAGTATTCAGGAAGAGATACAAGAACAGGAACAGACAGGGTTTTAGGTGACAGATCAAACATACAAATCTACCAAGGTGCAAGGCCTTATGTGAACCTTGACGATTGGAACTGCAACATTTAGAAGCGATACATTGTCTGGGATAAATTCTTGAGATTGTTTTCTTATTTATATTTTTTACATTGCTGTATTGGGAGGCTGTTATTGGAGCAAGGATTGAGAGGGATAAAACTGTTCGGCGAGTAGTAGGAGGAGGAGGGCAGAGAAAAAGTCCGTCCTTGGAGAGAAGCCCTGGCGCTCGATTTTCTGTTTGCCGCCATTTGTCTTGCGCCGCTAAGAGAGATCAACAGTCCTCGGCACACAGATCAATATTCCCTTAACCCGCACCTAATCTGGACACCGTTTCTTCCAATTTCACCTTCCCTCAAAACGCTTCTATTTTACCCTCCTCTCTACCCATCATTTTTGGCAGCCATTTTTCACGGTCCTGGTCCTGGAGTTTGGCGACGTAGCAGCCGATGATGTTTCCTGAAAAGTGTGTGTGATGGATAAGATGCGCCGGGGAAGATGGGAGGAGGCCCCCAGACGCTAGCCGAGATAGACTAGCTGCCTAATCGGCCGCGTGACATGGCAAATTCGAGCTCGTGTCCCGCCAGGTTCCCCCCCTCCCCCCCCTCCCTTCGGTGACAAATATTTCAGGCGTTATCGCGGTGGCGGTGGTGTGCCGGAGAGACTAAATGGAGGGCTGTCAGTGTGTCAGGTGCAGATGGTGGGAACCGCTGTAATGTTTGTTCTCTGGAGCAGTAACTGTGAAGGAAAGCACTATTAAAGTCATTCTGCTGGATGTTTTGTAGTCACTGCCTTTGGAAAAAAAATGGACTGTTGTGTTTTTGTGTCTCTGGAGTAGAGTCACTCGCATAAAAGTTGGTTACTCCTGTCCTAGCCTATATTTAAATACTGTAACCCTGGTTTACAGCAAAGGGCATTCTTGCAGTATGGCTCTGGAAACCTCTTGTTTGAACACAGTGTTTTTACAGAGATGGATAAACCAATTAAATTATCCCATATCCCATAGGGTACACATGGAATTTTACCAAAGAAAGATGGTAAATAAAAAATAGGCAGTGGTAAAATCGGTACTCAAAATTGTACCTTTTGTACCTTGCACTGTTTTTAACTACAGCAAAAGTAATAAAAATAATAATACGTTGGATTTATATGGCACCTTTCTAGAAACTCAGAGTTGCTTTACAATTAGGTGCACTAGTCCTTCACTCCTCAGTCACACTCAGTGGTGGTGAACTATATCTGGAGCCACAAGGGGTGTGACAAGACACAAATACCAATGAGCTGAGACAAGACATGAGAACAAGACGAGATTTTTACAGTTCTGAAATGAGTATTTTGCACAAATGCAAATTTTTATTTATTCACCTGAAAATCATAAAATGCAAAACTATTTAGGAGCATTTTTAAACTCACCTTGTAATGAATGGTGTTTTTTTTCTGTTATTTGAATTATATGCAGCAGCAGAACATAGACACTGGTAAATGTGCCCCAAACTCAACTGACTCCCTTCTCCTCTGTAAAAAGTGCAAACAGAACCTGATTCTGAGACTGATTTTTACCGTCATGAGAATCTTGTCACACCCCTAGTAGCCACAGCTGCCCTGGGACAGACTGACAGAGACATGGCTGCCCGTCCTGTGCCTACAGCCACCAACCACCACTGAACACACAATCACACTGACACATTCATAAAGGCAAGGTAAGTGAAGTTAGTGTCTTGCTCAAGGAATAGAACAGGATTTGAAGTCCTAACCTTCCAGTTATAGGACGACTGCTTGTCCTCCTGAGCAACTGTTGCCCCAGTAGTACCCAAATTAATTACATTGGCGTAAAGGTAATACACACAAGTACAAATACAGATGCAAATATAAATAATGGTATTACTGATTAAGTATGATGATATGTAGTCCAAAACATACACTACAATTATTTATTCATATCTATAGCTATATTTTTTAAACCAGTGGTACCCAAAGTGGGGTCCGGGGCCCCCTGGGGGTCCACAAAGGTACTACATGGGGGCCCCCAGAGGCTGTCTATATTTAAATTTCAATTTATTATTTTTTATGATTATTATTATTATTATTTAAGACACATGGTTTTGGTTTATAAAAACAGAAAAAGCATACATAGAAAAAACAGGGGGGCCCCCAGAGGCTGTCTATATTTCAATTTTAATTTCAATTTATTATTATTATTATTATTATTATTATTATTATTACTATTATTATTACAGACACATGGTTTTGGTTCATAAAAACAAATAAAACATACAAAAATATAAAAAGTCAATGAAAATATTAAGTACATAAAAAACATTTAAAATTAATTACAGTTGTATACTTGTTTTAAAATATTACTTTAAAACAACTTTTAGTCAATAATCAGTGTTTTTGTAATGTTTTTATAAAAAAAAAACATGGAGCAAAACATGGCAGAGTCTTTTGAATAGAGGGAAGTTTTATCGTTGGGGGTCCGCAAGGGATTTTCGGAAATTTAAGGGGGCCACGACAGTCCTGACTTTGGGAATGGATGTTTTAAACCTATGAAAACCACTGATGATACAACTTATAATATGACCCACCTAAACTGATGATAGATTGAATATTTCTGTACAGTATCGTGACAAAATTCATTCTTTCATCCTCTTTTGCTGGTTCCCTTTAGGGGTATGGGTCGCTATTATGAGCCTTAAGCGGGGTACACCCTTTACAGTGGCCAGTTAGTCACAGGACTGACACAGAGACACACACAGGCAAACAACCATTCACTCTCACATTCATTCACTGGGGGCGGTTTAGTTTGTTTAGTTTAGTTTAGTTTAATTTATTCCAAATTTATGGGCAACAGTGCGTTATGTCTTTGAAAACGTTTTCTCTGAATATAAGTTATGTTTTTTTACAGAAGCGAACAATACAGCAACAAGGGGTCACAAGCCAGTGTACTCTTTGTGCCAGTGAATGATAAGGGTTGTGTCAGGAAGGGCATCTGGCATAAAACCTTTGTCAAACTAAAGCTAATCACTGCACATTAGGAGGGGATTTATTTGCTGTGGCAACCCTTCAAGGAAAAACCTGAAAGATATTGGAGTCTAGAGGGGATGAAAAAACAAATTCACAACAAAAAGGCTAAAATTAACATCCATTCAAATGTGTGGAGGGTGATTTTGCAATATCCTGTTGCAAAAAGTTGCTTTTTTTTTTTGGTTCAGAGACACATTGAGGAGCTTGTACTGGGGAGTGCTACATTCTAGGATTATATTAGCACCCATATTTACTTGAGTACAGATTTTGAGTACATTTAGTTCTTTTAGATCGTATTTGGAGGCATTTTCTTACTCGATGCCCACGAGCCACGTTATCTCCCACTTCTGAAGCCTCTCCTGGAAGTCTTCCCCGTCTTCATTTGTGCCAAGTCATCAGACAAGACAGGTAAGTGCCTCATATCTGCATTTCATCCACGCTTCAAGAACTCTGTGCACATCCTCTCTCTCGCTCTCTCTCTCTGTCCTCCAACAAGCCACGCTGTGATTGGCAGATCCGGAGAACAGAAGCTCTCTTTCATATCTCAGACTGGGAGTGTGTTAGCCCTCCCTCTGGATGGACAAAGCCCTCCCTGTGCACGCTAATGTGGCTCTGAGCCCACTGCCACACACCGACACTGGGACAGGAAGATCATGGCTACAGTTACAACATATGTAAAGAAAAAGACAGAATATATTTTTTATGCTTCTACAGTTGCCCAAAATATATTTTTCTTTAAAGACAGGATGCAGGTTTAGGTGGTGGATAAAAATAACTAGAATTTGCAATACATAATGGCCATAATGATGTCATTTTTGGTGCATATTAAGCCACAAGACAGTGTACTCATGCCAGTCCCAAGCGTGGATAAATGGAGAGGGTTCCTGCACTAGGAGGCAGAAAATTTGCTGTGGAGTCACCAGAAAAGGAAAGCCGAAAGGAAAGAAGATAACAATACAGTACACTCATTCTATATTGTATACAAAAAAAATAAATAAATAAAAAAAAAAAAATTGGCAATTGGCGGTTCGAATCTCACCCAAAGCAAGATACTCTCACCTACTGTTGTTGTGTCTTTGGGCAAGATACTTCAGCCACATTAACAGTCACACTATGTGGCTGGTTGTGACTGGAAGGGCATCCAGCATAATAATCTGCCAAATCACTGTGCAACTGGTTTAATGTGGCCACCCGGAAAATGAAAGAAAAAAAAAAAAAAAACAGCAGCCGAAAGTAAAAAATTAATCTATGTAATATAAAATGTTTTAAAGAAAAGAATATTTACTTTAAATAACTGCAATAATTAGAAGCAAAACTGACATGGCTGAATAAGAAAAAAAACACCAAAAAATTCACAAACGATTAATAAAGCATAACAAAAACTTAATTCAGACTTAAATAAATAAAAAAGATTTTTTTAAAGTTGGTGTTGTGCATTGTGACTTACATTACAAGCACCAAGTCTGCATTTTAACTCAAAGTTAAAATTTTGATTGGTAATTTTGAAAATACAGTAAAAGTATGATTTTCTTCAGATATAACTGACTCTGCTAACAACGTGTGGTTTAACATAATCTTAAATGTATATTGTTAAAGGGAGTAGCAATATCAATACTTGCTTATGTCCATAACCAAATGCATATACCACATTGTCTAATATTTCACTCACTGTAGACAGAAGAGGAGAATATAGGAATGTAAATGGGATCAACTCAAAAAGCAAATTCCTTTAAATTTGGGGTACCTCAGGGGTCAATATTAGGACTTTTACTGTCATTATAGTGTATCATTAGCCCCTGTCCAACGCTTGGGTTGCACTGTAAACTGTAGATGCAAAATAATGCCTGCAAAAATGTCAATAGATTGTTGTGAAAATCAAGATGGCTTCCTAAATTTGTACAGGATTTTCGAGTATTAGTTTCTTCAGGTATATCAGGAATAAGTGCTCCTTCTGAAAAAAAGGTGGTTTCAGGACATCCAAAATTACAACCTACAACTGTCAAACAGCTTGGACACAGATGCCTAAAACTAATAACTAGATTGACAAACAAACTTATGTCCACTCCACAGAACGTCCAGTGGAGGAATGTTGTATCCCACACACAATAGCTTCTTTCTTCACTGGACTGGCACAACAACATGTCAGCCAGGCCTGGTCCCTGTACACGGAGCCCACACGCTCCAGACGCTCGCCGCTTACCGGATTATGTCACAGATGAGATGTTTATGGTCCCGAGTGGGGCTGTGTTTGTGTGCATTATGTCACCACTGCACCAGTCATTGTTACAGACCACATCCGCGCTGAAGGGGAACGCGGATTTGGTTTCATCTGCACGAGAGCCTTAACTAAAAACCGACCTCCCAAGTGCTACAGCCTAAGTACTGCTCTTTTCACAGTGTTATGAGAAGCTAGTGAGTTTGAAGTAGTGTTTTTTTTTGCAATTGAAAGTATGCTGACAAGTATCTATTGTATGAACTAGCCAAAGTTATTGAATTATTCCACATTTAAAACAATAATTATGACCATTTCAATCAATTCTCCTGTCTTCTACCCTCTTACACAGAGCCTTCTCACCGGGGCTAGCAGTCTAAAGCAGAGTCACCCAGACTTCCCCCTCCCCTGACACTTCCTCCAGGCCTTCCTTGCAAAAATATTTAGGTGTTTTCAGGTCCCTGCAGCATGTATTCTGATGTTCTAAGGGCCATCCAGGAGGCATCCAAAGCGTATGTCCATGAATCAAAATGTGGTGGAGCAGCGGCTCTACTCCATCCCTAACCATGTTTATTGTGTTTATTCATTATAAGCCTGCGTAAGTGGAATATGGGAGAAAAAAAAAATAAGATAAAAATAAGCTGAAATTGCAAGAGTTTTTTTTATGACTTGAGATATGTAGCCTTTAATCAGGCTTACTTCCACTTTAATTTTGCGCACTATGATTTAGACAAGGTCTCGCCTGAAGTGCAATAGTGTTGTGTTCAGTCACAGTATGTGGCTGGTTGAGACAGGAAGGGCATCAGGCATAAACAACTCACTGTGCGACTGGTTCGCTGTTGTAACCCTTGAATAATAATAATTATAGCCACTGCAGCATGTCCTGGAATGTTCCAAGGGCTACCCAGGGAGCATCCAAAGCGTATGCCAGTGCCTCAGCTGCTCCTCACAATGTGGTGGAACAGCAGCTCTACTCCGAGCTCCACGCTAGCTGCAATGAGGAGAAAACCCTGGTCAGTTGTTTGTTTTTATTGTTTTTATTCATTATAAAAATAATATAAAAAAACTTTATCAGCCTGGGTGGAATATGACAAAGAAATAAAAGTAACAAAAATCTGCTGAAATTACAAATTTGTTTTTATTGTGTTTATTCATTATAAGCCTGGGTAAGTGGAATATGATAAAAAAAACAAAAACAAAAAAAAGATAAAAAACTGCTGAAATTGCAAGTTTTTTTTTAATGACTTGATATGATATGGAGCCTTTAATCTGGCTAACTCCCGTGTGATTCAGTGCAAGGGCATCTGGCGTGAAAACTTTGCCAAATCACCGTGTGACTGGTTGGCTATGGTGACCCTTGAAAATAAAATGAAATAAAATTAAATTAGACTTTGTAGATTTGAAATGTTTTAGTCCTAGAATGCTAAAAACGTAAAAAAAATAAAATAATTGTTAACAGACAGGCCTATTATAGTCTGAATTACAGTAGGTCTGGTGTCTGCTAATTCACGTACCTAAATCTGTTGATGAACATAAAAAATTGCCAGTGAACACCACTTTCTTGTTACTTGTTAGGACTTACAGTTGTATAACGCCTGATCAAAATACAATGCTTTTTTTCCCTCATCATTAGGTTCCTAGTCACATGATCAATTGTAATTGTAACAGACGGCGCTGTGTTCCCTATATGTGTAACTAATGCAACATAAAGCTCTTGGGAATTCCACCATATTGGACAGACTTCTGCTTTGACATGTGTTCCAAAGGAGAAATAAAGATGTTTTGATGACTGCATATGCCTCCATTATTATTATTATTTTTATTCCTTGCAAAAGTTAGACAAAGGAGTATTGAGGAATATGGAAAAATCGATCTACGCTAGGTTGATTTGTGAATGGATGCTTACTGTACTGCCTGGATTCGGCTCGTATCCCACTTGGCAAAATGACTATTCCAGACTGGTAAATGAAAATAGCAGCAGCAGCAGCAGCAGCAGCAGCAGCAGCAGCCGAAAAGCGCTTGTTCCCTCTCAAGCCAAGCATCTGCTAAGCATTTTAATGGGGATCAATGGAAGGGCAGGGACAGGAGATGGAGAGGTTGATTGGCCGGCCCGTACCCGTGTTTACAGCCAACACAAGCTGCTCGCCACTGGCTCATGCGGCTATCTGAGCACCGGGGGGGATTCGAGCGACGGTGTGTGGCAATACAAAGGCAAATATGGATTTCTTCAGACATTTATCTTCTTCTGCTTATTCCTATTAGAAACCGATGCCAGCAACTGTGGGCCTAAGGTGGGGTACACCCTGGACAATGGCCTGTTCGTTGCAAGGCTCACACACATACATACAGTGAAAGATAACCATTCACTCTCATATTCTGACTATCAAACCCACAATCTTTTTGTTGAGATTTCAGGCAGGAGCGCTAACCACTCTGCTAGGGTGCATAGAGTCATTTTGGAACCAGTATGCAATTACAGAACTACGTATTTTGTCTTCAAATGGTCTGCATGAACATTATAAAACTGGATGTAATATTGGATTGGTAACATTGGAACCATCTGATGAACGCTGATGACTTGGTGCTTTTTTTTGTCCATGCAGGCCTTCAGCTGCTCTTAAATATTTGCTCGCAGTATGGTTTTGATTATTATTATTATTATTATTATTATTATGGGCAGGCAAATATACTAGTTGGTAAGTTCAACATGTGCTCAGCTAATGTCAAAACTACACTTTTTAGAACTTTTTGCTGCTCTCTGTATACTGCACACTTATGGAGCAGCTACAAAAAGTTGCATACAATGACTCCATGAAAATATTACTGAAAGTTCCAAGACACTGTAGTGCAAGTCAAATATTTGTATAACTGTATAATATTATAATCTGTATAACAATAAGTGTGGTGTACGATCTTGTGCAGCTGCTATAAGGCATTTTATTTTTTTCATTCATGAGTCATGAAATTATGTAAATCCATCATACAAGCTTTGGTTTGGCCCAGGATAAGTTCTGTTAGGTTCACATCTAAAATGTGGAGTCACTGGCAATCCTGCCTTTATGTATAATAAAACATATACAATGTATTTTTTTATTATTATTTTATTATTATTTTTCAATTCAATTCAGGTTTATTTGTATAGCCCAGTATCACAACAAGAGTAGCCTCAAAGGGCTTCACAACAGTTGATCAAACATAAACACACAATCAGACAACACAAACAATATCTACACTAAACAGACCCAGGACACTCCTGTCCTTAGACCCTCCTTCTCGGTAAGGAAAAACTCCTAAAAAAACCCAGCTGTGGGAAAAAAGAAGAAACCTTATGGAGCCCAACTGAAGGAGAGATCCTCTCCCAGAACGGACAGACAATGCGTCTAGGACTGTTAGTCCCGTAGTTCATCTATAGGATCATAGATCAGCTCTGTAAGGATTCATCCAGACAGGTGAGTGGGTTGAGGGAGATCCGGGAAATCCCTAGAGGTGAGGCCGGGGGCCCACAGGTCGGGACAGGAGCACAGATGGGGCCAGCTAAGATCCAGTCGTCACTGGGACATCTGCCAGCAGCCAGGCATCTGAAACAGTCCCCACTCCCCCAGAGGGGAGCGGGAGAGAGGGACAATTTTTGTATGGAGCAGATGCCCTGTGTCCTTAATAAAGTTTGAATGAATGAAATGAATGAATGAAAAAGGATTTTTCATTGTAGTGAAGGTAACTGAGAGCGGCTTTATGATAATGTCATGCACTCACACCTTTTTGGTATGGACAGCGTAGCAGTAACTGAAGAAACATCAGAACATCCAAATATTGCACGTTGAGTGTTTACATTTTTATGTACACTACCTGCTGCTGCTACCTGCTCTTATGGATCCCTTTAACGTGGAACTCAGTTTTACCTTAAATAAACTGTTTCAGAGTCTGTATGATGGTTAAATGAGTTGTTGTGGAGTGCAGAACGTGTCCTGCTGAAGTCTCCCCCTGCTGTCTCTGGGCTGAAAATGACTCTTGTAAGTATGAGCGTCTCCAGCCCAGTGTGACAGAAGTCTTGGGTCTCGCAGGAAAGCGGCACATTGTGGTTAGCAAAACAACAAGCTGGAGATGGCTTTATTTCTCGATTTGCATGACCAAATGGCAGAAAAAAATGTCTACAGATACATGGAGGGAAAAACAAAAGTAAAGCCAAGCGAGGGATCATGTAGGAGTCAACTGGGCTTATGAGAATTTACAATAGAGCTTCACTCCGAAATGTAGGGGGCGTTCTAGAGTGGAAAATGAGACAAAAACAGCCAAGAAATGAGAAAAGTTACTGGTTTCCGCTTTAATGTTGGTAAACCACTCAGGCTGCACATGTTTTTAGATGACAAATAATATACCTTTATCATGTGTTCTATAACAACTCCCCACCCCCACACACGTGCACATCTGAAGCCCTATACAAAAGCATTTACAAGGTGATGCTTCCAAATGAATCAGATGAATATTAGCTACAGTCATCATGGGTCATTCTCCCTGCACCCTCCTCTCTTCTTCTTCTTCTTCTTCTTCTTCTTCTGTTCTCTGCTGCGTTTGGCGTTGGGAGGTAATGAGGGAGCGGTATGCGGTGCCATAAACGCAGGGGCTCGCTGTCACTCTGCATAAAGGATGAGGAGGGGGAGACAGTGGAGGGGTCAGGGGGGACAGGGAAGAGCGAGATGGGGAAATGACAAATAGGATCTCGTATGTATGTAATGTAAAGAGCGGAGTCCCAGGTACCTTCTATTATAAGCTTAGTATACTGTACAGCTAAGATGGGTTGTTTATGTGCTATACATAATTTATTGTATAATTAATTTATACATTTTTACCAACAGATGGACAAGATAATATCCAAATAAACACATTTTTGATTGTAGGGTACTGTCACTGCTGCTGAGTATGAAGGGAAGTAAAGAGTGGGAAAAATACGTTAAAGACCAATGGCAGCATCCCACAGTGGCTGCAGTGTAGAGAGGGCCATGTTATACTTTTTTCAGGCTTTCTGAAATAATTTTGGACACTTTTACATTAGTAATTTATGTTTTATAACTTAAAATAATGCATATGTATGGAAAATGTCTTCTTTTGGGGAGCTGTTGCTTTGACTTTGCAGAGAAAGCTTGGTTTAGGTGTCCGATGCCCCCTGCTGGCAGCGGTAAGGAAACAAGCATAAAACACCAGAATATGCCATATTATTAGCAACTATCTACTTATTTCTGAATGGGGATAGCAACAAAAGCCAGTTGTACAAAGACTTACAGTAAAAGTAAAAAGACGAAGAATAAAAAATTAAAAAAAAAACACACACAGGACTGAACAATGTGGACTTCAGCAGAACCAACAGGTGACAAAGGAAAGCACTAAACGCTGTTAATCAGGTCAGAGAAGTTATTAAATTTGCTCTGTATTTACCTGGCACCATCTTGTTTATTTATTTATTTAGTTTTGTTTGTTTGCTTGTTTGTTTGGCCTTTTTCAGGGATTATTACACAGTCTACAGTGCAATAGTGACAGGAAATAATGACGGAGAGACATTTGGCAAAGTGTCAAAACAAAAGAAAAACAAAAAAACAAAATCCAAAACCATCCAAAAATCCAGCAAAAAAATTAAAAAACCAAGAACAGAGGAATAACCTAAAAAAAGAATCCAAAGCCAGAACAAAAACACAAACTTACATAAACCACTGGTGTTGCAGGAGACAGAACAGACTTTGACAATGACACGACAAGAAACCAAGGAGAGCACAGGGGCTGAATCCAAATACTTTAAATTGTACCTCCTACCATCCTAACCCAGCGGTGGGTAAATGCACCAGGAGTACGCAGGTGGGGTGGGGCAGGAAACCCAGGAGGCAGGGCATAAAACAAAAACACAAAGAGATACTAATACTTCAAAATAAAACACAAGGGAAACAACCGTGCAGCTCTACCAACTGAGCTATACGGCAGCGCACATCTTGGTTATTTTTGATAGGAGATGAGGCTCAGGCTTCTTTCTTAATCGGCCCAACACTGACAAAGGTACTTTTTAGCACAAGGCATAAAGTACTTCTTAGTTGTATGAGATGGACCTGGTATTAAGTAGCAAAAACATGGAAGTTAGTGGTTAATTCATTAATTTCAGCCATACTCTAGCCCGTCCCAAGCCTGGATAAATGTGGGATTGCGTTCGGTGTTAAACTTATGCCAACATACCAATGCAAATATTTTACTGTGGAGACCCCTGAGGCAAAAGTAGCAGCCAAAAGGGACTCTTTTATGCAGTATAGTGACGCAAAATACTTCTAGTAAGTTGCACTCATTTGCATAATATTTTTAACATATGGCTCTCAGTGACAAAATTTTGGACACCCCTAACATAGAGGCACGAGACCTGAGCATTTTCATCTCTCAAGAAAGCAACTGGCATTAGCATTAGACTACTCAATAAAACTACCCCAGTTCTGTTTTAGATGTGAAAACAACATTATAACATGGTTTAAAGCTTAAAAAAAAAGTGTATTCATCGACCTTTAACACATCTTCCCTGTAAATCTCAACTTGAATTTTATCCTAATGTCCAATAACGCTACGCAAAGCTCGTAGTCGCTCAGCCATGCATTTAAAACAATACAACATTGTAGCTTTCTCTTTAGACTTGTTTCTATTTCTCTGTTTACCTACACAGTATGTCAGTCTGGAAGAATCCCAACTTCTTCTTTCTCACGCAAACCTCAAAAAAAAAAAAAAAAAAAATCCAGGGATATCATTAGCTGTCATGTTCCGCGGCAGGCATCACAACAGCGCCGGGGATTCGGGGAGCTCACCGCCGCGGCTGGAGGGGGGGAAGTGTTTGCGCGAGCGTGCACAACAAACACCAGCCCGCCCGGGGAGTGTGAGAGTGGATTACAGCAGGTTCACAGAGCGCAAGGGAGGGAGCGTGGAGAGAACTTGGCTCCATAATGGGATTTGTGAGCGCTAGACTCTCCTACGCCGATCGGCACCCACAAACAAGCAGGTTAGCGCTAACAACAGGCCTACAGCAGCAGCTTTGGCTCACATAAAGACATATATACACTCAGAGGCTGTTTTATTAGGCAGGGTTGAATCTCTTTTGCCTTGAAAACAGACTTTTTTGTCATTAATATCATCTCGAACCACTCTGGCTAGCCTCTTCTGACCTGGCATCAACAAGGCATTTTCACCACAGAACTGCAGCTAACTGGATATTTTCTCTTTTTTGGACCTTTGTAAACCTTAGAGTGCAGGATTTCCAATTGCAGGACATTGTTTTCAAGTGTGGCCATATGACTGTGGAATGCAATACCAACTGAGCTAATAATATGGACAAACTTTCACGCATTCTCACGTCTGGTTAAATGGCGTCTTTCAAACCAAAGCTGTTTTCGTAATGTGAGCTGATGGCTGTGTGAATGTAGGTCTGCAGCGAAGTCTTGGAGTAAAGAGGGCCTAAAATGTCAGCAAATACAAAAATCTTTAGATTGAAATTTTACAGATGTAGAAGGCGAAAACCAAAGTGATTCCAGTTGTGGTGGGAGCTCTTGAAACTATAAAGATTGGGTTCTCTGTTACTTCGACTTTGCAGAGAAGGCTTAGATTAGGTGTCTGTTAGGTGCCAACGGTCTGATTTTTTTGTTAGATATTTGCCTTTAGGAACATTAGAAAGTATAGTTAATAATGTTGGATAAAGTTGGAAGAAACTAAAGTGAAAAATGTGCAAAATTCTCTTCATGTGAGATTAATTTCCATTTCAAGATGTGATTCCTTTAAGTGATGATGTGCAAGATTCTTCAATATTTGGACATCTGTGCTGATATCTTCTCAGCTGCAGATGAAACATACTTTACAGCCTGCCAATCAAATGGTGTATGTAAAAAGGTGCGCTTGGTGTAATGAAGGATAAGACCAGATGCAATTGTGACATAAAATTATGATTTATTTTTGTCAAATGCCTAGAATCCGACTAAGTTGCTTCGGATGTGAGGTTGGGAATACCCTGGATAATAGTGCTCAATTTCATCAGGGTCAAAAAATTACTCACTAAGCTATCTCGTCTCATCTGACTATTCTTTTCCAACCTCTGTCAACAACAACAAGGCATTCTTCTTCTTTTCTATCTTCTTCTTCTTTTTTGCTGTAAACCCTAGAGTGGTTTACAGTAACTATGAAAATGTTGGAGGCAATTAATGGAAGAAAAACATTATGACCTCTGTACAGATAAATTGATCAATCTAACTGTGGAGGAGTAGCTCAGTTAGTAGAGCAATTCACCCACTCCAAATCCTACTTCTGGCATTGCATACTGCCGTTGTGTCCTTGGGCAAGAAAACACTTCACCCACTTTGTCTGTGTGAGATTGTGTGTTTGGTGAGGGTCAGAAAATTGGCGCAAAATGGCAGTCACATCGCTGTCACTCTGTCCCAGGGCAGCTGTGGTTTACAGAAATAGTTTACCACCACAGAGTCTGACTGAGGAGTGAATGATTGGTGTTGTTATTATTATTAAACTGCCCATTGTGAGACTGAAAGTGAATTGCTATTGTCCAGCTCACGCCCAAAGTATCTGGGACAGTCTCCACCCCCTGCACCTCATAACAGAACACAATAATTCTTGATACTTTGTCATGAAACCATTGCAATCTTCCCCAACCATACGGAGCCCAGTGTATTATGACAACATTATCTTCTTCTCCACTCTGCCTTTTGTTCTTGTTTACACTGAGAGCCCCCTACTGGCTGAACCATACTGCTCATACTGTGCGCTACCTCACAGCCTCTCTATGCTTCACGTTTCAACAATATCTCTCTCATCTGACAAAGCTGTCGAGTGGGGGCCTTTCGCCGCCTGCTGCGCGACACTATCTGCCATCTTGGCTCGGCTCTTTAAGTGTCTTTGCGGCGGCCCGGTGTCGCTGTCAGCACTCACAAACCTCACTCCTCACACGGACCATTCTCCCACGCCTTCTTCTCGCCTTATCTCGGGGGTTTCTCCAACATGGCCGCCGAAATCAGATCTATACGGTTGAAGGCCCGGCTTGTCTGTAACCCACATCTGCTGGAGTTTTTTTTTTTTTTTTTTCTCCGTTGCTTGTTTGATTGTTCTTCTCGTTACAAGGTCCCTGGAGCGCGGCCAATCAGCAGGCCCCGACCGGAGCTGTCAAAGCCAATTCTGCCAATGGCGGGTGCTGAAAGCTGGCACGGTGGAAGTGGAGGAAAAGCCGTGCGATGCTTGTCACATAACTCCTCGGTTGTGGGTGAGTGAGAGGAGGGGGGTTGTGCGAGGGGGGTGTAGGCGAGATCTTTGTTCAGTAACACTCGCAGAGCCACGTCAAGACAAGAGCAGTTACTGGCTCCCAGATCACTGCAGACAGGAAATGGACATTGCGTCTTTGGCACCGAAGCAGACTGTAACTTGTTCAGTTCAACTAACAAGGTTTTTTTTTAAATTTCAGAGCAGTTTAGAACATGGTTTAAAATAATTTTCCATTAGGGCTGCAACTAATGATTATTTCAATAATCAAGTAGCCTGTTTTTTTTTTTTTTTTTTATCAATAAATAATCCAATTGTGAATAAAAATCTGTGATGACCCTGGTGGCCTAACAATGACAAGTTGTGTTCTATAGTTACCATTCAAAATTACAATCACATTGTTTTTACAAAATTTGACCTTTTTTTTTTTTTTTTAAATCAGGGGTTCTCAAAGTTTTTGGGGCCAGGGACTTTTTATATTGTTCTCTGCTCCCAACCAACATGACTTGCGTGGTGGGTCACAATCATTTCAGGATCTTTAAATGTCCTAAACCAAATGTTGGCTAAATAAGAGTTATTTTATTGGGTGGTTCCAATTAACATTTATTAATATTTAAAATTATATGCCATAACAAAATAATTTTTTTTAAATTATTATCAGTTAATTACTTTTTCTTTCATGGACCCCCCAATCTATGCTCCAAGGACCCCTGGTTGTCCCAGTTTGAGAATGGTGGTTTTAAATCAAAAACACTAAATGTATTTTATTTTACTGTTTCTGTTACTTTACTGCTCTGTCTTAAAAATAAAACCTCTTCTCTGAGCTCATGGCATGTTCCAGAGCCTATGATTACCCCAAATAATGATTACTCAATTAGATTAGTTGATTATTTTAATAATTGAATACTCTGATTAGTTGTTGAAGCCCCACTATCAAGCAAGCTTAAAACTCAGTAGCAATTAAACCAAGGGAAAATGTTGTTATCAATTTCACCATATGGCACTAAAACTGAAGCACATTTTGGTTGGGCATTTGGCAAAAACAGCAACCAAAAGACACATTTTTTTTTTTTTTTATGTTTATTGAGTTTCTAGAAATTTTGCACAGCTCTGGAAAAAGCAACTCTCTAAATTTAATGTTCAGAAGAATGAACTGTGAGATTAGTGAGTTGACAAACTCAAATGAAAATGAAAATCCATTGTGTCAGGCTCGAGCTTATCTGTTCAGGAGTCCAAACCAGTGGTGGTTTGCCCAATGATGTGGCAGCGCTGTCACTACAACAAGCACTTTTAGCAATACTTTTTAACAACATGGCGACACTGAAAAATGTTATGTATGCTTCCATGCATTTACAAAATTTTTATTACATTGTTTTACCTTTGTTCTGCAAAAATGACTTTTTGGGGGCTTTTTACCATTGGTTGGACCAGACTGTCCTACTTCACAAGCAGGACAGTCTGGTTCCTCTGTCAGGGCAGCGCATTTCTCTGGATCAATTTGGAAATGGCCAATCACAGCCGTTTATCTGCAGCGCATCTTACAAAAGCGGAAGAGCTAACTAAGGTAGCGCTAGCTGCCGAGCTAATTTAATAACTTCTCTGATCTGATTGTCGGTGTTTTATGCTTTTCTTCATCACCTGTTGGTTCTATTCGTGTTAATGTTCAGTCCTCTGTGGGATTTTTTTATTCGTCTTGTTGCAGCAGGAATCCATGTTTGTTTGGGTCAGCAGTGCACAGCTCATGTCCCGCCCTTCATTTCTCTGATTGGTTACTCCGCCATCATTGTTCCACCTCAGAAACAAAAGGTTACCAAAGGGTTACCAGACTAATTTCTTTGTATAGAATAGGAACAGAGTTTGTCTGGCAGGCCAGGCTATAATGTTCCCTCATCAAAAACATACCTGGAGTTGTGTTTTGCTTCATTCACGCCTGAGCGTTCTGAGTTTCTGAGGCCTCAGAACGCTTGGCTGCACAAACCTCTGTCTCTCCCACAAACCCCCGCCCACTCCAGGAAGCACTGACCAATCAACAAGCCCTCTACATCCAGTCTGCTCTCTCTTTATCTAAAAAACGGTGTACAGCTCTGTTTATTATATGAAATCCACAACTTTGTCATTGGACACATTGCAGTGATGACATGTGCCTACTCAGGTTTAGCCAAACCAAACTGTGCTGAACTAACCCCAATTGTATTGTGGGAATGAGTCTTATTTGTATTAAGTGGATGGGAGTTTCTAATATCAGTTCCCAATTTCAAAAAAAGTAAAAGATAAAAAAATGGATGTCCACGGTACGTTTACAATTTTGAGGTAGCTTCTTGGTCTGGGAGAGAAATGTTGTTTTAGTCTGATGGGTTTTATGATGACTTTGTAGATCTTTGTTGGTGTGCTGGCCTATAGCCTGCAATGGGTTAAAAAGATGGCAGACTTTTCCTACAGTCACACAAACCAATTCAAATCATTCCAATTTTACTCCAGTGTTTTAATGCAGGGACTTGGCAGACTTCACTAACAAATGTCATAGACGCTAATGCTCACTGTAAGCTAATCCGCACACATAAGCTAGCTATTATCACAATGACACACTCAGACAAGCCTGGCATTTGTACGGCACACGTCGGAGGTGGACATCTTCCCATTTCTGTATTTCCTTTCGCTTTTTTTTTTTTGTAGAGCTGGGCTGAATCATCGCCTCTTATTCCTTTTTCTCAGCGCAGGGGGGGGAAATCATATTAAGTGGAGCGCCACGTTTGGCTCACACCAGTCGCGTCTTAATAGCTGTAATTTGGAGAGAGGAGAAAAGGAGGGCAAAAGAATGGAGAAGAAAGCTTGGATCGCAACACTAATTCCAGTCAACAAAAACGCCCCACTGAAATCCCACCACAGTCATTTGCATTCAAATATCCCACAGCTAAATATGTAAAGACAAAATAGTGGCGGAGTATTTATCCGGCGTCTCCCGTCAGCAGCTGTGTGTGGATGACCTCGTGGTGCTGTGGGGAAGACCTCCCACACCAAGACCTCTGCACACATCTGTAAGAAGGGAAAAGGCCGTGTGCAAATGGAACACAATGGGCGCAGACTGGCTCATTTAGTAAAATAACATATCTGAGGAAATGATAATGATTTGTGTGTTTTAACAAATGTATCAGTAAGAATGGTTGAGTAAATTTGTCTTCTTGTATGCAGCCACAATTTAGCACAATATATAGTGGCATGAGTGGTTCCAATATATGCACTTACTGCTTTACAATTGAATTTAGTTTTACCTTTGATTATAGATATTTTCAGCAGTGTTAGAGTGGAGTCACCAGTTCTCAAAGACATATTCAACTTTTTCAAGCTTTTATAAATAAACTAGCATCAGTATTTCATGTATGCATTGAAAACGTCTTTATTTGGGGAGCTGTGACTCGGTCACGCCCTGTTGGCCCTGCCTACTTCACTCCATCAGCTCCCGCTCCATTGTAACCCCCACACTTTATAGCAGGGCTGCTGCAGTGTAGAACCACAGGGCCTCTCAAAAAATAAGTCTAAGTTAGGGCTGAATGATACTCGCCACATGATGCATTTGGGTGTAGTATAAATGTAGTAAAACATGAATATGTGTGTTAATGTATGCATTTGTGTTTACCTATGAAAATTAACCATTTTGATTTATAGGTTTTGATTTAACAACACAATGCACAGGTGTTTTTTTTATGTTATAGACAACACAAAGACCTGAATGTATAGGGAATCGCAATAGTGACAGATATTTTGTGGAGAAAAATACTGCACATTGGAATATTTTCACTGTAAATCTATGATGATTGATGTTAAATTGATAATTGTTCTGTAATGTTTTTATTATGCACTGAAATTTAATAAAATATATGACTATTTTCCCCCAGTAACTGTGCATGTCAGATAGGAGAAGGGTAACGGTTGTCAACATATCCACTGGTTAAAAAGGGGGTCACTTGGAAAGAAGTTTGGGAACCACAGTTGTAGGGTATAGAAAAACAAAATGGTTGAAAAAATGGCTAATTAGCATGGCAATTGGCAACACTGACTAGCAGATTGATGGTGGTTTAAGCTCTGAAATGATTACAACAAGTCCGGTGAGGGTGTATGAGCTTTAGAAATGTGCAGGAGCTCTACCTGGTTTCATGTGTCCACATAGAGCTGTGAGCCTGAGCGTTTTCAGCTCTTGAGAAGGGCAGCGCCTCAGCATTACTCAAACATGCGAATGAGACAACATTCAACTTTAGGTTTGTTTTTGATGAGGGAGCAACATTATAACTTAACTCCAAAAAAAAAAAAAAAGTCAGTTTAGCAGAATAGGGGACCTTTCAGCATTGTTACCTATAAACTAAAACAGCACTATGTAACTGCAAATTCAGGCACAAACATAAACTTTATATTTTGTTTTTTATTTTTGAGCGCAGTATCTACAACCAATTAAAAAGCTAGTAAGGTGCTAAAATGAGTAATTGATCAGTGATATCAAATATTTTAAATAGACTTTGTGTGGTTCATTCAGGTTTGATTTCTACTGTTTAATACACTGTTTTATTTATAGCACACATATTAACATAATCAGCTTTAGCAGCTAAGGTTGAATAGCAAAAATGAATAAAAATTAAGCAAAATTCTTGCTTTGACACCACTGGCATCTATACCTTACATTTGTTACTGACACCAACTTATGTATGAGTGAGTTGTAGACTACAATTCAACTCTATCCCATTTTAGATCCATAGTGGGAAAGAATCCAGTGACCTTTGACCTGTTGCACGTATTACCATATGCATCAGAGAGGACAACCCACATTTTCTATACAGTACAATCCAAAACATGCTGCTACAAAAAAAAAGATGAAAGTATATTTGGTTATTGGAAGCTGTTGTTTAGGTTTTCTTTGTGCCTAAAGTCGTATTATTGTTCTGTTAAATACCTGTTTACCTGGCAAGACACGAAATCCTAAAACCTAATCTCTAATTCCAAGATTTAGCATTGACTTTGATTCCTGGCATCCTCTGTACCTTCCTATATCTGATCTCATCTCTCTGGGTATAATGCAGCGATTTTACGGCGATTTCCGTGCCTGCCGAATCTGTGGAATTATCCATGTTAATGCTTCTTTCTGATGCTTCCTATCTTCCCGATAATAGCGTTATCTAATCCGGCGTTTGCACCTCTCGCCGTTGCACGAGTGATCCTCATAATTCCACTAACTAATGCACCAGTGGGCTCCCCCTCGCTCTCCCAGCTGCTCCACTGCACTCAGCTGCACCTCTCCTGACCTGGAGCCCTCCAGGAGCACCCGCGATCAATATCCGGCCCCTGCTCAAGCACCGCATATGAGGCGCAAAATATCAAGTCTTACCAGTGTGGTTGTAAAATTTGGTAAAAGAAAAATATTGGAATTTGTCAGTTAGGTCAGTAAGGTTATGCCAGGATGTTTAAAATGCATGTTACAATCCAGTTCTCATGTGATTCTGAATTCATATACAGCCAATTTAAAACTTCATTGTGTAGTATGAACCATACATTCTTTTACTGCTGTTCCTTCAAGTGCCCTGAGCTGAAAAAATGAGCTCAAACTAGTGGACATGTATTAACTAAACTGCCATTTTTTAATGATGTTGTTGATGGTGGCCCACTAACCACAAAGTTGGCGGATCTCTTACCGCACACACTATGCGGCTGGTTGTGGCAGGAAGGGCATACAGCGTAAAAAATGTGCCAAAACGATATAAAACTGGCCAACAAAAGATTAAAAATAGTCTTTTGTATCCCCTCATTATCAAATCTGCCTCACCCTAGTCTCAAAATGAAACAAATATACAGCCAATCTTGGCCCTCAGCCAGATAAAGTTGGTCCCTGTCAACTTTTTAGCTGATATCCACGTTTACTAATTGATATTATTTGACAGCATTTAACTCAGTACAGCTGTCAGTGAGACCCTATTTGCAAAGCATACAGCTCTCTGTCATGGTTTCATGGATTGCCTCCAACCAATAAATAGCAAGCATTCTATCATGTGATCTCCTTCTGCCTCTATATGGGGTGGTGCGGTTGGAGTGAGGATTTTTATTTATTTCTAAGGTATTTATTTATTGATTTATACATTTTGTATACATAATTGAACATGCTAATATATGTTCATTTAAAGCTGCCAAGGAACCATGACAGAGAACTGTATGTCCATTCATGTAGCCATTCACCTGGAGGTTCAAAAATTATTTGGCCCGATTGCAATCAAACTTACCGACCCCTGGTATAGATTATGAGATTAGAATTTGACCTCAGCACTGTCCTGACTGTTACTCCTCTAGCCTGGTCAGCCATTAATAATTCAAAATTCCCAATAAAATATCTGGTGTTAGTTTTAGTTGGAACATCAGAGGAGAATAGATGCAGATTAAACTGCTACTGCTACTTTCAGTGCACTTGGATATGCACAGGGCAGTAGGGCAAGCCTCTAGACAGCTTTTTACTTGTAAGCACTTTCTTTTTTTGTGTATTTTTCTAACCTGACACAATTTATACACATTTCACAACATGACATTAACAACAACATTAGTTTTATTGTTTGCTTTACACATTAGAACAGACATGTCCAAAGTCCGGCCCGGGGGCCATTTGTGGCACGGGTTAAAATTTCAGATGGCCCTCAGCCTCTGTGACAAAATGTATGACTAATGGCCCACCAGCACTTTCATGCAGTGTTTCCATAGCTTTGTGTGTACATTTGTATAACAGTCAGAGCAAGATTTGTATGTTTTGAACTATTAGAAACATTAATATCAGGTTAAAAAATACACAGAGAATGTTTTTTATGCTCAAGATGTTATTTTGTTGCAATTGGTTTTAGATTTTGTCATCAAATAAGATAAATTATAATTATTTGACTTTTGAAAAGAAAAAACTGTGTGCATTCAATTTATCCTGTATGTGTGTACAGTTCCTAGAAAAAGTCAGGAGGGAATGTCGGCCCTTGGACCTTTGCACATCTTCAAAGCTGGCCCGCTTTGAAAAAAGTCTGGACACCCCTGCATTAGAAACTGACTTGCACTTTTTGGTATATACTGTAGAGCAGGGGTGGTATAATAATATAATACTTTTAACATCAAGGTAAAAAGCACAGGTAATTGCTTCATATTTGTGTGAGATGGACCTAGCATTAAGAAAGAAAAAAAAGATAAAAACAATGATGAAAAAAAACAGCTAAAAATCATCATCATCATCATCATAATCATAATACTATGTGACAGCCCTAAGCCAGGATAAATGTAGAAGTTTACATCAGTAAACATCACTAATGTTCATTTACAGTACCCATTTTTTTTTACACATTTAGCTTTTAATACATACCAAGGCCATTAGATTGATAGATAGACATATGGGGTCACAAGCCAATATACTCTTTGTGCTGGTCCCAAGCCTAGATAAATGAAGATTGTGGTATAAATCTTTGCCAATTTCAATTATGATGATGATTTGCTATGGCGAGGATCAAGAGCAGCTGAAACTGGCTTTCTATTAATCAATTTGTAATGTTATATATATATCCATATTTAGGACTGTCAAAATTATTCACTTTAAGGCTGTGTGATAATATTTTGCTGGAACATACATACTCGCAATGTGTTAAAAAGCTCACACTCCACTGACTATTTTGAAATGTTTGCAGATTTAGACCCCCCAAAATTCCGCTCTGACATGTAAACATGCCTACAGCTACAGATGTCGGCCATTTTGGCTGGAAGCATTTCTCTGTAAACAGCACCTTAGACTAAAAAAGCTTAAATGTCGACATTAGCAACATTTTTCCACCTTAGGATATAATAAATCAGTGCCGCTTGGATTCAGGAGTAAATCTCTTGCCGTGCATCAGAACATGTCAACCACATTCACATACCCAATTTAAAAGAGAAACATTCGGAGTCCAACTTACGCCTTCCAAAAAGAACATTTGATGCTGCTAGCTGCTACAGAGGTCTGATTATAGCACGCGTTTATGCATAAAGTCGGTATTTTCTGCATCCCGTAACCTGGGCTTCCCGGCCTTTACCACCCACTTGTAGCATTTGCACGGTGGCTGCAGTAATCCTTGGCGTCCCCCGCGCTGTGGTCGGCTGTGCAAACACCAACACTCGGACAAGGGCTGGCTCTCATTCTGCAGCTGAGGTGAGGGGAGGTGAGGAACATGGAGGTCAGCTAGTAGAAATATTACCGTTAGCATTAGCAAGATGCAGCATGCTATTTAATGTGTTAAGTAAGCAGTGAGGATTTAAATGCATGCTGGTTTCCAATACTAGTTTGTTTTTATCACATCAATTCAAATTCTTGTAGCTGCATCAAGTGACCGAACCTGGAAAAAGCCACTGACATAACGTAACAAGTTAGCATGTAAAATATGGAATGTCTCCCATTGAAAATGTTTGTAAAAGGGAGGGACAAACTGCAACAATAGTAAAACAATATAATCAAAACATGTTGTTGGTTTTTGTCAAATTTATAGCAGCATATGTTACGTGTTTCTGAGTCACCGTGCTGATAACAAGTATTCCTAAAAGTGCGCGTTTCTGTCGGCGAAGCTAAAACACTCCCACACGTGACTATTGGCCCCGCACCGAACAAATCGGTGAGAGCCTGACAGGATGGATTTTCCAACTAAGTTTATAAAAATCAACACATCATGTTACAATCCAGCTTAATGAACAAATTAACAAATGACCAGGTAAAAACCATTGTTCAGTAATGTAGCTCGATCTTCAGTCAGTACCAACATATAACATAATTAACATGAAAAGTAACAAATTGACTTCATAAAATGAAGTTTAAAACGTCTGACTGGCCAGGTTTTATGCAAAGCGTACCAAGAACTCGTCATCTAATTGAGGCAGTAATCAGCAATGTGAGATATGAAGACTGCCTTCTCCCCAGACACTTTCTCCAGTCTATCCTCACCTTTACATGAGCTATATTAAACAAAATCCTCTTTTTTGCCCTCACTACCATGTTAAAATGTTGTTCTCTCATCAAAAACATACCTGGAGTTGTGTTTTGTTTTATTCACACCTATTTGAGTAATACTGTATTCTCTGGTATGGAATTTCTGAGGCCTCAGAACTCCCAGTTCCATGAACCCCCACCTCTCCCACGAACCCCCACCCACTCCAGGAAGCGCTGACCAATTAACAAGCTCTTTACATCCAGTCTGCTCTCATTCATGTATCAAAAAAAAAAAAAAGAAAAAAGGTGTGCAGCTCTGTTTCTACTTATTCCTCACAGATATTTTTTTTTTATTTTGTAGTAAAATGACACCATACAAAAAGTTTAAAGGAAGTAAACAGCTTTTTTTTTTTAAATAATCATCAAGAGTGTCCTCCTCTCCTGTTTCTTTACGGCAGTAGAAGAGTATATATTGGAAACACTTTCTTTCAGTCTGATAAAGTTTTTAAAGTTGTAAAATGTTCTGTAGGTGACCAAGATTTGTTTAAAAATATAAATAAAGCCTAATATACATAGGCCCTTTAACTAAAGAGTTGCACCAAAAAAGCACTATTTACCAGGAATATTCAATATAAAAAGACATCTTTTTAATTTTATTTTTTTTTTTTTGCACATTGCTCTCGCTGTTAGTGAGGTGGTTGGTTCGCCCACATTTGGTGCAGAAAGTCAGGGATTCCATCAGGAAGAGCATGTGTTGTAAAAACCAGCCAAAGTACCAATGCAATTGATTCAGTGTAGCAACCCATGAGGGAGTAGGAGCAGCCAGAAGGGACTTTCACCACCTGCAGCCTGGAACTTAGCAGTGCAGTATCATATAGAACAGTGTTTCAGGGTAGAGGGAGCTTTAGGGCTACATGACCACTTTGCAAGGGGTACTATTTTATTTATTTCCAAGATGAAAAATATTTGCGATATTTTTATGCCTCATTGACATATAAATAGGAGTTAAAACTGTTTAAGTGTAACGGCTTGTTTGTAAGGGGAGTTATTCAAATTACATATTTTTTTTCTTTGCATTTAAAAGTGCTATGAGCAGTATATATTTTTCATATTTCATAAAAATTACCCACATGTATCCCAAGATATGAGGTAAACATGTTTAAATCAAGTATTAGTTTTACTGACAAACAATGGTACAGTTGAGTTATTAACAATTAAAAGTATGTTTTACATAATGGCCAAGTTGTTTTTGTTTACATTTTTTGTTTTGGTTCTAAAAGTGCATTGCTGATCGTCCAATCAGAAAAGACATCATTATTTTGATTTAGACTGCAGTACCATTTTCAAACCAGTATGAGCGCATGCTGCTTACAGTGCCTTTAAATTGATTGTTTTTATTTTTTTAATAATGGTTTTGATTTGAAGATGAATAGTTAAACTTTCTAAGTTTATTTAGAAAATAAAATATACAGTAAAATAAGTAAATGTAATGGGGGTTATATTGTTATATTTTTATTAGATTTTTTTATTTATTTTAAATTCAGGTAGATTGTTATTTATTTCATTTCAAATTGGAGTATGATGGAAAATGCAGAAGAAATTGTATTCACAATAAAGTAACAAACAATTATTGCACTAATAAACAGAGATGTTTTATATGACCATTTTTTGAAAAATGCATACAAGTGATGATGTGACATAAATCCCAGGGTACACAAAACAGAAAATGTTAGGAACCACTGGTATAGAACATACAAGTTGTTGTTTTTTTTGTTTTTTTTAGGGGGGTCAGTCTAGTATGAACATTTGTGGAAGCTGGTCTAAATTATTTGTGTTAAATTGTTAGTTTCAAGTGGACACAATCCATTTTTAAACATCAACTCTTCACTTTTGCATTCAGATTCATCTTGTAGATTGTGGGTGGCTGTTTCTGCAGACCTAATCCTCCATCTGTATGTACCAGCGATGATCTCTGATACCGACTGCTGCTAAATCCATTGGAGAGACATCCCTTCAATACAAAAAGGCCTCTATAGTCACAGGACGCCTTGGGGACCACATGGAGAAATCCTTGCACGCTGCCAACCCCAGATTCATGGCCATGCGTGTTTGGCTTGCCATTTCCTGGTGCAGCACTTGCTATTTTATTTGGCCCGGACCAGTCTTAAGGATAGGGGACGGTTGTGTTCCCCCCCGCTGCTTAGATGGGGAGAGTTTCCTTGCTTACTTTTCCTCCGCTCCCCGGGAGGAGAAAGTTGAAAAGAAACTGGAAAGCGGCCATATTTGAGTTATTAGTCAAAAAGAAAGTTGGAGTTTGAAGGTGGTCGCAGTCTTATGCTTACTGATTGCTTTTTACGCTGTTGACCTTTGAACCCAGGCCATGAAGTTGAGCAGTGGTTTCTAACATATACAGAAAAGCATTTAGTTTTAGTTTTTGGGTGTCTCATAAGCTTTGTGTGACAGGTAGACTGTCCAGCGCTGGTCACAAAATCCCATTAATCTAGAAAGGGTTCACCCCTAAAGCATAATGACAAGGCAGCTAACGTCATGAAGCTGGATTTATGCCCAATTTCCAATGAATCTGTGCGTTATATGTCCTGTACGACTTCTGTAAAAAATCAACACCATTCTCGTCAATGTGTGAGTGGCTGTGTTGAAGAACGTGTCTCTGTTCAGTTCTCTGGCAAAAATATGCAAGGAGTCCATTGTTGACGGATGCAGGGTTGGCAGGTCTGAAAGTAAAAATCGGCCTCACAGCAATATGAAAAAAACCCCCTGCAGAACAGCAGGCAGTAAGCATGCAGTGTACAAAAAATTGAGTTATAAACAAGGCTATGCTAATTAATTATGAACATTTGCAACAGTGAGTACTACAAAGCGTTTTGGTCTTGGTAGGAAAAAATCTGAGTTCAGTGATGGTACTATGTTTTTGAGCGTTTAAGTGGACATTTTAGACTAAGATAGGAAATGCAGGTAGTTGCATCAAATGTACATGATGTTTTTAAGACCTGTTTAAACATATTTAAGACCTAATACTCTGCATCTCACCCAATTTAAGACTTTTTAGGCCTTAAATTCCAATTTTTTAAGACTTTTTTTTATTATTATTTGTTTCGATCATGTTCACAATTATTTGTAGCTATGTTTCAAGACAAACAATTTTCCATCCATTCGTTACATAATCAAAAAGGAACAGAAAGAAGAAAATCTTACAATACCTGCCCCTTTCTCCAAACCACGCAAACAAACATACAGGATGGTCTGAGAAAAAAAAAAAAACAACAACTATACAGATATTGTAATAACATCACATTGCATGCTCACAACAAACTCTACAATATATACATACATACACATATACACATATACTTTACAATCAATGACAGGATTATTCTTCCATGAAATAATTATTTAGGCAATTCATATGATTTGATTACAGTCTTTTGAATTGAAAAACACTTGATGAGTTTTTTAAATTATTTTCCAGTGAGTTTCCAGTGACTTTTTAAGACCCAGTAGAAACCCTGACAAACTCCTGTGTGACTAAAAGAAACTTAGCTAACAGTAATAAACTTAAGAAGACAGTTTGAGCTTTTACCAAAGAATAGGAAAGAATAGGAATAAACCATTTACTGTATAATGCTGAACTATTACATTAAACTTGACTTCTTCTTCTTAGTGCAATCACCAATTATTACAACTAATTGCTGAGTCTGTGAACAGAAATGTTAACACTTCAAATATTCAAAGTGAACGCTCACCAAAGTTAGAAAAAACATCATCCCAACTCAAAAAACTGGGAACATCTGACACTGACATGAATGCAGACCTCGACGCTTCCACAGAAAACCGCTTCCATTCAGCTGACACCAGAAAACCAATTCAACTCCTTCAATCTACACAAGTCTCCCATATGCAATATTTACCCACAATGCTTTCTATAGTGGCTTTGGACGGCAGCTGAAAGAAATTGCAGGGTGACGGACAAAACTATCTTGGAAGGCGCTCTGAAGGAGGGCTGTGTTTTCAGCTGGAATTACAAGGCGAGAGCCAAACACATTTTCACATTAAATTCAGGTGTTTATTTGCTCTGGGGCCCTCAAAGTGTGTGTAATTTGTGCGCTCTTCAGCCCGCGGGACATTCACAATGATAGCGGGGCTGAATTCCCTCCAGGTGGATGTATGGAGGAGAGACAAACACGATGGCACCTGGCTCTACAGCACACCTGCCTCTGTTAGAGCTGCTGTGGGGCTAATGATGTGGGTTTTTAAGCATGGTTGAACAGTGCAAGTACGGATTTCGGACCGGAGTGGTCTGACGAAGAAAAATTCCAGGAAACAAAACAAGATTGATGAGGTTTTTGGAAACATGCCACTTTATGCCTGCGAAGATTTTCAAACATCGTCACGGGTTCGTTCTGATCATTTTAGCGCTTAAATTTCCATCACTACGAAGCATTAGCTCATTTATCTATCTGTTAGTTTCATGTTGCCAATAGCCATGCTAATTAGCCATTTTATGAAGTGTCCAGTCCCCACCATTGCCAGCAGGGGCTCATAATCCAAGTCAAAGTAACAGCTCTCCAAAAGAAGAGGTTTTCAACATATACATTATTTTTAGGGATCCACCGATACCACTTTTTTTCAAACCGATACGAGTACGAGTACTTCCATTTGAGTACTCGCCGATACCGAGTACCGATACAAGTACTTATATAGGGGTTACTTTATAGTTTATGCATTTACACTACTATATCTCATATATCCCATACCGTGTCGTCTTTTTGCCGTCTATCCCCGCTCTGCGATGCTAAGTTATTTTTACAACAGAGTGGTTTGAACACAGCTAACCACGGCTAAAATTTGCTCAACATGGACATGTTATACCTCATTTTAAAGCTTAGATTCTCCTCTATTCAGTCGCTAAAATAATTTTAAAGACAGATTGAGCATCTGCGCATAACCAGCGGAGATTCGCCAAGACTTACAGCAGCTAACACAGCAGCTAACACAATTAGCAACAGTACTTCTTATGTTTTATCAGACAACAACTGCTTCACACTCCGCGCTTATATCATTTTCGGGACAACTAGGACAACAAAAGGACAACTGCTTAAGTTTCAGGACTCACGTATGATTTGGGATAAGTCTGGCTGAGCAGAATGTAGAGCCAGCTTTGCTTTTATCTCCATACAGTTCACTTTGAAATCCTTCCACTCGGTTCTCACTGCTCAGCTGAGAGGGGAAGGTCACGTGACAGCGCTGTAAAGTGGTATCGGTTGTTGGTATCGGCCACTTTTATGAATACGAGTATGAGTACTTGGACATGGTATCGTTACCAATACCCAATACTGGTATCGGTATCGGTGCATCCCTAATTATTTTAAATCATAAAACGTGAAATACTAACTCAAAGGTGTCTAAAATTATTTTATAAAGCCTAAAAAAAGCTTTGTTGTATTTATTTAGAGAGATATATTTGTAATTTATGAGATGCTATGTGCTATTTATAAAAAAAAAAAAAAAAATCTGCTATGACTTTTCCAGTTGCCTATATATAGTTATAAGTAAAAATAGTCAGGAAAGTGTAGTAAAAGAAGTACTAAGATACATTTTTCAAAAAGTTTCCAAAAGGTTTTCCAAACCATGGGACCCATCCTTCTACTAGTTGTAATAATAGTAATAGGTACATCTACCACTAAGACCATTAGTATGTCTAAAATTACTCATAACTTCCATTTAGTGGCCCAACCAGGACTTGAACTCTGGACCTTTTATCCATGAGGTAACAGTGTCAGCTCCAAGCTATATATATTGTATTATACATGTTATGATGTTGTTTGCTACTCAAAACCATATCCAGAGTTTTATTTTGTTTCATTTACATATGTTATCCCATCTCAAGAGCTGAAAATGCTCAGCTTAACTGTGCGACGAAGTGAAACCCTACTAATACAACTTAATTATATATTCATTCATCTTCTGCTTATTCATGTTAGAGGTTGTGGATACTAGAGCCTGTCTCAGTAACTTTGGGCCTTAGGCAGGGTACAGCCTGGACAATGGCCAGTTAGTCGCAGGGCTGACACAGAGACACACACAACATGCAGGCTCCACCCAGAGAGACGGTTTGTCACAACCTCCTTGCTGGGAAGCCAGAGCACTAACCACTCTGCCTTTGTGTCCCCCTTAAATTTATACAAACATATTTAGGTTAAATTAATGAATTAATGGTGCGTTGATAAGTATCTAGCTGTGGCATAGTAACTTTGCTATATTAGAGTAGTTCCAGATTTTCTCACAGCCTTTTAAATGTAGTATTATCCTGAAATTAAGGCTAGTGCACTATTAAAGGTGCTATGAGCAGTATATATATTTTTAATACTTTATAAAAAATTACCCACGTGTCCCTAGATATGATGTAAAGATATATCTATATCAAATATTAGTTTTACTACCAATAACAATGGTACAGTTGATTTATTCAATCAACCAGGGGTGGCAGTAGCTCAGTTGGTAGAGCTTGTCCACTAACCAGAAGGTTGGCGGTTCAAACCCCACTCCCACCGTGCATACTGTGGACAAGACACTTAACCCACCTTGCCTCCGGTGTCTGTGCACACTGGTGTATGAATGTAAGTGTCAATGGGTGAATGGTTCCTTGATGTAAAATGCTTTGAGTACCCGTGAAGGTAGAAAAGCGCTATATAAATGTGACCATATTTATTTATTTTATTCACAATATATATATATATATATATATATATATATATATATATATATATATATATATATATATATATATATATATATATTCCATAATGGCCAAGTTGTTTATGTTTACAGTGTTGTTTTGGTTCTAAAGCTCTTGCATCAGTCAGAAAAGCAGAACGAGCTCCATGCTCTGGTTGCCACATAGACCAATCTGTACATGCAACAGCAGAGCTACAAAACCAGGTGGCAAAGGAGAACACTGGCAACCTACAAGACGACTGTTTTGATTTAGACTGCAGTATTGTTTTTAAATGAGTATAAGCACATACAAGACACAAAATTTACATTTGTTTTATAATTTTTACATTTTCTTGCATGTGAGTAAGGCTTTTTTATTGTAAACACCAGAACTCACCTCTGCAGCCGGCTGCTGGTTTGGCAGTGGCGCCTGAATCCCAGAGCCAAGTGGGCCGGCCTGCTCCATAGATCAAGCCTTAATGTGGCTCGGGGTGCTGACGGGACGGCCCCGGACAAATGACAGTTCAGTGAGGTGTGGTCCCTGGGCAGAGCTGGGTTGGCCCCTGGAACTCCAGCCTCCAGGACATGGGGGCTCAGGCGGGGGGCCGAGGAGAGGGGCACCGGGCCCGGACGCTCACTCGCCTCACTAATGGGTCCCCAGACAGAGCGGCTTGACCTAGCAGGCCTGGAGCATCCATTACAGGCTGGTTAGTGGAGACGGCTGGAGCGGTTAGTTCTTAGGTAGACTGGACTACAGAGGTAAAGTGTGGTGTCTATGGCAACTGAGAAAAATGGCTCTGAGGATTTTAAAGTAGTGATGGTATAATCATGCTAGATCCTGAAAGATGTAGATCATTTCGCCCCCTGAAATGGTACAGAGTCTTCACTTGAATGCCCCTAGAACCGTCTCAACCCTCTCTAAGAGAAAATTCATTATGGGCCAGATTTATCAAAGGTTTGCGTGCACGCTAAATGAAAAAGACGTGCTAAAAATGGAGCAAACCCAGGCGCAGCTGAGATTTGCGTCTCTCACAGGAGCAAATTCAGCGCAGCGCAGATTTTGCTCCTGTGATTCAATGAATATGTAAAACAAGGCGTTCTTGCCAAAACACGCAAAATTCAAGCTGTGAAAAATGCAAATGAAGTCGGTTTGCAGTCGCTGTTTGATTTATCATGAGTACGGGAGCTAAATCTGCGAGAAAATTTAATACGTTAAGGAAGCAGGTGCAAAAACTTTGCGGATGTAAGAGTGCAGCTTTCAGTGCACAGATGAGGCGTTGAAAATAAGTTCTAATGCTTTAACAGGGCTCATTTACAAAGATACAACAGTAATGTGTTGATTTGAAGTCGAAGGAAACAAAGAAACAGACTTTACCTGCGGCACTTTTTCCTTGATTCTCGCTCGTATTTCCCTGAACTTCAGCCTTTTACAGCTCCTGTCTCTGGGCTTTCAGTCTGTTTAACATTCTTTGAAATCCTTACGGTGACAGAACAGTCTTTAAACGCTGCGCAAACTCTACTCACTGTGTTTATCTCATTGCCTCCCAATCTCGCTGCGGCGCTTGACTGACAGCTGCCCCTACAGAGGCTCAAGGCTGTGTGGATTTGATCGAGCGGAGGACATCAAAAATGTTTTTTAATTGTTATTTTTATTCGATCACCATCAGTGCGCCATATAGGCTACTGATACATTTTATATAATTGTTTGGAAGGTTACTGGCTCTGACAGACAGTGAAAAGGACTTTCCTCTCCCTTCACTGTCTTTCACAGAGGGGAAATAAGGCACGTGACTCTGGTCAGTGAACACAGCTCTACTACAGTCAGTCCTGTTATTTGTTGGACTCTCAGATTGTGTTTTGTGTTGCATCTCTGTAGGAAAGATGCAGTCAGAGCTGGCAAACAGCGTTGCTCTCGCTGTCAGTGCGTTTTATGCTCACGCAAAATTCTCATTTACATATCAGATTTGCGGCAGCAGTTACTTGCGCAGTTTCTCTTTGTATATCACACGCAACACGCCCACAAATACCAGACACTATTTTTTAAGCTGCACTCACAATTTTGCACTTGTCTTAGTAAATATGGCTTTATGTGTATTGGTAAAAATTGGGGATAAATCTGTGAAAGTACAGCATCCATCCAAATCAAAGTGGACAAAACTTCCGATGTGTGTGTTGCATTAGTTTAACTGTTATAGCAAATTTTACATACTAATATTTATTCACAAAGGATTAACCAATTTTAGCATTATTCGTAATAATAAAATTCATGGGTGCCACTGTATAGCTCAGTTGGTAGAGCTGCAGTGCATATACACTAGATTGCCAAAAGTATTTGCTCACCTGCCTTTACATGCATATGAACTTCATTCTTAATCCTTAGGGTTTAATATGACATTGGCCCACTCTTTGGAGCTATGACAGCTTCAACTCTTCTGGGAAGTCTTTCGGCAAGGTTTAGGAGTGTTTATGGGAATATATGACCATTCTTCCAGAAGCACATTTGTGAAGTCAGACGCTGATGTTGGACGAGAAAACCTGACGCGCAGTCTTCGCTTTAATTTAATTCATCCCAAAGGTGTTCTATCAGTTTGAGGCCAGGACTCTGTGCAGGCCAGTCAAGTTGTTCCACACCAAAGTCACTCATCCATGTCTTTATGGACCGTGCTTTGTCATGTTGGAACAGGAAGTGGCCATCCTCAAACTTTTTCCACAAAGTTTTCCAAAAAGCTGTATGCCTAGGTGCTTGATTTCATACATCTGTGGCCATGGAAGTGATTGGAACACCTCACTTCATTTATTTGGGTGGGTGAGAGAATACTTTTGGCAATATAGTGTACAAGGCAACTACAGCCTGCCTTGGAGTTGTGGGTTTGAATCTGGACTCCGAAAGTTTGCTGAATGACTTTACCCACTTTCCACCCTATTTCCTTCTTCTCTGTCCTATCAATACAGCCTAAAATGGCCCAAAAAAATCTTAGAAAATAATATAAAAACCACAGAAGGATAATGGTAAGAACATTAGGAGTTATGGTATCATGCACGGAACTCTTGTGACTTGTATGTATGCCCAGAGATTAACATGCCATAAACTTAAACTGGAAATCAC
The DNA here is from genome assembly GCA_020698575.1 of Bostrychus sinensis. Classification (NCBI taxonomy): domain Eukaryota; kingdom Metazoa; phylum Chordata; class Actinopteri; order Gobiiformes; family Eleotridae; genus Bostrychus; species Bostrychus sinensis. Next base: position 14,660,255 of record CM036261.1, on the reverse strand, counting down.
AGAGGGAAGTAGTAATTCAGAGTTATATCCACCAAAAGAAACCATCGAGTCTGTCATCAAGTACTGCTCCTCTCATTTCATCTTTCCTCTGTCGACTGATCAGTTTGTCAAGAGCACACTCGGCAATACTCCAACCAAAACTGATTTAAACTAACTCGATTCAGAAAAGGTTTGTAATACCAAACTGCCGAAAATGATCAGCGCAGTGTGCATCGCTGTGTGCTTTGGTATGTATGCAGATTAGCCATGTGCTCGATTGTTTTTAGCGTCTTTTAATGCACTTCTTAAAACTTTTTGTATTATGACATTTTACTACAAAATGCAATGTCACTTGTAGCGTAGTTTTGAGCTGAACTGACATCAGATACAAGCAACATTTCCAAAGCCGCCACCTATCACAGAACAAGACAGGATAGACACTCAAGAGAATATTGTTCAGGCACAAAAGTCATGCTTGAGTACCTAGCTGGAAGATTATCCTTTTGTGTGTTTTATTTTTAGGGTTCATGGAGGAATGCACCTTGAGAAAACCCATCCAGACACATACAGAACAAGCAAACTCTCACACAGAAAGGCCCTACATAGTAAAAGAATCAAACCCTTCTTTCTTTGAGATGAAAGTGCCAACCACTTTGCCACCATGCCGCCAGCTTTTTCTTTGACCCAGGAAATAGAAACAGTTAGCACAACCAACAGATTAACGCAAAGGCCTTAGCTTCTTCATAAAAAAAAGTCCAATGAGTGACCTCCACACTTCACTTTACATTCGCTGTATGTTCCTATGCTCCTTCTATTTCTGGCCACTCCTGTCTCGTTACACCTCCTCCTCTCTGAGCAGAGCAAAGTCACGCCGCCGCGAATCACAGCATCCCTCTCCCCTCCACTCCCTTCCATTTCCAGCCAGTGCACGGCTCTCCTCCTGGAAGTCCCTTCATCACTATGCAGCGATCATTTTGTGTTCCGCCCTGCAGCAGCTCCCCACAGCGCCTGTGAACTCTGCATACATTATCTCCACTTCCTCCATGGGGCGCGGGGCTTTATGCGGGAAACTGGCCCCATTTATCAGCCGTCCTCGGTATCCCCCCACTGCAGCGGCGAGGGAACCTGCTGCTAGTCTAACTACAGCCAGGCCGGGGACTTATCTGCTCGGATCACAATGGAAGAAGATGGGAGAAATCTCAGGCTAAACCAAACAAACAGAGATAGTCTATCGAGCCTTTTAAGAGAAACATCATCAAAAAGACAGGTAGCAACAAAAGCAGAATTTTTCATTGATTTATATAAACTTAAAAAGCCAGTTCTAAATGTCAAAGGAAGTGATGGGATGTAACTAAATACTTCTACTCAAGAAACTAATTACATCAGTTTGGATACAAAGCTACTTTATAATATCTATAATCTTCCAGCTTATGAAATCAATATGGTATATGCATGTGATGATGGGACCAAATGTTAGGTCAGGGAGGTTGAATCATGGTTTTAATCAAAAAGGTTAAAAGAGAAGGTCATCTGGACAAGGTCTGTTTTTAGAAGACACTTCATCCAAAGGGCTTAGTAATTTCTAGCATCATTTCCTTTGAATGAAGTGATGAAATGTCTTCTAAAAACAAATGTTCAAATGACCTTCTTGTTTAACTTTGTTTTACTAAATTCTCCTGGATGACTGAGAACCTACACAGATATGCTATAGTTTTAATAGTCAGCTTATTTAAGTCATACATATTGTTTTATATAAATAAATAGCTATAAAGGTTATTGTAAAATAGTATTTTTTGTGAAGTTGGTAAAATAATCAGGGAGAAATATAAGTCTTACAATCAGAGCAGTTTTACAGTACAGACATGATTAGCAAGCACCAAACAGACTTAACCCCTTAATGCCTGAATTTATTTCCAATTATATAAAAAAAATATTCAAGTGTGTTTTGCTTTTTTGATTTCTGCAGCAGTCTTGGATTAAATGGTACATTGCGAATTAGCGACATACGGCGTGAAGGGGTTAAACAATTTACGATCCTGCAAAGAACATACTGCACTCCTTACAAGCAACATTTCACAGCTTTTCAGAACAAGGTTCAGTTCTTATTTTACTTAAATAATTAGTTTTCATTGAACTTGAAAAGATAAAATAAGTTGGTCAGATCCAGGGCACAGTGCGGAAAATGGGGACGAGTTTTTGAGACTTCCATGGACCCCAGGAAAGTGTAGCTGAGGTTTTGTATTTATTTTTCACCACTGCTGGACTAAGGTCTCTGACTACACTTCTGCTAAACTTAGTAGTAACTGTCATCATAAATCTTGTAAGAAGATGCTAATGTCAAACATGTAACATTAACATTCTTTGATGAAGAAGCACATGTCCTCGTTTCATCCATGTATAACACTGATGCTTCCATGCTGTGTTATTTGTCTCTGTTACTCTAAAAATCCAACTAAACTCAGTGACATGTAGCTTGTAGCCTTTAGCTGGTGGACCACTGCTCACTTTAACCACAAAACTAAACCTTGAGCCACTTGCTAATGTAATAACAGCACATAAAGGATCTAGTCCATTGCCATTTGACAAATCTTTCTTTTTTGGCTTTTCTTTTCTGGGGTCAAATCATCTGCATCCTAGCATGCAGTGGTGTGCATATTGTTTTGCATCTTATGAACTTTTGTCTATTGTAAATCCATTATATTCTTTCTAAATTGCATTGATGCCAAAATGCATACACAGCTTAGGGTCTATTTCCTTGATTCCATCCCATATAAAGTCCTATACATTAAAGCTTGCAGGATTATAAGCATCTTTTCTATACAGCTCTAACTGGGCCAGAAGGTTCCTGGCACACTCCCTTAATGTTCCCTAATGCTGCTAAACATCTCCACGGAGTACAAACCCCGCTTTCCACTGGGGCCGGCGCCACAAATCTCCCATCGTGTGTTCCCTTTGTTGATTTTTTCTTTTTTTTTTCTTTTTCCGCCCGATGACAACACGGCGACGCTTATCTCGATTACAGCCGGGCACCACGGGGAGCACTCCCAAAAGTCTTTTCACCCAGCGCCTTATTAGCAGCCATTCCCTTCTGTCTCGCTCATCCTCCAACTGGGAAAAAGATACAAGCAGAAGAGAAAGCGTCTTCTTCCACAAGACGCCTATTCACACACCACTGGGTCGCCTTTTTTTTTTTTTTTTTTGCAGTCTCCAGCCACGCTAAAACCGAAAGGAAAAAAAAAAAGAGGGGACTTTGTGGTTTATTTATAAGCCTGTACAAAGACTTGGCTGGTAATTTGCGCGGCTGTAAGGAGATGAAGCTCCTTTGTGTTTGTTTGCATTGTGGAAGACAAAAGAGGGGATAATTCCATCAAAACAGATAGCGCCATATTAAGGGCTTCATTACATAGTATCAAAGAAAAGTGGAGCGTGGATGGAAGAGTGAGGTCTAGTGGCAGGCAGCTTAAGAGATAGAGACGTTTTGCACAGTGCTATGTTAATATACAACCCAAATACTGGAAATGTTGGGATGTTTTTTTGTTTTTATTTGAATAAAATTAAAACTAAAAGACTTTCAAATCACATGAGCAATGCTTTATTCACAATAGAACATAGATAACATAACAAATGTTTACACTGTGGAATTTGACACTTTTCTACACAAAATGAGCTCATTTCAAATTTAATGTCTGCTACAGTTTTCACAGTAGCTGGGACAGGGGCAGGTTTACCATGGGATTCTTTTCAAAACAGTTTGAAGACATCTGGGCATTGAGGTTATGAGTTTCTGGAGTTTTGGTGTTGGAATTTGGTTCCATTCTTGCCTGATATAGGTTTCCAGCAACTGAGGAGTTTGGGTCATTTTTTATGTATTTTGTGAGATATAGAGATCGGGAACCTACGTCATGAAACGATCAGTGAGTGATGAATCTGTCCCATGAGTGGTCACAGACAGAGAAATAAAATAATGTAGCATTAGTCACAGCAGCATGAAAAAGTAAATAAACGAGCCTTGAAACAAGTCTTTGGGTCAGGACCCAAAAGTGGATCGTAGAACCGTTTTCAGTGGGTCACGGGGCTTTTCCAGGGCAAAAAAAGAAAGTTTAATTTTAAAAAATGTATCATCAATTTACACTCCTTAACAGTAGGTGGCAGTGTGGGACATATAGAATAGATTAATATAAAAGAAACTTAACCAGAGCAAAAAATCCAGTTCTATAACGCTACTATTATACCAAAGGTGGATGTGAGTACTGCTCAGTTTTCCTCAATATCTTTTAATTTTCCTGAAATATCTTAGTTTTTCTCAGTATAGCTTAATTTTCCTGAATAATCTTTTCAATTTCCTAATTTTTTTTTTTAATTTGGGTCACAGCTTGTCATTATAGAGTGATGGTGGGTCCCAAAGGCAGATCAGTTGAGAACCACTGCCCTAAAGTATCAGAACACTTTTGTGTGAATGCTAAGTTGAGCAGTGTACATCCTAAGTTTCTCCATTGTTTTGCTGTTGAAAATATCTTGTGTGACCACTTTCTCGATCTCTATAGGTGACAGAGTTAGTTTTCATTTTATTCAAATTTAAAAAAAAAAAAAAAAACAACGTCCCAACATTTCCGGAATTCAGGTTGAAGGAAAACTGGGGGGTAGTTATCCAAATTTCTCTTGAGGAGAGTGGAGCACCTGGGTAATGCAGTTCATTGTCAGATTGCAGATTGATTACAGACAGAACAACATTAAACTGAACATCATTAGTGTTTTTGGAGATGTACTCATGCATTTTGTACCAGCAAATACACATATTATGGGTCCCTCTGTCGATTGTGTTTACTTGTTTTGGTCTATCGTGTTTTAAAGTAAAAGCTTGACTGCAAAGCTTAGATGTGTTTATAGGGGTGCGCGAGAGACCTATTTACCATGAAGGAACACATTTTTCTAACTTTTTAAGCTTTATTTAGTAAAGTTAAAGTGTTACCTTTTATATTTATTGGTAAAATTACGGTTATCGTGTATATTAGGATTTACTTGGTTGGTTTTGAGCCTAACATTCATTCGTTCCTCTTCGACAGCTTAACCCCATTATGGCTTACAGGGGGGGCTGAAAGCTATTCCAGCAACGATGAGCTTTAAGCGGGGTTCACTCTGTACAGCAGCCTGTTAACTGAGGTTTTCAACTGTTCAACAACATTAATATCTGTATAAAAAAAGCCACAGTGAGTTGTAGCCCAAGTATAAACTGCTCCACAGTTATGATCCCTGGTCTTTTCAGAGTTTGTTAGAGAAATCCACTATACCACACACACAAATCCATTCACACAAGTTGGGCAGACAAGTGGTTTTCACCTACTACATTATCATCATGTGACTAAACACATTTAAAGAAAAGAATAAAACAAATCTTGATGTCTTTATTTCAACCTAATACATCTTGACTTCTCTTCCCAGCTCTTGTGTGTTGACCACAAAGAAAAGCCCATGTGTTTCTTATTTAAGTCCAACAATAGTCGGAATTCTTTATCAGGCACATTCCTCCCGGCGTTCCTCTCGTGGTCTTCTCCTGGTCTGCTGATAAGGATCTCCTCTCTAGCGTTGCCCATGCCTGCAGCCCTCAGCTGGTCCCCAGTTTGTTTAGCTCATGTTTATTTGTTTCTGTGTAGTCCTGGGATTAATTATCATAACCATATGCCTGGCTAATATATCTCTCTCCCAGCCAATCATGTCGCAGCCTGCTTCAGCTCAGCTTTAATTAAAACAAACGTCATTAGCCTGAGTTTGTTTTGCGGTGTTCATAACTGAGAATACAGTTGCAAAAATGAGAGGCTCGAGAATTAGGGGAAAGTAATTATGTGACAGTCCAGCACATGGGATAAACTCTTTATGGATCTTGCTATGCAGTGGCACAGTTCAGTAAACCTGGCTTAGTTGGAACAGAGGATTTTCCACCTGGAGGTCAGACTTAGTGGTGCAGGAGTCAAAAAGCCCTGTTATAGTTTCTTGTTTTTCTCCAAAAGTTGCTGACAATGGCCATGAATATCACAGAATAATTGCCGCCTATGTATTTGGTGAAAGTAATAAAGTACAAAACAAATCTAGGCCTACATAAGAATAGTGGTATCTTGGCTTGAAAGTATATTCCTACTAAGCAAGGATCTGTGTAGAGTAATGTAATAAACCTCTAGGGCTAAAAAGTGTTCAGATCTCATTGAAATTGAAGCAAAACACAACTCCAGGTATGTTTTTGGTGAGAGAACATCATTATAACATGGTAGAAAGCTCCAAAAGGTCGACGTTGCATAATATATCCCCTTTAAGTAAGATAGAAATTCCCTTGATAGAAAGTACCTTCCAGCTTTTTTTGTTTTGTGTCTTTTTTATATTTAATCAACCAGTAGTGGAATGTAAAAGTAAGTAAGTAATTAAAAGTAGTGAGTTAGTTTACTTTGGTACAGTTTTCATGTATTTGTACTTTACTTTAATCGATTTTATGAGGGGTACTAGCAAGTGGCTGTACTTTTTACTCCACTGCATTTATGAGTTGACTTGAAGTACAAAGTATTTTGAGTTATGCCTTGGCCTCATTGTAGATATGCAGTTTGGTAATAAAGAGAGAAGGCTGCACAATTCTTTATCATGATCCCTCACATTTAACACATTCAGTAGTTGTTGAGTTTGTGCAAAATACTTTTACTTTTTTACTTCCAAGTACGTTTGAAAGTCGGTACTTACATACTTTTACTTAAGTAGAAATTTTCATGTGCTACTTTTACTTCTACTTGAGTAAATTTTTGCTCCTTTATCTGCACTTTTACCTCCACCACTGTAATCAACAAAGTATTCCAAATAAAATGAACGAATGCTTCAAATTTTACAAATAGTGTACATGTAGAAATACAAATACAATCTAAGTAAATAAAATCAAAATTTGTGATTGTGAATAATTAAATCCTGGGGCAGACCTGGCACTCTGGATAAACGGTTCACACGTCTGACACCGTTGTGGCACAATCCAATGAACTCCAGAGACAGTCCACACCCTGGTGTTTCATTCGACTCTCTGACACCAAAATGAGCTGTTTGTCATGTTTCACAGCAGAGGCGTATAAACGTGTGAGACTGGGGACGTCAGACAAGCTGTGAAGTGGTGCAGAGTGCAAGAAGGTGAGGTTTATTTACACACACTGGCCACTTTATTAGGTACACTCTTCTAATGCTTATTTTCCTGTTTTACATTTGGCTACTCTTGGCCTCTTCAGGGAATGCCACAACAAATCATATGCCTTTATCCGGTCTGGAATTTTATATTGATTTGGCAAAGGTTTTAAGCTATAGCAAAACCCGCTCTATTTATCTGGGCTTGGGACCAGCAGAAAAAAGTGCATTGGCTTGTGACTATGTGTGGCTAGATTCTTCTTATGCTTCTAAATATGAAAATGTAATCAGCCAATAATATGGCAGCAACTCAATGCATTTAGGCATAAGACATGTCCAAGAAATGGAGAAGAAAGGTTGATGGATGAGTAAACTGTTGGATCTATTGGAATTTTTACACACAACCATTTCAAGGATTTACACAGAATGGGCCAAAAAAAGTGAGGGACACATCTGTTGAAGAAAATGCCTTATTGATGCCAGATGTCAGAGGAAAATGTTTTGTGTTTTGTTTTGTTTTTTCAAAGTACCGTATTTTCCGCACTATAAGGCGCACCTTAAAACCTTTAATTTTCTCAAAAAACGACAGTGCGCCTTATAATCCGATGCGCCTTATATATGGATCAATGTTGGTTAATTATGGCTACCGTATTCAGGGGGCGTCGCCGAAGAGACAGCGGTGAAAACGATAAAGGGGATTTCCAGTCCCAGCTGTTCATGTGTGCCATAGGCGTGTTTATGGATCCTGCCGCAAAAGAACAAGGAGGCGCGGCCTTTGCTCCATCTCAGTAGAAGAGTTGCGACATTGAGGAGACAGAAAACTGAGCGCTCGAACGCTGTTCATGTAGCTTTGAACTGTGACAAATGGAGTTGGAAATACATTGTTTTCAACGAGGGAGTTGTAAGAACGCTGGTTTGTATTCTATTAAGAAAGTTTGACTGACTGACTTATCTGACTGTTTTATTGACATTCCCTTTAGCGCAGCGCCATCTAGTGGATGCGCCTTATAATGCGGTGCGCCCTATATATGCAAACAGTTTTAAAATAGGACATTCATTGAAGGTGAGCCTTGTAATCCGGTGCGCCTTATAGTGCGGAAAATACGGTAAACTGGAAATGTTCAATTTAAAGTTAGTAATAATAATAATAATATGCAATAGTCACATATAATGCTTTTCTGGACACTCACAGTCATTCACACCTCAGTCACACTCGGTGGTGGTGAGCTACTTCTATAGCCACAGCTGCCCTGGGACAGACTGACGGAAGCATGGCTGCCAATCTGTGCCTATGGCCTCTCCGACCACCACCAAACACTGTCACACTGACACATTCATACAGGCAAGGTGGAGAAGTGTCTTGCCCAAGGACACAACAGCAGTATGCAAAGCTGGTAGCGGGGATCAGACAACAAACATCTCTACTGACAGAGAACAAGCTTTGTTAAAGGAAAATCAAGTAAGTTTAATATTTCAATTTCAGTTCATATCCTCTTTAGTGGTTATGTTACTTAAATTTAAATACTAGTAGCCTTGATCCATTATTAATCTTTCAATTGGCAGCTTAAAATAATATGTGCAGTCAGTTTCCCAAGTTTTCAGTTTCTAAGTACAAATTAAATACAGAAGGCTCCAATTCCTTGCCTCATGCCTAAACACCTTGAGTCAGTGCCATGTGATTTGTTGATTACTTCGTGTATTTGCGTTGAAATGCATAACATGCCCAGTGAAAGTATGTTTGGAAGCTGCTGTGTCGTGGGTTAAGCGCCGGCTCATATTTTACCAGCTTGGCTCAGGGCCAGACAAGTTGAGTCAGGAGCGGAGCAGGGATAATGACTGTTGAGTCAATCGGACGCTGTGTTAGGTCAAAGTCACAGGAGGATACTGAGCCGAGCACAATGACACCAGCATCACGTAATAATGTTAGATCCTGCAAAGAAGTGTGTTCCACTGGAGACTGTTGTTGCTGGGATTAGTGCTTTGGAAGTAGTCCAAGAGTGACAGATCCCAGACACAAGATATAAGTGGATTTCTATTCCAGATTTAAGACAGCTTAATGTAGGCAAATTTAGTTGCTCTGAGACTTGCTTGAGAATTTAGATAAAAAAATAAAATAAAATTCTGGTTACTTCAAGCACAACTTTAGTTTTTATTTTGCACCAATACTGTATCTGTTTCTTTGGTTGAAATAGAAAATGCAATTTAATATCCATTAGCATAACCATACAACAGTTGTGAAAACGTCTACATCACATAAGGCTAAATGAATTGCAAAACAATTAATTTCCGTGCAGATGCTTAAAGACAGAGGGTGCACAGTGGTTAGTTCCTGCCTCTCAGTTAAAAGGTTGTAGGTTCAATCCTTAGGCCAGCTATCATACACTCTCTGTTGGTAGAATCTGCATGTCATCCCCCGTGTTTGCAGACGTAGTCACTGGAGTGACAAATTCTTTCATGAAGAATTTATTTATTATTATTCAGGAAAGTAAAGAACAAAGTTGAAATGCTATCAACAATTAGCATTAGCTACAGATGACAGGAGATGAACAGAGTTCATCTTTAAGACTGAAACTGTCTCAGCTGAATTCTAACACAGCACAGTCCTGTAGTTTATACATACAGCTGAGTCTGACTCACAGTGAGATTGATAGTGATGTTTTGTAAATGAAAACATGCTCATTTTTGTAAATAGAGACAATCTGTTTTAATTAATATAATTTAATAAACTGTGTCTTTTGTGTCCGAATCTGTTTAGTATGAACCTTAGTCGAGGGGCCCCTTAGTTATCTGAGCAAAAACATTTTTATTTTTTGGCTTGGCTACTTTATGCCTGTTGCAACCGCTACAGGAAGTATCACTTCCGGTTGAAAACGTGTAAGTGTGCAAAAGGTCTATTGGTCCAGGCACAAAAGTCATGTCTTAAACCTCCTGCCCCTCACCAGTGACCTGAAGGGGTGTTAGCAGCACGTATAGGGCCAAGTGAACTTAGGAAAGAGATTTTGTCATTTTTGGTGTGAGACTAACTTTACTGTGGGGGTTTCTCCTCTTCCTCTCACCATCCAAAGACATGCAGGTATCAGGTTATTTGAACAATCTTCTCCTATAAATGTGAGTGAATGGTGGTCTGTCTGCCTGTGTTTTAACGCCCACAGTAGCTGGGTGAAGGGGGTAGTCCTTATACCTTCCAGCAAGGAATCTAGAGTCAAATTCCAAGTGAAGGAACCTCAAGTCACAAGGTAAATCATCTGGCATAGAACCTACCCAATTTGTGTGCCAAATTACCAGTGCTAATGATTCACTGTGTCATAAAAAGGGAGCAACCAAATGGGACTTTCTCAAAAGATTCCATTGCTAATTGGTTCACTAATGCTGTATGAATTGTTCATATTTACAAGATACAAAGTTACTCTATTGGTTATTAGTATCAGTAGCCTATCCAGGGTTGCCAGATCTCACTGACCAGCCTTCCCAACACTATGAAAACCAGGCCAAATCACAACCACTATGAATGTTAAAACCGTTATATGTGAGAAAAAACACAAAACTTAACAGCACCACTAAAAAAGTTAAAACAAACAGGCTCACCACGAAAAGTGCAATCAGACAACCAAGGCCTTCCTGGTCAGAGCGTCACAAAAAAAATATGAAATACCAACATGAAATATGAGCAACCAAACATGAATCACTCAATTTAAAAAAAATGAACTGATGATGAGATCTGGCGGCACAGTGGCTTCGTGGTTGGCACGCTCAAGGCAAGAAGGTTCCAGGTTCGATTCCTGGACTGTGTGGAGTTTGCCTCCGGGTGCTCTGGTTTCCCCCCATCAACCTCAAAACATGCACAATAGGCTTATACTCCAGCTGGGTACTCAAGACCAGGATCCTGACTGAAGATCTGGAGAAGGGTCCCCGGGCACTGCTCCTGACAGGTTGCCCCAGCGGCATTGAAGGATGGGTCAAATGCAGAGAATCAATTTCCCTGTGGGTACAATAAAGTATACCTTACCTTAACCTTAATATCTACTTTGTCTACTTTATCTACTATTTGGTTGGTATTTTTTCCAGGATATTTTCTAAAAACCTGCCAAATGTTGTGAAAGCAGCCCAAATTTTACAAATCAGCCCAAAGCTATTTTTTTTTCAGCCCAAGATTTTCAAAAGAAGGCCAACTGGGTGGAAACCAGCCCAATCTGGCAACACTGAGCCTTTCCTATGTTGTGCTATCACCTCTGTCTCTATGAACTAAGGTCAATCCATTGCTGTCCAGCCCTACTACCAACACCACAATACCTACCTTCTGTTTGCATTGATACTTTTCGTTAAACTCTTACGACTTGTAAATGCCTTCATCTTTACAGAGTCCAGCTCCTGTTGTGCTCTAGATTACCCATTCCCCGGTGTCCCCTTAGGTAATGACACGCTCGCACCCTCCGTCTCCACCAGCCCTTTTTATTCCAATAAGAAATCATTCATTATTTAGCTTCCCAACCTCCGTGGCCCCTTCTTCTCCCTCCTCCCACCCTCCTCCCATCGGATCTTAGGGGCGCCCCGCTGGTTCGCACTTCAAGGACGAACGCAGCGCCGGGGAGAGGACTGTGAAGCCGGTGCCACTCCGCGCACCAGACAAAGCAACGGAGAGGGATAGAGGGAAGAGTATACACACACACACACGCCGGCTTCAAAAACGTGTGACCCAAATATACATTGCTTTGTACTGCAGTTCAAAGTTTCCTGTCCTCTCCAACAAACATTCAAGGAGAAAAAAAAAAACAGCCATGAATAAATCATACCGACCTGGTGGAAAAAGACTCCCGAAGAATTTCCCCTTTTACGGAAGTTGAAAGAGCAGCCACCTCTTTGGTCTTCTGATAGCGCTCTCTTACGGAACACGCCATTTCTTGATTCCTTCTTAAATCTGCGCTAATAATTTGTAAAGTGAAGATCACATGACGCCGTCCCAAGTGAACGTTCGGCAGCCAACAGTTGGAGAGACTATTAACCGGCTCCAGACTTTGAATCAAAGTGCCATTTTTTTTTTTTTCTATTGCGGTAATGTTTCAAATTAACAGATGATTTTTGATACAGAGAGGCCACCGGAGACTCGTGTTAGAAGGGAGAACTGAGAGGCAGCTGCTTGTAAGATGGGATTTTTTTTCTTCTTCTTAGTATTTGGTAATGTGCAGTCCTTTGAGTAATGGAACTGCAAGCTAAACCTAACATATTGAGCTGTAATGATGATGATGTGAATTTGCAGTTACAAGAATTAGACGTCCTCTGTTGCCGTTAATAATATTTGATAATCAGTTTCTTCCAGTCCCAACAGGGTATGAGGTAGATTGCACCAGATGCATTAAATGTACTGTCCAGTTGAACTTTTAAGGCTTTTCCATTGGGGGTCACCACAAAAAATCTTCTAGTGTGCAGTTAATTTGGATAATAATTTGATTTATTGCTTGTTGCATTGCAGTATGAATAGCTATAGCTAGCAAAACAGCTTTATTGGGTATTAGCTATGCTTGCTAAATAAGCTAAAGCTAAGTTTCCTTTAATTGTGACACAAGCATAAGAAGATGTTGGAGTGAAGACAATACAAAAGTAGATAAGAGAAATGCGTATGTCTATGAAATACTCAAACTCAAAAAGAAGGCTAGTTTAAAGTCCACCCACAAGCTAGTGTACATTTTCTACCAGTCCCAGGTCTAAATAAATTAAGTTGATTGTCTCAGGAAGAGCACCTAACATAAAATCTATGACAAATCAGGATATGAATTATCAGTAACATTCATACCCTATCACTGGGGATAGATGCCAGTGGATGGTTTGTTGTAGTAACCACTGAAGGACGTAACCTGGCAAAAGCCTGATGTCCTGCACTGTGCTGAGCAGAACTACTATAGACAAATCAAGCACTGCTGGAAAAGAAGCACATTCTTCCTTTTCAAAAATAAAAGTTTGCATTTGCACAACAAACCCAATGTACTGAGTTAAAATGTAGAGTCAAATTCATGTCATCTGCTGCTGGTTCTTAGTTCATTTGCTCACTGTTATTTTTGGCTTTTTTAATTTTGCCATATTTAGTGTCTTTTTATATGTCCAATGTCTCATATGATTTAATGTGGTATATGGTGATAAAATAAAATACTGTATTGCTTCAACACTTTAAAGTCAACAATATGACATGACATGAAGACAAGAGAATTTCATAATTCCCATAGAAGTGTCTTCATGTCAGGCTGTATAGATATGCATTTATGCAGTGATGCTTGCAGATTGGATTTGCAGCTGTCATGCTACAGAAGACATTAACCAGGTGCTGTGGCTCCAGAATCTACTGTATGCGATGGCTTTGAAACCCACCTAGGGCCACCTCATACACTGTCACACGGCAAAACCGGTTCCCACTTCCGACTCATCTCCACGTCTCAAATCTCAGAACGCCACGAAGCAACTCCAAATGAAGGCTATCATCCGGCGGGCTGCGACACCAGAAGTCACTGCTCTGTCTATCACAAGAGAAAGACGCTAATGATGATGCCTTCCTTCAAGTGCACACAAACATCAAGTCCGGTGAGATTTCTGTGCGCCGGTGACAGCAACGTCTTCCCGCATTACACTTTGGCAGTGGGAAGATGTAATAATTTCCCTTGAAAACCGGGGCTAGACGCACGCTTCCTAATGACGGAATCTTTTGATGTTTAAATTAGGATATCACACCAGAAGAGCTATCCTCCCAGGGCCGCACCTCCTTATGACAAGATTAGCAGCAAAGCAAAGCCATTACTGTTGGTTTATTTCTGCCCCAGCCAACTCCCAGACTTAGGCACAGAGGTAGGCAGACATCCAGAGCGGAGTCAACAAAAAAAAAAAAAAAAAAAAAAGTGGAGATGAAGCGAGAGATAGCAAGGCAAATAAGAAGGAAAGAGCTATAACGGGGTATGCTAACTTCACACATCCAGAGCGCGTATTTTTGGATCATGTATAAACTCCACGTCAAGCTATCATGGAGTCAGTCGTGTCAACTTTTACATATTTCCAGGCTGTCAACATAGAAATAAAAAATGATGACAATTAATCATAGTAAAGTGTAATGCTGACAAGTGTCGGCCAGTGAATGGACTGGTCCCACGAGAGTCCAGGGGATGTGGACAACAAAGCCGGAAACAGAATGACAAGTTGATAATTTTTATATAAAGGCATGTAGGCTATTTGTAGATATATCAAATGTTAGATATGCAGCACTGTGATAGACACATCCACAACTGTGCTAGCGTAAAAAAAGTATTATTATTTTGCAAAAGTTATAGAGGGAGTGCTGCCACAGAGATACAGTAAAGATATCAAACTTTAACTAGTATTAAAAGCACAATGAATAAGCATGTGACAAAAACAATATTTAATCCTACACAATACACTTTAGAAGCTGAGATTTACCATACTGTTGCTACTGCACGTAAGGAGCGTTTTAAAAAAGAACCAGGACAAGATTTATTAAGGCACTGTGGCTTTACAAAACCTGTTACAAAACTTGTGTTTTCTAGTTTTGCTAAATAGTGGTTAAGTGCAATAATGGGGTTAGAAAGTCAAAATAAAATCCTCAAAAGAAGATGCTAGAAAACATGCAAAATGCCAATGCAACTGTGTCCAAAACCATTTCAAGAAGCACGAAAAAAGCACACTATACAGAAGGACCTTTAGGAGTTTAGTAAAGTTAAGTATATCTATCTCTTAATGCAATAAATACAATTTGTTTTAATTAACCTACAATGTTGTTTCACTTCAAATATGCCTTATAGTGTAAGGAAACACAATCATTGCTCCTTTGGAGGCCAGCAGCTGAGGAGTACCCCAAGGATCCATCATCGGCCTACTATTGTTCTCTATGTGCATAAATACAGAAAACATTATGTTTGCAAAAGTCATCAAATTGCTTTACCCTTCTTTTGTCGTATTTGTTTGTAGTTTATAAAAGAACAAGTTACCATTAAAGGGTAGCAATGAAAATAGTCAGCTCTCTTCTTGATTAGCCCTTGGTTTAGTTCTGGTCTTATGCAGTTATGATTTATGCAATAAATTTATACTAGCCTATTGCCCTATGTAAAGTCTTGTTTGGCATGTTTTATCCTTGTTTAGTCCTGGTCCAGTTCTGAAAATTTTCTTTTGTTACTTGATCCTAGTCCTACTCTTTGTTTAACTCCTTTACTTTTACCACTTGAACAAGACCATAGTCAACTATTTCCCTCCACACAGTGAGGCTAGTGGAATGTTAGAGGACATTACCTGAGCTTTCATGCCGTAGAGTGTCTGTCATGTAGGTAGAGCGGTGAGAGCTCTCCAGCAGTCCTCTTCTTCTGCGCTTTAGGGCAATAAAACGAGGGGCCGGCGATAGTGGGTCCCCTCTGAGGCCCTTTTGACGCTGACAAGGGTCCACTCCAGCGTCGCTAACGGAATATGGCTAATACGTTAAAACTATGACCCAACCTTTTAGACTTCTGTGCCGCGGGCTGATTATCCTCACTCCCCCTGTTGAAAAAAGTCACTCCGAAAGGCTCTAAAGGTAGATTAGAGGATGACACGGACAAGTACAGTGGATATGTGCATGGCTGGAAGTGGCTCGTTTGCACACAGCCCGGACTCAGGGATGGAGCGAGATTTAAGAGAGAAAAGTGTGGTGAGCGGTTAACCTTGGGAGTTGAGGTGACTTTGAGAGATTCGCAAAGGTGTGGGAGATAGTCTGAGGGTATTTTGCAGCAATTTGAAGTGAATTAGCCAAATGTTAAGTCAGTAGAGCACTTCATATTGTATTTTACTTGCAGAGTGAGTATATTGTATTACTCTTGAAAGACCAATGTAATGGAAGGGTGGACAGTAGAAAGTTAAAAAAAGACATACATGGGTTCCAAAGTTAATTGTCTGTTTTGTTGTCTATAATTCACAGGTAAAAAGTACCAAGGGTGATAAAAATACACTGCTTTAAAATATTGGCTAGACCTATGTTCTAATTACTACTTTTTAAAATGACATTAGCATTATTAGGCTATTTTTAGACTATTACACACTGATTCTGTTCCAGTCATATCTTCTCATGTGATTCTTCAGTTATGAGCTGTAGCCTATGTCTTAGTCATTAAAAACAGAAGAAGCTGCGCCACTGTCACCAAACTGTTGTAACCACATATCAACCTAAAATAAAAAGTCATTAAATGCGATAACATATCCCAAATCATCCAAATGTGTTTGGCAGTTACTAGTTGTCAGAGGAGCATTAGCCACCAAAACTCACAAATAAAGTATACACAAAATGAGTTTGCCAAAAAGTGTCAGTTTTCTACTCATATACTTGAATTTAGTTCAAATGTGTATTTCTGCATAGCTCCCAAATTGAATTTACAATGCCAGTGCCACTTTTACTATAACCTTGGTTTGCTACTGTTACCAGGCAGAGCTTAATAGTTTAATAGTCTTTAATGGGGAAGCACAGGTCTTAAAATCATTAGCGTGAAAGTGTTGCTTTTAACTGGTATACGCTAAATGCTTGTATGAATAAGCTAATTGCTAATGTTCTCTACCCACCCACTGACACCACACTCATTCAGTTATTTGTTGTTACTGCCATGCCTTTTCATGGTTGAATATTGAACTATAATTGCTATTTTTAATCTTTATAGGAGATGTAGTTAATGCTTTTGGGTGCATTTTTAGACCAAAAGCTCACATGTAGCAGCTGCACTACTATGTTTAGAGCAAGCATCTCATGGCTAATACACCATGGGTTCATTTGGTGCATACCTTAACAAGGGTATAGTACTGATGTAACATGGCAATTCATTAAACACCTTTATTTTGTATCACAACATTCCAAAATTTCACTTCAAATTCTCTTTATACAGTAGAGAAGCGCCACTAGTCAGTCATTCACTCATCCTGCAAGCGAGAACTGCAAGCGAAAGTCTTCCTTTTGAACCTGACCTTGGGCTGAATGCAAAAAGCGCTCAATGCTTCAACACATAACTTTCATATCTCATCCCGCACAGAGACGACACGCCGCTAAAGCCGGTTCTCCCAAGGTCATGTGACAGGTGAAACCAAATCCGGAATTTCAAAAGCCAAGCCGAGATAAACAAACAGCCCGATCATCAAAGCAGAAATAGTGAATGTGCATTTCCCGGTTGCCCCCCAGGTATGTTTACTCATTAACTGACTCTGTCCACTACGGCACTGGATAAAAGATGGAACTGAGGTAATGGTAATGAAAGACAATGCTAGGAGGAAAACCCACTGGGAGCAGTTTCTCTGGTCCAAGACGCAGAGATGGTGGCGCGTTATTAAAACACAATTAATCAGACTTGAAATGGGATCTGGAGGTGGGCCGAGGGAGAATACCACTGCTGTAAAGATTTTCTCTCAGCGTGGGTAATTCATGTTTGCAGTTTGTGCCAGATCATGTAATATTCCCACAATTTTATTTCTCTTGTCCAACTGGAAGGTACGTTGATTTTTAACATTGTTGGTCTCAGCTTATAATGCTTGTACAACAGATCAGTAAGCACTTATATCCTTTGAAAACTGTAATATTATCTGGACATTGCATGCATTCCATTCAGAGTCCTGCAATAATGACTTGGTAAAATGCAAATACTAAACTAACTTCACAGTACTGTTGTTGAATGGAAAAAGCTTATTTCCCACAATTGTAATGTAATAGTTATGTTCTAATGGCCATATTTAGTGTCCATGCCCTGGCACTTTGACCACTGCCTAATTCACATGGCATCAGTCATTCCCATGGCTTAGGTCCAGCCTCCAGGTCCATACTTTCAAGCCAAACCTCCTGGATCCACCATGGGGCCCCAGTGTCACCACTCCTTGTCGCTCCTAGCCTGACCTGTCACCTAGAACCTGTTTGCCATGGGAGACTCAACCAGTGGCATTTGGCCCTATACAATGTTGCTCCTAGGATCATTCAGGCATTCAGTGAGGTTTCTTGGCATTTGTTCTTCCTGTTTTCCATCTTGGGGAGGTGTTTCAAGCAGGATTCACCCAGGATATAGTGGAAGGCCTATACTGTGTCTTTTGGAGGACTTGGGAAAGCTAAATATATTCTGAGATAGAGGGAAATCTGGGCATCTATGTTGCCCTGTGTCCTGCAAAGTATAAATAAAAACATAGATATGAATAGATTTTTCTGCCCCAGTCCAGAGGTTCTTTATAATTTAAGGGATCATATTATTTTCATCGTACAATGCTGTTTTTATTATGAAACTTGTGAATAAACCTTTCTGTGGTTGCTATTAGACTCTAGCAGGGAGAATGCAGTCTATGCAGGGATGGTTTCAGTGTCAGTCGCTGTCGTTTGAGCAGCTTGTTTGTGCTGTTTGTCTCTACACCCTGAACTCACTGTATACAATAATGTATTCCGCGCCGGGTGACAAGCAGATTTGGCGAAGTCGGCAAACCTTTGGGGGCCGACACAGCACTGCTAGCTCACTTCTGCTACCTCTGCCAATCGCTCTGTACCATTATCCCAGCAGCACAACTCCGGATAAAGCTTTTCAAGTGGAGGAATGCCAGTCAAGCGGCTTTCCCTTTTTTTTTCTCCTCCCTGCAGCTTCTTCCGATATCTAATCCATGACCACAGACATCCCCCTCATTACCGCCAAATTACATGCAAATTTCCCCCAAATAAATGAGTTTTAAGTACTTGACAACCTGTCAGCCTTGGAATATTGAAACGTCCTGACGGCTAGATAAACAATCAACAATAATCACTCTATGCAAATTTGATATTTCCTGCACAATTATGAGGAAAAAAACAGCCACTATAAATAACTGGACGCACAAAGGCATCTGGCATTTGTTCCGGTTTTGAACAGATACGGATGCAAATGAAAGATTCTTTAGGATGTAATTGATTCAAACGTGGCAGCGCCTCCTTTCCCAGCGTTTATTGTTCTTTTTTTTTTTTTTTTTTTACAGAACTTGTTTTTTTCTTTTTTCATTCCTCGCCGCCTCTTTATCTCACCGCTTTCAATATACACAGATAATGGCTGATGTAAATGAGAGAATGAAGAGGGGAGGAAAAAAAGGAGGATGTGAATCACGAGTCGGTCTACCTTTTGTTTTGTCTCATCGTGTGTTCAGTGAAAGCAGGATGAGGCGAGTGGAGTGGAACCGTGACGTCAGAAGGATGAAGTTGGGGAAAGGGCCTTGGAAGCGTCTGTTGAGTTGAAGTTTCTTGACTACAAATACTGTCCATTTACATCCATTAATCTCCTCTTTGGTCTTTCTCTAGGCCTTCAGGTCTAACCTCAGCATTCTTCTACCCATATATTCACTATCTCTCCTCTGGGAAATCTGACTTTATCTCCAAAATATCTAACATGACCTGTCCCTCTGATGTTCTCATTCACTTCTTCTATCCATCTTTGTCATTTCCAAAGAGAACCTTGACATTTTTCCAGCTCTGTCTTCTGGGTGCAACTGTTCATTCTATTATAACTACACATACTCTTGTTGCTTTTTTTTACTAAATGTTATGTTCAGAGCTTTTTGGCCTATAACTCTATAAAATGTCAAACTATATCATTTTAGGTCTGACAGAAAATGTATGTCAACAGCAAACTTGACTTCTTCACTGATCCAAGCACCTTCATCCCACTCTCTTCTGTTCATTTGTCAGTTTTCAAACCCTGTAGTGTCAGAGGTGAGTCGGGTATGACCGTGAGGATCACCGAGTTCCAGGAGCAGGACATCCATTAGTCCCAGCGAACGGTTTCACTTCTGCCCAGTCCTGACACCTCCTGCTGGGCTTCACACTCTCTTACTCAGCCTCTTGCACAGGACACTTTGTTATTCTCAGTCAGTTTCCTTGCAGAGAAACACAGTCAGAGCAAGAATCAGCCATTGACATTACACACCAAAGTTCTTTCTGACATGTGCAAGCATAACCGTTGCATTTCTTCTTTCGTTCTATGCGCAGTCTGGAATTATTTTTTCTGTACAATGATTTTATTTCTCTGCTGTACATATTAAATGCTGTAACTTTTTAAGCAAAATATAAAAAGAAAAATAATAAAAGCATGATTAATTGAATGCCAATAGACAAACCTGCTGAAGTTCAAACTGAGTGTCAGAATGGAGAAGGGTTGTTTACAGTAAATGACTTTGAATGTGGCATGGTCGTTGGTGCCAGACAAGCTGGTCTAGTATTCAAAGGATTTCAAAATCTGCTGATCAACTGAGATTTATGCGCACAGTTTTTAGAGTTTACAGAGAATGGGCCAAGAAGAAGAGAAAATATCCAGTGAGTGGCAGTTCTGTGGTAAAAACACCTTGTTGAATCTCTTTTTTGTGTGGAAGGGGAAACCGGAGAACCTGGTGGAAACTTATCCAGAAGGACCCCACATGGGAATCCACCCTGGGACCTTCTTGCTGTGAAGCAGTAGTGCTAACCACTATGCCACGTTACAACCATGGTTTGCACAAGTCAATCTCTAAAACTACAAAATGTCAAACTTTGTAGCACAGGGTTAGCCAGTAACCCAGAAGCAAAAGACAACTCTGTGTGACACAATTTCTACCTATTAAAGCTATACAGTGTAAAGTATACAGTACATCATATTTGTAGCATATTAAATCATATGTTTTGATAAAGTTACAAAAGTGTACAAAATCTGAACAAGAAAGCTAGAAGTGTTTTTCATACAACCAGATATCTGTGTTCTTGGTCATGCGTCGCCGTAAGACTCCAAAGTGGCATACAGCTGACGTTTACACTGACACCACCCTGCAACATGAAAGCTCTCCGGCCTTAAATCAATTTGAAAGTGTCCAGGGCTAGATCTCATCCCGGAGCGCTGATGGCCTGATGGCTGCCTTAAAAGTGCTGCGTCGGACACCGGGGCTGCTGGGAGACGGAGGAGGTACCAGGCGGCGGACGCTCTTGACGGTTGCAGTGTTGACGAGTGCCGCTATCAATCACTGGCTGCTCTATTAATTTCATCAAGGCCCCGGTGCGAGCTGACATTAAGTGACACTCCGCTTGGTCCGATGGCGTCCCTGAGGTGGTGACAGGACCGGCGCCTGGCTTTTGAAATGCAAATCAGGCTTTAACCTTAAACAGGCGGCCCGGTTGAAATTATCTTTCTGCCTTCCAGTCAGATGCTCCCTTCCCCTCCCTACTCCCCTCTTCGTCGTGTTCTTCCAGCAGCTTGACCCCGGGAGATGGAGAGAGCATCTTTTGGAAGAGGCGACAGATAAAAGGCAAAGGTGGAGGAGGGAGGTGAAGCAAGGCGGGGGGGGGGTGGGGGGGGGGTGGGGGAGGAGGCAGTGCTGACACTAGCATTCTGTCCCGGTGAAGACGTACCAAGGGCGAGGAGACGCAGGAGGGGGCACAGAGGGTTTGGAGAGGTAGGTCACAGTTCTTGCGCTCCCCGGGACGACCGCACATGGGACACCTCTGCTGTCCGTTTGATTACCCCACACTGAGGAAGGTCACGGAACAAGCTCGGGCCAAGATGTTGACTTTTCTTGCTCGTAGAACTCTTTCTGCAGAGGTCATAATTCTTATAGCGCACAAAAAGCTGAGTGTAAGTCTGGGATGTGGTTGACTTCTGTGACCCCAGAGGATTAAGGCAGCAGTAGATCAGTAGATAAAGCATTTGCTCACTAACCAGAAGGTTGGTGGATCGATTCCCGCTACCATCACTGTCTACTGCCGCTGTGTACTTTCACTTCACCCATCTTGCTTGATGTATGAATGTGATTGTGTGTTCAGTGATGGTCAGAAAGGCCAAAGGCACAGAATGGAAGCCACGTCTCTGTCAGTGTGCCCCAGGGCAGCTGTGGCTGTATAGAAATATAAGACTGATGCATTATTAGTACTATTACATCTTAAGCTGTTTTGAATGACCAGGTGGATGTTTGAATTGTTGCATTGCCTTATGTTGTCTTGAAACATCTAAATAAAACTACTAATCTGTCCACATCTACAAGGTGGCGAGACTCTATCCCAGCAACAATGGGCCTGAGGTGGGGGACGGTGACTGTGTATACATGCACTGGAAAACTCTAATATTCATCTGAATATGAGCACACTCCAAATAAGAAATTGCCGTAGAAACATCATTTTAGAATGACCTTATTCATATTAAACCTTAATCGAAATAAGACAGCTGGAGTATTCTCTTCTTATTGTATGTAGCTTATGTAAACACCTCAATTCCTTTTGCTGCGTACTCTGACCATTTTTGCCAAAGTTGCAGAAAGCTGTTAAAACTGTCCTAATACTAGAGAAAACATGAAAATGGTCCCTTCTGAAAAACAAGCTAGCATTTATTAGCAACAGTTGTTTCCGGTTTTAGACAGTTGTTGTATGGCTTTCGCTTCGTGAATCTAAACACTTCAATTACTGTGGTCTTCTTTACATTAAACTTAAGTCAAACTAGTAAAGAAAAGAAGGCTGGGGCTTAACAGGAATCGGGAAGTGTACTGTTCGCCGTTGCATTAGCTTTACCTCCAGCCTCACACAGCGCCACACCCCAGGATTTATGTGTCCAGTCAGAACCCACAGTAGCACGATGAGGACATGCAAAGAGCTTGTAGAAAATCCCACTATGAATCAAAAATTGAGATTCTGATTATAAGTAAACTGAGATAACTTGGAGAAAGATTTCACTATATTTTAAAATGCAGTGAAGTCAGTCGATGAAAACAAGTGAAGTATTTTACAATACAGGTAGAAAGAACTAGAAAATATGCCACTATGTTAAAAACAATCCTATAGGGCTATGTGCTGGTATGACCTTTGTTGCTTGTGCTACCACTTAACCATGTTTTTTCCTCTTCCCATTTAAAATTGCCCCCCCCCAAAAAAAAAAAAATAAAAATAAAAAAAGAAAAAATAAATAAATAAATAAAAAACAACTGACACATCCTGTTTTTTTTATTTGCTTTTTAACAGACCATAAAAAACAACCCATTTACATATTTCTTTTTGTGACATTTCACCAGTTCAAATTTGCTTTAATTTTTTTCATGCAACAAGCACATATAGACACATTTTGCTTGAGAAATGATAAAGATCAGCCTTTTAAAAGTAACAAAAGGGAGCTGAAATCAGTATGCAAACTTAACCAGCTATTCAGCCTGGCCCCAGGTTTCAAAAGTGCCCCTTCGGAGGAGCTCTGCTATGCCATTAGAGCTGTCAATATTGCGCGGCATTAGCCAAGACGAGGACGGATCGCTTCCCAATATGCCCAAGCTGCCATTGTTCCTGGAAAAAAAAAACTCTTTCCTCTTCTTTCTTCTTTATCTAGCAGGCTGAACGCATTAATTTTAATTGAGACATCAGACATGGACAGGCGGCGGATACATGACGGCAAGGGTTTGAAAAAAAGGAAAAAAGGAACGCTGGAGAAGAAGGGGGTTGAAGAAAAGAGGTCCCCGCGGCAACACAAACAAACATATCATAAACACATGAGAGATATCGCTGTCTTTATCTGTCTGCTTCCAGCTTGTCTTTTAAAAGAACAAAGGCACGCAAAGCAAACTCTTCCCCAGCCCAAATCTCTCCGCCGTAAACAGCATTTTGTACAGCAACATGCAAATCAGGATGTATATGACTCAGCAAGTGTAAGCCCCGCTGCCGGATTTGATCTAACCATTTCAATGCATTGTTATGACATCAAGAAGCTTATGTCTGGGAAGAAAAATCTATAGAATTGGTCAGTTTTGAACAGGCACTGGTTGAAAAATGGTTTCTAGACAAATCACAGCTGGGAAATATCTACAGGAGCACTAAAATTTGTCCAGTTTTTGCTGTATCTATGCAGCATAAGTCAGTGTAAGCTAAGAGATACAGTGTGGTTTACGTGACAACCCACTTTAGACAAGCCTATGTAAGACTTCCCCCTCCCCGGACACCTCATCCTGCTTCCTACTTCAGTCCCAGCTGTCCAGGAGCCATGATGGACGTTGCACATGTCTAGACGACCTCTAGTTCTATTCTTTTCAAGTAATACCTGAACTTGATTTCCAAGACTGCCAGTAGAAGGATCCAAATTTGGCCCCTTGAGATTTTTTGTAATTTCAGTCATGACCAAACAGCTTGTTTCAGAGAAATCTATAGCGAGGGAAACTAGAGGTCAACCTAGGTCAAACAAAACTGATGTAAGCATTATCAAATGTGCCACATCATTAGATTTATGAAAGAGTAAAGTAGTTTTCACCTGATTTCTCTTTATGGTCCTTTTCAAAAATTACTAGCCAATTAGTGTTTTTAATAGCCAGAATTTATTTAGTTCAAATGATTATTTATTATTTATCATATTTTATAGCATACAATAAGCTTAATGAAATGTAGAGCTTGGTTTTATGTGTAGACAAGGAATTATCAAATATAGTATGTGGAAAACAGGTTTACCAAGACCAGACATCTGCAACCATTGGTTTTAGAGCCACATGCAGCTGTGAAAGGAACGCTGAATGCTTCAGCAGACCAAGAGATTTTGGACAGTTCCATGCTCCTAACTTTGTGGGAACAGTTTAGAGATGGCCACTTCCTGTTCCAACATGAAACCAGTGCACAAAGCACAGTCCATAAAGACATGGATGAGTGAGTTTGGTGTGGAAGAAGTTGACTGAACCTGCACAGAGTCCTGACCTCAACCTGACAGAACACCTTTGGGATGAATTAGAGCGAAGACTGTCATCCAACATCAGTGTCTGACATTGGGAGAGAACGTCAAACACAAAGATGTCTGACGTAGACAGATGCAAAAGGTGGGCCAACGTCATCTTAAACCCTATGAATTAAGAATGGGATGTCACTTAAGTTCATATGTGTGTAAAGGCAGGTGAGCTAATACTTTTGTAGTGTATATTGATATGTGCAAATGTCTTGCATATACTGTACATTTACATTACATTATTATTATTTTTTATTATTTTTAATGTACACTTTATTGTGACATTTGGTCTTATAATGACTACAAATGCATTATTATTATATATTATGCAGCCCTATTGAGTAACACTTCATTTCTTTGTACAAGCAAAATAGCATAAAATATGGATCTCCAGGCCTTTTTTTACTGTACAGTGCAGTGCAATGCAATGCTATGGGGAGAAAGGCCAACACAAACAGCTGTATTCAAATACTGAATCTGATATACATTAATGTGTGCAAAAGTGCGATTAGAGATGTGCAGGTGTGGAGAACTGTTCACGGGGCTGTATCCGAGCTGTACCTGTGTGTTTGTGTATTCCAGAGTGGCAGAATGAGGAGCTAAGCCGGCGATGTTAAGCACGGAGGGAGACACCTGGCACAGAAACTTAAGTGCTTCCACCAAGTATCATCAAGCCCAGATTAAAAGCGTCGAGGGGGAATGGTGGGAGGAGAGAGGAGAGGAGAGGAGAGGATGGGGGTGCAGTGGTGGAGGAGGGAGTGATCACACATATGACAAGACAGAGGGAAAAAAATCAGGAGAGGATGAGGAGAGAGGGAGGGGAGGAGGAAGGTAGTGAGGGAGATGCAGATTGTGGCTACAGACAGTTTTTTTGTATATATATATATATATTAGGACTCGCGTTAACGCAGTGCATTAATTTATTGATTTAATCGCGTTAATTTCAATTAATGCATTGATTCATTTGATCACAACAAAAATATTACGACGACACTGACAGAGGCAGCAACACGCCACAGCTCAGTGCATGATGGGAAAACGCACACCTGTCAGCGGTGAACAGACAGGTGATTGGATCTGAGTTTAGTGCTGATCAGAAACATAACGGACAACACTTCACTGCCCTCCTCTCCTTCTTCCCCCGCCTCTTTTTTTAATACAGACTAAAGTTACAGTTTTGACCTGGATAAACCAACACACGCGAGAAGAGGATTTCGGGCTTGATGGTGCGTGATCTGAGCCACAAATTGTCCGACTTCAGTACAAGTGTATTTCCCCTCCTCTCATTGCGGCCGTGCACTCTCGTTCACAATCCAGGCGAGGCGCAGTTCATCTGGAACGAGCCTAATGCAACAAGTGAACGAGCTAAAGCAACATGAGTGACCAAAAAGACACATTGCTAAATGCTTCAAATCGTCACCAGACAGCAATATAGACAAAACAAAAGTTATGTGCAGTGTATGCAAGGATGAGTTCAATTACCACTGGAGTAACACAGTTCATAGTATTTACACTGTTGTGAACCACAACAATTGTTATTAATTGAAGAATTAAACTTATTTTTGTTAAAGTTCTAAAAGAGATTACACATGCTTTTTTAGGTAAGTTTTGTGTATTTGTTGGTTGTACCTTATTTAGGCAAACTTTGTCTGAGTTACAGGTCTCAAAGAGACTATTCATTTATTTTCTTTGCAAGTTTTGTTTGCATTGCACAAGTTTACAGTAAGGTATGTGAAGGTTAATTCAAAATAAATGTTCTAAATTTCCAATTTTGTGTTTGTACATGAATTCACAATACGATTAATTGCGATTAATAACTGGTAGTTATTACCAGAAGGGGGGTGATGGAGGGGGGTGGGGAGTTCCACATCAAATGGAATGGCCACATTACACCTGGATGTGTATGATATGCAGAGGTGAAGTCATTGTACCTTGAGCTCATAAAGAAATGTAGTAACATGGGCATGACACTCACCTAAAACATTTTTTGTTATTATTGTGCATTCGAGCTTCACTCATCAGTCTCTTTGTCTGAGGCCACCACCAGTGCAGCGTCACAGAGGTCGTTCTTCTTCAGGTACTACTTGGTCAGATGTTTCAGGTACATCGGTTTCACAGTTTCCCAGACTTGATGTCTTGTAAATTGTACACCGAACTTGGACCACATTTCCCATGTTCCATCTTTCCGTTCACTTTGATCGTCTCATTTCAAAATTTCAAAGTTGGAGAAGTTAAGATGCCTTCCCCCCTTGGATAGGTCAGGTCCAGAGTGAACTTCACCACAGCACCCAACAGCTGGCCTCTCCTGTTTGATCAGTGCCACGTTGCTCAAAGGAAGGAAAAAGGGGGTGACTGGTTACATTTTGTAAATTGTGTGTGTACACATAGTGGTTAAATAGGAATAGCTAGCATTAGCTTGTGTTTAACATTTATATTTGTTGAAAATAATAGCTATGTGCTTAGAGTTTCCATTTTAGAAAGCTTTTAGAAAGCTTTATGTAGGAGTGCTTTTGCCCATTTGAGTATGTACGCACACCTTATAGGACCGGGCGATATGAATTAAAATATACATGTGTAATATATATGGGAAATATCTTGATATACAATATTGTCATGTCCCATGTCCATGTCCTGTTTTCTGTTTGTTTCCCATGTGTCTTGTTTTGTAGTCTTGGTTTGTTCCCATGTTTTCTGGTTTACTTCCTGCCTCTTGTGTTTCCCGCGTGTGTGATTGCCTGCCCCGCCTTAATGTGTTT
Organism: Bostrychus sinensis; assembly: GCA_020698575.1. Taxonomy (NCBI): domain Eukaryota; kingdom Metazoa; phylum Chordata; class Actinopteri; order Gobiiformes; family Eleotridae; genus Bostrychus; species Bostrychus sinensis. The sequence continues at coordinate 14,632,693 of CM036261.1, read as the reverse complement.
CACCTGTGCCTCATTCCTTTGTGTATTTATGTCCTGTGTCCTCCCCTGGTTTTCGTCGGTTCATTGAGTATGTTGAGTTTTGTTTAGTACGGTCGTGTCTTTCTCCTCGTGTTCTGTGAACTTGACATTAAAGTTACTTTTTGAGTCTGCATTTTGGGTCCTTTTCCCTCCTGGTGTTCCTCAAACCTGACACAATATATAACCTAATATCATAAAAACAGTTGCTTCAAAGGACTTTATAGAAACAGACATACACAAACAAACAAATAGACTGTCCCAGGACATCCCCTGTCCTTACACCCTCCTTCTCGATGAGGAAAAAGTAAAAATAAAAATAAATAAATAAATAAACAGCTGTGAGAAAAAGGGAAACCTCAGGGACAACCACATGAAGGAGAGATCCACTCCCAGCACAGACAGGCTGTAGATGTGTCCAGGACAGGGTCAGGGTCAGCTAAGGTCTAACTGCAGCCAGTGTTTGCAGTGTCCTAAGCATACTTGACTTGTGAATCACCTGCACCATACAGCAGCTGACACGATTAGTATTGGTAACTTTTTAATGACAACAACAACTTGTGACTCTGCACTAGTATCATTTCGGGATTTTTAGGATAGGATTCAGGATTCTGTACTACTGCTTGGTTTTTGGGACTGTTCCAAGGACGTCTGGTCATCTTAGCTTTGTTTCAGAACATGCACTGTTAGTCAGAGCAGCTGTCAGACCACTGTAACATCCTCCACATGACCACTAGAGAGGACTGGGACAAGAGCACAAGAGCGGGGGAGGTAAGAGGCTAACAATACTACATCACAATGATTTATTTAGATCTACTGAATGGAAATAGCCATTGTTCAACACTAGGAGGGCACCACAAAATGTAAAAAAAAAAAAAAAAATGCAACACTTAATATAAATCAGTGTTTCAGGGATCCACTCTCAGATTAGAGAAACCAGTGATAGCAGTTACTAGATTTTTACTCTCTGTTCTTAACCACAAACCATGATTAGCCATAGCTCAGATGTCTGTCTCCAGTCTCGTCTGTGGAGGGCCTACTGATTACTGTACACAAATACCAGCCTAATATCCTCCATCGACGGCAAACAACAGGATACGCGCCGCGCAATCTGGAACCTGCTCTCCGAAAATGTGTGTCTCCGTGCTTAGAAATCTTGTTTTGATTGCAGAAAGTAACTATGTGTACGCCTCTTTAGCAAGACGGCGCTCCTCTCTCCTCCCCGTTCGCCGCAACTCCTCTGAATGGTTATTATTATCGTCATCAGCGGTAGAAATCAGGGCCCTGACAAGCAATCTCCCCCTCCGCCGCGGCAAATATCCACTTAGTTCATCCGGGATCGGCTTTCAAAGGCTCGTTTTAACTCAGCCGGGGAAGAAGCTGCACTCTGTTTCCAAAAAAAAAAAAAAAAGTACTTAATAATGTTGGGGCATAGGCTGCTGTTGGGCTTAAGGCTGGTACTGATGCTAGTTTACAATCTTCCAAGTCTTATCACACACTCAAATACATTTTTATTGAGACAAAAGCAACTGAATTTTGAATAAAAAACAATGTCTACAATGCCATTGGTTTATTTGTTTATACTGCTGTGATTAGTGCCTGCCCTGCGACTTGCTGGCCACTGTCCAGAGTGTACCCTGCCTAAGGCCCATAGTTACCGGGATAGGCTCCATTACCTTTGATCCTTGACTAAAAATTAGGTGGAAGATAAATGAATGTCAGTTAACGGAAGATATACATGGTCTTAAAGGGACTACATTATCCTTTTTTCATATTTTTAAACCAATCCTTGTCACCTCTAGAACAGCATTGCGTGTTTTACAACCTTTAAAAACATTATCTGACTAAAAGAGTGCAGGCTGTTGCTGTCTTTTGAACATATAATCCAAGAAAAAAACATTTTGTATGATGCCATTTTACTACAAAATTTAAAAAATGTCTGTGAAGAATCAGTGGAAATAGAGCTGCACACTGTCTTTTTGAATAAATGAATGAGAGCAGACTGGATGTAGAGGGCTTGTTGATTGGTCAGTGCTTCCTGGAGTGGGCAGGGGTTTGTGGAGCAGAGCCTTTTGAGGCCTCAGAAAGGTTGTGCCAGAAAATAGAGGACACAAATGAAGCAAAACACAACTTCAGGTATGCTTTTGATGAGGGAACAACATTAGAACATAGGTAAAAGCTGATAAAAGTTGATTTTGCAAAATATAGACCCATTTACAAGAAAGGCTTCTGGACAAAGTTTTTTTTTTTATCTATCATCCAAGGGACACTCCCTCTCTCAGCAATATAAACTCCTCACAATCCTGTATCTTCAGAACTGGCAATGTTCCTTGGATGAGAGATGAAACTTCTACAAGATGTCTTTCTTGTTAAACACTTTTAGTAAATATGAAACTCTAGCCTGACCAGACAGACAAAATCTTTTTTTTTTTTTTTTTTTTCAAGCGAGTTGGATCTCTAAAGAAGGTGGTTCGGGTCAAAGCACCCCTCCATTTTAGCACATAACTGAGACAATAGCTTATACGTAGCCTAAATCATCAGCAAAACATATGATTAATACATAATCCAAGCTCAATGTAGCCTATGCTTTGTAGCCCTCAAAATCCTGTTCAGTACATCCACACAACTCTTTTTGTGAGAAGATGCTTTTATTCTTTAGAGGCATTTTGAGCAATTCTGTATTTGTTTCTGAACAGACAGCAACAAAACCTGTTTTTTGAAAGACTTGGGTGCTGAGAGCATTGTAACGGGACTTTAATGTTTTTAAAATGGCAACAAGACAAAGAAAAAAAATCCTCACAGGAATGAACAACAACGCCACCAAACAATGGAGTTGTAAAATTTGCTCTGAATTAGCCAGCGCCATTTTGATTATTTTGCAAAGGAGTTATCTTCCGCTTTTGTCCTGTTTTGTCCTGTAATGACCACATAAAAACAAACCCACTTTTTCCAACTGGCTTTTGTTGCTGTCCCCATTCAGAAATAAGTACAGAACTGCTCATTCAAATGTGTCTCTCCTGCTCCGCCATGTTTGTTGTCAGTGTCAGTGCTCTGCTTATGTTCTGCCATTTGTTTCTGATTGGTTACCTTGCCTCTGTTACTTCCACCCCTGGAAATCAAACTCAAACCAAGCGGTACCAAAACAATTATTTGTATAAAATAGCCAGGCTAGATTTTAATGCAAGTGATGTCCTTTCACCTACACGCTTGCTTTCTGAATTCAACAAAATTCCACCTTAATCAATTCACATGGTTGACAGGTGAAAAATAGCTCTATTTCTCTCCAGATTTAGAAGAATATGATTTGTCGACAAGGGGTGTATCTAAATGCCTTGTTAAAGCTGCACTTCTTTTCTGTGCATCGTACGTTATATGGACAAGGGCTTGCAAACTCCTCTCAAAGCCCCCACTAGATCCTTAATAGCATTTCAAGTGTTTTCTCCCGGACGACGTGTTGGATAACAAGCAGGCAGGAATAGCCGGCGAAATTGGAGGTAGGTCGGACAATGCGGCGGCCGCGGTGACAATGACAACGGTGTGGTCGAGAATCCAGTGAAATTAATACACTATTCTTCTATTCAAGGAGGAAATTAAACGGCAAATTAAATGACCCCGGGGCCCGTGGTGGAGTCCATTCAGAGAGCAGTGAGTCATGATGGGAGATGGTGAGTCAAGTAAAGTCTGACTGACTAAGGACCATAAAACATAATGTAAACTTAAGGTGACATGGCTCCTATAGACCAGACATCTGCAACCTATGATTTTAAAGCCGCTTGCAGCACTTTAGACCTGTTCTTGCGGCTTTCTGACATCTGGTTAGGTAAAGTGAAGAAGACAGAGATGACTTTACACACATTTGTTAGGTCTTTGTCAGTTTGCAGTTCTTAATAACCACTCATATACTATATTAGTTGCAGGCTAAGCCACTTTTGCGCATTAAAATGGTGGCTCTTTACAGATACAAGTTTAGTATTTCTGGCAACAATTGGGTCTTTGGATCCAGAAGGTTTCAGACTCCGGCTCTGTGTTCTACAAAATGGCGCTATAAGTTGAAACAGACCACAATACATTTTCTATAGAGGTGTTAGCCACAAAATATCACAAATTATGAGTAAGCAAAATGATTTGGCATCTGGCAACCAACCAGCGACATGTAAGTAACATGTATGTAAGAGCTTGGTTAGAAAACAGCAAGTGCATCAACGTCAGCCAGTTTTATTTAACATAGAAATTAGCATTTATAATTAGCATATAAACTAAAGGGTACGTAAGATATGTTTTTAAAAGGCTTTTTTAAATGTTTATGGATGCCTTTGCATTAGTATTTCACATTTTATAACTTAAAATCATGTATTGATCAGGATAATGGTATGGATCTTCTTTTAGGGAGCTGTTACTTTGACTTTGCAGAGAACACTTGGATTAGGTGTCTGTTGCCCCCTGCTAGCAATGGTGGAGACTGAACAAAGCATAAAATGGCTATTGCTAAATGCAACACGACGCTAACAGATAAATAAATGAATGGACTGCTTTGTAGCTGACATCAATTAAAAAATGAGTCCAGTGACAGTGTATGGGCTTTAGAAACGCACAGGAGCACTTCCTGGTTTCATGTGTCTACATAGAGCCATGACACAGAACTGTTTTCAGCTCTTGAGAAATGGACGGGTTCAGCATATAGGATTACTCAAACATGTGAGAATTAAACAAAATACTACTTCAGGTATGTTTTTGAGGAGAAAAAAACATTATAACATTGTTAAAAGCTCAAAAATTTGGTTTTGCATAGTTGGGGGCCTTTAATGTTATCCTGGACAAGAATTTACAGAAATGTGTCAGACCACCAGAGCCGGATGCCTGAATGACTGGGGGAGGGCACTAACCGTTGTCCCATGCACAATGCTGCTGTGTGCAGTAGTCGATAATGTAAGGTGATGGGATGATAAGCATGGTCATTCACAGTAGGAAATTCAGAAAAAAATCGCAGATAGTGGGTACAGTTTTCAGTCTATAAATGTGTGTGACCTCATACTGTCAGTAAAATCATGAGTAACTTGTTGAAATAAGACGCAGAACTATAGACGATGCAATCTGAAGTGCATCACAGTGGAGGTGTACTTACATTATTTTAGCTGTATTGTTATAAAAGCAATATAAAACATAAATTTAGACATCCTAACAAAAGTTTGTGAAGCCGGACGGCAGTAGCTCAGTTGGTAGAGACGTTTGGTAGTTGGAAGGTTGGCAGTTCGAGCCCTCTACTGGCATTGCATACTGTCATTGTGTCACCTATCTTGCCTGTATGAATGTTTTAGTGTGAGTGTGTTTGGTGGTGGTTGGACGGGCCATAGAGACCAGAGTATCCAGAGAGAACCCACCCAAACAAAGGGAGAACATGCAAACTCAAGACAGAAAGGCCCCACCGTCTGCAGGACTGAAGACATGGTAATTTCATGATCTCAGCAACTTGGTCCTGGAGACCTTCAAAATGTGATTCCAGACTGATAAAAGAAGAAATGAGTGCATGTTATGTGTCAGGGCTAGACCTTGACTATGTTTGTCAAACCAGTTCACCTTCAGTCTATAAATAGAGAGAGAATGGAGTACATAAAGTCCATTTTGTGCTCACTAGCTGCTGCCCTGCTTCTCCTCTCGTCCCCTCTCATTTGGCAGCCCGTGTTGCTCCCGGACTGGCATGCGCGTGCTTTGATGTAGTCAGCAGACGCCGGCCCGAGCTCCGTGGTAACCTGTGTTTGAAAAGTCCGCGTGGTGCCCTCTCCACATTCCCCCTTTGTGTCCGTCCGTCTCGCTCCGCCAGCTAATGAGCCGTGCAGGCCCGCCATCATTCTGTGTAGTCATGTAGAGAAGAGAGGAGAGCTTCGGAAACAGCCCAGACAGCCAGAGGAGAGAAAGCGAACTGGGGAAAGAGGGAAGAGGGGGGGACATGATGTTTTCCCTCACCTTCTCCATAATCAGGCCCGTCTCCACCGAACACAGCGCGGCAATTAGACCTGACAGTACTCCGACTCCCACAATCCCGCCAGGACCGGGCGTTCAAACACTCAAATAAACACGGGAGGGGGGAAAAAAACACTCCAGCGAAACATGCCGAGGTAGAAATCGCAGACTGGAAAAAGGAACTAGACGAGAGAACAAAAAAAAAACTAAAAAAAAGTCTTTGCGTCCCACTGCGCGGACAGATGTTTGGCGGGAAATTGGTGGTGACGGTGAGGGTCTGGGAGAACGGCGTGCGGTCCCCAGAGGACGGCTGTTGGAGCAGTCGGCTGGAAGCTGATACTGTGAGGCTTGGCTTGCATGAGTAGTGAGGTAATTGGGATAATTAGTTTGTTACCGCACTTGTTATTGCATTTTAATGTGGATTTCAAATGGTCACTATCGGAGGAATAGGGCACTGTATGCAGCCTGGGTACTGGCACACTTTGTGAAATCAAAACTATGGCATAACAAAGTCAGATTAATAGAGAGAGAGTTTGATTAAAGAGGCTTTTCTGCTGACATATTTGAAAGACTTCACAAAATCTTTGTGTGCATTGCTAATCTTTTACTACAGTGTTTCCCAACTAGGAGTACGGAGACCCCTAGGGGTATGTGAGCACATTGCAGGGGGTACGTGGAGTTATATGACCACTTATGGTACCTTTATATATTTGGCTTTCAAAGACTAAAATGATCGTAAATCAGGACTAACCCAGGACTATAAACGAGATATGCGACACAGGGACTAAACCAGGACTACACCAGGTCTAAACCCAGAACTAATCCAGGAAAAAAACAGAATTAAACCAGGAGCAAACCGGAAACAAATCACCAGGTCTACACTAGGTCTAAACCAGGTCAAACCAGGACTAAACTATGGCTAAACCAGGACTAAGCCAGCTCCAAATCAGGACTAAATCAGGTCCAGGGGGTACACAAAACCAAAAAAGGTTGGGAACCACTGTTTTACTGTACTAAATGTAACATGCACAGGGCCAATAGTGTCAAAAAGCATGATCAAGAATAGAAAAGTTAGATTCTTGCCTTGATTCTCACAGCAAGAAGGGCCCAGATTCCATTCCTGGTTTGTGTGGGGCCTTTCCGTGTGGAGTTTGCATGTTCTCCTCGTGTCTAGGTGGGTTTTCTCTGGGTGCTCAGGTGTCCCCCATCAGCCTTTTTGGCTAATCCTGAGTAACCCATCACTAATCTAAATTGTACAGGAAGAAACATTCATGGCCTGAGTGGTAAAGGTCCATAGCCATGCTGCAGGGCTTTTTCTGGAGGCGAACCAGCAAACATTGAGTCCAGTTGTGAAAGTGGACTACCCACAATTTTCTATGCTGGTTTGACCACCTTTACCAGGTCCCTTTTGTCCCACACTGAGCAGCTCCTATACCACGCAGTTAGACAGTAGCAGGACGCTCTCTACAGCAGCTTTGTGAAAGTTACACAACCAAACCTGTGGAAGAGGAGTCTTTGCTGAGCCTTCTTCACTGGGTGTGTAGTGCTGAGAGCTCAGGAGAAGTCCGCTGTAATGTGGCGCCACAGGAATTTGATGTTTTCCACACACTCAACTCAGCTTATCCCACCAACTATGAGCCTGAGCCAGGGCACACTCTAAATAATGTCCAGTCGCTCACAGAGATTTTGAGCCTTAATTATTATTGCTCTTATTGTTATACATTGTAGTGTGATAAAATCTGTTTATGTGACTCCTAAGGTCAGTACATGTCCACTCTCTAGTACTTTTTCAGGTTTCACAGCTAAAGAATGATGAATAAGTAATGGCTGTGTCCTTCTTATTCAGTCATTTATCGTCTTCTGAACATGCAAACTCCAGAGCCGGCCAGCCTGAGAATTGAACCGACAATCTCCTTGATAAGAGGTGAGAGTACTAACCGCTCTGCCACCGTACTCCCTATGTTCTTGTTACTCCTGTTAAAGTGAAGTATTTCTAATAAAATGTTATGTTAAATAACACTGGGAGGGCAAAAAACGGTTTTAGACTAAGAGCCCAGACTAATTATGATGATAATACACAGATCAGGCATAACATTATGACCACTGACAGGTGAAGGAAATGCCACAAACTGTTTCTTCATCATGACACTTGTTTGTGGGTGGGATGTACAGTATTAGGAAGCAAGTGAACATTATGTCCTCAAGTTAGAAGTAGGAAAAATAGGTAAGTGTAAGGATTTGAGAGAGTTTGACACAAGCCATATTGTGATGGCTGCAGCTCTTGTGGAGTATTCCCAATCTGCAGTGGTCAGGATCTATCAAAAGTGATCCAAAGACCTAAGAGTGGTAACAGGCTCCCTAAAGCAACTTTCATCTGGGCTTGGGACTGGCACAAAGAGTACATTGTGATTTATGTGGTGATAAAGAATATGTGGTAAAGATATTTTTGAGGGCATTTTCAACAATCTCACTTTCTCCGTATATATATATATTTTTTTTTCCAAACTGTTGTTTTCCTGCTATTTTTCTCTTTGTTGTGAAACCTTTTTTGTACATAACTCTTCAAATGGAGACAACATGGCTCTGTTTTTTCTGCCAATGTCACATTGAACAGCTCTGAAGGTTATCTCTTTTTGCCAAAACATCAATCGTCGAATCAGGCTTAGATCTCTTTTTTTCATAATTAAAAAAAAAAAAAGCAAGGGCATTTTTTTTTCAAGCCCTTTTGTTTCCTCTTCATGTAGAACAATCATAAAAGCACTCAGCCATCAATGAGTGTCTTCATGAGCTGGTGTCCAGGACTGAGCTCAACCATCGCACATGTGGGCAAGGATTTGGCAATACATGCTTTGTACAAGTTGGAAGAAAGTGGGCTTTAACCCACAAATACATGTCTTCAGTTTCCAATATGATGGACTGCCCTGTCACCATTTTCTACTATATACCCATTTGTAATGTTGGAGCTTAAAAATGTCATTCCATGTTTCCATAGACCATATATTGTGATAAGATTTTTCGTGGTTTTGGGTGACAGAGTCTAGTGAGTAGAGAAGAGTAGATTTATGGATGCAGTGGAGTTAGATGGTGTGAGAGAAGAGGATGCAGAGGCTAAATGGAGGGAGGCAGAAGATTTGTTGTGTTGACTGCAGAAAAAGAAAAGGTGCGCCGGGAATCGAACACAGGCATCTTCGGTACATGGTTTGCACTCTACTTAGTGAGCCACTAAGACGCACCAGCTTGTGTAACCACTGCTTAAATCTATCTTCATTAACCGACAGCTCACGTCCTTACATGTATGAGAAATTATGATTTTACACTATTTACAACTACACATTGAAAATATATAATGAATCATACAGATTTGTTTTCCATAGCCTACAGAAAATGCAAGGTATGTTATTTGTGAAATTCCAAGTTCTTACGGTTTAAGGTAGATTTTATTGCCCCTATAAGGAAATTTGTCCTCTGCATTTGACCCATCCTTCAGTGCTCCTGTCACGAGCAGTGGGTGACGGCTGTACAGTGTCCAGGGACCCTTCTCCAGATCTTAAGCCAGGATCCTTAGGAGTACAAGCTGGCTGGTACAAGCCCGGTCCACAGAGCAACAGAGGGTGATGAGTAACATTTAGCTGGGGTTAAATGCAAGCTAGTTGGAAAAAAGAGGATTTTCTAACTTTATTTTGTGCTTGCAAACTGCATAAAAATAAGGCTTTTACGAAGACAATGACCAACACACAAACCATTCATGATTGCTGAATTAGACCTAAATAAAATGCTCAGAGTGATACTAAATGAAAAGCCATTTGAGAGCCATAAGAGGGAGCCAAGCCAAAAGAGCCCAATCTTTGAAAAGAGTTGGACTGCCCATCACTAACACAGAGACAGGACTATCAAATCACACACAAACAGACTGCTGTATCTATCTTTCTAATGGGAATAAGCACAACAAAATGATCAAATATCTTCGCACATGAAATACTTTAAAACCTCTGAAATGTCTTTACCTGTATGTTAACATATGGCTGCAATTGAAGTAAAATTCAAATAATGACTTTGCACATCTTAAAAAAAAGCATATTTTTGTCTTTTAACGCATTGGTCTTTTAAGTCTTTTGTGTCTCTAGCTGCTACCATACAGAACTTGCTTGCAAAGCCGTCAAGACCAAAAACAGTGCATGAATCTACAGTATGTATAGCTCCGAGTTCTTTTATCATAACTCCCAAGTTTTTCCCGACTTCCTCCTGACGTCGCCTCCTCTCTTTACTTTACATTTGTTTGTCTTTCCGTGTGTATCCGCCGTCCCAATCAATCACCGCAGCAGCCCACCCTACCGCTAACCCATCAACGTGCCACCAGACAGCCACTTCCCTTTGATATGGTAACGCAACATACCACTTCATCTTTTCTTTTTATTTGCCCATTTGCGGAGGAGATGCCATTAGCGGTCTATTATGTTCCTCGCCGCAGCTCTGAAATAAAAAATAAAAAAAATCTCCAAAAGGATAGTCTTTGGCCGCGCGCATCCTGCCAGCAACGCCTCATTAGTGCGTCGCCTTTCCAACAAACGTATCAACAATGTTCCGAGCTAATAAGCTTTCATATTCCGTGGCTATATGATGTAGAAAGAGGCAGAGCGGAAGGTCACGGGTTTGTTTGAACGCAGCAAGTGGCTCGGGCGAGGGATTTGATTTATCGGGAATTATTGCAGGCGCTTTGCTCTGGAGAGTCGGCTATTGATGTGTGCCGTTGCAAATGGCTCCTTCAAGAGGAAAGATAGTGGGCTTCGACGGTGACACCAGTGGCAGGTTGTGCTATCATCAGCCGCACACAGGGACGAGACTCTGTCATATATGAGGGATTCTGCAACATGAAGTGTGGACTAATTAATGTGCCTTACCATAGCTGATTTTGTGTCAAGCAAAATTTCAAAATGTTGCAAAAAGAGAAATTGAAATTTAAAGTGTGTTTAATTGCTTACACTTCCTGGTCCCCTACCTCACTCTCACTCCCCTGTCTGGATGAAGCTCAACTGCTGCATCCTTACAGACCTGAACTATGAAACTACAGACGAGCTAATAGACTTGATTTATTTCAGTCCTAGACAAATTTAAAGCATATCCATCCTGGGAGTGGAGCTCTTTTTCTGTTGCTGTTTGTTTGTTTGTTTTCCTCACAGCTGGGTTTTTTATGAGTTTTTCCTTATCAAGAATGAGGGTCTTGAGACAGGGGATGTCCTGGGACTGTTTAGTCCAGTTATTGTTTGTTTGATTGTGTCTTCATTTTCAGTTTGAGTGACTATTCCTGCAGTAGTCCTGAGGTGACTGCTGATGTTATATTGCAAGTGAATTGATTTGAATACAATGATCTGCAAATTTCATGAATCAATAATTTATTCACAAGAGAACATTAACAATATGTTGTGTGTTAAAAAATAAGAATAAAAAGAGTGATAATCAACTAATGCAACTAATCACAATTACCAACATTTCAGCAACCAAATTAGTTATTTGTTTATTTATGAAAGGGGACAATGCATATTAATAATAACTTTTAAGAAAATGTAAATACTATATGCCATCATTAGGCTACCTCAGGCATTTAATTTAATGTACACTTCAACTTCAGTTTTTTTTTCCTGCTTTTTGTTGTCCTTCCCCAACTTTTTTGAGATGTGTTGCTGACATCACATTGAAAATAAAAAAAATATATATATATAAACATATTTTTCTTTATGGTAAAATAGCTCAGTTTAAACACTACTGTGGGAAATACAATAATAAATAATAAAATATAATTGCATTCTGTTTTTTATTTACTCTTCACAAAACGTCCAATTTTTTCAGATACTAGCTTTGTCATAGGCTAGTAGAATAATCAACGGAGGATCATTGCAGGACTATGTTTCTCAGTTTGACAGACCAGTTTTAGGGACTCTATTTCACTATTTCATTTTAATTCTGTAAGCCAGTGTTCCCAATAGTGGGTCAGGGCCAAAAAGTGAGTTCCTACAGGAGCATGAATATAGTCTTACTGTTCAGCTAATATAAAGCCAGATTTTAAACTGTATGTGCCATAAAATATATAGTATGTGGGTCAATTTAAAGTGATCAGTGATAAAATTCAGTTCCTCTGTGAATAAATTGAAAAATGATACTGAATAGGCCATGTTTATTCCAACATAGTCCTATAGATTTTGTTTAAGTAATGATATTCTTGAGGCTTGTATTTGACAGAGGCAGTGTAGATGGACAGGAAACAGGTTGAGAGAGATTTGAATGACATTAAGCAAATTGACCCCAGCCGGACTCCAACCCAGGTCACCCAGATGTGTGGTATGTGCTCTACTAGCTGGACCACCAAGGCGCCCCACGATTATTTTAATCTCCAAAATAAAGCTTGAGCTAATGCTGATCCTGGGTCACAGGATGAGACCCGGGGCCAGTTAAACACCAGTGTCACTGTTACATAGCCATAGTTACGCAGAGAAACCTTACGCCACGCGCCCTCGATGTGCGCTTTTTATTCCTCCATTATATCCCCTGTGCGCACGGGACATACATCCACAGCAATTTGTTATTTTTTATTTGTTCAAATGCATCTGTAAGCTCGAGCTAATGCGCTGAGGCTCAAAGACCCTGAAGCCGTGAAACGTCATTACGCTGAGAAGACTGCGCGCTCCACAGCAGTCACTAAAAAGAAGCAAAAGCAAAAGGAGAAACATGATTAGGCTGAAAGTTTACTGCTGCTGTGTGCTCCCTTTCCTAGTCTAGAGTTTGTTTCTACAGACCACAGCTGCATGAGTCTGTGTTCTTGCTTCAGACTGGTGGCCACAGTAGGTCTATGACAGAGGGAATCTACAAAAGCGCAGTAATTATGCATAGCAGTGGATTTCTGGATCAGCTGAGCAATCAAACAAACGTACACTGACACATTACACTGAAGTGAAATGCTATAATGTATCATAATGTTAAGAAATATGTTAAAATATAATTTAAAACTCAATATAAATGAGCAGTTGCTTGGTATTTTGGCATGTGTGTGCGCCTAAGCATTGTGTTGTGTGTACGTTCCGGGAACAGTGTTGGCCTTGTGGACTCCAGTGTCAAAGCGCAATTTTTGTTCCGGCATCGTTTGATTTACAAATTAAGCCCTGTATGTAGGGTATATGAATATTAAGGAAAAGAAAAATTGGGTAATGGGACTTTAGGGTCAACATTTGGATATCTCTGAGTGTCCTACATTGAGAGAATTAGGAGAGCCTTTCTTACGAATGTGGAAACCATCACAGTTTTCCAATAGAGGGCATATTCAACTTTGCTCTACTTTGTGCTGTAGTCTGTAGGGAGCGGGCCCATACCATTAAATCTGGACTTGAGAGGCTTTGTTTGCAGTGCCTCGTGTCACTGGCCCAGAAACATCTCCCTCTGAACGTAATGAGCTCGTATGGAGAGGCAGGGGCACCAAAAAGAAAATAAACACTTCTTAATTGTTTCCCAAATGGCTTGCCGTACTTAGGAAGACATGAAGCCGACCTGCTATTGGCCGTCTCTGAGGACTGGATTATAGGATGAGACCAGAGGTGGAACGGCGTGCGTACAGTATATCTGTGGACATAAACATTGTATATCATTAGTATATACAAATGCATATGAGAAAGTGGTCATGCGTCCCTTCATGCTTCCCTCTGACAACATGCACCCATAAATATACCTAGGAAAATATGAAGTATGGCTTTAGTCTAACTATAATGGGACTGGGTTATTGTAGCATGCACACAGCTTACATGAGTCTGTCTAACCTCTCTTGTTTGCTAATGTGGGTGCTTAACAAATAAAAAAAAGATTTCCTAAAGCAGGGGAAGGTACTGGAGGAGCTGGACTGTCTTACCTTCTGCATTGTTCCACATGAGAACAACTTAGACTCACTATTGGATCAGGAGGTGAGATTTAAAGCAGAGCTCTGCAACCTTTTAGCTTCAAATAAACAGTTTTGGAGACTGTGTGATGGTTAAATGAGTTGTGGGGTGAATAAAGCGCCCTGCATCTTACCCTACTTTACTTTAAAGGCAAGCAGATGTATGTATTTGTTTGTTGTTGTTTTTTGTTGTTTGTTTTTACCTTAGGTTGCATTTTTTTTATATTAAAGGAAATATAAAATGTCTGTACTAAAAATATGTATATATATATATATATATATATATATATATATATATATATGTATTAAGCAGTTATATGCTTTATGTAGAATAAAGAATCAGTGAGTGAGTGGGTGCTTATGGTATGACAAAAAAGAAAAAAGAAAAAACATGGGGTACAAAACAAACAAAAGGGTTGTGAACCACTGTTTTAGAGTATGTTAGTCATATTGTCATTGTTTCAGGCTGTAGTCACTTTGAGGAAAGTGAGAATGAGCATCCTTTTCTACAGGTAAGACTTGTGAAAAGCAAGTGATGCTTTTAACAGGTGGGTGATCATTTTAGAGAGTCAAAGGATAATGCAAATTATTTGCAAGATGAGGCAGGACCAGAGCTGCCAACAGCCTGGGACTCAAAGATTCTGGCATCACTGAGTAAAAATACAGTGTAACTTATTATAATACTGAATCGTATGTCCCTCCCACATTGATATAATATAATCTCGCCTTCTTTTCACAGCCAATCATAACGGACTTCATTGCACTTTCTACAAGTCCAATCTGCACATCAAAACCTTCATGCATTAAACGCCCAGATCAAATGAGCTCCACAGTATTATCTATGTTGACAACATAATATCAAATTCAGTTTTATGTTCCACAGCTAAAATCTTGACCTTTGTAGTGACAGAGGAGAATATCAAAGAATAACTAGCTTAAAGAAACATATTTTATTCACAACAGAAGAACATGTGAAGAGTTGAGACATTTTAAGCAATCGCATTTTAAGTAGTCGCAATAGTGGCCAGACCTGGAACTCAAACTGGGTATCTACAGATCTACAATTGTAAAGAATGGCAATGTTGCATCACTGTCACTTCTAACTTAATACTGACTATGCAGCAGTGAATCTACTATACAAACAATTAAATGTACAGAACTTGAATAGTTTTTTTTTTTTTTTTTTATCTCTCTTTGCTTTTACCTTTTAGGGAATCATGAGTAGTTGAGCCTAATCCAGTAACTTTGGGCCTTAAGTGGGGGACACCCTAAAGTGGCCATCTCGTTGCAGGACTGACACAGAGACATACACAAACAACCATTCACTGTCTCATTTATTCACTGGGGGCAGTGTTGCCACTTCACCTTACTACAAAACTATTAAATATTGCATAAAAGATGTCTTATAGATTAAAAATTGCATCATGTGCAAGTGTAGATTTTTTGCTTTTTTGGATGGTGAAAAAATTCTTATGAGAGTCTTGTGAAGATAGTCCGCTGAAACTTGTAGCTACTGGTCAGTATTGCTGACAGTTTTTACAAAAAGCTGTTAGAAAGCCCTGAAGTCACAAATTAATCACATTTTATGTTTCTGTAGTGTAATTAACTTAAGTCTACAGTGGCTATTCTTTGTGCTTGGCAAAAACTGACTCTGCTGGCCATCATCTAATGAGTCTGTTTGCAGGTTTGTAGGTCAGTAGTAGGGGTTAGTGTTTAACGTTGACCTGTTGTTGGGAGAGGGGGGAAGTCGTCAAGGTTTAGGCTGGGGTGGGTGGTACATCTGCCAACTGATTGTTCTGTCTCCTGCTTAAAATTCACTATTCCAAAAATTAACTTTAGGTTCAGGAGCCACTACAAAAAAATGTATTTCTTTCTTCACCTGCAGAGCTTTAGGTGCCTCCATTTGAGAACCACCTCCCTGAGCATTGGCCCTGGAGTTTCTGTCCATTTTGGGCCTATAGCGCCAGCTGTTTGTCTGGGAGGCAGTCTTCTCTCCTCACACCTATTCTTGGGTTGGGCCTTTGAGGAAGGATCAGGCTCAGAATTGGATGCAGCTCCCTCAGTGATTAAAGAGAGCTGAACGTTGGCTGGTTCTTTGTTAGCCTGTGTCCTTGTGTCCTTCTCCTCCTTTATTTTCTTCATTTGCTCTGTCCCAACAATAACTTTAGGTTCAGGAGCCGGTATAAAAACAGTTTTTTCTTTTAATTTGAGAACCACCTATCTGACTATTGGCTCTGGGTGTTTGGTCCATTTTTGGGCCTAGCACCAACTGAAGCTTTAGGTGCCTCTATTTTGATGTTGATTTGAGAACCACCTTTCTGACCATTGGACCTGGGTGTTCTGTTAATTTTGGGCCTAGCACTACCTGCTTGTTTCATCCTGATTTGGGTGGGAGGCAGTCTTCTCTCCTCACACCTGTTCTCAGGTTGGTCCTCTGAGGTAGATTCTGGTGATACTTGAAGCTCCTGATCACTGACCTCAGAGGATTCGTCCACATTGGGTACATTTTCACGTACATGTTGTGTTCTTATTAGGTGGGACAGCAATCTTAGGGTTTGATTCTCCTCCTGTTTCGTCCCTTGTTTTTAGGTGTTTCTAATGCTTCATTTTTTATATCAATTTGAAAATGAGGTGTCTGCACTGACGTTAGATGTACAGCTTTCATTGGGACAATTCCCAACACCTTGTTCCTCCCTAATTGGTTTGAAGAACCACTTTCTTGCATTAGCTCAGGATTAGATGCAGCTCCCTCAGTGGTTGAAGATAGCCAAACGTTGGTTGGTTCTTTGTTAGCCTGTGTTCTTTCTTTCGCCTTCATTTTCAGTATCACAATATAGGGGCAACGATACAAGACTTATCCCAAAACATTTTTAATAAAGCACAGGATCAAACACTAAAAGGATTTGTATACAGGCTACTGTAGAATCAAATCTAACCAGCAGCAACTAAAGCAATAAATAAAAAACTATTGGCACATTTCTGGTGAAGAAATAAAAGTTGATCTCCATTCTCTGAGCTGTAACTATGTCCCCCAGCAAGAGAATCCCCTCTTGCTGCTACACTTGTACCTGGGATGCAGAGAGTATTTCAAGTCAGACAGAAGTGGATAAATAACTTCGTGCTCCCTCCACTCAGTGACACACATTGGCTCTGTGTTGTGCTAATGTTACCTGTTGCTAGCGGCAGGTCGGCGCAGTGTCTTGTTATGTGAAGATGGAGATTTATGCTGTTGCTGCAGAACTTCACTGCAGAGCCTACATACTGCATGAGCCGTGTTCAACTCCTGACTCCCTGATTTTGTTATAAAATTGATAATCCACCTTAAGTTTGGGTGACTGAAAAGAAAGCAGTGTTTTTCTAGCTTTATTATTAAGACGCATGCTGTGTGCTGCCACCTATGGAAGAAATGTGCACTGCACCGTAGGGGACAGCTTGTCAAAATTGCAGCACTCCAGTAATTTAGAATGAATTAACTTTTATTTGAAAAGCCGTTTAGATGCAGTAGCATTGTCTAGAAGTGCTTCACTGTATATTCCTTTTAAACACAGCCCTACTGTATGGTGGCAGAGTGGTTAGCGCTACTCCCTCACAGCAAGGAAGTCACAGGTTTGATCCCTGGGCTCGCCTAATAATCTAGGAGGCATTAGCTCAGCAGGTAGAGCCCACAAACTGGAAAATAGGTGGATCAATCCCTGCAACCTGCACTGCATACTGCCGTTGTGTCCTTGGGCAAGACACTCCACCCACCTTGTCTGCAGAGTGTGTGTCTCTGGTGTATGAATGTGTCAGTGTATTTGATGGTGGTCCGAGATGCAAGAGACATTATTATTATTAGTTATTATTTTCAATATTATTATTATCATTTGTTGCAACCCCAGAAGGAAAAAAAGGCCAAACACAAAGAAATTATTTTACAGATTTTCAATTTGTTTACCCATAAAAAAAACAAAAAACAGTTCTATTCCTTATTCTTTTCTACTCTTCTTGGTACAGCCCTGAGCAGAAGACGGCTGTTTAGCTCAAAGTGCAGATCAATGGCTGGAGTAAAACCCTGTGTGTATCTCTGCGCTCCACTCTCCGCTGCGCGCCTTGTATTGTCTTCAGCGCTGCTCAATTATTAATAAATAAACAAGCGGGCGAGAGCTTTTGACGGGCTGTCGGCAGGTATTTTCCAACCTCATATCTCCGTCCCGGGAAATGCATACAAACGCTGGCACTGTAAAGAGGAGAGAGACGCTTAAGGTCAAACTTGCGCACCACCGGGGGATAAACAGAAAAACAGTAGCACAGGTACGGAGAGTCTAGAACAAACAAATAGAGCTGCGAGGAGAGGGAAAGTGTTGGAGGATAAGGTACGGCCACGTCAGACGCTGTGTACTTTTTAATGATTTTTAATACAAGCACTCAGGCTATAGCAGTTAGAGGGTGCACGCTTTAAAACAATGCTAATGCTGAACTGGGACAGAATGTTTTCAATCCGAAAACACGATTTGCAGTACAGAAATCACACTTCTTAGAGGGAGAATATTGTGGCAAAATAGTGCAGTGGGTTCCTTTTACAACAGACATGTCCAAAGTGCGGTCCGGGGGCCATTTGTGGCACGAACTGAGATTTAATTTGGCCCTCAGCTTCTATGACAAAATGCGTTACTTATGGCCCACCGGCACTTCCTTACAGTGTTTCCATAGCTTTGTCTGTACATTCTGTACATACATATGTCTGTACATAATCTATGACTCAATGCAGTGTATTTCCAAATTTGTTAAAAAATAATTGCAGTTATTTTTATGCTCAAAGATTTCATTTTGTTGGGACTTCTTTTAGATTGTGTTGTCCAGAGTATATGATTACTATAATTATTTGGCTTTTGAAAACAAAATAGTTATAAAACAGTGCATTGATTTTATACTGTATGTGCGTTCAGTTACACCAGAACTGTTCTGTGTATCCAAGTGCATAAATAAAGTTATAGTTAACGTTATACACAGTGGTCGGATCTAGGGCTGTGCTTAAAAAATTGATACGGGGATATATCGTGAAGTACTTCTAGACAATACACATATTGATACGCATGCTACTGTATCGATACAGCTGTTTAAATGACGCTAATATGTTATAAACAACTGGAATGGCAGTTTTGAAGCTGTTTCCTTAAGGTGCCGTACACATTTCTGCCATAGGTGGCAGCGCCGCAGCACACAGCAGCAGCATGTGTCTAGTAAACAAACATGGAGGGGTACAGTGTTTTTTTCAGTCAGCAAAATTTGAGGGGAATTGTCAACTCTGGACTTTAAACACCAAGGAATCAGGAGGTAAACATGGCTCATGCAGTTTGTAGGTTCTGCAGTGAAGTAACGTTGCTGCAGCAACTCTACAGATCTCAGACACTACGCTGATCTGCCGCTAACAACGGGTAATGTTAGCACAACACAGAGCCAACATGTGTCATACAAGAGAGAATCCGGGCGCTGCAAGGGGGTGGAGTCTGACGCCTAATTAGTGCGGCTGCTACCAGTGCAAAGCTAACAAATACAAGAGCAGAGTCCTTGGCAGTGACAGCGGTTTAAGCACTGATATTATCCTACACTTACTCGATCTAACGCACAACTTAACTATATGGAGAAAAGTGAAGCACAAACAAGTTGTGGAGCACACGAGAATTTACATGCAGTGCATCCACAGACGCACGATGTGTGCATCATCAGCTGGCCACCGTAATATCTACTGCTGTGTACAAACATCTGATCGCTCCAGACATAGCACTAGGGGCCTCAAAGGATAGCCTCCGGGTGTGAAAAGTGAGTGGGATTGTGTACAAACAACAAGCCCCTCCTGAAGATTTCAGGAGAGGGTCCAGGTGATGGCTTGTGTTTGTAAAGTGCAACTGAGAGAGAACAAAGTTACTGATCCTCTTGTGTCTAACTTGGCATGAAATAATCACTGCATCCAGGGAACAAGTGCAGCAGCAGAGAGAGTATGCTCCACTGCTGGGACATTACAGCTCAGCTCAACATGGAGATAAGTTAGTTTCTTCACAAAAAACATGACAAGTATGTACCAATGTCTGTTATTGTCATGTTTGTTAGGTTATATCACGCACTGCCAATATACAGAATATAAAACATCCATGTAAACTTGTTTGACCATGTGCTTTGTTCAGAATGTATCGGGATATGTATTGTATCATGAGGTTGTTGGAAATACCTAGCCCTAGTAGGATCCTACTTTTCAGTCCCCACATATTATTCATGTTTACATCTTCTTCCACTTAGTCCTGCTAGGGGTTGCAGTTGGCTCCAGAACCTACCCCTATCCCCGCAGCTATGGGCCTTAGGCAGGGTACATTCTGGACAGTGACCAGTTAGTAGCACCTCCTTACATGTTATTAATCTAATTATTTTTAAGTGGTACAAACAAAACGTTGCCAAAGTTTGTGGCCACAATATGTCCATAAATATATTTGATAGATGGTTCCTGTTACTTCCTCTCTCCATCCATTTTTTTTTTCAAGCAGTTAATATTTTGTTGATACCAGAGTGTTTACTGAAGGAGACTCCAATGAGCCATGATGTCATTGTTTTCTTCTAATAGCACTACAGCAGCGGACCAGCCATCTGTCTCACAGCACGTCGCTCTGTCTGTCTTTACTTCTGGTTTTATTTCAGGAAAATTTCCCGTTCAAATCTGCTTCTCATATTTGTATGAATTGTAATTTTGAATGTTGTCATAGTAACAAAACAGGTGAATACTGGCTTTTTCGGGGATCAATTCTTCCACATTACAAGTCATACTTGAGCTGGAAAGCAATGAAAAAACAATTTCACTTGCAAGAATCACGTCGCAAGTAAGGGTAGATGTGAATTTTTTTATTTTATTTTTTGGGAGGATGGATGAGATAAGGTGAAGGGATGATGAGGGATGCAGAATGCTGAATACAGGATGCATGATGCTGAACCCAGGATGCTGAAAGAGGGATGATGAATGTGGGATGCTGAATGCAGGATGTTTATACAGGATGCAGAATCCTGAACATAGGATGTCAAATGCAGGATGCTGAATACAGGATGCAGGATGCTGAACACAGGATTCTCAACGCAGGATTCTGAACGCAGGATTCTGAACGCAGGATGCTGATTGCAGGATGCTGAACGCAGGATTCTGAACGCAGGATGCTGATTGCAGGATGCTGAACCCAGGATTCTGAACGCAGGATCCTGAATGCAGGATGCTGAACCCAGGATTCTGAACGCAGGATGCTGATTGCAGGATGCTGAACCCAGGATTCTGAACGCAGGATCCTGAATGCAGGATGTTGAACGTAGGATCCTGAATGCAGGATGCTGAATGCAGGATGTGTTATTTTCATATATAGCTTCTTCTTTCCCTAATATCCACAATCTGATCCATGCAGTGATTATGACCATCCAGTACATCTTCCTCTTTTCCTTTTGTCTGTTCCTTTTCAGGGGTCTGTAAAGTGAAACACTTGCCTTCACCTCACCCTATCCTCTGCACCCTCACACTGCACACTTCAGGTCCTCTTACCCTACATCTCCCTCTGCCTACTAACGCCTTCTTCTCTTTCTTCCACCAACAGTAGCCCAGTTTCCACCAGCCCTCATGTCATGTTTGTAATTTGCATGTTTAATGGCAAATGTTTAATGTCCAGCCCTCTGCATTTATCCAGACTTGGGGCTGGCACCAGAAGTGACTAGCCTGTAACCCAATACTAATAATACAGACTCTGCCTTTCTAAAATGCTCCTTTTATGCCCAGACATCTTACTGTTGTCAAGTGTTGACACTGTTAACATCATTTGCTCAAATGCTCCAGCCAGCTTTTCCATGCTTTTGTTGCCATGTCCCAACATTTTTGAGATGTGTTGCTTTTTTTTTTTTTTTTTTTTTTTTTTGTAAAATGTATCTAACTCTTGAAATATTGGTCTGTTAACGGTAAACATAAAACTATTGCACTATTCTGTTTTTGATTTACATTTACCCACTAACCTGAAGGCTGGCGGTTCGATACCCGCTACTGGCATTGCATACTGCTATTGAGTCCTTGGGCAAGACATTTCACCTACCCCAGTGTTTGGTGGATATTATTATTATTATTATTATTATTATTATTATTATTATTATTATTATTATTGTTATTCAGTTATGCATTCGCCCAGCAACCAGAGGGTAGCCGGTTCAAATCTCAGCCAAAGCACATACTGCCATTGAGTCCCTGGGCAAGACACTTCACCCTATGTGGCTGGTTGTGACAGGAAGGGCATCTGGTGTAAAAATCTGCTGTGGCAACCCCGAATAAGGGAGAAGCTGAAAGAAAAACAAAATATATATATTATATTATTATTATGACTGTTGTTGTTGTTCTTCTTCTTCTTCTTCTTCTTCTTATTATTATTATTATTATTATTATTATTATTATTATTATTTATTTATTTATTTATTTATTTATTTATTTATTTATTTTTTATTTTATTTTTTTTTTTAACACATTGTCCCAACTTTTGAAATAAGGGTTGGACATCAGAACTGTGCCCAAGTTATTTCTTGCATGTCATTAGTCTACATAATGTATTTGACTTCAACAAGAGCATCTCAAAATCCTGTCAGCAGCATTAGAGGCCAAAGCAAATATGACACGCAGCACATCCTTAAAATAAAATAAAATAAAAACATTAAAAAAAAATAGTACGGTGACTTCCCTTCAGCCGCACACCCTCGAATCCATCAAACCAGCACATCTCCGACTTGTTACGGCGCCGTTTGTCAGCTGCTCCTGGAGTGGCTGCATCGTGACTCCGCCGCTAATTGCCACTGGTGCTAAATTTAGTCCGGGAGATATGAGTCCTTTTGATCAGGAGCACCGACTCAAAAAAAAAAAAAAAAAAAAAAAAAAAAAAAATTGCAGAGAGCCTCCCAGGCAAGTTTACCGCCTCTCCTCTCCCCCGTCTTCCGTTCACTGGGGAATAGGTGAACTATTCCATATGTCAGCCTTGTCAATCAACCGCGGAAAAACTGGGAAGAGCTCGAAACCTCTTTTTATTTTTTTTTTATTCTGTGCCGTTGTCGTCTCTCGGAGAATCCTGCCTGTTTATTTATTTCATCATGGGTGGTGTGGAACCTCAAGACAAAGAAGGGAATATTAATCAAAACAATCCCAGCGAGGAGTTTTAATTGTAACGTTAATCAATCATGGAAAATGAGACTAGGACTCTGGCTAGGAGTGAACTTGTATGAGGCTGTTTACTTACAATAACATGGCTGGGTATTTTTTTTTTTTTTTTTTTTTTTTTTTTAGAATATTAATATGTCCTTTTGTGTCTGACTAACAACTAAATTGCAGTCTTTCAAGAAGTTTCAACCTTTGCATGAGGCTTAAAAAAAATCATAACAAAACATTGTAATTTGGAGCTGACAAAAACTGTCACATACTTTTAGGAACCATAAAAAGGTGTTTTGATAAAAAATATTAAACACTGGATAAACCAACAAATTTATTTAATATATTATTGCACATATAATTTGTGAGAATAGTTGCTAAGCCATCCTAAAATTGTAATAATTTTGGCACAGCAATTAATTTAAAATTTTGAACGCCAATTTTTACTCATTAAAGCTAAGATTGCTTGACAACAGTGAAAAGAAAAAAAACAATATCAAAGTTAAAGGTCCACTATTCTGCTAAATATGATTTTTTGAGCTCTTAAACATGTTATAATGTTTATTGTACCTCAAAAACAGGCCTAGAGTAGTATTTTGTTTCATTCATGTTTGTGTAATCCTGTATGCTGAGGCGTTCACCTTCTCAAGAACTGAAAACACTCAGTCTCACAGCTCTACACATTAAACCAGATTTTCCTCTTCTGTCTGAACCTAAATTATTCCAACTTTACTCGTGTGAACTCAAAGGAGGCGATCACAAAGCAGTATGTACACTACTATATATACTATACTACACTGTTCAACCTTTTCTCATTGTAGCGCCCCCTGGTAATGATATGGCTCTATTGAATAAGGCAACAATACAAGAATTTCATGCGTTGGCCTACAATGACAAAATCTGGTGGAAATCAGGAAAAAAATGTCAAATTTCACTACTTTTCTTCAAAATGAAATCCTGACATCACCGATTGAGTGATTTTTGCCTGTAATGGCAGTGAAATTTAAAAAAAAGATTTTAATGGGAGTCAAGTCTCCTGATAATCACATGGCCCAATCATATTCTATAGGAGTACAAACAAAAACAGCCTACAATGGGAAAATGGCTCAATCTGATAAAATAAAGTAAACATTTTGTACTACTGGAAGTCAATGGGGCTGTTTTTTTCTACAAATTTTTTTAAAGAATGTATCTGCTATTACATAAAAAATACTAATGCAGTCAACTAGATTTTGCTGCTCATCTTTGACAAATCCAAGCCTCTAATCACCACCACAGCCTTATCTCCCTTCTATTTATTTTTTGGAAAATAATTCAGTTTTTGTGTTTTTTGTGATAGGCTACATTTTTCAAAAGTCATAAGGTTAAAATCTATAAAATGTGATATAATGTTTGGTAGTTTTGAGCAGATAGATAGATAGATAGATAGATAGATAGATAATGATAGTTTAAAAGATTTATGCAAAGAACAGAAAGAAAAAAATATATATAAATTGACATATGATGTTTTTATAGCAGTTGAAGAGCATGTACATTTTTTACATACAGGTGCAAACTTTATAAGTAGTCTAAATGACACATTACATAAGAAAATAATAATAACTCTTTTTCTGCAATGTTGCCAACATCAGCAATGGCAACCCAACATAACGCCTTCTCCAAACTCCTCAGGACTCTTTGACGGTGACCTTTCATTGTTCTTTTTTGTCCCCTGAATTTGACATCCATCCAAGTACACAACAATGCACCAGCAAAAAATCTAAGTACCAATGTTCATTAAATGGCGCAGTCTGAGCTACTTTTAGACCTAGACTTGGCAGAAAAACGGTTGCCAAAAGTTCACCCTGCCACGTCTTTTCCAAAGTCAGAAGGTGACACAATCCAAACCCTTCTCTCATGATTGATGCCACCAGTGCCATCTTCATAACTCACAAACTTCTCCACAGCAAAATCTCCGTCTGCAACCAAGGTTACCCCCGATCAACGCTATCTGCAGCAAAAAGGCTGTGTTCCTTTCCAGCGCGCTAATAAATATTGTGTTTAGATGTGTTTTAGTGACGTGACGCCATCCCCGGGGCTCTTATTTTAATTAATATGTTCGTCATAATGCGGGCCGATGGCTAAATAAAGGGCTTTGTGGGGAGATTGATCTGAGAGGGAAAGAGCCTTTGTAAAGGACACAAATCATATTAAAAGCAGGCTCTAAACAAGACACGCAGAGGCCAAGGTTGACCATGAACCGTAGCTGGGAGTGCATTGCATCACCACAGCTCATAACGCTGGATTTTCTATAGGATTGAGTTTTGCATTTTATTAGATTAAACCAGTGTTTCCCAGCTAAGAGTATGTGTGCGTATTGCAGGTTATACATTGAATTTTTAAATAATGTATTTCAGTATAAAAAAAGTTAATCAACGTATGGAGATTTCTTTTGTAAAATTTAGTTTTTTCTTTGTTTTTTTCTTCCGGCTTGTACCTTTTCAGCTTAGGGTTTTTATGCCGGATGCCCTTCCTGTCACAACCAGCCAGTGACTGGAGTAGGCAATGTGGGTGAAGTGTCTTGCCCAGCGACACAACAGTAGGGCTATCTTAACCTTAGCCAATTCCCAAGTTAGTGGAAATAGGTTGGTTTAGAGTGCATCCATTTCATGCCCAAAGTCTCTATGGCAGACGGCAATTTTTCAGCTGCTCTCTTCATTTCAGGAAGGCATGATTTCACCAGATGCCCTTCCTGACACAACCCTTCCCATATATCCAGGCTTGGAAACAGCACTTATTAAGCTATAGGTTTCATTGCCCCCTGTGAAAATCAAACCTCAGACGGGGAAACTAACCACTACATTAAACTGGAAGCAACCTTCACACACTGTAACCTTAACTTTTTTTAAGAAGATTTGTTGCTGCAATCAAATTCATATAAGCTTTCATTTTTTGCAGCATAAATGAAATAGAAGGGCAATAGAAGATATATTAATCCTACTATACCAACTCACACAAGGACTGTAGGTGTTAACGTGGTCCACGACAATGTGTGAGCTGACCAGACAAGTGTTAACTGTCAGCAGCTTTTATTCCATAGAACTACAATTTCTTAACACTCTTTTTTAATCATGAGAACAGTCAACCGCTTGTCAGGTAAAACACAAACCTTTAATAAACATATATTTTCATTTAAATGGGCTATATCATTCACAAATGGACTTTTCTGAGCTTGTTCCAATGTTATAATGTTGTTCCCTCATCAAAAACATACCTGGAGTTGTGCTTTCATTCACGCCTGTTTGAGTAATCCCGTATTCTCTTGCACGGCCGCTCTGAGGCATCAAAACACTCGGCTTCACGAACCCCCGCCCACTCCAGGGAACCCTGACCAATCACCAAGCCCTCTACATCCAGTCTGCGCTCATTTCCAAAAAAAAACAGTGTACAGCTCTGTTTCCACTGATTCCTCACAGACATTTTTTAGTAAAATGGCATTATACAAAAAGTTTAAGGAAGTGAAGTGCTCTTTTTCTTTGAATATGTTCAAAATACCATCACAGCTATGCACTCTGCTGCCCTCTGCTGGTCTTTTCACCTGTTTTTAGTGAAAGATGTCAAAGAAATGACATTCTCTGATACTTCTTGTCCATTCATTCTGCAGTCCAGCAGACGACACGGCTCTGATTGTCCCCTGTGATTTGTGAGAACGCGGCTCGAAAATCCTCATCTATTTACAGGGGGTGTTGTGTTGCGGGACGGATATGTGGTGCAGTGGGACGGGAGGTGTGTCTGGAAGATGCTACGCTTTGAGACGCAACGCTAAACACAGCTGTAGAAGAGTCTTCCCACATCTGAGCTCTTGTTGTGGTGTTCCGCTGTGGATTTCAGAGTAAACAGAGTATTACACAGCTGCAGAAAGAACATGAATAAAACCCGAGCTGTTGTGATTATGGTGGGGTATACATGTTTACATAGTGTGTCCTTGAGAGATGCTGGAGGAGCCATGAGTGTCCTGTGTTGGATTGGCAAAGTATAGAGTAGAAAAATTTATGATTAAGAACAAAATTGCATTGGTAAAAAGTAAGGACACACAAGCACTTTTTTCTTCCTTCATTCAACTATTTCTGCTTTTTCCATTTGGGGTCACTGGAGTATCTAGAGACTGTCACAGCAACTGTGGGCCCTAGGCGGGGTACAGCCTGGACAGTGGCCAGTTAGTCGCAGGGCGGACACTTGGACATCCAGTGGCAGAAAACCTTTCACTCTCACATTTATTCACTATAGCAGCATTTCTCAGCTCACATAATTACAGCAAAGATGTAGAAGTTGGAGGAACTGGTTGATTTAAACTATGAGTACTATGAAAAGTACATATTTTTTTTATATTTCATAATAATTACCCCATGTGTGCCAAGATATGATGTAAACATGTTTAAATCAGATATTAGTTTTACTGATAACAATGGTACAGTTGAGTTATTAACAATTAAAAATAAGTTTTATATAATAGCCAAGTTATATTTGTTTACATTATTTGTTTTGGTTCTAAAACTGCATCGTCCAATCAGAAATTGTTTTGAATTAGACTACCTTACACTACCTTTAACACTTTTTTAATATTATAGAGAATGAGACTTGAATCGAGCCACAAGGGTTCCCAAGCCAATGGACTCCTTGTGCTGACCCAAAGCTTGGATAAAAGAAAGGGTTGCATTGGAAAGAGAAAAAATCAAAGTGCTTTTGAAACAAAGCACTTTGCAATGTGGGAAAGTGGTTAGCACTCTTGCCTGACAGCAAGATGGTCCCAGGTTCAAATCCCCAACCATGTGGGCCTAGTGTGGAGTTTGCATGTTCTCTTCGTGTCTGGGTTGGTTTCCTCTGGGTGCTCCGGTTTCCCCCATCAACCTAAAACATGCACAGTAGGCCACCCAATAGCTGGGCCCTGTTGATCCTGGCTCATCATCTAGAGAAGGGCCCCTGAGCGCTGCACTGCGGTGCCCTCACTGTTCCTAACAGGTCGCTCCAGTTGCAGTGATAGAAGGATGGGTCTAAGGTTATGGTTAAGGTAGACTTTATTGTCCTCATTGGGAAATTTGTCCTCTGCATTTGACCCATCCTTCAGTGCACCCGGGGGAACCTGTCAGGACCAGTGGGGACCACAATGCAGCGCCCAGGGACCCTTCTCCAGATCTAAGCCAGGATCCAGGTCAGGAGTACCTTTCTGGAGGATTAGCATATTGTGCATGTTTTAGGTTGATGGGGAAAACTGGACAAAACCTGATCAGACATGGGAAGAACATGCAAACTCTACACAGGATGGCCCACCAGTCCAGGATACGAACCTGGGACCTTCTTGCTGTAAGGCAAGAGTGGTGCAGCACTTTGTCACTGTGCCGCAGAGAACAAATTTTCCCACAGTGACACTAAAGTTTACCATAACCAATAAAGTAAACTTTTCTCAGCACTCAGTCGCTTTACATTCACTCCTCAGTAACATTCTGTGTTGATTCCCTGGGGCAGACTGACAGAGACGTGGCTACCATTCTGCGCCTATGGGCTCTCTGACCACCACCAAACACACAATCACCCTAACACTTATAGGCAAGGTGGGTGAAGTGTCTTGCCCAAGGACACAACTGCAGTATGAACTGAGGAGAGGTTCCTTTATCCATTCTTGCGAGTTATGTTGCCAGCTGACAAATTCAACTATCCCTATCTCACAATGGTTAATAAAATTCCTGGATCTAGACGATGTTTCAGATCCACACCAGAAACAAATCCTTTGTTTTTTGGCCTATGATTGACCTTTACTAAAAAATTGGACCCAAAGCGAACCATGGCTTTTTGAGTTTTCTTCTAAACAAACAAATTCTGTTGAATCTAAATTGCCCATAGTAAACGGCTGTCTGCCAGTAAGTCAGTGAATGTTGGTTGTTCAATTGATTGGCCATATTCCAAAGTGTACGCTGCCTCAGGCCCATAGTTGCAACAAAACAGAACCCCTAACTAGACCAAAATAGAAGAAAAAAATGAATTAATTATCAGAATCAACAACACATGGCATAATATTAAATGTGTCATGCATCTACAGTTTATTTTGTCAACTTTGCCACGTCATTCTATAAATACAGCTCTACGTTTGAAGGCTATATATGAATGACCAGTCAGTTTCAGTGTCAAATATTATGGCCTTTACTTCAAATACCACACAAAACTCTGCATGCGTGCCTCACATCTCTCTGAGTCACAAAGACAAAGCAGGATCTCTGTTTGTGAGCGTTCGTCTGCATTAACCTTGCTGCTGGCTGTGACCCCGCCCCCTCTCCACAATAACACCAACACAGTTCACTTTTTTTTTTTTTTTTTTTTTTTTTTTTTTTTTTTTTTTTACAGGAAACTGGGCAAAAACACTTGCAAGTCCTGTCTGTTTGGTTTTCATAATTGGTGTACCAGAACAGCACTTATTCAGAAAGGACTGGCACACGTTTTAAAATGTATACAAACCATTTCAAATGTGGAGTTAGTTACAAGACAACCACACACCCCTCCTCTCCTGCTTATTCCCGTTGGCGATTGGTTGAAGCCTGTCCCAGTAACTATGGGCCTTAGGCGAGGTACAGCTGGGTGAGTTAGTCACAGGTCTGACAGACGGCCATGTGTGTGTGCTTGGATGATGGGAGGAAGCTGGAGAACTGGAGAGAGCCCACAGTAACATAATACTAGCAACTCCCCTCAGAGAGATAACCACTCTGTCAACACGCAACCCCTGTTAGTCATTTAGATATTTCATTGACATTGATTTTCATTACAAAAGCAGAACATAATCTCATATAAAAATAACCAAGATGGCGCTAGCTTATACAGAGTAAATATAATAACTTATCTGACCTGATTACCAGTGTTTAGTGCTTTCCTTCGTTACCTGTTGACTCTGCTGAAGTCCACATTGTTGTTCAGTCCTCTGTGTGATTTCTTTTCTTTGTCCTGTTGCCATTTTAACAACAGTAAAGTCTCGTTGACATCTGACGTAACAACAACATTCAAACCAACTCACTTTTTCCATAAGTCTTTGTACAACTGACTTTTGCTCCTGTCCTTGTGCAGAAGTTATAGTGTATTCTGGTGATTTATGGTAAAACCAACAACGGCAACACTCTGGCATGTTTGGGTGACAGGGAGGTCAGCGGTGCACTGCTTACACCCTTTGTTTCTTAGATTGGCTACTCTGCCTGTGATTGTTCCATCCATAGAAATGAAATTCAAACCGTGAGGTACAAGACTAACTTCTTTGTAAAGAATAAGAAAAGAGTTAGTCTGGCTGACCAGGCTAAGCCCATTAACCAGGATCTCCATCAGAATAATGGTTTCTTCCCCCACATTTGGTGTAGGAAACCAGGAGTTTTGATTCCAATATGTACCTAGGTTGACTTATAACAGTGTTATTTGTTAATTTTAGTAAGTGTAAAGCAGTGTTTCCCAACCAGGGGTACAAGGACCTCTAGGTATGGTGGGATATGTGAAATTATTTGATAGTTTGATCAAGGAAAGGAAAGTTATTCACATGATTTTATTTTTCTTTTGTGGTAAATTCATTATGATTTTAATATATACATGGACAAGTATTATTATATTATTATATTATTATATTATATTGTGGGGTGCACAGTGGCAGAGTGGTTAGCGTTCTCGCCTCCCAGCAAGGAGGTCGAGCCCCGGGTCAACCAACACACCATCACACGAACTCTCTGGGTGGAGTCTGCATGTGCTCCCCGTGTTACCATGGGTTCTCTCCGGGTTCTCCAGCTTCCTCCCACCGTCCAAAGACATGCATGTGTTAGGTGAACTGGTGACTCTAAATTCCCCCTAGTGAATGAATGTGAGAGTGAATGGTTGTCTGTCTGTGTTCATCTCTGTGTCAGCCCTGCGACAAGCTGGCCCCTGTCCAGGATGTACCCTGCCTATGGCCCAAAGTTTCTGGGATAGGCTCCAGTCTTGAGTACTTTTAATATTAAAAAAACATTCTTTATTTTCTTTTCAAATTTTGATTTTTATGTTTTTTTTTTTTTTTTTTTGTATATTATATATATATAGTGGTGGCTTATCAGAGCTCGAAAGAGTCAAAAAATTGTCATCATGATTGATTTGATTAGAATTTTAAAATGTTTGTGTAATGTCAGATAAAACATTTTTAATCTCACCTTTCGTCCTAAGGTGCAAAAAAATGCACTGCCATAGGAAAAATACATAGCAAAAATTCATTCGGTTTATAAAATTTAACCCCTTAAATTCCAGTTTTTGTGGTGCATACACATCCAACACACACAGAGGCATCTGCACAGTCTGGGCACAGTTTCTACATCACACTGATGCAGATCCTTGGATAGACTACATATTGAATGTGTGCTCATACACAAATAAACACTTTCACACCAACTCATGACAACCCTAAAACCCACCCAAATCATTTTAGTTCACAGCAAAAGTTATCCTCAAAAAACTGTTGCCAAACATCAAAAAATGTCTTAGGGGTGTAGGAGGGTTAAGCCACATTTTTATACCTTACATATATTTGGGAGCCAGAGTTCTCTGACAAACAATGCACCCTTCAGTCCCTCTCCTGTATCCATCCTGACAGGCCAGGGAGCTGTTTTTCTCTCTCTAACCTTGGCCACTCTCTTAACCTCCCCCCTCCCTCTCTTCCTCCGGCCGCCCCAGCTCTGGTGTCAGTTATTTCACGGTGACAGAAGCAGTTAGCTGGACATGTGTTAGCGCCTTAGCCTCCCCGCAGCGGGCCCGGAGCTGATGGGAGCCGACAGCCAGGTAGATGCACGCTCTGGATACGGCGGAGATGGAAGATTTCTCAGCTCCTGGAAGGGTTTCGTCAGTGGAGGATTTCGGTGTGGCCCCGGACTGTTACATCACCATCTCTGCACGGCTATAAGCAGTCGTATACAGTACAAGGCCCTGAGAGAAATGTACTCTAGGAAAAGTCAGCGAGAAAAACTTTATCTAGGTGTCGGTAGAAGTTTCATACGATAGGGACAAAAAACACTTTGCTATACGTCAATGTGAGTTGCATCTAGGTACATCATTTTATTCTATTATTCATAGTCACCTTTGGGCTTATACTGTATCACTTTACATCAGTGGTTCCCAATATTTTTGGTCTTGTGTACCCCCTGTTTTTGTTTTTTGTTTTTTTTCGTTTTTTTAATTTACATTTACCGAAAGGAAAAAAAGAAAAACAAAATTTGTGATTTTTGCCATAATTTGAAATCAGGGTTACATTTCATAAACAGGATAATTTTTAGCAGTGTGCGTACTGAAGTTAATCACTGTAACCATAAAAAAATAAAAAATAAATAATAATAATAATAAAAAGAATTATCAACTATTAGATATTTTTTCTATAGGAGTTTTTATTGGTGCATTTTTTTGTGTTTCTGAAGGAGAAAGGTGTACCTAAAAAGTTTGGCGGGTTAAACAAAAACAGCATAGCTGATTAAATAATATATCTTTTGACGTAAGAGAGAAGAAGTTTGAGATTTTATGTTCTATCCACAGCCCCAACCTCGGCTATGTAATATACAATGCAAAATAAAGAAGTATTTAATCAAGTGCAATAATTTGTGAGCGTGTTATTTTTATTATTCGATTATTTTCAAAATGGTAAACGAACGCAGAAACAAGGGCCAATTAAAGGTTCACAGTAGCAAGGAAAAGCATTAGACAACAATGATGCATGCAGACCTACACCCACACATACAGGCAGAGTGCATACAGATGACTGAGATCTAAAGTGTTATGTTGTTCAAATACTGGGTCAGGGTCAGGGAGGGGTACAGGAGCTGAACTATGATAGGCAACACAATCTAGGCCCAGTCAACAATGTTCCAGTAGATAAAGGAACTTCTCAACCACTTCTCAGCCCATGCCCGTCGACAGGAGGGTGCAAAGGGGTCTG
Source organism: Bostrychus sinensis (assembly GCA_020698575.1). Lineage (NCBI taxonomy): Eukaryota > Metazoa > Chordata > Actinopteri > Gobiiformes > Eleotridae > Bostrychus > Bostrychus sinensis. Next base: position 14,599,684 of record CM036261.1, on the reverse strand, counting down.
TTGTCCTCGGCCTTAGGGTCAGGGGGCACAGAAACAGTCCATCTTCCTATATATTTTCTATTATGATGGGCCCATGTGAAGCCTTTTTGCCCTGAGCCTGAGCAAACCTGATGAAGGGCCTGGGTCATCCAACTAAGATCTTTTGGACTTGAGACTGCTTGTCCTCTTTATGTTACTCTTGGTTTTCTACGACTGTCCCGTATGCGCAATCTAGTGTCTGTCCAGTGTACGTTCCAGACCCACTGTCCAAGGTGTACCCTATCTAAGGCCCATAGTTGCTAGGATGGGCTCCACTATGAATGAATTGGAATTTAGTTGAAAATAATGCTTGAATTCCTAGAAAATAGCTTGCAAAAAAGTCTGTAAGGGGTAATGAAGGGAGTATTGTTAGCCAGGTGTGTTATCTGAGGATCTCTTTCCCGGTCAGTGGAAGTCTCTACGGCAAAAAACTGATATGTTCCTAGACTCCAGACTTGTGTACAGAGACCCGGGCCCCCCCTTCCCCTTCCCAGCCTCATCAACCCCAACACGCCTTCCTTCCTTCACCAGACAGAACAAATTACACCCCCGCGTTTAAAACAAGCTCGCGTTTCCAGACCCGCAATGGCACTTGTGTTCTGCCTCGGCCTGATTACTCATTTGGACCTATTTGTTTTCATCAGGCTGCCACACTTCATCATAGGAGAGCGTGAAGAATCAGAGCCATTCACACTGATGGATGGACGGAAGAGAGGCCACTCCACGGAGAACACAGGGCGGCATGTTGGGGAGTTTTTTTTACAGTGACGATGGAAAAGTTTGGAACATTAAAAAGGCACAGAAAATTCACTCATGGTCAGCCGAAATTGTTGATGTATTTCTTAATATGTAGCACTGACAAATGAATGTATTTATTTGACTTCAAAATTTCAATGGAACAAAATACTAACTTACTGTTAGCTCTCGGGTCATGTTATTTTAACATGTGAGCTGTTATTTTTAAATATGATGTGAACAGTGCTGTGTGAGTGTCAGCTCAAGTCACCAGTGTCCTGCTTGACACCTCAGTGTTAAAGTCTGAGTCAAAATCCAAATCACTAGGCTGATCTTGTCTGAGTCACAAATTTTTTTTCAAGCTGAGTCCAAGTCATCTTGAGTTGAGGTATGACTCCTGGGCCAGTCCCGTCCACATGAAATGTAAATGAAATGTATTTTAGTGATTTAACACGGACTTCGGTCCATGTCCAAGTTAAGTCATCAAAATGAGTACACTTATGAGACTCCAACATGGACATCTTGAGTAGAATGTTAGTTTTAAATAAACCTGTTTGTTTTTGCTCAGTCTTTAATATAGTGAGTGCAGCTCTGTCTATGCTTTCAGCATAAAAAACAAACTAGGCACAAGTCTGAGTTAAAGTCCAAGTTATTGTTCACAAGTACAAGAGTACTTGTCACTGGTTCACAGTGAGTTATGAGTCTTAGTCTGTGAGAAGAGATGAGTCCAAGTCAAGTCTGTGCTTCAAAACAAAGACTTGAATCAAAGGTGAGTAATTGAAGCTTATGCCTCATTTCCACTGCATGTGAATCTGCTTCAGACCCGTGCATCTGCTTCAGACCTGTATCTGCTGCAGACCCGTGCATCTGCTTCAGACCCGTGCATCTGCTTCAGACCCGTCCATCTGCTTCAGACCCGTGTATCTGCTTCAGACCTGTATCTGCTGCAGACCCGTGCATCTGCTTCAGACCCGTGCATCTGCTTCAGACCCGTCCATCTGCTGCAGACCCGTGTATCTGCTGCAGACCTGTATCTGCTGCAGACCCGTGCATCTGCTTCAGACCCGTGCATCTGCTTCAGACCCGTCCATCTGCTTCAGACCCGTGCATCTGCTTCAGACCCGTCCATCTGCTTCAGACCCGTGTATCTGCTTCAGACCTGTATCTGCTGCAGACCCGTGTATCTGCTGCAGACCTGTATCTGCTGCAGACCCGTGCATCTGCTGCAGACCCGTGTATCTGCTGCAGACCTGTATCTGCTGCAGACCCGTGCATCTGCTTCAGACCCGTGCATCTGCTTCAGACCCGTCCATCTGCTGCAGACCCGTGTATCTGCTGCAGACCTGTATCTGCTGCAGACCCGTGCATCTGCTTCAGACCCGTCCATCTGCTGCAGACCCGTGTATCTGCTGCAGACCTGTATCTGCTTCAGACCCGTGTATCTGCTGCAGACCTGTATCTGCTTCAGACCCGTGTATCTGCTGCAGACCCGTGTATCTGCTGCAGACCTGTATCTGCTTCAGACCCGTGTATCTGCTGCAGACCTGTATCTGCTTCAGACCCGTGCATCTGCTTCAGACCCGTGCATCTGCTTCAGACCCGTCCATCTGCTGCAGACCCGTGTATCTGCTGCAGACCTGTATCTGCTTCAGACCCGTGTATCTGCTGCAGACCTGTATCTGCTTCAGACCCGTGTATCTGCTGCAGACCCGTGTATCTGCTGCAGACCTGTATCTGCTTCAGACCCGTGTATCTGCTGCAGACCTGTATCTGCTTCAGACCCGTGTATCTGCTGCAGACCCGTGTATCTGCTGCAGACCCGTGCATCTGCTGCAGACCCGTGTATCTGCGGCAGACCTGTATCTGCTTCAGACCCGTGTATCTGCTGCAGACCCGTGTATCTGCTGCAGACCCGTGCATCTGCTGCAGACCCGTGTATCTGCGGCAGACCTGTATCTGCTTCAGACCCGTGTATCTGCTGCAGACCCGTGTATCTGCTGCAGACCCGTGTATCTGCTGCAGACCCGTGCATCTGCTTCAGACCCGTGTATCTGCTGCAGACCCGTGTATCTGCGGCAGACCTGTATCTGCTTCAGACCCGTGTATCTGCTGCAGACCCGTGTATCTGCTGCAGACCCGTGTATCTGCTGCAGACCCGTGTATCTGCTGCAGACCCGTGTATCTGCTGCAGACCCGTGCATCTGCTTCAGACCCGTGTATCTGCGGCAGACCTGTATCTGCTGCAGACCCGTGCATCTGCTGCAGACCCGTGTATCTGCTGCAGACCCGTGCATCTGCTGCAGACCTGTATCTGCTGCAGACCCGTGCATCTGCTGCAGACCTGTATCTGCTGCAGACCCGTGCATCTGCTTCAGACCCGTGCATCTGCTTCAGACCTGTGTATCTCCAGTGCAGGGCTGAGCATTGCTGGACCAGCACCGCAGACCTGTGAAAGCTGAGGAAATGCTCTCATTCACTACAGCAGGGTATTTGCTGCAAAGCTGACACACATGAAAATTGGGGGTGAAGCCTGAGTTGAAAAGTCTTTAAGTCTCAAAAATTGTAATAATAATACAAGTCCGAATCCAGGCCTTGAGTACCCCATCTTTGATTCTGAGTGAAAGAAAAAAAAAACATCCACACCCACAATTAATTAGGTGCATGCACTAGGAGAGAACCAAACTCAAAGTTTTCTAGTGGTCTTTCCAACCTATGGTATGGTCTTTTTACCTAAAAGACCATACCATACAAACTAACAAGGTCATACAAGTCATATATCGTATATTAATACTCATAATTGTAGGTGTGTCGCTCTGATTAAGAGAATATTGAACTAGCCTTCCCAAAAACGCTAATTTAATCACTTTACGACCAGTCAGAGAAGATTATTCTTGTGTCCAAAGGCAAAAACCTTAAACGTGTTTCTCTTGGACAATGCTCTCTAATAATAATAATTTTTTAAAAAATGAAAATAAAAAAATAAATAGTAATGATCTTAGCCTTAATTGGAAAAATAGCCAATAAAGTAGGCCACGCCATGTTTTGCTGTTGACATGTTTTCCATCACTTCAATAGTGCACCGCCATCAGTTAAAAATATGTGTATTGAAAGGCAAATGGTCCGTCTTTTTAAAGATGAATGGCATAAACTGTTTTGTAAATGGCTAATCAACAAGAAAGAAAGCTATCTTTTAAAAGCAACAAAGCCGCCGTTATTTCAAAGCATTCTGAAGTATCAGGCGTTGGGTTCATTTGCAATTAATTACATTTAGAAACAGAATCAACAACCGTTTGAGCTTTTTTTTTTTCTGATGGTCGATGGCTGATGTTAAAAATATATCGACGGAACAAAAAAATAACACCTTTTTCCATGTGGGGTCCGAACAGAAGCTGCGGCGAAGTACATCTGTATACGGCAGATTGTCCTAATGCCAGGCGTGAAAAAAATCAAGTGACAATTACCTGATTTTGAAAGAAGACGTCGAACGCAACACGTGCCGTACTGACATGTGGGATGGTGAGAAAAAACCAAATGCTTTGTTTTGATCCCTGGAACATCGCAGATTGTTCCTACATCTGTGTAATGTTGTTTATGGTATGTATTTCGTCTTCTTTTCTTATGTCGTCTGAAGCATTTGACCGAAAATTGTGGCAAGCTAAAGGGTCGGCGAGCCACACCAAACGCACTCCTACTGTATACGTGAAATTCTGCCATCATATCTGGTGATAATTTATGCAGCGGCTAAGTGTGAAGAGCCACTTCCTATACGTTCTGGATATTGCAGGTTTATATGGTGTTTGTGAAATAGGAGGTGACGAGGATGAGTGGCGAACGGGGGCCAAAACATTTTTATTCACAGATTCATACAGACAGTTATGAATCTGAAGGTGTAATATAGAAGCATTTGGTCAATCAGACATGGCGTTGTGACAGAGACGCTACGTTATCAACACACAGCAGGACTGTCACTCTTAAATCACCAATTCTGCACATTTGCGTCAACCTCATACAATAAGTTTCAAAAATCCAGCCACAAACAGTCACAGGCCAGCCAGTTCTAAGCTACTAATAAATGGAGGGCCTTGCATCAGGGAGGGCATCTGGTGTAAAAGCAAGACAAATTAATGTGCAAATCACTGCACACTAGGAGACGCATGATCCATTTGCTGTGGCAACCTCAGAAAGGAAATGATGAGATGAGTTTTATCTAGGGCTGTGTCTGAATGTCATCCCTAATCCCTATATAGTGCACTATGCAATGGTGATGTCATTTTGTAGTCATGTCCAAATGTCTAGTCAGCAGGGCCAGCACTTTCTATAGGCAAATAAGCAACTGCATAGGGCCCCACAGACAGAGGGCCCCAAGGCTTATCCATTATTTGATGATTTGATTAAATTGTCAACTCTATTTGATGAATATTGTGGTTATAATCTTATACATGAGTTTTACTTCCTGTTTCCTGCCCCCCCTGCTAGGTTTGCAAAATAAAAAATAAAAAAAAAACTCCAAGCATTCATAGAAAAAAAGTCAATGTTTTAGGGAAATTAAAATGTTATATAGTCAGATTTAAATGGTCTCAAAAACAATGAGAGGCTTGGCCCCCAAACTTAGGCCAAATGTTCAGGACCGGCACTGCAAGTCAGTGGAAAGTAGGGTGCTCAAAGTTTACAATGCACTGCACAAAGTTGTGAACATCAATGATTTTATTCATTAAATAGATAAAACATAAAAATGATATCTCTATAAATGCTTAAATATCACTTAAGGCTGGAAGGGCCCATTTTTAGCAACTATATATTGACTGAAAGTATTGATTCTCTGCTTCTTCTTATCATTTGGCTTTTCCCTTCCAAGGTTGCCACAGCAAATGCATTATGTGCCTCCTGTGCAGTGGTTTGCATATTCATGTGGCTTGGTTTTACGCCCGATGCCCTTCCTGACTCAACCCTTTCCATTTATCCAAGCTTAGGAACCGTCACAAAAAGTATTGTCTTGCATGCCCTTGTGGCTGGATTCCAACTGATAGAATAAATATGTATACAAAATGAAAAAAAGAGAGAAAAATCCTTTGTGTCTTAACATAATAAAGTATAATATTTTTATATTTGTCCTGCATTAAAAAACAACTGCAATTTAAGTATATGTAAAAACTCTATTGTCTGCAACAGGTAATGTAAATCACTTGCCATTATGCCTCTAATAAATTGGCCTAGGAGTCCATTGTGTTTCCGTCACTGCTGTAAATCTAATTTGCACTACACGTGAGTCACATATTCATTCATCTTTTAATTACATATCATTACTAAGTCATTCCGATACCGCCGGATTACCCACTGCCGAGTGTAACTAATTGCTAAGACACACTTTGCACGAGTTAATCAAGAATTCCCCCTCTGAGGAATCCCTACTGTAATGGAATATACAGTAATGTTCCTTTTGGGCCCTGCCACCGCCATTTTTTTTTTTTTTTTCCTCCACATGCAATATTCATGACATCTTCCAAAGCCTTCTTCTTTGCTCACCAGGTGGGAAGGCAAGCGATGGAAAAAAAAAAAAAAAACAGCCAATGCCTTTTTATAGACTCTCTCGTCGTACTCCCTTAAGCTGTCCCTGGGTTCCTCTTAGCTATTGTAATCCGTACACAATGGCCGCCGCGTTTAATGGGAGAGACGGCGGCAGTAAAGCGGATGGGGGAATTTCGCACAGAGCAATTTAGCCTTCAAACAATATGCCATGGGATGCTTCCTTGGGACAATACAGCTGTTTTGTTCTTCAGCTGGTTACAATGAGGATAGAGTCATTACGGTTGGGGTACGGTGGAAAAATGGCACCGCATGCTGACCTGAGGTGAAGTTAAGGTTCACTTCAGGCGTTGCGTTTCGATCCGTACGGTCGATCCCGGGATGTTAAATAGGTTTAGTTAATGTGCAAAGTTGACTGACCAATCATAATGTTTATCTAAAATGAGATTAATAAATTAAAATTGGTATTTCTATCAAATGTAGAGAGTTTCAGTATAAGCCAGAGATATGGAGTCTGCAGCTTACTAAGCAAATTGCAATATCCCAACATGACCTGTTTCTTTTTTAATTATCTGGAAATAGAGGCAGGTAGAATCACTCCACAGGTGTCCAAACATGTATCAAAGACTGCTCTCCATGAACAATATCTAATATATATTAATAAGATGTTACAACATAATTGCAATTTTATTTTCTGTAGTGGTTAGACTACAGCTACGGTGGTGGTAATATAAGAAAACTGTTCATTTAAGGAGCCTGAGGATGTGAATTACAACACAAGACTAGTATATGCACATATGTTGAAATATATTAAAGACAATAAAGACAACAAAATGCATGCATTTGGGATTGTATTAACTCAGGTTTGAGCTGTGTGTATGGATCTTGAAGAGGTGAATTTGACCAGAAAAAAAAATCCTGACAGTTGAAGGGTGTTCCAAATACGAGCATGCCACAGTCACAGTGTGAAGCAGAAGAGACGGAGGAAGTGAACTGAGTAACCCTGTAAAATAAAGGAAGAGGTCTCAGCCTTACAGAACCCGCCAAAATAAAAGCATCTTTAGTAAATGCTGGTTACATATACCTACAGTAGTATTACATGTATAGTTTTAATAGACAGCTACCAAATAATGGGGGAAACTTACCAAAACCAAAGTATGTCCAAGAACAGCAAATATTGTGAGCAAACAACAACTAACACAATTTATTATAAACCCTACTGATGTCCTCCCAAGTCTGGGGTCAAAAAAGACTCCACCTGGTTTGACTTTTTGCATATAGCATACCATAGTTACACCTGTAGTTCTATATTTATGATATGATTTCATTTAGGGTTAGAATGACCTCAGGAACAAGGGAGGCTCATGGAAGCCAAGGGCCATACGACCTCTTGTGAAGTGCCCTGACTGGCCCCTGGGCTGTATTTTGGACATGTCTGAATTAAACAACAGTGGGTTGCTAAGATCCATTTAATGTAAAAAAAAAACTGTTTATATTAAGTCCACTTTTAAACCTCACGGGTCTGTGGTGCCATAAAAAACCTTTGCTTCCAGACTTTCAAAATGGTTTACACTGCTGTATGAGTGATGCACTCCTTGTCCTTAGGAATGGCAATTAAATACTGTATTTGTGAGCCATGACCCATTCACACCTCTACAGAGATCCAAATACATCTGGATGCATGCAACTCAGGGCCCCTTTAAAAATCTCAACAGATCTAACTTCTCAGGATACTTTATTACAATAATTTTTAGTTTTCATTTAGCACAATAGCGTCATGCATTAAAGTAGTGCAAGTTAACTTTATCTTCTTCAGCATTTTGTCCCATTAAGAGTTGATCTACCACTGAAATCATTTCTAAAACATTGTTTTACATTTATGTTTAACATTTGTAAATATGACAGTGTTTCTATAAGACTGGTCAATTTAGTCTCATGTCTAAAGGGGGCTTACATCTTTGTTAAGGTAAGCATGACTGCACAGATGCAGGCTAATTATTATGAAATGTGATTAGTTCAAATTTCTTTTGTTTATATGTTGTTGAGCTGTTCAGTGACATTTATTAGATGCTCAAAAGGTTTGGATGAAAGAACCAGCTTCAATGATTTTTACAAAATGGTTGTTTACTAAAACTTCCAAAACCATTTTGTTCTTATGATCTAACATCATTCAACAAACATTTCCATCTATCTGCATTTCAATTACTTTGTATATTTTATAGTACGTTTTTTTTGGAACACTTATTTATAAAATTGTTTTCAGCAGTTTGCCACTCTGGTATTTATTTCTGGGCAAAACAACATCAAATTTTGTATTCATCCTTCTATTTTCTGCTATAATTATGAGAGTAATTTATAGAGATACTCAAACTTAACTCTTCCCAACTAATTCTCCCTCCTAAGAGATATAGTCCTAATACTACAAATTGCAGGTACTGGAGCCTAACCTAACAACTATCGCCTTAAGAGGGGCCTTAGACAGTGGCAAGTTAGTTTTAGGGCTGAGACAGAGACACATTAACAGACAATCATTCACTGTCACTAAGGACAATGTAGATTGCCCATTTTCCCAGTGGCACATAGCTTTGGAAGGCGGGAGGAAGCCAGAGAGAACCTGTAGGGTTATAGTTTATAGTTTAAAACCTCAACTGTTTCAACAAGGTACTACATTCTAAATTCAAAAAAGTGGCATGTAAAGGGATCGACCTGCCAACCTTTGTGTTAGTGAGTGAACGTCTCTACTGACTCAGCTACTGCCACTGTCAGCCTTTGAGGCAGCTGTTGTGATATTGACTGACCGGGCTACACGACTTCTAGATGTATTTATTTATAGATTTATTTGAAAGTGACAGGACAAAAAAAAGCATTGTTACAGTTTCAGATGCAACCAATGCCGTGTCCCTCTAGCTAAACAGCTAATTTGCAGACCAGGTCCCTAAGACAAAACAGACAATAACAAACAGTCAGACAAGAACACAAACATAAAACATAGAGTACAGACTATTTACAATAAACACTGGTGGAAATGTGGCTCTAATGTTCACAGATTTGATTGGATTTAAGCTATTGTTTTACTTTATAAGTAAACTGTTTCAGATCTGGGAGGGCTTTTAATTCGGCAGGTATGATGTTCCAGATCTGTGGGCCTTTTACTGTGAATGAGCTCTGGCCAAATGTAGTCCTACACCACTGGCAGCGCCCCATGTGGTGACACCTCGAGTTTGATTAGATGGCAAAAGAAACTTTCTTACTTTGTCATTGTTATCAGCAAAACTAATATTTGATTTAAACCTGTTGACCTAATATCTGGGTACATCACCATATGGGTCCTTTTATTATATATTCTGTTACCAACCACATGCATTGCACTCATCGTCCTACCACAAGATCTTTCTGCTTCACATTCCTTACAAAAAACAGAGCATAGTGCGCCAAAAAAACCCAATCATTTTCATTTCAATACAATTACCGCCCAACTTATCACTTCTGCCTTTCATCTGACACAATAACATTCCTTGAAAAAGTGAAAAGACGTCTTGTAAAACAGCGTCTCCATTCTCCATCACTGCTCTGACTTCTCTGCCGTTTGCTCCTCTTCCCTCCATTTCCCCCGGTGATAAGATACACGAGACTGAGCGCAGCGGCACAATGCATGCTGGGATAATGTGGCGGCCCGCTGGTAAGCACTTCCTGTCCGCGGCCATGAGCGCAGGGGTTATAGTGGCATTCTCTAAGAAGCGGAATGATCATTTGTGTCAGGAGACGTGTACAGGAATTAGACAGAAGTGCACTGGATGTAACAACATGGTCTCCTACCTCAACAGCACAGTTCTTCAGCTGTCGAGGGGATGTGCCAGGTCAAATACTGCACATATGGAGACAAAAGAATACACAGGCTACTATAGGAAATATTTCTACCCTCAGAGGCTTGTACTTTTTGTGCCCAAGCCCAGATAAATGCACAGAGTTGCATCAGGAAGGAAAGTTATGAATGTGACCACCGTACTGGATTGGAAAGAACAGAAAAGAATATGGAAACATACAGAAAAAACCCATGCAAAACCGTGTAATAATTAAAAAGATTCAAAATATGAGAAGAAAAAAAAGTAAAAATATATATATAGAGATAAAGGTGTCCAAAATTTCCAGAAGTCATCTAGTTTATTTAACTCACAAGTCAGTTTCTCCAACAGAAGAAGAGAACTCACTCCAAAAGCGACTAAATCGAAGCAATCGGCAACCAATCATTTTCTACGTACGCTAGCAAGCGGGAGCGACAAACATCACAAATGTACTCAAACCACTAGAGAGTACTTTTGAGCTGTCAACTTTATGCAAATGTTGAGCGACATCGCCCAAGTGATGACCAATCATAAAGCAAGATTTGAGACAAGCAAGAATTGGTCCAGGCACAAAAGCGACTGCAGTGTTCAACGTATACATGTCCTAGTGTCCCATTCCATAGTGTAAAATTGTCAGAATGCATTTTCTAGCTAAAGACATTACAATCATTAACAGACCAAGTAGCAGTGTCAAAAAGATGATCATAGCAGAAGTTCAGCTAGTATAAAGATGGTGACATAGTGGATCTTCTCCCAGTGATCTCCTGAATCACAGAAACGATCTCTTTCCAATATTTTTAGATGAATCCCATACTCATTTTGAAGTGATTATGGAATGTTGGAATAGTAAATGGTAAAGCTTCCCAGCCTGATACTAGTGCCACTGTATTGCTCAGTGGTAGAGCTGTGCCACATAAACTGGGCAACTACAGCCTGCCTCTGTGTCATGGGTTCAAGTCCGGACAGTTTGCCAAATGTCTCTCTCTCTGCGTTCTCCTCATAGTCTGTCCTATCAGAAAAAAAAGTGAGTTTTTTGCCGTTCATTATACCTGGTTATATCACTGTGTACCATTAGATGGAGTAATGAGCTCTGGTAGCATGTTGTCTACTCTCAGTCAAGTGAGAAGTTCCATTTTTCCTGTTTCCTCCAAATATGCAACGTTATTAATTTTAAGCACTTCATGGTCTTGCCCTCTATATCTGTGACCCACTCTCCCCCTGTGTCCCTGGTCGCTGCCTGTGCTCCTCAGGTCAGACCGTCCTGACTGTGCCCTCCTCCAAACTCCTCACCAGATCATGCTTAAATTATGTTTATATATGGTTAAAGTTACACTGTGTAACTTTTCTCCTAAATATGTGGGGCATACTGACTTGTTTTTGTGATTTTTTGAGCGATTATAAGGCCTGAGGCGCGATCTGTTGCTCCGAGCGGGGCTTCTGTACTGAGAAACCGCCCTCGCAACTTGGCCGGGAGCGCTCCGCTGTTGAGGAAGAGTCACGTGACAGGGAACGACTTGAGGCGCAGGTATAACCAGGAAGCTACTTTTAGCGTTGTTATTTTCGCCAGTTCGTCAGGGCTGAACGACACAAGAAGATGAAGACAATGCCGGACGAGGCAAGAAAAAGAAAATGTGAAAGGGACCGCACCAGATCGCAGACAAGAGTCAACATCGGACAGACTTTTGCTCGCTGGCGTCAGATGAGAGACAGAGAAGGCTGCAAATCGGATCACGTTTTTGCATCTTTATTGTTGGGCAGGTAAATTAGCCCATTTATTTTTTCTTTAGAACGTGCTTTTTCATACAGTTATTAGTTGTTTTTACTGCGACCACTGCGCGATATTTGTTGATAAGCTAACGCTAGCGCTAACTCTATAGAAGATCCAGTCCAAACTTCCAAAGGTAGCAGCAGGTCAACTAAAGTTGAAACAATGATGGAAATAGACGCACGCTCGCACAGTTTCAGAAGGAGGAGGGGCCCTAGTGTTTACGTTTTGCGACGGTGCAGTGGCACCTGTGACCTCTAGAGGCGCAAGACCGGGAATCTTACACAGTGTAACTTTAACTTTACTGGATTGTTTTATTGTTCTTATTGCTTCTATGGTTCGTCTGTTTTTATATTCTGTAAAGCATGTTGTAAAGTTATTAGTATTTACTTTTTGTTTTGTTGCATGAGCCTTTTCTGACATACTCCCTGCTACTCCATTAAGATCATGGGGATATTGTATCACGTGCTGTCATTAATAACAAGGCCCATGCTAAATACATGTCCAGTGTTAATTATCAGCGTCCGTGTGTGTTAAATACCAGATTCCTCCTCTAAACAGTGGGCAGTTCTCCCCCGGCCGTCTCATCTGTCACCGTAAATGTCATCGCTCTATTCTCTCCACCGCCAGCCCCCGCCTCCAGAGCCCCTCTTTATCTCCCTCCACTTCCATTCAACATTTTCTCTCCTCTCTTCTCTTCTCTTCTCTCCCTTTTTTTCCACCACTCATGACTCTATCCCACACGTGGCAAATGATCGGCCCCCGTAAAGGTATTCTCTGTTTCAAATTTTCCCAAGAGAGGACAAAAAAAAAAAAAAAAACGGGTAGGGAAGCTAGCAGAGAGAAGCTTTCTGCAGCTGGTTGCACTGAGAAAATTGTTCAGAATTGCCTCATTCCAGGGCAGATTAGCGAACGCATACAATCCCGGGCTAAGTGCTATTGTGCGCCACAATTTGGGCCATTATACTTTGTCTTTTCCATTTAGAGAAGCCCTACCCAATTAAAGTGATACAGGCCCTTCCAATACCTGCTTGCCAATTAAATCTGGGCGGTATTACCTGCCTTGATAGAGCTAGCTCCTCGACACTCACTCGCATTCATTAGGCCCATTCAACGTGACGGAGCTGATGACAACGATTCAAGTTGCGAGGACTCAACCCCCCCCTCCCCCAACCGCCCTCCCTCGTCTAAAAAAAAAACCCTATTCTTTTCTTTTCGGACAAGCTCTTTCTCTGTCTCTCAAGGCTCCAAATGCCTGCCGCTCACTCCAAGAACTCTGAATTAACTGGGGAGTTGAGGGAGGGTCGGTTGCACCATTCTCGCTGACACTTGTTCTCCTCCCGTTTTCTCTTTTTTTTTCAACTTTTTCAACTCTGGATGTGGTTTTCATTTGATTTTGTTGAAATAAAAAGCATAACATTTGCCATTGCATTCCCCAAAACTGCATAGAAATTGAAAAAGACAAAATAATGTTGAAAGTTTAAAGAAAAGTCTCTTGTCTTACTGTATGTCTGAAAATTTAGACCAGTGTTAGAAACATGAATAATGAAATTAAGCTTTGTGCTCCTCTCGTTTTGCAGCATTCTTGACTTTTGTGTACAAAAATTTAAGCTCAAAAACTGTTATAAAACCATCATGTTAATATTTTTTTCAGCTTTTTGGCATAAATCTCTTAAATTACATGAAATCTGCTCAAAACTGCCAAACATTAAATAGGTTTATGGATTTTAACCCTTTAAATGCCCGTTTTTCATATGAATTTTGAACAGTGTATACATTTTGGCCTGTTTAGATTTATGCAAAAAAAAAAAAAACTTGGATGAATGATGATTTTATAGCAGTTGTTAAGCACATATATTTTTGTACACGATGGTCACGAAAGGGTGCAAAATTCATAAATAGAGTATAACCAACATGTAAGAGGAAAAAACAGAATTTTGCTCAATAGAACATTTTCGGCAAAAATTAATGTCCCAAACTTGAACACAGTCGAATTGATTACCAAATGGGTAAAAAAAAAAAAAAAAAAATTACAAAAATGTACACAGGGGTTAATCAGGAAAAATTACAAAAAAATATATGCATAAAAAAAGAACACATTTTATTGCACTATGGCAACACAGAACCTTTGTCGGTGTCAGTAACAATGTAACCAGAGCTGGACATCCACACACGGGCCAAAACACCAAATGTGTGTGGACTTTAGCAATGGCAAGTTGGTCACATGCCTATGGAGCACCACAGTGACTGCACCCCACAGTTCCACAAGTAAAATTCATATTTATTTTCCCCCTTGACTTTTCAAAAACTTGGTATACTAAACGTTAATGGCTCAAGCAAAGCTAATCAGTTATGGGGTAACTCTTGACCATAAAACGACTCCATAACACGTATCTGAAAGTGGTCAAAAAGCAAAGTTACAAATGCATTTTGCTTTTCAAGTCTTAGTTCATCTTTTTTGATTAGATTAGTTGTGTTATTGCCAAGTCAAGCCACATTTAAAAACTTGTGTGTGTCTGACCAAGTGACACAAACTTTCTGGGCGGAGTCTGCATGTTCTCGTCTTACTGTGGGTTCTTCCTCCCTTTGTCCAAAAACATGCATGTGTTAGGTGAACTGGTGAGTATAAATGACCCCTAGTGAATGAATGTGAGAGCCAATGGTTGTCTGTCTCTTCACTTTTAATTAAATTTTAAATACATTCTTAATTATAATTTTGAAATTTGATTTTACTGTTTTAATTGAAATTCTTATTTATGTACTTTTACCTTGTCTTTTGATTCTGTAAAGCACTCTGAATTACTCTGTGTATGAACTGTGCTATATAAATAAACTTGCCTTGCCTAGTTATGGTCATACCTGCATACAACCTAAAAAAAAAATCAGCATCTTTAAACAATTATTGAAAATCACACATGAAAAAGTTTATCTGAAATTTGAATTCATCATATTTAAAAGGTGAAGGGCATTGTTTTTGACAGTGAAAGATGTTTAAAGTTTGAAATTGCAAAAATAAACTGAGTCATGGAAAATTAATTGAGGAAAATATGCTCAATTTGAAATCTTGAAAATATAAGTTTTGGCAATTTTTACATTTGTGACAATAGTTGTTAAAAGTTTCATCTGTTTGGTGTTGCATATGTCTGAAACTTTAATGGCTGAATATGTTGAAATTCAGTGTTTTCCAAATGTTATAGTCATTCAACTTGTGCTTTAGTCCAAGAACTGTGAATTAACTGTGGCATAGTGGGAGGGTCAGTTCCACTCTTCCCAATGACACTTCCACCTCCTCCCCCCGTTTTCTCTTTCTTCAACATTTCTGCCCTTGGTTTTGTTTCCAGGTATTTCCCCCCCCATCCAACTCATTGTGCCTTTTTTAAAAACTCTTCCATCCATGCTGCTCCGTTGGCACCGTTTTAAAGCTTCGCTGTCACAAAGAAAGAGCTTGTCCAGGCCACTGACTCGATTGACAATTTCAGAGTGGTAGAAAAAGAAAAAAAAAAAAAGAAAAAAGAAAGAAAACGCCACAAAAGCCGAAGCTTGGGGTGCCGCTGAAGCGAAGGGAGAAGCCGTCACCGTTGCACGTCCGCTGTCCAGAACCATAACCGCCAGGTGTTTGTAGGCTTTCAGCAGATCTGTCATATCCCACTGTTTCCAAATGAACTCGCCGCTCACCGAAAAAGTTCTTCTTTTGTGCCATTCACAGTGTCACATTTCATAAAGCTGCGGCTATAATGAGCCAGAGCAGACAGTGGTAAAGCAAGTACCAGGCTCTCTTCTAATGCGCCGTACTTAACATGCCAAATACTGCCGGATTTGCAAAAGAGGGATACATTATGTAAAGAGGGATATGGCTGCGTCTGTGTAATGCATACTGGCACAAGTGGAAGTAAAGGGATACATGCTCGGAAATGGGGAGGTCAAATACTGAGGCGTTCAAAAAAATATGTTGAAACTTGGCCAAAACTTTCACTCAGATAAAATGAAAGGGGAAAATATGATGAATTTGTAAAATATGTATAAAGAAGCAATATAGTTAAAGAGACGGTAAGCAGCGTGCGCTCATACTGGCTTAAAACGGTACTGCAGTCTAAATCAAAACGATCTCTTTTCTGATTGGACGATCAGCAATGCAGTTTTAGAACCAAAGCAAAAAAAAAAAAAAAAAAAAACTTGGCCATTATCTTCATTATATTTTTTATTAACTCAACTGTACCATTGTTGTCAGTTAAACTAATATTTGATTTGAACATGTTTACATCATATCTGAGGACACGTGGGTAATTTGTATGAAATATGAAAAAATATGTACTGCTCACAGCACTTTTAAGTCATCAGTCAGTGTAAAATTGCAATGAAAAACTAAGACATTAGTATGAGTTAGGCATAAGCAGCTCTTGGGTAAGGTAAGAAAAATGGCAATGTTCTAAAACAAATACCTACAAAATGATTAAAGAAGTCTTTTTTTTTTAGCGGAATTAAGAATGATCATATTGTGTTTTGTGCTGAAGTGAAGCTTACATCTGCTTCAAGGTTTGACGTGTTCTACCCAAAGTTCTTTAAAGGCTTTGGTCCCAATACAATTATAGCAATATAAAACAGTGTAAAGGACAATAAATGCACTCAAATGTAATAAAAATTAAAAAATCATGAACGCAAAATAAAAACAAGAAAAAGTTGTTATCACAAGTGCAACTCAGCTTGTGTTGAACGTTTAGAGTTTAAAGTGCCTAATGAATATAAGGACATAAATTATTGGGATGAAAAAAAAGGTTGTAATTCACATTTTGCACCCCACTGACAATGAATTATCTAAAGTCAAACTGTAATGTGCTTTATTCTGGTTATTTTAGTATTGCTCTTATTTGGTTTTACTGTTGTTGTTTTTTTGTTGTTGTTTTTTTATGGGGACTAGTGTAGCTAAATAGAGTAATATTTATTTGTGTGTTTTTTTTTGTTTGTTTTGTTTTTATATATATATATATATATATATATATCGTGCAGCACTTTGGAAACTCTTTATTTATAAAATGTTATTCTAAACTTAATGTAAGCAATTTTCTCTCCTAATCCTTGAAGTTACCAAAATTTGAATTCAAAAAGATTTTAAAATTGTCATTAAATTTTCCATGCAAGTTTCTCAAACCCCTCAAAACATCAATGGCAATGCCTGGGCTACCATTAATATCATTCATTTACATTTTGATTCAAATCGTCTTAGTTCTTATGTATATATTTTTTTATACATTACTCTGTATATAACATAAGCCATTTCCAGTGGTCTACATGGTTCCTTCAAACACCTTGCAGCTGAAAGAGTATAATAGCTCCTTGATAAGTTCCCCCTGTGCTGTTGGTTTTCCTGGCGCTGACATTTGCAGATAATGGGAATAAAGAGGCTGCTGGGAGAGGAGGGGTCCCCCGTCTGAGAGTGAGAGTGACACTGGAGCGACCCCCCCATGAGAGCCAACCTCTGGGTCCTGCTCAGCTGACACCGGGAATGAGATCAGCTTTCCCCCCCTTCCTTTTCAGAGTGGGATAAGCGGCTCCTAATGCCCGGATGTCCACAGAGCAGCCGTGATAGACCAAGGAAGAATGCATTTCAAATACAGTGTTTACATTCTGTTATATGTCATCTATAAAATATTTACAGAAGACACACAAGATACAACTGAGAGTTAATCATGGACGAAACATCAACTTAAGCTATGTTAAAGATTTCTGTAAAATCTCTTCTTGTCTTCTTAACCTAACGCTGCTCGCATCTTTTAAGACAATTGATAACTTTTTTTTTTCCAGTTTCGTTGTGTAACTTTTTTCCATGTTTCCATACATTTTGGGTCACTTGGAAACAATTGCAAGATGCTGGGGTCCTTATGAGTTCATATGTGCAGGTATACAGTGTCCTCCACTAATACTGATACTGGCACCCTTGGAAAATATGAAGAAAAAAGCTGTAAAAACATATTCCTTGTTTTAACATTTTGATCTTTTGCTGAAAATAATTGTACCCCTAAGTATAGTTCATATATTTTGTTGTTTACAATGGCATACATAGGCACTGGGGACTTTTAGGGATAGTCCTTTGATTCCATTGACTTGACTCAATGGACCAGCTTCACTTATGCTCACAGGTGTTTGCAGCATGGCTTCAGTTTAATAGACACTGACATATGTTTACCTTATGTGTGCAGTTTTTTCACAGCATATAGTGGCAATACTGCAGATAAGAATCCTACATCTCAGACCCATAATGCACAACTACTTAAAAAAGTAAGAAGCCTCTTCTGCAGGAGTGCTCAGTTTGTCCACTTTGTAAGAACAGTAATATATATAAAAAAGGTGATTAAAGATGCATGGAACTGATCACCTTTGCACTAGATTCTATGGAGAATATGTTTTTATTAGTGAAGATTCGATGACCAGATTAACATGAGGCCAAAAACACCAACATTTTAGGTACCAGGCCCAAATTCATAAATGGAGAGGGTTGCGTCAAGAATGGTATCTGGTGAATCATCGTGAACAGATTACCTGCTGTGGTGACCCCTGAACAAACCAGAACAAAGGACGTTCTACACTGAAAGCCTAGTTTTATTATTTTTGCATTCTTATCTTACACTAATTGTTTGTTACTTTGAATTAAGCAACAATGAATTTGATGATGAATTTTTCATCATAAAGGTATATTTTAAACCCATTGTCCTTGCTGTTAAGGCCTTTGCATGGTCTTTCATCATCATTTTTTACTTCCAAAGTCCGTTAATTTATTTGTTTATTAAAAAAAAAAAACACATTATATATCCACGTAGCCCTCCTTTACTTAATCAGATGCATCGAACATGGGGCCGATCAGATGCAGCCCTGGTAGCGTTGCATGTTCTGACCTTGGGAGCCACAACAACCCCCGAGATCACATTTTTTCTTTGATATGCCAATTCCAAGATCCTGTTCCATAATCCGAAGGCTGTTGGTTGCTTGTTTTGTCCAAGTAAAAAGGGAAATTGTCCGTGACTTCCCTTCCCACCATTCCAAAAAAAACAAAAAAACATCAGAAACTAACAACCTTTCTCACCTTGAAGGAAAAGTTTGGAAGCTCCATGATGAAGAAATATATTTAATGAGTAAAAGTAGAGCTAGGATGCAGGCCTGAACATATGAGTGCATGCAACCACTTAGTGCAGAGAGAGTGGAGGAGAGGAAGCCGGATGAGAGAAGAGATAAACCAAATTCGGACCACATGGCTGCACCGACGGAGGCACCAGGGGCTACTTCCAGTCACGGTAGCTTTAAACAGGCCGGGAATGAGGATGTGTACAAAATATCTGTACTTACTTTATAGCCAGAGCTGACGTCATCTGTCTATTTGTTGTATCCTTTTTGGAGAAATCTAATAAGGAGAAAGGGTTCATTTGAAACAGCTCATTGCAATGCATTTTGGTCACAAGGGGCTGGTCAAATTTGTTGCTGAAACCCTTTAAAAATGTATTTTGTGAGAGAAAAGAGGTACATTTTGTTAACCCAGTCTTTTAGAGCAGCAAGAAACACTCAGAGATCACAGACCAAGGGAAAGGTACTGCCAATATCTTGCAATGGTAAAAATAACAGGTTTGGATCTGCACTCAAACTGGGGATCCTCAAATTTAGGGGTAAATGTTCTTCATTCATCTTCATCAATCTTTTCCTCATTGGGGGTTGTGGGTACTGGAGCCTACATAACCATGGGTCCTAGGTGGGGTACTGGACAGTGTTGTACTAATTACCTCCAAGAAGGTAATATTATGTTAATTTAAAAAAAAAGTCAATAATGGTTCATTGTGAGAGAGGCCCAAAATAACTCCGGGCACGTCTGTAAAGAAAGGAAATCCTTACCCCTGGACTAGAAGATTCTAGGTTTGAGTCAAGGTCTGGGCACTATATCTTTACCATTGTGAGATAGTGACAAGTTCTCAAATAAATCAAAATGTCATATTTATTGTTCCTATTGAGGAATACATGTAGTAATAAAAACCTAAATGAAGTAAATGGATAGGACCCAAGGGAAAAAAAAATAAAAAAGAAATAGTTATAGTAATAGTTTTCTACAGTGATAATGGATTTTCTATTATTTTTTTGGAAACACTATATTTTATACTACACTTGATACAGTTTTTTTTTTTTTTTACAGTGTAACTACTATGTAACGCACAGTGTAACAAACTATAATAACATCTACTTACATTGTGCTTACATAGTGGAACTGTTACTAATGTAATAAACAAATACATGTTACACTACTCCACCAAAGTGCTTATCACCACCATGTTATTACAGTTTATTACACTGTGCGTTACATTGTCGTTATACTGTATCATGTAAAACAAAGTGTTACCAAAAATTAATTATCATATTTAGTTTCTGGAAATTACACCAAGTATAAACAACATGCCCATAGTATTGTTAGCTCCATGATGTCTAATGGTAAAATGAATTAAGATTATTCAGTCAGCAACAGTTAGCAACAGTTTTCTCTGGGGACATGACCCATATGACCTTTATATTAAATAATTACTATATTCTGCTGTAATTTGATTCAATCATGCTTTAAGATATTGGATTTATGGATACATTTGCATAGTGTTATTACCGACTCTCTCAGTTTCCACACTCACTTCTTGGCAGATGCTGCAAGATCCGCTGAAATTAGCACGGTCGCTAACCCCGGACAGCTTTTAATTAATTTTACACCAACAGTAGAGCGGCGACCCTGTGAAAGAGGACAAGACTCACCCGGCTAATCAGGCTACACCTATGGCATCACTCCCTAACCCCCCAAACCTAGCCCAAGTGGTGGGGGCCGGGGCAGTTTACCGTGGATACAAAGCACCAATTTATCACTATAAGCAAATGCTAACCTGGGAGCGTTGCCCCCGGCAGAATTAATTGGCCCTCTCCCTGTCTGTGAAGTGTCTGGCCTTGTTTAAAAAGACAGGCTGCCCCAGAGACCCCGGCTCTCAACACTCAGCTTTGAGGAGCCGCATCCTGATTGGCTGATGGATAGCCATGGAAACCCCAGTGCTTGCAAAACCAGGAAGTACTTCTGCATGAAAGAAATTGGATACTTGAAGACCTGAAGAGGTGAGAATGGTTAAAACAGAATGAGAAGCAGTTGAATCGACTGGTTAAAAAGAAATGGTTACATTACATTGTTTCATTTTGTTAAAGCTTAATTGTAATAAAATAATCAAAATAAAAATAATACTAATATCCCATCATGTCATTTATAAGATTATTTGAATGGCAGACACATTTATAACTTTAACAATTTAACAACATAATCTACTTAAGGCAACTATTAGCTTTGTTATCTTGTCAGGCTCTCACTGATTTGTTTGGTAGGGAGGGGCCAATGGTGTGCCAGAATTGCTGAGTGGGCGGGTTTTATGTTTGCCGACACGAAGTGTAACATATACTGCTATATATCTACAAAAACAGCTAAAATTATATTATTACTGAATATTATACTGTTATTTAGCTACACTAATGGTTACTATGATTGGCTAAAACAAATTGCGCTTGATCCAATCAGCCAACATACTGAAAGCCCCTCCTCTTTCACAACATATTCAATGGGAGATATTATATGTTAGGGTTACATCAATCTGGAAAAGTTAAGTAAAAAATAAAAAAAATTGCATTTGCTTGAAATAGCTAGCGTGCAATATTTGCCTCTATACATGTGCTGTTTGCAAATAATTGAGGTCTTTGTTGTTCATAGTAAAGGATACATAAGAAAATGTAAAATGCACACAAAAAAATAAATAAATGTAAAAAGGTTTGCCTGTTAGTGCTTTAAAGAAAACACAATTTTCGTGTCAAACACTTTTGAATGTTTGTAAATCACTTTTACTTACGGCCTGAATGGACTTCCATAGTCATCTTCTCATACACAGCAAAATTAAAACTTTTCTGTGAACAGTGTGCCTCAGGAAATATGAGTAGAACATTTGTGTGTGTTGTTTATAGTTGTTTACATTGTTAAAAGTTTTAAATGAAAGTAGTTACGTGTTAGGGAAAGGAATTAAAAGTGGTATATAATCTGTAATTTTCCCTTCATGCAGATTCAGTCAAAAAAAAAAGCTTGTGGATAAAGTTACTTTTTCTGCTGATTTCTTTGTCTCTGCACAGACATACAGTTGCTCAGTCAGTAATTAAAGACTCCACAACCTACGTGAATTTGTCTTATGGCTTAATGCAGCTGTTAGGAGGCCAGGGTACAACTCAACGTCAAAAAATATACAAAAAATGCTGTTTCTGTCCAACAATAAGGAAGCTATACTTAACTTAGTTTTAATAGAGTCTTCTACTGGAATGTGTTCTTTCTTCTGCATGTTTCAGCACCAGTTAACATTGTATAATTGTACCTTTAGTGTTGATTTTATAGTTCATAGTATTTGTGTAGCATTCATGTTGTTTCTTTAACTTGGAAGCAACTTATTGTAGGTTAGCATTACCCTAGCACCTTTCACTACTTCTTTCCAGTTCCCACCTTATCCCCAAAATACGGTCACTTCTGGCTTCTATGGCAAAGCTCTAAATGTCAAAGTCATGGCTTTAAAACGCTCCTTCACACTCCACTCTATTTCTCTCCAGTTTATGCTTTAGTCCTCCTCAAGCGGACATGCTTCCCTGTGACCACGGAAGTCAGTGCGCGGAGCGAGAGACACATTTAATGGAGTTCCCGGTCACTGCATTACTGGCTTCCCTTGCCAAATACACCATCGACTTGACGTGCTCTGGGTGCTAACGCCGGACGCACCACAACTTACGGTCTTTCAAAATCACTTCTCTCACTTGGTTGGCTGGTAGATGTGCAAGGGAATGGGAAAAACCTCTAGCTCCTTCAATCTACTCTTGTGAAACTAAGCAGGTGAACTTTATAGCACATTAGCTGCTAAATTGTAGACTCTTAAAGCTACATAGATTTAAAAAAAAGTGGGCTTGATATGATCTGGGTGCTAACGCCGGAAGCACTTAGGGACTTTCAACGTGCTACTTTAATGTCGCTGGCCGTTACATGTGCAAGAAAACACCAAAAACTCTTCTTATGCGCTCTTGTGTAAGGGGCTGACAGGTACATAGATATGCTAGGAAACACCCAACACTCTTCCAGTGCACTCTTGAGACTAACCAGGTGAAGATTAGCCACTTAGCTACTCAGACATATTTAGAAGTTGTCTTGACATGCTCCTGGTGCTAACGCTGGAAGCCCCTCAACTTGAGGGTTAAGGCAGGGATAGTCAAGGCGGCCTGCGGGCCACATCCGGCCAGAGTTTTTCATCCGGCCCCCAGAATATTACTAATACAAAAACATCGGGTCCAGAGTATAGCCCAATTTAATCAATATACACTAATAGGAACACTTCTATTTTCACCAGGAAAGTGCTTTGGGTCGTTCTGAGAACTCAGAGTCCAAGAAGTTTGGGCATCTAACTCAGCAGTTCATAGAAAACAGCCAAAATCGCTTTGTCTCAGCCAGAAAAGCTCAAAACAGCAAAAAAATAAAAAAAAAAATATTTTTTTTTTTTTAAATGCTAATTTCTCTGGCATAGAACCTCATAGAACAAAATTTCAAAAAGCATTCTGTAGCGCTCCACAAGCTCTACCTGCACAGCAAGTTTAATTGAGATTGCCTTATTGGTTTTCTCAAAAAAAATAAAATAAATAAATAAATAAATCATCTTTAACTGTTCTCACTGTGCAATTGTTTAGAGGCCATTGTGACTGCCCTGCTACAGATCTGTGAGATTTGACCTTAAGATGCTTTTGAAATCCTGAGAAGCAGCTCTAAGTGCAACTATCTTGTAGCAGTTTTGGGCTCTCCATTGCAGTTTATAGAAAACACTCAAAATCGCTTTATCTCAGCCTGAAAAGCTTCAAAACTGGCAATAAAAAGATTTTGTTTGTTTCTCTGGCATAGAACCTCAGTAGAATAAAGATTCTAAATGCATTTTGTAGCTCTCCCCAAGCTCTACTTGCACAGCAAGTGTGATTGAAATTACCTTATTTATTTTCTCAAAAAAAAAAAAAAAAAAAAAAAAACTAAATCTTTAGAGGTCATTGTGGGAGCCCTGCCACAGATCTGTGAAATTTGGCCTAAGATGCTTTTGTAAGTCCTGAGAGGACAGCTCAGTGTGCAATGTATAGAAAACATCCCAAAATGCTTTATTTTGGCCTGAAAAGCTCAAAACTGGCAATAAAAAGACACTGCTAATTTCTCTGGCATAGAACCTTGTAGAACAAAAATTTAAAAAGCATTTTGTAGCTCTTCTCCAACTCTACTTGTCTTGCCTTTATGAGAGTGTCTGGCCCTCATAATGTCTGCCAAGAAACATTCTGGCCCTTGGACAAATGTAGTTGAAGACCTCGGTCTAAGCTCTTAACAGATCTCACTTCTTTCTTTCTAAGAAAGAGCAAACAATCCTCCAATGCACTCTTGTGAGACTCAGCTTGTTAACTTTGTAGTGCATTAGTGACTAATTTGAAGAATCCCTGAGTTACATGAAGAAAACAAAACAAAACAAAAAAAAGTCGGGCTTCACAGGGAAGTTTTAAGAAATGCCCAAAACTTTTATTCTTCCTGCTGCACTCTTCCAAAACTAAGCAGTCGAACTTTGTAGCACATTAGCAGCAAAATTGCAGACTCTTGAAGCTGCCTATACAAAAATGTCAACTTGACATGCTCCAGGTCCTAACGAAGCCCCTCAACTTAAACTCTTCTAAAAGAAGTCACTTCTTTCACCTTGCTGGCTGCTAAACATGCTAGGAAATGCCAAATACTATTCCGATGCACTCTTATAAGACTGAACTAGTGAACTTTGTAGTACATTAGCCACTAAATTGGATACTCATATACAAAAACTACATATACAAAAAAGTCAGCTTGACATGCTCCACGTGCTGACACCGGAAGCACCGCAACTTAAGCTCTTTCACTGGGCAGCCCTTCTTTCACGTGGCTGACTGGTAAATGTGTCAGAAAACGCCAAAAACTCTTCGGATGCACTCTTGTGAGACTAAGCTTGTGAACTTTGTAGTACATTAGCCACCAGATCGGAGACTCCTGAAGCTACTTAGACAAAAAAAAAAACGGCTTGACATGCTCCAGGTGCTAACGCCGGAAGCTCCTCAACTTAAGGTTTTTTAAAAAGGTGTCACTTTGTTCACATGGCTGGCCGCTATATGTGCTAGGAAACGCCAAACACCCTTCCGATGCACTCTTGTGAGACTAAGCTAGTGAACTTTGTAGTACATTAGCCGCTAAATTGGAGACTCCTGAAGCTACATAGCCTCAAAATCTCTCCCCCCTTCCCGTCCTCCTTCACCCCGCCACCCACTCTCACTTTATCTTGCCCCGTTCAGTGGCGAGCCCTATCTGGACGGCCCATCCGCGGTGTCCCCTTTCCCTGGCCCGCTGTACTTGGGGGAATAATTAATCGGGCTAACAGGTAAGAGATACCGAGATGTGGCATAAGAGCAGCTTTGAGAGCTTTGTGCGTGTGGGCTTTCGGAGGCTGAAATGGATCCGCTCCACCACTCAGGGTACTTCTTTTTTTCTTACAGGGAAAGAGAAAGAGAAGGATCTCACCGGACACTCACTCCATACCCTCTTTATTTGGTCTTGGACAATGCAGGAAGTACTTGTGCATGAAAGCAATTGCGTACTTCAGGACCCGAGGAGGTTGGAACTAAATTGGTTTTCACAGAAGTTAAAGTTAAAGTGTAACCAACTTTCAGGAATGGTCGAAGTCATCCAAAATCTTAGACCACTGTATTGAAAATAGATGAATAAATACATAGAATTTAAAACTGTTTCTTGCAATATTGAGCTGGAACATGTCAGTATCTCACAACCAATCAGAACTCACTGGACTCTGGCTCTAGAGGCTAACCCCTTAAAAGCGCTAACATCCTGTTTGTGTCTAGTAGAAGGAGGCATGCACAGATGAGGCTCAGGGAGCAGACTGGAGAGCACTTAAAGGTTTTCCCTTGTCTGTTTTCAGCACCTTTCACTCAACACTTCAACATTTTGTAACCAATTCAGTTTTGTGTTCTGTTTTGTGTTATTTCCAGGAATATAATCAAATGCAGCACACACATATCACAAAGCACACGGCATTGGAAAAATATGTGAAAATGCAAACCGTTTCTGTTCTGACTGCTGTGTGAGAAAAAGACGTCCAATCAAATCATTTGTAGGTTGTTGCAACTGGTTTTGTCTTTTTCATATTTTGATTCCTCTGTCCATAGAACAATGTGCTGTTTTGTTTTGCCTCAATTCATTTTATATGAGCTTTGTTTCAATGAGAACGTTCACATACAGTGTACATGTATATAACTATAACTTGCATGTGTGCGAACAGACAATGACTTCTTGAGGATCTGAAGATCATAGGGCAGTAGCTCAATAGGCAGAGCCATTAGCCCACAAACCAGAAGGTTGGCAGATCAATCCCTGCTAACAGCATTGCATACTGCCACTGTGTCCTTAGGCAAGACACTTTACCCACCTTGCCAATGTATGAAATAGTGTGTGGTTGGGGAGGCTGTAGAATGCGCAGAATGGCTGCCGCGTCTCCACCAGTCTGCCCCAGGTCACCCAATCAGCTCACAGAAATGTTAGCAATTTACCTATTTAGTTAAGAAATGATTTTAAAGGATTTTTTTTTGTTAAATTTGCTTTCTTAGCTTTGTGTTCCCTCATATCAAACTTTTCGACACGTTGCTCAACAAAGTTTACTTGAGTTTACTTCTCTGAGTTGTTTTCCTGCAACATACTTTTTACTTCTACTTGAGTATTATTATCTTGAAGTACACTACTCTGACTTCAGTACACTCTACATGCAATTTTCAGCATTTCAAAGTTTTATGTTAAATTTTTTCTTGTGTCTTCATTTGCTATTTTGTTTATTGTTTGAAAATACCTAAATGTCTACATTATTTATTGGTTTATCTGATTACATCAATATTAAAAAAATATATTACTTTCAAAAGTTATATTCAAACAGTTACTAAGTATATTAGTGGTAGGTTACTTTTCTAAGATTTACTTGGTTCCCTGCTGTGTGCAGACATCCCCAGCAGTAGTAGTATCATCTGTCCGTACTAACAAAGTCTTCCTAAATAAAAAGCTGGGAGTGACAGAGGAGTTTGTAGCGCAGCATGTTTCTGAGGCTCCGTTTTCTGCAGTTACTTCCTGTGGATGTCAGATGATTGACAGGCAGCACAATGTAGAGTAATACAAGCAAGAGAGAGGAGAACCTGATAAAACAGAGAGAGAGAAAAAAAAAAACGGTATATTTCTTGAGATGTAAGCAGATGCGTATATCATTTTGATTTAATGGATGATGGAGACTTTACTAAACAACATTGGCCTAGATCTGCATGGTGACTTACAAGTGATCTGATTGGATGTTTTGTTTTTTGTTGTTTTGTTTTTTTACATTCCCATATTTGCCTGTATTATTCACCTGTATGTGTAAAAAAAACAAAAACATATCTCTACCTGTTTGTTGTCAGCCCTTTGCTTGCGTCACATCCTTCATTTCTCTGATTGGCTACTCTCCCTTGCTTAGTCCCGCCCCCTGGAAATCAAATTCAAACCAAGGCTACGAAAACAGTTCAGTAACATCTACGATAAAAAAAAAAAGGTGATTGTTGTAAAAAGAACATATGTACATGGTAAAAAAGACGAACACAGCAAACATACAATTTTATTAGTGTCAAATTAAGCCGTGGTTCCAAATTGGAGGGTCAGGACCAAAAGTAGGTCACAAGGACATTGCGTATGTTCACTTTGTTGGAAGTCTTTGTGTTGTTAAGATTTAATCAAAGGAAATAGTGAGAAATGTTATAAAACACATGCCATACACTATTGTAATAAAAATATTAAGAACATTGTGGTAAAAATTGGGTCAAAATAAATGAATCAGGGATAAAAATGGGTCCCACAATCAGACGTGTTCAGAAGCCTGGCTGATTCTCTGTTGTTTTAAAAGTACCTGTGTGCAGTGCTGACAGTTTGGATCTACCCGGCAACAGTGTCACAGGCGTCCAATCAGAAAACACATGCAAATCATTTCTGAGTGCAGTCACAAATTCAACACAGATTTTAAAAGAAAGAGGTGCGATGTTTTCTTACCTTTATTGTTCTATTATAAGATCAAATAAGACAATAACCATATTAAACTTAATACTGAATATACTGAAGGCTCTTTTCTTTACATACTGTTCTAGTGTAGATGCACTCACTTAAACTTTGGCCTATATTGTTTAAGTTTAGCAAGTTTATCTAGCACATAAATACTGTATGTACTTCAGTTAATGAAAGTTAAGCATTTCTCAATTTAACTGTGAAAATTGCAATAAAACTATTAATTGTGCATTATCACACATTGACCACATGGGAATAAAATGTGTGACACTACACTACACTAACTACAATGTAACTAACTACAAACACACAGTGCAACAAACTGTATAAACATGTATTTATGTTGTACTTACATTATGTAATTTTGCCTACTTACAGTTTCTTAGTACAAATTTAAAAATAAAAAAACATTTTACACGACTGCAAATATTACAACTGAGTAAAGTAGTCATTGTAGTGTTTTTTTACAGAAGCAAAATGCACTTTGGAGTAGAGTAACAAGTATTTTTTATTATATTTGTTCCTAGAAACTGTAAGTACACAAAAAGTAATTATGTAAGTACAACATTGTTAGATGTTATTACAGTTTGTTACATTGTAGTTATATTGTAGATACACTTTATCTGAGTGTAGTGTAAAATAATGCATGACCCAATAGGAATATGATCCAAGTGACTTTCCAGACATTCATTATTTGTATTGTTATTCAATAACTATTTTTAAATATTAGAAATATGGAAGAATTTACATATTGTATTATACAGCAGTGTGTGTCCATCACACATTCACTTTTTTCATAGTTGCATGTGACCAGATTTTAAAATATTGCAATTATCCAAATGGGAAAATACAATGTTTTATTATTCTAGTTATAATTTTGGTTCCTATTGCCCAAATGCTACTTCTGCTAAAACATATTTTTTTCTCCATGGCCCCAAAACCTTTCATATCGATCATAGCCTCGAGTACAGTTCCTCTTTTGCCTTCCGCCTTCCTTCCCTCACCGTTTCCTTTTGTCCTACCTCCCCCTACTGGCCGCCTCCTTCTCCATCCTCCCTCCTCTCCTCTCTTCTTCTTCTTCTTCTACTCTTCTCTCCCTGCACACCCGAGCTCACATTAACACGGTAGAAGAAGAAGGAAATAAGGAGGGGTTGCATGTTTGCGAATGCTGCGTCATGACTTTGAGAAATCCCAAGCAATTACCATTCATTATTTTACATGCGTATTGGAATGAATGCAGCATGTCCTATGTAAAAAGAAAATCAGCTAATTTGAGTGACATTAATTAGTTATGGGGTATATTCTTAAAGGTTGTCAGAAAAGATGAGTTAATTAAAGCCAGGACATTTGTTCATCATCAGAATATGAAACGGATACAGCTGACAAATTCAATTATTAAAAGAAGACTAGAGGCTAATGTTGCGTGCTAATGATAAGTATTTCTTCAATGTGTTTTAATGAAAGCTAACGTTGTTGTAAGTGGGACCTGTCATGTAGATTACAGTAGAAATCCATACTGAAATGTTGCTAATGTTCTGTACATTTAGACATCTAACACTAAATATAACAATTTATTTTTACAGAGCTATTATATGGATGAAAAAAAAAAAAATTCAAAAAGATATCAATATCAATTTACCAACATTAAAATGTGTACTTTCAGCAGCAAGCATTTTAGATATGTGTTATGTAGTAGCCATGTAACTTAAAAATGGTGTAGGCTATTTTGTCCTGCTGTAAAAGCATTAAGAAAATAGAATATTTAAAATTTTGTGATTGGACTAGACTTCAGAAAATAAAAGACACAACGTTCACTAACATATGTGCAGCTTTAAACATACGCTTATGCATCATAAAAGGTGCATGACAATAAAAAGTAGCCCTGATATTAAACAATTTGGCGTAAAAGTGTTTTCATATAAGGATTTTTCCATTTTCACTGTGTTTATGATGTGTTTTGACAAATTTCTCACACTGCAATTGTTGCTTATGAACTAGGGCCACCTACTCTAAAATCTATGCCATATTATGTTACTTACCCTACCAAAAAAAGAGTGGAATATATTTGTAAAATTAACAATGTATGTTTTTTTTTTTAACATAAATGATTATATTTGTAGCTTCAAAGATATTTATATGCTTTTATGACATGGAAAGCTCAATGCATTTAACACTTTGCCCTATGTAAATGTGAGAGACAGAGCTCCTAACTATCTTGTGACATATGTATCTCATCATAATATAAAAGTTATACTGGTAGTTAACACCTGTGACCTGAGAATGAGGCAGAATGTTTGTCCTTTATTGCAGTCTTTTATAGTGCCACTTTAAGAAAACATGCAATATGTGATATTTTTGTTGAATATAGCAACATTGATAAGACTTGTGTTGGAATTTGTAATTTGTTTCAGTTGGTTTCAAATCATTTTTCATAGATCAGATTTGTAATGAACTACTTCCTGATTTTATTCTAAAGTGGAAAGATAGTTTCATGTTGTCTTTGCCATATGAATGCAGTCCTCACAACTTATAATTGCAACTGTGATACATTTATTATACCCACTAACTATAAAAGTTACTATTGTGAATGAAAATAGTGAAGATGAAGATACAGAAATGTATTGCCGCCAGCTGAGTAAACATACATTTATCTGTATCACATTTTAACATGATGTCTAGTAAAATGTGAAATGTTTCTTGTTAGAACAAAAAATTTCTCATGTATGTGATACAAAAATGTTAGCGTATCACATTTTAACAAGATAGTTTTACAGTTTTACATTACAGTTTTTACAAAATCATTTTTTATCATGTAAAATCGTGATACGCCAGTTAATGTGAAACTTAATCTTGTTAAAAGGTGACAGTATCTTGTAAAAACGTGATAACATTGCATTAAAGCAAGGAACATTTTTATTATGTAAAAACTTCAAACGCCAGTATCTTGTAATAACTGATAAATTCGTGTCACATAAAAATTATATGTCTTGTAAAAACATGATATCTTATAAAAAGTAAATTATTTTCTTGTAAAAACGTGATAATATTTTGAAAAAAGTAATAATATCTTGTGAAAAGTGATAATTTTCTGTTAAAAAACTGGATAATATCTTGTAGAAAGTAGATAATTTTCTTGTAAACATTATGTATTTTGACTCACCTGGCTTCCGTACAGAGCTATTAGACTTTACAATACGACAGAAACAGAACCAAAGCATCAGATAAATACAGCATCCCTTACTTTGCCTTGACCCATCCCACTCCTCCTTTTTGCCCCATCCCAAAGCAAGTTCCTCTCTGTTATTCTTTATTTATCTCAATTCACTCTCCCCTCTTAAAATCCTGATGGGTGGGGGTGGGGGTGGGGGGGGTCCGGCTGTAGCCTACGGCCCACCACCCTTTACCATCTTTGAGTCGTAGAGGTAGTGTCCCGATGGTGAGGGGGTGGGGGTCCGGCACACATCTGCAGCCCAAAGACATTTTTTTTTTAGGGGTTGGGGGGGTCGCGAAGGTCACCGACAAGTGGCACGAATATGGTGAAGCAGGGGATGGGGACGGGATGGGGGGGATGGGGGGGGGGCGCACCGGTGAAGTGGGCTGGAACAAGTGCTATAGAGAGGCAAGGGATTGTGGTTTTCCCATGGTCTGCTTGCTACACCCTTTGCCCGCAACCCCCCCTCCCCCCTCACCCCGCACCCTCACCCCCACCCCCACCTGACACAGTCTTATGGTAGCGGCCCGTCAGGAAAGAGGGAGGGGAGGGGGGCTCGGTTTCAACTCAATGGATTGTTACAGATGACGGACACAATGGATGGATTACCTCAGCCAAAATAGAGTGAGACCTACCACCTCAACCCCCCCACCCCACCAATAGTAGTAGTAGTAGTAATAGTAGTAGTAGTTATAGGGCCTGGGACATGTTTGAGACGTTCACACTGCAGTTAAAAGTGTCCCAAATCTGACTTTTTGCCCATATGTGACCTGTATCTGATTTTTTCGTGTAAACAGCAAAAATCTGATTTTTTTTTTCAAATGCGACCCAGGCCACTTTCAAACGTGCTCCTAAATCAGATCCGATCTTTTACAATGGGACTGCAGTCTGAAGTTGCATTTAATCTGACTTTTATGTAACAAACAGCCCAATTCTGTGCAGAAAGTGGCCCCGATCACATGATAACAAACCTGGCAGACAAAGCTGATGGAACTGGTCAGGTGAAAAAAAAATAGATTTTAAACTAGGGTGACCAGATTTTTAGGCCCCCATACTGGGACACTTTTGTTTTGTTTAGTTTTTTCACAAATTATGGTGCTTTTGAACTCACCAAGTAACAAAAAAGCTTCCAAAATCTATACAATTTAAATAAAGTACATGACGCTCTGGCTTAAGTTTTGAATTTTAATGGGAATTTAGCAATAAAAATAATGACATTGTAAATAATTGTAGTGACGTTGTGTGTTTTAAGTTCCCTATGCATTTGTATTGGTTAAAATGGGGAAAACTGGGACATATCAGTATTTTTACAGATATGTCTTGGGACATGGGACAAGGAGCCTTAAACTGGTTAATTAGGGACGTCTTGTCACCCTATTTTGAAACATTTTTTTATTTAATGTGACACTTCTGCTGAATTTAAACTTGAGGGGTTGTATCATAACTGTACTGAGGAGAAATGTGAAGAGAAATAAAATGAAAAATATTAAGAAATTAGCATTGAGGAGTGCCGTTGACAGATGAATTCAAACATTTTCCACAATATTCTGAAATTATGGATAAACTCTGTGTAAG
Source organism: Bostrychus sinensis (assembly GCA_020698575.1). Taxonomy (NCBI): domain Eukaryota; kingdom Metazoa; phylum Chordata; class Actinopteri; order Gobiiformes; family Eleotridae; genus Bostrychus; species Bostrychus sinensis. The sequence goes on along the minus strand of CM036261.1, from coordinate 14,566,823 downwards.
TCACAGTCCCACCACTCCAGACTCCATCAGGTCTTCTTTTTTTTTTTTTTTTTTGCACATGCAGATCACTTTAGAGCTGGAAACGGTTCACACATGAGACTCATGGTGGTCACATTTGAACTGTAATGTGAACAGCCACACAAAAAAAATCAGATTTGATTAAAAAAAATTTGAATTAAGCATCAAGACCTGCAGTGTGAACAGAGGAAACCCACCCAGAGGGAAAACGTGCAAACCCCACCGGGACCTTCATGCTGTGAGGAAACAGTCCTAACCACTTTGCCACTGCGCCGTCATGCAGTGATCCAATCTTGTGTCTATATTCAATAGCTTCACATTTCTAGTGCACTTTTTGTGTTAAGAACATAGAGCACAAAATCTATGGTAGTCATGAATACTTCTTCCCACTGTGAAGCAGAATTGAAAAGAGTATAGATGGCACATGACCCAAAAGTGTACCCCATTTCTAGATTCAATTCAAGTTTGAGCAGGCGTGAGTGTGTGGTCCCTTCACTATTGCTAGAATTCTAAAACTTAAAGACTAACCCACGAAGATGTTTGTCCTTGTTGTGCTCCCACTTCATGTCTGATCCGTTACTGAAACCTCTCCTTTAGCCTAAATTCCAAAATTGCACAACAGGTTCCGTATACAGTCAGTCCCTGTGGAGTTTACGAAGAGGTCATGATCAGACAGAGGCATGGACACTATCTATGTCATTTGTCCTATTTAAGCTGCCCACATTTTTTAAAAGTGGGGCAGAAGATTTAGGACATAAAGCATACAAGATAACATTTTTATCTGACCCTTTAAAATGTAAAAGACTTCACATTTTGTGCTTTGGGTACAGGCTTTTTGAACAATAAATATTGGGTACTGCTGTTGACTCCTTCCCCTTTTTTTATCCAAAGTAAATTAATGTCAATGTCAATAGAAGTTAGCTGCCTGCTTTTTAGAAATATACAACATAAAGAGGAACCATGTAACTTTGCTTGTTTCTTCTCTGTTTTGAACTTAATTTTTCTCCATACAGCTCCCTCAGCAGTTTGGAGTAAAGCACTATTATAAAAACTCAACTTCTCCTTGTATCTGTGCAAAGGTTTCCTCTGCATTTTAGCCACTAGGACAAAAATGTAGGAAATAAAGCCATCCCTAGACTAACAGAGATGTATCACATTCTTGCAAAACCCAAGCCTTCAGGGAAAGCAGGTCAGTTTTCCCATTCTTGCAAGGCTGGTGTTTTGCCGTGGTCAGCTCTATGGTCCCACTGCCCTATGTTCCCACATTTCTAACATTTAGGGTTAGGGTTAAATATGCTTCAGTTACTTTCTAACATTATGTTAGAAATAGGCCTGTGGGAACATAGAGCTAAGGGAGTAAAGAGCTGTGGACTCTCCTTTCAGGGAAGGCACTGGGGGCTTTATACACGCAGAGATGTTCTCCCTCTAACCCAAAGGTTGGGGGTTTGATCCCTGCTACTGGCATAGCATACTGCTGTTGTGTCCTTGGGCAAGACACTTCACCCACCTTGCCAATATGAATGTGTGACTGATTGTGGTCAGAGGGGCCGTAGAGGTTGCCTGGAAATTTTGGTCGCCTTAGAATCAATTCGATTTCTAGGGCGGAGCAAACCCGAATTAACGGACAGCGGAGTTAGCCAATCAGAAAATGGCGGATGTGACGTTAACAAAACGACAAGAAAGTGAGAAAGTAAACAAACGGAGTAGTGAAGCCACGAGGGAGGAACGAGGGAGTTATTTCAACATTACCGTACCATACCACTGAATGAAACAAACTCTCGGCTCCTCGGTGCGCCATCTTGATTGTTGTCGGTGAGGAGACGCGTACGAGTGACGCTGCTCGCGAAGAACATGTGACTTAAATAAACCAATCAAAATGCACAGTATGGTTTGGATTTGAGTAAACCACTGCAGGACGGCGTGGTGACCAGACTGATATTTCTCTGTAGAATAACACAGAGACATATCAGTCTGGATTTTCCAGGCAACCGTAGAGGCACATTGGCAGCCACTCTTCTGTCAGTCTGTCCCAGGGCAGCTGTGGCTACAGAAGTAGCTCACCAGCACTGAGTGTGACAATAATAGTCAATAAATAATGGACAAATGTAAAGCGTTTTGCAGAGCTTTGGAAGCTCTAAAGCACAATATAAATCCAATCCATTATTATTATTATTATTATTTAAGGTCCTATGTTCTGCTTTTTCAGGCTGTTTAAAATAGTTGTGGACGGCTTTGCATTAGTATTTCACTTTTTACAACCTAAATGTATATGTATGGAAAAAGTCTTCTTTTGGGGAGCTGTGACTTTGACTTTCAATTCAATTAAATTCAGATTTATTTGTATAGCCCAGCATCACAACAAAAGTCGCCTCAAAGGGCTTCACAACAGTTGATCAAACATAAACACACAATCAGACTTAACACACAATCAGCACAAACAATAACGACACTAAACAGACCCAGGACACTCCTGTCCTTAGACCCTCCTTCTCGGTAAGGAAAAACTCCTAAAAAAAACCCAGCTGCGGGAAAAAAGAAGAAACCTTATGGAGCCCAACTGAAGGAGAGATCCTCTCCCAGGACGGACAGGCAATGCGTCTAGGACTGTTAGTTCATTAGCTCATCTATAGGATCATAGATCAGCTCTGTAAGGATTCATCCAGGGAGTGGGGCGACTTTGCAGAGGATGCTTGGATTAGGTGCCTGTTGCCCCCTGCTGGCAACAATGGGGAATGGACAGAGTCATGAAATGCTATATTAGCACAGCTATTAGCAACATGATGCTAACAGATAAATGAGCTGACTGCTTCACAGTGACTGCAATTTAAGCACTGAAATGATCAGAACGAGTTCAGTGACGGTGTATGAGCTTTAGAAAGGTGCAGGAGCACTTCCTGGTTTCATGTGTCTACATAGAGCTGTGAGACCAAGTGTTTTCAGCTCTTGAGAAGGAACGGGCTCAGAAAACAGTATTACTCAAAAATACATAAATGCTACAAAATACTACTCCATATATGTTTTTGAGGTGGAGGCATTATTATAACATGTTTAACAGCTCAGAAAAGTTGATTTAGCTGAATAGTCGACTTTTTTACAATTAAAAAAAGTTATTTTGTTCCCCTTTTAAGGTGGGTTAAGCAGTGTTTCCCAGTGTAAACACATCAGTAATATATTATATTGTATGTATATTGGGGTTTCACTTGACTTTAGCCAACATGGTGCAGCTTTAATGATATATAGATTTTTGCACCATAAACATATTGTGGCCCAATAAAACAAAATCCTGTTAAAATCTTTATATGTGTTTATTGCTGTTTGCACAACTGTCACTTTTTAATGTTTTAAAGTAGAAGTTATTTAATCTATTTGTAGCATTGAAGTACCCAGAAAGTACAAGGCTGCCATCTGAAGTGATAAAAATATTGTATACAAAGTTGAAACAGTACTTCCACTTTTAATTCTATCTTGACTTGGCTTTGAGTAAGTAGTATGTGTATTTCTTCCACCTCTTCTATTTATTATTCATCTCACATAGGGCCACAGTTTGTATGTGTGTTTCCTCTTTGGACACTGTGTCCCTAAGCCCCGCCCCCCTCGTCTCAGCAGCGGTTGTAGCGGGGAGGTGGCTGCGTCCTTAGCTGTCCACGCTAATGGCTACGAATGGGCCCTAATGCACGCAGCCCTCGATAAATCACCGGTGCGGGGGCCCGATCGGACGTCCAGCAGCTTGGCCCCGGTGCTGCGCTCCATCTCGCACCCTAGATTAATGAGCGCACGGACATTTAGCTTTAGCACTGGACAGCAATATACACAGGCACACACTGAGTTGTACTGCTACACTTATTTCCTATTGCTGTATTTAATTCTACAATCCACTGGTCAACAAATCAGAGGCGGAAAAGTTAATATTAAAACTTAAATTTACAAACGCAGATCTTAAAACTTGGGAGATGCATGGCTTAAAGATGCACGACCTTATTTTTTTGTCTATTGTATTTGAGGAAAATAAGTTATCCAGTCAATAGCAGCATAATAGAAGTCTTCGCTTAAAACAAAAATGACTCTGAGATCTCATCTGGGCTTTATTATAAAGGGTTTTTGACTAAGGGGGAACTAGAGCTGGGGCTGGATTTTTTGACCAATTCACACGCTCAGAAAAAAAGAGGGATGGTCCCATTCAGATCATTTTGATTGGAGGAAAAAATGGAAAAGAAAAGCAAAGCACAACTCATAACATTAAACTAAATAAAACTTTAATTCAGGATATGAGACGAGAGAGCGTTTTTTTTTTTTTTTAGTAAACATTTTTTCACATTCTCAAAAACCCAGGTTGTGGCAAGGAGGTATTTAATTTTATTTTATTTTATTTTTGTGAGCCTATATCCAGGTAACTTAAATTCAGATTTTGGTAACATGTTCAGGAAAGGTCAGTTATGGGCCAAGTAAGTATTAAGTTTTGGGGATGCATCCAAAAATCCAGCCACAAGGGATTTTTTTACTCTTTGTGTTGGACCCAAGCCTGGATAAATGGAGAGGGTTGCATCAGGAAGGGCATCTACCATAAAACCTATGCAATTTGATACTGCAAATATTATGCATCCAAAATAAAAAGTTTACTTCTAGGTTGTGAGAGTCTGTTTTGTTGTGAGAGTCTTGATAGCTCAAAAGCAATGGTTGCATTTTGACAACATTAAAAAAAAAAAAAAGAAGAAGAAGATCAATAATGGGCCAAGTAAGAAGAAAAAGAAGAAGGAATGAGTTTTTGGTATGGATTGGAGAAAATTCTGTTCCATTGTGAGATAGGGCCAAAGATAGTGATTCCAGCCACAAGAGTTCAATAGTAAGTAGATTCTTTAAAATTGTGACGTAGAGGTGTTTTTTCATGGATCAACAGAACAAGCCTTTACTCCTGAACTAACAATAACAATAATAATGTTATTATGTAGCTGCTTAACTGAAGTAGCTTTAAAATCAGGTGCATTATTCATTCACTTCTCAAACACACTGACAGGAGCTTATGGTCAGGGCAGCTAGGAACAGGGTTATTCCACAGTTGAAGCTAGGCTGCTCCAGGAGCTAGAAGCTGGGGGAAGTATGGTGCACTGAGCCTCTGTCCTCTGGTTTCATCTGCTGCTCCTCTTCTATCTTCTATCACTGTGATTAATATAATGAAATACTCTATATCTCCAATCAGTTCATTACTATTCACAAGTTGTCCCTCTCTACCGCTCCCCTCTGGGGAGTGGGGACTGTTTCAGATGCCTGGCTGCTGGCAGATGTCCCAGTGATGATTGGATAGCTGACCCCATCTGTGCTCCTGTCCCAACCTGTGTGCCCTCAACCTCACCTCTAAGGATTTCCCGGATCTACCTCAACCCACTCACCTGTCTGGATGAGGTCCCTGCTGCAGCCCGGATCTCCCGGACCTATCTCGCCCACTCACCTGTCTGGATGAGGCCACTTGCTGCATCCTATGGACTTCCTCAACCTATCTCACCCAGTCTCATCTGGATGAATCCTTACAGAGTTGATCTATGATCTTATAGATGAGCTAAGGGACTAACAGTCCTAGACACATTGCCTGTCCGTCCTGGGAGAGGACCTCTCCTTCAGTATGGGCTCCATAAGGTTTCTTCTTTTTTCCCGTACCTGGGTTTTTTAGGAGTTTTTCCTTACCGAGAAGGAGGGTCTAAGGACAGGAGTGTCCTGGGTCTGTTTAGTTTAGTGTAGTTATTGTTTGTGCTGATTGTGTGTTAAGTCTGATTGTGTGTTTATGTTTGATCAACTGTTGTGAAGCCCTTTGAGGCGACTTTTGTTGTGATATTGGGCTATACAAATAAATCTGAATTGAATAGATGTGACAGCTCTGACCACCACCAGCTCAAAGTGGGGTCCGGGGCCTCCAGAGGGGTCCGTGAAGGTACTGCGGGGGGGGGCCCAGAGACTGACTGTCATAAGTTAAAAAAAAGAAATTGAGTTTGAAATGAAGTACTTATATATTTATATACTTGTTAAAATATTACTTTAAAACCATTTTTCTAACTTTTTTTATAGATTTTTTATAGATTTATAGATCATAGTTCTTTTGTTCAGGGGTCCACATGGGATTTTCGGAAATTTATGGGGGCCACAACAGTCTTGACTTTGGAAATGGCTGCACTAACACACAACTGAAAATACCTGGGTTTGGCAGTTTGCATGTCCCAAATTTAGCATCTTGCAGGGACATAACATCATCATAAATGTCCCGAACCAAGTCGCCCCATTACAAAAGCGACAGTAGCAGACAAGTGTGCACAAAATACCCTCATGATTAATTGTATTCTTTCTCCTTGTTTGGGTAACTTCCTCCCTCGGGACACCGCTCTGTCCCGTGATCTTTCATCTAGACTTATTACAACCTCTGCTAACGTTTCACAAAAGCTCTGAGTCAATGCGCCGAGTCAAATGTCTTCCCCAATGTTTATTTTAGCAGGAAATAATGCACTCAACTAACCGTATCTTTGTGCGTTATCGTCAGCTATTTACAGTCGCTATCTATTAATCATTTTCTGAGCATGTATGAAAATTAAATTAGGCCGGGTCACACTCCGGCAATAATAAGATTTTAATTGCAAGGGGCACGGCTGTAATTCAACTATCTCCGGATCGCTTGACGGGGGCAAGCGTCGCACTCATCAGTAAGACTGTGGAAAAAAAGATGAGAGAATGTCATAGTGAAAATTTAATGTAAAAATATGAAAGATAAAAAGAATTTATTATCAAATAAATTGTTTTAAAATTCTAAAAATACAAATCACTGACAGTTTTAAAGGAGCTATTATGGTTTTTGTATATTTTGGTCACCTCTAGAACGTTTTATAACTTTTAAAACGATTATGTGACTAAAAGGAAACTGCTTTTTTTTTTTTTTTTTTTTACAAAAACAGAAAAAAAAAGCTGTTCACTTCCTTCAACTTTTTGTATAATGCCATTTTACTGCAAAATGAAAAGCCATGTGAAACCAATGGAAACAGAGCTGTACACCATTTTTTGGATAAATGATTGAGAGCAGACTGGATGTAGAGGGCTTGGTGATTGGTCAGTGCTTCCTGGAAGTAGGAAAGGCTAGGGAGGGGGTTGGGGGCACAGAGGAGCGAGCCATTTGGAGCTCACAGAAAGGCAACACCTGAGAATACAGGATTACTCAAACAGGCATGAATGAAGTAAAACACAATTTCAGGTATGTTTTTGATGATTATAACATGGTAGAAAGCAAATTGTACTCTTAAGTAATGTAGGTGTGGTTTTATATTCTAAAACTACACTGAAGCATTTGAAGACCTGTACTCATATATCAGATCATCTAGTTCCGGGATAAAAGCTCGAGCCATTGAATCACAAAACAATTACACCCAATAGTACAGAATTCCCTAAAACTACAAATTTTATTCTTTCTTCTTTCCCTTTTGGTGATTGGGCCGGACTTTTAGTCAACAGGGAATCAAACCCTGGCAGGGATATTTATCATCTACAAGGGGTTTGCTAGAATAAATAAAAATATTGCTTAGCTGAATATTAAACTCATTGCTAATGTTCACTACCTATTCACTGTGCAAACTAACACGTAATCAGCCACAAAACTCTCTGCATTAGCGATTTTTGGTAACTTTTTACCAGCATTAGCAATTTTTGGTCACTTTTTATTCGCATGGCGATTTTTGGTCACTTTTTACCAATATTAGCAATTTTTGGTCACTTTTTATTCGCATGGCGATTTTTGGTCACTTTTTACCAATATTAGCAATTTTTGGTCACTTTTTACCAGCTTTGAGATTTTTGGTTCTTTATACCAGAATTAGAAATTTTACCAGCATTAGCAATATTTGGTAACTTTTTACTAGCATTGTGATTTTTGGTAACTTTAAACCAGCATTAGTGATTGTTGGTAGCTTTTTATCTGCAGTACTGGTTTTTAGTAACTTTTTACCAGCATTGTCATTTTTGGTAACTTTTTTCCAGCATTGTAATTTTGGGTTAATTTTTTCCAGCATTAGCTATTTTTGATCACTTTTTACCAGCTTGACAATTTTTGGTTACTTTTCACCAGCATTAAAATTTTTGGTAAATTTTTACCAGTATTAGCGATTTTTGGTCACTTTTTACCAGAATTGTGATTTTTGGGAACTTTTTATCTGCATTAGCATTTCTTGGCAACTTTTTATTAGCATTGTGATTTTTGGTAACTTTTACAAGCATTACAATTTTTAGTCACTTTTTTCTGCATTAGCAATATTTGGTCACTTTTTACCAGCATTACAAATTTTTGTCACTTTTTCCCTGCCTTGCCATTTTTGGTCACTTTTTACCAGCATTGTGATTTTTGGTAACTTTTTATCTGCATTAGCATTTCTTGGTAAGTTTTTACTAGCATTGCGATTTTCGGTAACTTTTTTCTGCATTAGCAATATTTGGTAACTTTTTACCTGCAATGCAGTTTTTGGTAACTTTTGCCAGATTTCTGGGCACTTTTTGTCTATAGAAAATGTTGCTAAACCTCTGTTCCCAAAACGACTACATAGCTTATGTTATGTTCTCTGAGTACCATGGCTTCCTCCCACTATCCAAAAAAATATGTGTAGATAAAGAGATAAATCTAAATTATCCATTTTGGATGAATGTGTCATTCTACATCCTTCAGTCTAAAAAACTGCATCTCTTCATTCTCCAGGGCCCACCTCAGGTCCATAGTTCCCTGGAAAACCAACCCTTCCCCCAGACAAGACGCCCAGATATTGAAAAATGGCCTCAAGTGGCTATGTAGTATTTGGGGACTTACCCTCAGAAGCGTGCAAAGACAAAGGTAGAAAAATGAACAAAGCAAACCACCTCCACCAAACCTCTTTTTCTTCCTAATAAGAATGTTTACTTGTTGAATCTTTTATCTGTTTGCGTTCTCCCGGCTCTCTGTGTGTTATCTATGCAGAGGGGTGCACGGCGTTGCATGGGGCCTGCGTAGTGCTGATTAGAACAGTGATAGATGTGAGGGCGGATGACCTTAACTTCCGACTAAACGCAAGGTTGGACATTTGTCTCCACGCCACATTTGCATTCTCTCCGCCCGCTTATGGCAATTTGTCACCATACTCGCTTCGGCATTGTGAAGACGTGGTAAAAAAAAAAAAAAAAATCAGGGAAAAACAAGGGGTGGATGGAAATTCAAAGCTGAAAATGATGAAGCACTTTGAGTTGGATAATTTCACAAAGTTGTGCACAGGATTGGGCGTCCTGTTAGTAGTGTGTGGTTATAATGAAGGTTCACTGGTGCAGGGATGGTTTTGAAAATAAAGTATGAACAATGCTACATTCACAAACCATAAATATCATATAGCAATAAAAAAATCAAGATTGGGTCCACCTATAAATACCTGGAAATCTGGAAAAATAAAACCGAAATAAGCTGTGAATACAAATGCACTTAACAGGAACAAAGCAAGATTCTTACAGTAGAATAACCTTTTCTAAACATGGCAAGTTCAACCCAAGTATCAAAATGGAGAAGATTAAAGAGAGATATTTAGAACACTTCAAATTTGACATGTTTGTTGCCAGCAAAAGAATTTGGCATTGTATCCTCCTTCCCAAGAAAATTAACTTTGGGAGTACAATTTTCTAGAGCATACTTTTTCTGTTTGAGGAACATTTGGATGAAAAAAAGTATTTTTGACATCAGTGAACAATAAAAGGTCCTGGATTTTATGCAGATTTGGGTAATAGTAGTAATTTTTGCATTGTTAAAAAGAATACACTCAGTACTGTACTTTTTCAGAAAAAAAATTGTCATATTTTCAAATACCAATATGACTACTTCACTGGATGTTAGCATAGCCTTTATTATTATTGTCATTAGTAGTAGAGTAGTAGTAGTAGTAGCAGTAGTAGTAATAGTAGTGGCAGTAGTGGTAAAGTAGTAGTAGTACTAGTAGTATTATTGTTTATCAAGTCGGTACCATTTAAAAAGAGCTCACACTATTAAGCATTAGTTAAAAGATTCATTAATTAGTTAACAGTGAGTTCATTATTTAGAAAGCAATACTTCAACATTTATAAACACCACTGAGTTATAAACATTGTTATTAACTTTTAATTCTTGAGTAGTAAGCTCGGGTAAATCCATGCAACATTATAAATATCATTGCTTATTAAGAAACTGCTTTTTTCATTAAGTATCTGTAATTACATATTTATTCATGCTTTATTACTGTTTATTAGTGGTGAGCTGTTACCGATAAGTCAAATAATTGTTGGCTTTTGATTACATTTTTAGAAAAGTTCTGTTATGGCTCATAGAGGAGATGCTTACTTTTGGTGTGATGAAGTATTTGGTACTAATGCAAGATAGGTCTGGGCCCGATATTGTTTCCATTGTAAGACAGGGCTCTTGCCTTGGTGGAGGTCTGCGCTCTCCAAGTCCTTCCAGTTTTTGCCATGTTTCCACATATGCTAATGACTCCAAGCTGTCTAACCACAGTCTGCCACCTTCTGCGGCTCCACGGGGCCCTTGTGAGTTCACGCGGATGACATCATAGTTTATTGTGCCCACTATTCATTAACTGTCTATGCCGCAGTTCAAAGATTAAGACTATTCTTTAATCCGTCCATTCAGCCGCGCCACACTGGGTACAATGACCCCCCAGCATCCACGTCTCACTCCATCCTCACCTTCAGACCCCCACCCCGGAGCCCGTACAAAAGGACCTGTCACCTCGGCCTGCTGTCGTAGCCCTGGGGGGAGGACGGACCCTCCAAAAAAAAAAAAAAAAGAATGCCCGAACCCCTGTCTCTCTCCGCTTTCACTGGATGCTTTTTTTTTTTTGCAAGACCCATGGCACAAAGCGGCGGTTCACTGTAGGCCGGACTCCACTGGCGCGCAGCGAGGGGTTAATTGCAAGCGAGGTTAACAAAATAGGAGACAGAAATCAGGTTTGAGAAGAGGCCAGAGAGCCAGGAGGGACGTGGAGTGGTTCGGGGCACAGCCGAATTGTGCACGTAGCCGTAGGGTTAGAAATTGTTTGTATTTTGGAGGTTTAATACAAGCGTGGGGTGAAATAGGGACAGCTGGGGTTTGGCAACAGAAATACACTGAAATTAGCTCAAGTAAATCAAAATAAGAGAGAGTTATAATTAAAAAGGGACAACACTTAATGAATATAAAGTGAGTAACCAAAATTATAAGCTTTCGATGTGTGTTTTTGTGAACTAGAGGAGTGTTAGCAGCTTGTTGAATTCGTGTCGATAGTACCAATGGGTACTTTTATGTTAATAAGTTGAATGTCTCAAAAACCGCCTTTACATAATGGCATGTAATAGCATGTACACTATACTGCTGTAATACAACAGCAAAATACCCTTACTCAAGCAATTTACTTCCTTTTCCAAGAGAAAATGTCCTAAAGACACTTTTGTCCCTATCTACCTAAATAGGTAACAGTAGTACTAGATGTAGCAGCGGTAGTAGTAATTTCATTTAATTTAGTATTTTTTTCCAATATTTATACTTAAGTTTAAAAAAATGTAAATAAATCTCAATACTGTACTTTTTAAGAAATTATTTTGTTGACTACGCTTACATCTATGAAAAAAGTAACAGTAGTACTAGATGTAGCAGCAGTCGTATTTTTTTATACTTTACTTTTTTTACTTTCACTCAAGTAACAATTTTGCTGAGTTAAAATAAAAATCAATCAATTGATTGGCAAAACATCAGGCTACTGTAACAAAATAACTTTACTCAAGCAATTTACTTCGTCCTTTCTGTGAGAAACTGTTTTAAAAGACACTTCTGTCTCTATCTACTTAAATGATCTGATTCTCTGATGAAACCCTCTCCATTTATCCAGGCTTGGGATTAACACAAATTTGACCTTGTGGCTGCAGGTTCTTCCCCAGAGAATCCTCTGATCTCCCATGTGGCAGATGCTTTTCACTTGAGGAAAAAATGTTTACTAAGTTATAAGTATTTCTTGTTGCATACTGTCGTTGTGTCCTTGGGCAAAACACTTAACCCACCTTGCCTCTGGTGTCTGCGCACACTGGTGTATGACTGTGAGTGTGAATGGGTGAACGGTTCCTTGTTGTAAAGCGCTTTGAGTGCCCATGAAGGTGGAAAGGCGCTATATAAAAATGTGACCATTTACCATTTAAGTCTCTACGATGCTAAGCATAGTATTCAGATCCATACGCCCACTAACCCAAAGGTTGGTGGTTCGATCCCAGCCACCAGCACTGCATACTGTCATTGTGCCCATGGGCGAGACACTTCACCCACCTTGCCTGTATGAATGTGTTAGTATGATTGTGTGATTGGTGATGGTAGAAGAGGCCATAGGTGCAGAATGGCAGCCATGTCTCTGTCAGTCTGTCCCAGGGCAGCTGTGGCTACAGAAGTAGCTCATCGCCACCGAGTGTGACTGAGGAGTGGATGAATAATGGACTGAAGTAAAACGCTTTTAAGGATCCATATGCATTTTCTGTTTTTTTTTTTTAATAGTTTTGGATACCTTTTTTCTTATTAGTATTTTATGTTTTATAACTTAAAATAATGTATATGTATGAAAAACCTCTTCTTTTAGGGAGCTGTTAATTTGACTTTGCAGAGATTAGATGCCTGTTGCCCCTGCTGGCAATGCTGGGGAATGGGCAGAGCATAAACTGGCTATTTACACAGCTATTAGCAACATGATGCTAACAAATAGATACATAAGCTGACTGCTTTGTAGTGCAGTGACGATGTATGGGCTTTGGAAATGTGCAGGAGCACTTCTTGGTTTCACATATCTATGTAGAGCTGTGTGACCGAGCATTTTCTGCTCTTGAGAAAGAGACCGCCTCAGCATACAGGGGCCCTATTAAGTGTTTTTCTTTTACCTTGGTGGCAAAGTGTATGCTTGCCTCACAACCAGAAGGTCATAAGTTTGAGTCCAGGTTTGGGTACAGAGCAGTAGAAGTAGCACTACTAGAAGCGGTAGTACTAGGTGCTGTAGTGATAGATTTTGAGATGCATTTCCAAGGCAACTTTCAAAATAAATTTTTAGTTATGTAAACTTTATATTCAGTACTTTTTAAAACTCAAGTAATAGTTTTGTTTACTCTGATGATATGATATGTTTCAGTATGTACCGTCTGTATCTTGTATGTTTTCTTATAGCAGATGATGCCTAATCAGCATTTTTTGTATATATTTCACAACCATCACTTTGGCTATATATTTTAAAACAAAACTATATATTTTTAAAACATCAGGCTAAATGGGAGGGAAGGGCATCCAGTGTAATAACATGCCACCTACCCATGATTTATGATAGCTTCTATTGTATATATTATTAATGCATGAAACAGAGCAGCAACAATCAGTCACAATGAGGAATAATACTTATAGGATATTCTGATTTCTAACTAAATCCCTCCATTACTGCATCCTCACTCTCTCAACAACTCAACATCTTACTGAAAACTTTGCCGATCCCTGACTTTGTGATTCCAGATGGCAGCTTTACACACCCTGAGTGTGAACGTGCAGTAATGCGCCGTTCATTAGCACGTCTGCCTTATTTGTGTCTCATTAAATCAGTCGTATACTGTACAAGATGCTACAGGTGTTAGCGCACAAGTATCAGTGTTACAGATATGTATTTCCAGAGCCAGCTAGTAAGAGAAACAGATACGGTTGCAGCAGTAGCTCAGGTTTTATTGTTGCATGTGATAAATGTCTTATTTTATGAGAGAGACTGTTGTAGGAATTAGGTGGTTAACATGTGAAGAAACATGCCATAGTCAGTTTGTTGAAGCTTTTATTTTACACAAATCCAAGAGATACGGCTACATCTGCTCATACCAGAAGTATTTTTTTTTTTTTTTTTTTTATTCAAGTGTGAAGATTTAACTTAGAGAATCAACTGGCAAAAGCCAAATGGTCTTCTCCAGATACAGAGTTTTCCATAAAACCATCTGTGGGGGCTTCAGTATTTGGAGGTTTCCGGATTAAGCATTGCCCAAAGTTTTTTTTTTTTTTTGGTTACAGCAACAGCATGTAACCAAACAACAACCCACTTTGACAGTTAAGCAGTATAATAACATGTTGGCTGAGGATTTTTGGTGTTTTTATAAATGTATAGCAGAATCTATTAGGGCTGTAGTAGACCAAAGAAATTGTTAGTCGACCAGTACAGGGTTTTTTTTAGGAGTTTTTCCTTACCGAGAAGGAGGGTCTAAGGACAGGAGTGTCCTGGGTCTGTTTAGTGTAGTTATTGTTTGTGTTGTCTGATTGTGTGTTTATGTTTGATCAACTGTTGTGAAGCCCTTTGAGGCGACTTTTGTTGTGATACTGGGCTATACAAATAAATCTGAATTGAATTACAGTGTCACTCCACAAGGATATGTGGAGTAACTTGACATTATTTAATTCATTTAGGAAAGATGGATGTAAAATATATTGCTATCTAAAAATCATCTGTTATTTACTGAAAGAGTTCATGCAACTAACTGACCAATACAATTTTAATCGACTAAGACCTCACTGACCAGTTCATCAACAAAGTGATCAGAGGCTGTCAGCCCCAGAATCCATGCTAACACTGGCCTCGCCTTTTGTTTACAAGTATCACTAAGAGAATTTGGTTTGCTGAAACATATTCTGTAGGACATTGGCACAACATGAATTGTTAATTCTGAACCTGTGAGAGTGTAACCTCAGGAATACTTTGACAGCACTATCCATTTGTTTTAATGTTCAGGTTTTTTAACTGTAAATATTGTTTGAATTTCTTTAAATTGTGAAACAGCATAGATACGAGCCATACGGGCCAAAACGTGCCATACGTGCCAAAATGTAGTATAATTAAATATGTGAGCCAGGGTTTTCTTTTTGTGGCAGCCTTAATTTAAAACGGGGGAGACAATTTAATTTGAGGCTGCAAACAAGCTTTTAAAAAACGGAGACAGCTTTATTTTAAATAACTCTTTGATTTTTAGAGGTGAGTTTAAAAATCTTCCTCTGCTTTTATTTTCTGGTGGAGAAAAACAAGTTTGACTGATGCTCCTTTTTTCATAGAGGCATTTATTTAATTTTGTTGTATAGTCTTTTTTAAATTTGAGGGATAGGTTTATTTTTAAGGCAAAATTTAAAATAAAAAATCTTCCTCTGCTTTTATTTTTCTAGTGGACAGAAAGAATTTTTATGTTGCACTTTAGGGCCAACATAATTAGCGCTGGTTGTGGGTGCAATCCTCAAGCTGATCGATACATGCTCTCCACCGATACACAGGCTTCGTCCAACCAGCTAAAGACATACATGTGCTAATAGAATTGGTAAATCAAAAGTGCCCATAGTGAATGAAGGTCAGAATGAATGGTTATCTATCAGCTCTGCGAATAATTGGCCATTGTCTAGGGTGTACCCCACCTAAGGCCCAAGGTTGCAGGTCCAAGGTTGCAGAGACAGGCTCCAGAAAATGAATTTCAGCAGTTTATTAATAGAACCTAATGTTTTCATCAATCCACCCGCCATGCTAAATATTTTCCATCCTCATACGTATCTGCCTACAGTGGTTTGTTAGTGAGCTCCAGAGCAGTCACTCAATCCGTACACTGAACAGCTCCTACAATCACATTTCTGAAAAAAAGGGATGTAACATTTAGCTGTTAATACCGGCTGCTGGAGTGTTCGTCTTCAGATGATTTAATTGCCCGGCAATTTTCTCCTGTCAAAAAAGCAATGTGCTGCTCGGATGAGAACGAGCGTGTGCAAGTGGGAGAGTTAATTAGCGACCTCGTTAGGGACCTGGAAGTGTCTGCTGAGGCCTGCATGTGTGTGCTGCTATCAGGGGCATCGACATGTGCGCCTGTGAAATGGAGAAGTGTGTCAAACTGTCTAATATTCTACTGCATATATATGACAGGCTTGTTCTGAAGCTGCTTGGTCGACTTGATGATGATGCATTGTCGGTAACTCCAGAGGTTGGTGCACAAAATGGTGGTGATGGGGTGGGAGAGATGGTTCTGCTGCTATGGTGGTGATGGGGCAGAGGAGAGGGACGTGGTTCTGATGCTAAGGTGATAATGGGGTGGAGGAGAGTGAGATAAATGTGCTGTTAATTTGGTGATGGGGCGGACCAGAGTAACATGGTTCTGAGGTGGTGATGGGTCAGAGGAACATGAGATGTTCTGGTGCCGTGGCGATGGGGTGGAGAAGTGGTTCTACTGCTGAGGTGGTGATGGGTCAGGAGATAATTCAGTTGCTGAGGTGGTGATAGGTCGGAGGAACATGAGATGTTCTGGTGTTGTGGTGATGGGGTGGAGAAGTGGTTCTACTGCTGAGGTGGTGATGGGGCAGAGGAGAGGGAACTGGTTCTGCTGCTGAGGTGGTAATATGGTGGAAAGTGAAGTAGTTCTGATGCTAAGGTGGTGATGGGGTGAACCAGAGTAACACAGTGGGGCAAAGTGGGTAAGATGGTTCTGCTGCTGAGGTTGTGTGTGTGTGTGGAGAGGGGGGGGCATGGTTCTGAGGTGGTGATGGGTCAGAGGAGATAATTCAGCTGCTGAGGTGGTGATAGGGCGGAGGAACACAAGATGCTCTGGTGCTGTGGTAATGGGCTAGAGGAGTGGTTCCATTGCTGAGGTGGTGATGGGGCAGGGGAGAGTGAAATGGTTCTGCTGCTGAGGTGGTGATAGAGAGGAGAGTGAAGTAGTTCTGATGCTAAGGTGGTGATGGGGCGAACCAGAGTAACATGGTTCTGAAGGGGTGATGGGGCAAGGTGGGTAAGATGGTTCTGCCGCTGAGGTTGTGATAGAGCGAAGAGTGAAGTAGTTCTGACACTAAGGTGGTGATGGGGTAGAGAAGAGTGACATGGTTCTGATGCTGAGGTGGTGATGGGGCAGAGAAGAGTGATGTGGTTCTGAAGCTAAGGTGGAGAATGGGTGGAGGAGTGGTTCCTCTGCTGAGGTGGTGATGAGGCAGAGGAGAGTGAGGTGGTTCTGCTGCTGAGGTGGTAATGGGTTGGAGGACAGTGATATGGTTCTGATACAGAGGTGGTGATAGTGTGGAGGAGAGTGAGGCGGTTCTGATGCCGAGGTTGTGATGGGGTGGAGATGAGTGAGGTGGTTCTGCTGCTGAGGTGGTGATGGGATGAAGGAGAATGTGATTGTTCTGCGGTTGAGGTGGTGATGCGGCGGAGGAGAGTGAAATCATTCTGATGCTGAGGTGGTGATGGGTTGAAGGAGAATGTGATTGTTCTGCGGTTGAGGTGGTGATGCGGCGGAGGAGAGTGAAATCGCTCTGATGCTGAGGTGGTGATGGGGTGACAGTTCTGATGCTAAGGTGATGGAACAGAAGAGAGTAACATGGCTCTGATGCTGTGGTGGTGATGGGGCAGAGGAGAGTGAAGTGGTTTGTGCTGCTTTTTAAATACTGATGGTATACAGGATATGAATACAAATTAAGGACATGCTCTTTATTGGACAGCAAAGGATATTTAAAATAGTTATGATAATGTTATGATAATTCCATGTAGTAAGTTGAATGTTGACTTTTTGAAGTCTCATTTGCTGAGTCCTGTTTTAGACCTGATCAGATTATGTGTGTGAAGGGTGCAACGCTGCAGAAGTGTCACTGTGGTTTTGGAGGTCTGGATGTTTGGCCGATGAGCCGCAGTCTGGGGTATGGAGTTAATTTGTTAAGACTGGAGCTCTGAATTATTAAAGACATACGAGTGTAAATAATTCAGAGATCAACACACGACATGACGGGCCATTCATCAGACTGTCACCTCCTGTTTGTGCAAGTTTAGGGAATTTCAGACTATTTATTCATCATCAACAAACAAGAAGATGAAAGCAAATTGAAGCCAGATATACAGTACTTAAATGCTAAGTGAGAAGCGATTGTTAAAGGTACGCTACCTGGATTTTGTTTCCTCCCTCCCAAAGACAGCAATCCTGGCATTTTTTATGTAAAGGAAAAAAAGCGAATAAAATGGGAAGAACCACTGAGTTAGCCATTAAACCAAGCGGTGCTGCGATCATTAACATCTCATTAAGCATTGTGTGAATGCATTTAGCATTTTTGCCCATGTTTCTCTTTGATTCCATTTTCTTTATTTAGTTTTTCTTTTATGTTAGCCAGATAGCATATGTTTTGTTGTTTTCTTTTTCTTGGCAAGTTTTTTTTTTTTTTTTTTTTTTTTTTTACATCAGATGCCCTTCCTGTCGCAACAAGCCACATACTGTGAGGGGAACCTAGGTCCCGGAGAATATGGGTACTGTGGAAAATATGTACCGGGGAACCTACAGTAGGTACTGAAACATACTGTATGTAGCAGGGAACATAGGTACTGGTGAACATAGGTCCTGGGGAATATAGCTACTGGGAACATATGTACCAGGGAACATAGGTTCTGGGGAACATAGGTCCTGGGGAATATAGCTACTGGGAACATATGTACCAGGGAACATAGGTTCTGGTGAACATAGGTCCTGAGGAATATGGATACTGGGAAAATATGTACCAGGGAACATAGGTACTGGGGAACATAGGAACGTATGTATCCTAAGCTTAACCTTAACCCATATGTTCACCAGGGAACATAGGTACTGGTGAACATAGGTCCTGGGGAATATAGCTACTGGGAACATATGTACCAGGGAACAAAGGTACTGGGGAACATATAGGTACTGTGGAATATAGCTACTGGGAACATATGTACCAGGGAACATAGGTACTGGGGAACATAGGAGCGTAAGTATCCTAAGCCTAACCTTAACCCATATGTTCACCAGGGAACATAGGTACTGGTGAACATAGGTCCCAGAGCACATAGATACTGGGGAAACATAGGTACTTGGGAACATAGGTGATGGGGAATATAGGTACTGGGGAACATAGGTACTGCGGAACATAGCTACTAGATAACATAAATCCTGGGAAACATAGGCACCAGGGGAACATAGGTACTGGATAGCATTGGACTCAGCGAACTTAGGTACTGGGGAACATAGATACTGGGAAATATACTGGGGAACATAGGTACCAGGGAACATATGTACTGAGATACATAAGGCTGACAACAGAAATCTGCATGTTAGCGATTTTGCACATTGAATTTGGCATAGGTTTTACATCAGATGCCCTTCCTAACACAACCCTTTTTATTTATTCAGACTTGGGACCAGCACAAAGAGTACTAAAGGGTTATATACTGCATTCTAGCCAAGTTTCCTGGAGCCAGCCCTGCTCTCCTCACTATCCCTGCACTGCCCTCCTGACAGTTTCCCTGTTTCCTGCTAAGTGCTCACATTGACGGTTACGGCAGAACGTATAGGTCTCATTTGCATCGCTCTGAGTGTCGCCGGGATGTTAACCGCGCTTGGCTTCTACTGTACACTTTTTTTTTTTTTTTTTAGCTTCCCTTCTCTGTTCTTGGCCCATAATGAGAGAAAAAGGTCAGGAATCCTGGCGTCTTTATTTAAGTTCACCAACGCTAGCAAATTAGCACTAGCCCAATGACATTACCCAGGGCTCACCAAAAGATGTTAATAAATGATTTCTAACAAGGCTCTCTCTCTCTCTCCTATTGTGTTAATGGCGGGGGCAGTTGTTAACGGTTGCCGGATAGATCTCCCACCTCGCTCTACCCACTCTGCGCTGTCACCGTTGCATTATGCAGTGGCATCATTAGCGATTGCACACGCTTCCGGTGGCACTTGGACGATTGCGTGGCTTCCGGGTGACGAGCCAAAGATTGGGAATTCCAAAAAAAAAAAAAAAGAATGGAGGCCGTTGGGAGCAGATGTGAGTGACAGCAGCTTGGAGAGGAAAGGATCTGGAGGAGGGAATGGAAAAAAAAACATGGATAACAATGTGACCCAGCCTTCATGGGACCATATTGGGCAATGATTAAGATTATTCACGAAAGCTCTTCAGTGGAATGCATTTGGATTTTTCAAGTTTTGTTTGTTTTTCCCCCTTTTTTTCGTGTAAGTTCCCAGGGTTTGGTTTCAGTTTGGTCTCGGTCCTTAAAAGTCTCAGTCTTAACTCTTCTCGGTTTCCTCTTGGTCTTGAACCTTGAAAGTCTCGGCCTTATCCTGGTCTCAGTTCACTCTGGACCGGTCTTAGTTTCGATTAGTACGGTCTTGACTACAACACTAGTCGGCAGATTGAACCTTTCTCAAAGCACATGCTGTTGTGTCCCTGGGAAAGACAATTTAGCTTAACTTCAGTCACTGTATGTGGCTGGGTGGGAACAGTTCTAAATTACTGTGCAACTGTTTCGCTGTGGCAATCCCTAACATAAAAAGAAGCAGCTGAAAGATTACAGTTGTACACAGGGGGCTTCTCTTTTTCCTATAGCTGCTTTTTTTCTTTTTTTTCCCTTTTTATTTTACAGAGATGGAGTGTTTAAGGATGTTCTGGGACAGTCGTTTGTTCGTGTCTGTTTCTGTAAAGCCATTGTTGTTGTGATCGTTGTCCTACCCTCTACTTACTCTTTTATTTCAACAGGTATTGCTGTTTTTTTCTCTCTTAAAAATGTATTTTTGTCAAACTCCTTCTGTTTTTTGTTGCGTTTGTTTCAGGGAGGCATGGTGGTGCAGTGGTAAGCATTCTCGCCTCACAGCAAGAAGGTCCTGGGTTTGATTCCCAGACTGGATCTGTGTGGAGTTTGCATGTTTCCTCCATTTCTGCATAGGTTCCTACCACTAAAAAACATATGGGTCAGGTTGGCCCATAGTGGCAATGCACTCAGTTGCAGCACCCAACCTCCTATCTTCTGACCATCTAGTGCAATTTTGTTTTTTGTACACCTTTTATGTATAATGCCAAATAAAGCACTTTACTTTTACTGTACTTACTTTAAAAACTTTTTTTTTATTGAGGGCCACATACTGAAAAGTATATGAGCAGGAGGACCACTCTCTAGAGCTGACGTATTTCACCTCACTATAAAAAAAAAAAAAGTCAAATTCAGCTGCATTTTCTTTCATAGGTCTCCACACTTTGGAATAGTTTTTTACTCCAGATGCCCCTCTATTTTTGTTTGTTTGTTTGTTTTTTTCCAGACTAAACATGATGAAGCTTTGTTTAGTGTCTGTGCTTCTCAACTGTGGAACTCTTTACCTGAAAATCTTTGTCACTTTTAGGTGAAAATTAAAGACCTATCTTTTATAACATAGCCTATGATTATCTTTTTTGTACTGCTTCATTTTCTAAGGATATTTTTATCCTCATTTTGTGCTTATTTTTATTGTATACTCCATGTAAAGCCCTTTGAGTTGTCTTTTACATGAGAGATGCTATAAACTTGACATTGAAATAGACAATTGAGAATGCACCGCAGGCCGGATTTGGCCATAGTTTGGAGACCTCTGCTTGAAGATATCTATTTTAAAGAAACTACCTGTTAGGGAGGTGATTAGAACGTCCCTGGTCTTTATTGTGGGTGGTCAGGGGTTTGATTGCCCCTAATCTGCACACAATATGTGCTGGTGAGCTTTGTTAAATGAGAATTTCAAGTTGCATTTCTCCTCACATGAAAATAGAATTGTCCTAACCATATTTAGAAGTGGCTCCTCCATGTCTCTCTTGTGCGGGAAGCCTATAATACCATATTCCCGTTTTTTTTTGTGTGTGTGTGTGTGTTTTTTTTTTCTTTTTCTTCTCCTCTTCTTGTAATTCCAATTTATTGGAGTAACCGAGCAGAAAATGCAGTGACAGCCGCAGCACTTTATTGCGAATTAGTATATACATTCTCCAGCCAAGGCTCATTGTATTTCTATAATTGCCGGAGCCCGGGAACAAGGAGGCCAGCGGTGAGTCGAGCAATTACAAGGCGCAGATGACAGGGTATACTTTGAGCTTCACTTCCTGGTCCGTGTGAGGCCTACACAGGCAGAGAAAAGTGCTGTTAAACAAATGGAACGCTGGCTGGTCATTACTGATGGTCATCTGTAATGTAGGTCTGCAGCATTAATGATGTTAGAGTAAATATGGATAATATAGTGGTATAACTGCATGGAATGTTGGGATCATTTTCCTGGAATTTAATATAAACAGACAACTAGGTTACCTTTCTCTAAAGATCCTATTTTTACCTCTTGAAGTGCAAATGTGGTAATGTACTGTACAAGAATTATAGGGTCCTTATTTACACTATATCAAGGGTTTTTCACAAGTTTATCCATTTTTTTTTTATTTTTTTATCTGCAATGTCAAACCTTAATTTGGAATTTGCAACTTTAGAACAGACACCAAAAGAAGGCTAGTTAGCTTTATCCGTCTGGGGAATGAGAGCTGGAAATATAAAAAGTGTAGAGTATAAGTCAACTGTAGTCTATATATTATTTTTACATTGTAAAAGTATAAAAAAGTATAACGTGTTAAACATTAAAATATAGAGCTATTGCCAACAAATTCAACAAAGTGTATTGCATCTTGCTTTCAAATGTGTGATGAAGTCTCAAAACTATAAATTATAAAAATAATTTGACTCTTGAAATAAAGCTTATTGATTTTTGTATGTTTTTTAAGATAGAACCTTATTTCAACAGAATTTTGGGTTCTCAGAATAGGTTGCGTCAAAAACTCAGATGGAGGGCAGGGGCTACTATTACAGCATGGGTTAAAGACTATTTTTTAAACAAAATATGTAAACAGAAAATCCACAAATATTGAACGTGATCATTTTTGTCAGAGATTGGGTCCATAACTTCATTATATTAATCTTGTGGTGTAATGTCCTGTCTACTGACAACAATCACGCCTGTGTGTTTGAATATTGTCACTTCTTTCTGACGCTATTCTGAAATAGATAATTTCATTTTAGAGAATTTATATGGACAGGGAGATGTTAAACTGTGTGCCAGTGTTAGTTTCATGTTGATAGACTCAGAAATCGCAGAGATATTAATCATAAACCAGGTCAAGACATCTACATTTTGATTCTTTAGCAGCAGAGTCTAACATAAAACTGCCCTCCACAACCTGGGCCCTTCACAATCATAAATATTCAACAATGTAGGTTTTCAAGAGGATCCTGGAAGGTCCTGGAGTGGCCTTCTCAGCTTCCAGGATTTAAAGGAGGCAGCTGCAGCACAGAGGCCATCAAACATCAACAGAGGCTGGGCTCCACTGTGAATGGAAACGTCTGATATTTTTGCATTAAAAAAATATCAATAAATAGTTTCAATGGCTTGTAATTTCAGTGAGCCGGATCATTTGGTTGGGCTCACCAAAAAGTGTCGGCTCTTTTGGCTCACAAATTAATTTAATTTTACCTCCTATACCTTGAGTTTTATTGTGTACTCGTAAAATAACTCAAATACATGGATTATGATAAAGTATTCAAAAGTTTTGATGCTTTGATACTACCCAATAAACTGAGTTGGTTACAAAGACTCTAGTATAAACACATCTATAGGCCTAATTAAGCATCAAAAAAACAAAGGACAGATGCTGACTTTTTTATTTTTTATTTAAACACACCTGTAACAAAAAGCAGGACTTTATCATAAATATATACTCTAATAATAATAAAAGAAATATATTGTAATGTGCATAAAAATCTTACTCCTATTGAAGGCAAGACACAGTATCTGCTGGCTGGCTGTGACAGGGCATCTGGCATAAAAACCTGCACTAACCCCTAACTGAAAAGGGAGCAGATGAAAAAAATAAAAATTCTCATCATCTTTTACTTACACATTTTTGTCTTTTGAGGTGAGGGGTTGGAACATTTTATATTACAACTTATTTTTGCCACAAAGGGGGCTGACACGATGACTAAACTACTGTAGCACTTTCAAAATCTAATCATTTACACAGCACCAATTCACTACAAATTTGTCTCAAGGCACTCTCCAATTAGAAATGAGTTTTATTATTCATTCACCCATGAGCAGGGCTTAAATTGAGCCAGATCCTGCCAGAACAAGACCTGAAAGAAATATGTTTTTACATACGAGCCATGCTGCTTTACATCTCTGTCACACTAAGTTAAGAGCTTCATTTCCACCTGACCCCTTCACACTAACAGCTCTTCACCCTCCGTTGCCTGATAATGCTTGATGGGTAATTTACGTAAGTCACATACACAGACCAAAGGCGCCTGAAAAATGCCAAAAATAAAAGTAACTGCAGCGCTCAAAGTCAAATTTCTCAGATGAACCTGGTTTGCAGCCTAAACTGAGCCTCTCTGCACACTTCCAAATGTTGTCAGACTCCCCTTGTCCAAATTCAGTCGCTTATTTATTTGAGGTCATGGTTGGCAGAAGGACACAGGACTGCCCCGGACACAGGAGTAAAGTAGAATAAAATAGATACGGTAAAGGATTTCCTGGCTATAATGTGTAATAATGTCAACAAATATGTTAAAATATAACTTAAAATTGAGTATAAATGAGCAATTGCTTGGTTTTGGCATGCGTGTGTGCCTATGCAATGTGTTGTGTGTACGTTCTGTTATCAGTGTTGGCCTTATGGACTCCAGTGTCAAAGCTCAATTTTTGTCCCGGCATTGTTTGATTTACAAATTAAGCTCTGCCCATGAGCATGCTTTTGGTGATTTAATTTAAATGTCTGTTTCTGATATGTGAAATATACTAAATACTTAACTAATTTCTTCCAAATAGAATGCAAATATGTAATGCCAGACTTTACAACAGCTGTGTAGCATCATTTTAGAAGTTATGAAAAAAAAAAAAATCTTGTTTCCCTCATGCACTCGTCTAAACCAATCCATCAATCACCCAAACCCAGAATTTCAAAGCCGAGATACTCTGTACATCTTGATACATTTTTCATGCGGTTGCCCCAACTTTGACGTCCCTCTCATTTGACATCAATTCTTGGAACACCGCCGCAAAAGCCCTTGGGCGCTTCACCTGGCTGCTCCATGCACAGCTTTTGTTCTCCCTGCCCTGGGCTATCCACGAGTCCACTGGCCCGTATGCCAAACAGCACATTAGCTCCACAACACAGCACCGGTTAGTCACCTGTAAGCATGAAAGGTGGCGTCCGGGGAGCTGTGGTCAAATGAGATCCACATTTGTGTTGTCCATGTGTTTCTCTGACCCCAGAACAGGGGTTAACCCAAAGAACATGATCGATAGTAGAGGAGATGAAACAGGAATATGTAGCAGTTTAACCTGAGAATAATGGATTCTAAATCTTTGGTTTGTTTTCTAACATGGGGGGTAGTATGGAAGCCCATTTCCTCCACTTAAAAAATAATAAAAGCCCTACAGGAAGTCACAATTATGAGTTTTATAGTCATAAATACGAGATTAAAACTCATTATTATGACTTTTAATTTCATAATTATGACTTTAAAACGGATAATTATGACTTTAAAACTCATTATTATGACTTTTAATCTTGTATTTATGACTTTATAACTCATTATTATGACTTTAATCTCGTAATTATGACTTTAAAACTCATAATTATGACTTTTAATCTCATATTTATGACTTTAAAACTCATTATGACTTTTAATCTCATAATTATGACTTTAAAACTCATTATTATGACTTTTAATCTTGTAATTATGACTTTAAAACTCATTATGACTTTTAATCTCATAATTGACTTTAAAACTCATTATTATGACTTTTAATCTCGTAATTATGACTTTAAAACATTATTATGACTTTTAATGTTGTAATTATGACTTTAAAACCCGTTATTATGACTTTTAATCTCATAATTATGACTTTTAAACTCATTATTATGACTTTTAATCTTGAAATTATGACTTTAAAACTCATTATGACTTTTATTCTCGTAATTATTACTTTTAATCTCATAATTATGACTTTAAAACTCATAATTATGACTTTTAATCTCGTATTTTTGAATTTAAAACTCATAATTGTGCCATTTAATCTCGTATTTATGACTTTATAACTCATTATGACTTTTAATCTCATAATTATGAATTTAAAACTCATTATTATGAATTCAAAACTCATTATTATGACTTTTAATCTCGTAATTATGAGTTTAAAACTCATTATTATGACTTTTAATGTTGTAATTATGACTTTAAAACTCATTATTATGACTTTTAATCTCATAATTATGACTTTTAATCCCGTATTTATGACTTTAAAACTCATAATTATGCCATTTAATCTCGTATTTATGACTTTATAACTCATAATTATCACTTTTTAACTCATAATTATGACTTTTAATCTCGTAATTGGCGTAAAGTGGCAGAAATGGCCTTCCATAGAGTCTTTGGAGGTATTTTTAAATTTAAAACTAAATCCGCAGCCATTCCATTATTCTGTATGTAGGAGGTTGATCCAGGTTCAGAGCAGGTTTAAATCAACTTTTCTGGAGTTGCATTTTGTTTCGTTCAGTAATCCTGTACGCTGAGACAATCCCCTTCTCAATAGCCGAAAATGCTCAGTCTCTCCACTCTACGTAGCCAAAGGACTCAAGGTTCAAGGATACTTTATTGTCATTCTCACATGAGAGATGAAAGATCGAAATACCGACTCAGGTCTTGCCACTAAATAAAAAAATCTTTGCTTTAATTCATCCCAAAGGTGTCAAGTCAAGTTTCTTCAGGACAGTTTGTTTGGCTGCTCCTGAGTCCTGCTTTTATTCTGAGGAACGTCATACTGTGGGACGTGTATGCATGAATGAAGTACATAATTAGCTTATTCATTATTGCATAAAAAAATTACACTAGTCACCTAAAAACATCACAGATAACACTGCTAAACTGTACATTGCTACTTCTAGAGATTTATTACTACAGTAGATTTAATTTTGGCTTAAATCTGCTTCCATACTGGTTTCATATTCTCATTTTTTTCTAATTTTGTCCTCATTTAGTCCAAATTTAGCCACTGAAGTATATTTTCCAGTGCACTATAGTCGTCTTGCACAAATGGATTCTCTCTCATTTGTCATTGAACTCACTTGACCTGATAATCAGACGCGCCGGCGCAACAAGGCAGCCAACAAGTTATGTCATGTTACCAATTTATCCGACATGACAAAATAATAACGCCGACAAATGAACGCGTGCGGGGAACGGCCGCGTCGCAAATTGAACCGACGCAGTGTGAGAAAGAGATCCAGAGATGACGATGATGGAAAGTGTAATGTGAAGGAAGACACGTGTTTACATCCAGGCTTTTTACAAGTAAGCTCTTTGTTAGGGAGGCTAGCGCTGTTAGGATGAGAATGGAAAGGATGTGTTTTAGTTGTGTTGTGAATGGGACAGTATGGGGTTATTTTCACTGTCAGTCTTTGTAAGTCATGTGACACTTGGTTTAAGCCTGGTTTTGGTTTAAGACGTTTACGCTGGGGAGTAAATATTGTAAAATGAGTGGAATAAAGTGAAATTTGTGGAAATTTAAATGGTGAAAGATCAGACTTTGAGGAAAGTGCTGAAGAACACAAACTGTGTTCCCAGTCTTTTCTTCTGGTGTACTTTCTGGGCTTTTTATTATACCATGAGCACCCCCTCATTCATATATGTTGTAAAAAACTAACAAACACACACACACACACACAAAACATTATAGTTACTTTATTGTAAATGCAAATTTTATTGCATTTTGTCTAATAAATTCAAATGCTTTTAAAAACAATATAAACTGTTACATACAATTATTTTACTATATTTGGTTATTTTTATTTAGTGCATATTTTTTGTATAAAAAAAAAAAAAGAAATTATCCATAATTAAAATTATATGAATGACTCTTTTTTGAAACAACCTGTTAAACCTAAAAATATGTAACAATATATAATATTCAAATAATATTCTTTAGCATCATTTACTGCACTACTACCTCACTTTTCATCAGTAATATGTTTACATAGTTCAATATGAAAAAAAATGAAATATTTCTTAATATTTCTTTCTTTAATATTTCTTAAATAAATTATGAAATAATTCCAAGTACCGCCTGCAAAGTACTCGCGTGCCCATAGGGGTCCCTGAACCCCTGGTTGAGAAACACTGCCAATAAAGAATAGCAACCATGAGAACACTATAAAAACTTGTAAGCAGCGGTGGAGAGTAAATTGATACTTTTACTTTTACTTTAAGTATTTGAAGAACATGTACTTAATGAGTATATTTTTAAGACATACTTTTGCTAAAAATAAAAAAGTGTACTTTTTGTTATTTCTCCTCAGGTTTGTTTTATATTATCTCAAAATTGGTCAAATTAATATTTTACATTGTCTGCAAAATCATTATTAGTAGAAAACAGATTCAGAATTCCTTTGTTTTTTTTGTTTGTTTTTTTTTGTAATTGAAGCCATACAAGTAGAGATAGAAACAACAGCAGCAGTAGTAGTAATAGTAATTAGTAGTAGTAACATTATAATGCCTAACACTCTCATCCATAGTATCCTTTTTACCCTCATATTTATTTATTTATTTTTTATGTTTTTTAGATATATTTTAATGAAAGTTTTTTCAGTAGGGTGGATGTTAGTGGACATACGAAGTTGCCTAAATTCTGATAGACCACTCTTGGCTACTTGTGTGCA
This sequence comes from Bostrychus sinensis, assembly GCA_020698575.1. Classification (NCBI taxonomy): domain Eukaryota; kingdom Metazoa; phylum Chordata; class Actinopteri; order Gobiiformes; family Eleotridae; genus Bostrychus; species Bostrychus sinensis. The sequence continues at coordinate 14,538,256 of CM036261.1, read as the reverse complement.
TAATTTAAATCTGCTTTCTCTGTAGTGTCCAATAGGTTGACTCCCATAACCCACACTACTGACATCTGTGTTATTGTTCAGAAATCAAAAAAAGTCTTTGCAATGTAACTAAAACCAGTCTTCATTACATTTATATTATTTTTAATGAAAACCACATTGTCATAGTAACAATTTATTGCTACAAATCCATTTTTGTTACATTGGTTTATCTTCAAAATTGGGATTGACATTGCTACAGGTTGAAAGTCTCTGCCCAAAACTAAGATCAGGACTGCAGGGGAACACTTTCTTATTAGATTTAGTGAGAGATTTTTACAGTAATCATTTTTTTTCTTTTGCTTTGGCCTAAATGAGTATGAGCTGAGGTGAAGTCAAATCACCTGGAGGGTCTTCAGAGATAAAAGAATCAGTGAAGACACGGAACAACATCTGGTCCAATATGCAAATGTGCAACCCTGAAGACTTCCAGGCCACATTTGCAGCTCTCTTATTTATTAAATGCAGTGTTTTTTGTATATTTTTATGCCTTTGTGCCAGTAGCAGACACGGCCAAATCCACAGTTTTTGAAGATGGTTGTGCATGGCCTCTTTTCTTTCTTCTAGGGCATCGACTCTTTGCAAAACAATGCGGATAAACTGATTATAATGTGGTGGTCAAGTTTCCAAGATAAAAAGTGAATTTGAATTTCAGCATCAAAAGGAATTGAAAGAAGTGTTTTTCTATTCCCCATCGAGCGGAATATTTAATAAGTTTGTGTTTCGACAAGTCTCTTAGTAAGTTCTTAAACCAGCTGCTACTTCTTATTGTCTTGAAGAAGGAATACATTTTTGCAAGTTAGTTTCACTTTTAGAAAATGGCGGGGCTCGCGGTTGAGACACATACAGCGACAGACGGTCCGGGGTTTGATTCCTGGACTGGATCTGTGTGGAGTTTGCATGTTCTCCCTCAGCTTGGGTGGGTCCCTCCAGGTGCTCTATCAACCAAAACATGAACATGGTACTCCGGACCAAGATCCTGGCTCAAGATCTGGAAAAGGATCCCTGGGTGCCCACTGCTCTTAACAGATTACCCTTGCGGCATTGGGGGATGGGTCAAATAAAGAAAACAAAATTCCCTACGAGGACAGGAAAGTATACCTCAACTTAACATTCATTCACTATGGGCGATGATTCACTCATTTATCTAACACATTCATTTGGTTGGTGGCTGGAGTACCTTGTGGTAACACAGGGAGGACATGCAGACTCCACCCAAAGATATATCTTTTGGTCGCCGGCCCGTTTGAACCCACAGGCTCCTTACTGGAAAGTTGGAGGACTAATGGGAGAAATAATGGAAAACAACAACACTCCAACTTCTCCTTTGTGTGTGAAGTGAGAAACAAAGGAGGGAAAATGCTACCACTGTGTGTTTGGCAGTGCCCTCAGTCAGCGAGGTTCTGGAGTATTGCACAAGAGCTTCACTCAGTATTTCACAGAGCAGTCCCACTGGAGCCTGTGCTGCTGGGTGAGCCTACAGAGGGGCTCCTCCTGTCCAGAGAGAGTGTGGCAGGTCACTGACCTGGTGAACTGACAGAGCTGCTGGAAAAGATCTGCTACATTTAGTTTTATTGTTACTTTGCTGTTTATATCTGTTACAAATTATAAAAATTCATTCACTCATCTTCTTCCACTTCCTTCTGTTAGGAGTCACGGGTGCTGGAGCCTATCTCGTCGGAGGCTGACTTCTCTCTTGGTACGCCGGCTTTTTTTCACCGTCCAAAGATGTGTTAGGTGAATTAGTGACTCTAAATTGCCCCTAATAAATTCATGTGTGATTGGATGGTTGTCTCTCTGTGTCTAAACCTAATTTAAAAAGAGATAAACTTACACATTAGGTACAATTTCTGCTCCTGGGAAGCAATCAAGTCATGGGATTTTTTGTTCTTGTCATGTTTGTGAAAGTTCCCACCTTACATTTCTGTGTACACCAAGGTTTGCTTGACACACATACAGTCTCTAAGCTGCTCAACTTTTTTTCCGCAGTTCCACCAAGCACATTATTGAAGACTTTTTCTAGAAGAGTTACAGTCTCCCAATACAAAGACAGCAGAGAACAACAGAATGTTTGTCCCCTTACAATGAATAATGTCTTTACTGTTCAACTAAGAGGCTAGTTGCTAGGTTCTAAAGTGTAAGATTCCTATTCCTATTAGGCACAGATTTGATGTACAATGTAAAATTGATCCAAGCAACTGCTTTTATATGATGTCAAGCTGGGCAACAATTTTTAATCTGAATTTCTTGAAGGCCTTTTACTGAGCAGGCTTTTTATGTACCACATGAATCCGGCATAAGTCTTAACTGCAATAGATAGGGATTCCCGTTTCTTTATTAAAAAGCTGAGAATAATTCCATGACTTGACGAGTTTTTATGAGCAGTGAAGACCCTCTGTCAATTGGCTGGGGAAGCTGTTAATGAACCGCCTGCCTGAATAGAGTACTTTAAATGATAGCGACCATACCTTGGGGCTGCAAACCTATCTGCTATCCTCAGGGGACCTTACTGTCAAAGACGCCCCATTATGTGTAATCGCAAAGTCAGACAGCAAAATCTTCAAAACCAACGTCTGTGATGGGGCTAAGAAAGAGCTGACAAGAGAACCAGACACCCTCTTCTCTTCTCCTTCCCCCCTCATCCCGAGTCACTTTGAAAACTTACGGATCCACCTTTTAACAATCCTATGGGAATATAGCAACCTTCCTTGCACCTAGAATTACAATGGGACCACATCAAGGGACGGACAAGCCTGACTGACAAGGTTCGGCATGGAAAAAAAGAAAAAAGAAAAGCAGGACTAATTTGCATGGTAAGGTTTAATCAGGGTTTGCCACAGGACCCACGACTGTAACACCCCCACCCAACCTCCAACCGGAGGGGGGGCACCCATTCCCGAGAGAGGGCCAAATCCTCTTAGCGGGAATCTAGGGTCGGTCCGTTTGAGGAATCTTGTCTTTGCACTGCCGTCAAAACAGCTTTTAATTACGTACACCTCCACTGCCAAGCCGCCGTTGCTCCGAACACTTCTACTACCCACTCCCTCCACCCTTCCCTCTCCACAGGGGACCACTCCTGTCTGCTACTCCATTAAGATTGCGGGGAGAGGAGCCTGCCGAGTCGTCCACACGTGCAGCAGGGAGCTCACACCATTTTTCAGCTTCCAAGAATCAGAGACATGAAACAAATTAAATATGGTTTGAGCATGTTGGACGAAGTTGGAAAATGTTTTGGTTGTTCAAGAAACTTTGGACTACATGAAGAAGTAGTGATTTCATACAGTGGCTACAACTATCAGGTTTCATGGAATGGTTCGAAAAGGGGAAAATTATTAAGTGAATGTCAGTTCTGTGGCCATGTTGATGTCAGTGGTCAGATGAGAATGGCCAGATGAGAAGATAAAATAGCAATCATAGCTCCAATAATCTCTTGTTACAGCTAAGGTCTACCAAAGACCATCTCTGAACAGATATCATGTCAAACCTTGAAGCATAAGGAGCAGAAGAGTACACTGGGGGCCACTTTATTTTGTGCAAAGTGTACCTAATATAGTGGCCAGCAAGTGTATATGTACAGTTTCAATCAGAAACATCCAATGCCCTCACTTCAAAAGATTATAATGATGAATGAATGACAAAAAGTTGGCTTAATTTTGAAGTTTAAACTAAAAATGTGACCCTTCTACGCCCATAGGCAGTATTATTCACCTCTTAGCATCCTAACGTTTATAACTTCTAACAAATGGCAGAATAATTGCTAACTAGCTTCTTACACCTCTGGACTGGAATCTTTGTCCATTCTTCACCTGCAAATCCTCCAGCTCAGTGATGTTTGATGGCCTCTGTGCTGCAGCTGCCCTCTTTAAATCTCACCAAAGATTTTCAGTGGAATTTAAATCTGGAGACTGAGAAGGCCACTCTAGAATGTTCCAGGATCTTAATGACTTCTTAAAAAAATATTTACTTGAGAAATCCTTAAAATCTTTTTGGGGGGGGGGGGTATTTCTGATTGCAAGTGTACATGACCTGATGTGAAAATGGGGGGCTCGTCCGGGATATACCCCACATTTTAAACAATGAGTGAGGTAGTAGTGCAGTAAATGTAATGTCAGTATTACAAAATTGCTGTGTGTGAAACTTTACATGCAATACTGTGGATGTATTCCAAAGATTGGTGCCATAAACTAAACCATAATTCATTTTCTATGTAAGATTTAGCATTAGCCACAAAATATCGCAAATTCTGAATACTGAAGATGGTTTTGCCAAATTTGACAACATGTAAGTAATATCTAAACCTGGTTAGAAAATATTAGTATTTAACTGTTTTTTAACGTAGTATTTAGCGTCTGCAATTAGCATATACGCTAAAGGCTACATAGGATACACAAATCCTACTTTTGTAAGTTCACTTTAGCAAATGGAAATGACTATTAGATTTAGGTAATAGTAATTTGATGTACATTTGATCAAATATATGAACAACAACCATCAGTTTATACCATCTAAAAGGTCGATGTTAATGTCTTTATTTTGCTACCTCATTAAAAAAAAAAGAAAAGCATGCTAATCTTGTAAGCAAACGGCCAGTGTAACTTATCTGAATACGCCACTCATGGATGGGCCTATCACTTACAAACTTATTCTGAAGTTGCACCCATGTCTATGGTGCAATCTTAATTATTAGTTTCTTAAAGAAGAGGTTATCACGTCTTTAGTCACACATACACATACACATACACACATGCTTCCTTCATTTTCAGTCAGGCACAATTCACCCACTATCACTATAACAACCGACTGTTATCAGTTAATCCCAGTGAGGGCTGAAGATTTCTGTTTTCTTGGATAATAAAGTACAGTCTCACTAACACGTGTAAAGTGCTCCCCAAGCCGCACCTCTGTCTGCTTGATTAATGCCCGTTTAATTAAGCACTGGTCTAATTAAGCAATAAATAATGACAAGGTGCGCTTTTATGCAAAGATAATAGCAAACCTCGGGTGAAGAGAGACCCCAGGAGGAATCGTCCAATCAGATTGCTTCTTTTAGACAACAATGGAGGCAGATTAAATGCATCCGGTTGACCATTGTTATGCAGCGCGTTAAACCTATGATAATCATCAGGAAGTGTATTTGCCCTGAACGTATGATGATAATTAATGGTAATAATAACAAGGAAAGAGGTTTGGTTTCATTGCACTGATTAAGACTTTGTTTTAAGAAAAATATATAGTTAAATAACATTAATGCTGCTTGTTGGAAGGTAATTTTGATAAAGTTACTGAATGGAGAGGAAAAGACTAACCCAGCTCTACATGAACTGGGACTGAATCCTCACAGCAAGAAGGTTCCAGGTTTAATTCCAAGTTTGCATGTTCTCCCTGTGTCTTTTTTCCCAGCACTCTGGTTCCTCTCATCTACCTAAAAAAAAAAGCAAAATAGGCTAAATCCTCCAGCTATGTACTCCTGATGAGGATCCTGCCTTAAGATGTGGAGAAGGGTCCCTGGGTGATGCTCCACTCACTGCTCTTGACAGGCTGCCTCAACGACAATGAAGGATACTAATTTACCAAGGGAACCAATTTAAAGTATATCTTAAATCAGTCCTTCAATGGCCTTATACACTTTATGCACTTATTAGATATTGTCAGCCATTTTCTGTGAACCAAAGAGAAGGTTGTGTGTAAAAATCCCTGTAGGTCAGTAGTTTCTGGAAAAACTCAGAAACCCATGTGGCACCAACCATGTCACTTAAATTTCTGCCATGTGATTGGCTGATTATTCTCTCTCTATTTTTTTTTTATTTTTTTAATTTATTTTTATTTATTTTTTTGGGGGGGGGGGCTCAAGCACAACTTTGAGATTTAACTTTTTCTTATGATTAAAAAAGATTACATTGTATGATACGCATAATTTATTCAGTACTTTATACAGTACTTAATGTTTACAAAGTTTACTTATGAACATTAAACATTAAAAAAAAAAAACTGTGGCACCAGTATTTTACATAAATGATTTGTCAACTATTGCTTTTATGACTAAAAGTATTATATATAGACATGCAGACTATAGACTGAATGAGCTCATAACTTTAGGGCCCATTCTGATAACCTGCACTGGGGCCCCTTATTACCACCTAACGCCACTGGCTGTGTACTTGTGGAATTTAACCTTGCAATAAAAAGTAACCTACTACATGTGGCTGGCAATTTGAGCTGATTGAAAATGAAGCCAATAAGAAAATTCAGCTCGCGGGTCATAGTTTGGACTACACTACCCTATAGTGAAATATTCTATTGTCTGTATATCTCTGTTAGACTTGCTACTAACTGTCCATTGCCCAAGGTGTACCCTGCCTTAAGCCTATAGTTGTTAGGACAGACTCCAGACCAGCAACTCTTAAGATGATTCAATGAACGACATGGAATACCAGAAAATGAAGTATTGTAAACTTTTTGTCAACTACCAAAAACTGACTTTTGCTTAATAGCTCAGTTTAATTTAATTTAATTTAATTTTGTAAACCAAAGTAACATTTTTTGATCTGTCATTTGCGCTAACAGATTTTTAGCTTCTTAAAAAGGTCATGATTTCTTTTTGCTATGAACATACCTTTGAATTCAATTGCACATACACAAAAACCCCACATCTGAAACAAAACTTCAAAATAATTATATGTATTAAATTCACTCTTATATGAAAAAACATACGCATCCTAACCTCCTCCCACTGTTCCGCTCAAAGTGCTGCGTTAACCATCCACTAAGTGACTGTTTACAGCAAACAGACGTCTCCTCACTCCATGACAAAGTGTTTAGCTTGCAACTCTGTCTGATGGCTCGGGGATTAGAAAAGCCCCGTTATGATTGATAGATTTATTTGTCAGTGTTGTCTGAACGCGAGCGGCTTACACCCTTCCCAGAGCCGGGGGCCATTAATCAGTGTAAATACCCCTCTTCATAAACACATATCAGGGGGGACATTTGACACAGGGGAACGGTGGCCAAGCAAATTTTCCCTGTATAGGCGTGTGACCGTTTGATCGGAAAAAGCGCTCCTATTGCTGACGCTAACCAACAGGAAATTGGTATTTTGTTGCAGGTTGTAGATTTGAGGACAGTAAGGTGCGGTGTGATGAATGGGCCCTTCAGATGTCCCCTCCCCGTGATGAGGACAGCAACTTACTTCCACAACTGTCATCGGATTTAGAGTTCCAACGCAAGAGCCAAGATCCTGTCTTTCTGGTTTCGGGATGCATAAGAAATCTCTTAAATTTTTTGGCGCCTAGTATAATGACCTCTGATTTTTCCTGTGTTTAGGAAAAGATAATAATAATAATAATAATATGGGGAGCTAGTGGCGTGTCTGGAGGATGGGAGTGGGATGGGGTCGAAATTTCTGATTATGCTTCCTGAAAGCAGCATGTGAAGTATGAACAGAATGGGGCCAAGTACTGAGCCCTGTGGCATTCCAAAGCTAGAGTGAGGATTGTTCATTTACATTGACAAACTGGTACCAATAAATGGGATTTAAACCAGCTGAGGTAGCTCCTTTGACCACTGAGTTTTTTCTTACTGAGAAAGAGAGTGGAGATATCCTGGGACAGTCTATTTACCTGTTTGTTTATCAATAATAATGCATTAGTCTTTTAGCCAACGTATAGCGCTTTTCAACACACAAGTCGCGCCTCCAACCAGAACCAAACACTCACACTGACATATTCATACAGGCAAGATGGGGGCAAACCTCTCTATCAACTGAGACACTGCCACCCCTATATTGTTTATTTTTATTCCTGTAAAGCCCCCTGAGGCATTTGTTGTTGTAATATAGGGCTATATTAATAAAACTGAATTAAACTGAATAAGGGGGCACAGTGGCAGAGCGGTCAGTGCTCTTGCGCTCTCGATCCTCAGGCCGGCCAACTCTCAGTCTCTCTGGGTGGAGTCTGCATGTCCTCCCCATGTTACTGTGGGTTCTCTCCAGGTACTGCGGCTTCCTCCCACCATCCAAAGACATGCATGTGTTAGATGAATTGACGCTAGTGAATGAATGTGAGAGTGAATGTCTACCTGTGCTCCAACTAGCTGGCCACTGCCCAGGGTGTATCCCACCTAAGGCCCAAAGTTTCTCAAATAGGTTCCAGTACCTGCAACCCATAATGGGAATGAGCAGAAGAAGTTGAATGAACTGAATAAAGAATTAATATAAAGTACAGTATACAGCAGGGCTATTCAACTCTATTTTACTATAGGACAAATTGTCAGATGGTTATTGTCCTGCGGGCTGGACATTCCTCTGTACTACTGGCTTTACTGTCACAAAGCAAATCGTCACATGTAAAGTTAAGCTGCTATTAAATGATTCATTTATTTCTGGTTAGAATGGCTGGTCCAGTTTGATTGATGGGCCAGTTTTAGCTCCTGTAGCTGCACTTGTTGAGTAACCTTAGTATACAGTAGCTCTTAACAAAAAGAGCTGTTTAAAGTCAACAGTTTCAGCAGTGAGAATTTAGAAGCACATGCAATTTAACTCAATACAATAAAATACAATAAAATAAATTAGTTTAGTCATTTACCACTAATCATATTATTTTGTTGATTTTCCAGGGTGTACTATGCTCTTTCTCACAGTCAATGTTGCCTAAAATTGAAAAAAACAAACAAACAAAAACATAAAATATAATAATAACAATATATAAAAATAATATAAATAAATATATAAAAAAAAAACTTTTTAAAAATGAATTGTCATTGACACAGTGTTGCAACAAGCTCTTTGGTTCTTGGGAGGGGCTTTGGCCTTATACATACTCCAGTATAACCAACTATACAGTATAACAAGATCTTTAAAATCCCTAAATCCTATACACTTATCCCGTCAAAGCACTATAGAAACATAAAGACATGTAACAAAATGCTTTTCCCTATAATGTGCTTACAGGTCTTGTCCATTACACAAACGCTGCCCAAATCCAATAAACTCACGACTGCCATTTAATTAAGCATTTGGCAGGCGGAATTCAATTAGCTTGTTTTCCAGTGATTGCTAATATGTTCGACACAGATAGCAAACTGTGTCTGTTCCTGCATTTGGCAGATTATGCAATTTTCCAAAGTCTGACGCACTGTGGCCCCTAAAGTAGGACCATGAAATATACATATTTTCTATATTTGACGACTACCATCCCCTGTGGAAGGCCAAAGTAAGTACGAGATCTTGCAAGAGGTTGAAAAAAGTGATTATTATCTTTAATCACTAAGCCGCCTCTAGTGGCGCTAGCACATTATCCCCGCACCTTCATTCCTTATAAAAATATCTATCACACACAATAGCGGGGCCCGACGAGAAGAAGCGGAGTAGACGACGGGAGTGGAATGCCAATGTCCTCATTACTTGTCATAGCACATTGTAACTGGAAATTGCTTCTTTGAGGTTTTGTTTGCTCAGGCAATTACAATAAACTCTCGGCTTGACACGTTGTTTGCACAGATGTAGGACATTAATAAACATGAGCGCTAATCTGAATTATTGAACTGCGAGCGATAATTCAGGAGGATTCGGACGGGGAGCCCTGACGGAGGGAGGTAGGAGAAGAGGTTGAAGGGGAGTTGGGACCCCCAGCTGGATGGTCATGTGAGGTCCTCCATTGGCATGTAAGGGAGCAGCGTGGAGAACAGCAGGTATTGTCAAAGTTGGAAGGATGCAGACACCGCCTACGGTTGCAGAAAAAGCATGTACAAGATGATGTTTACTCAAGCTCAATGCAGGAGGGAAGGCAGAGGAAGGGACATACAGGTGGATAAAACAACTGTACCTTTAGTTTTCCTGTCCATTGATATTCTATTTGTTCTAGGACTGGATCATTAGTGGATAATTATGAGTGCATTAAATTCTAATAAACTAATTTCATATCCTACCATATCCAGTGTTTTCTGCATGGTGCAAGTGCATTGATTGTCTATTCAAATTTTTGTATGCTATTACTATATTACTACTGGTTAGCTGCCCAGAAACAGTGACCAGTCCGGGCAACTCCCGAATGACCAAAGTCTTCACTAATATCAAAAGTAACTTATTTTAACTGCTTGTGTCTAGGATCTTTTTCAGCTCATGACCATGGGTGTTGCTACACTGTAGAAAAGCTCAGTAGAATTTACAGCAAAATACTGTTATGTTAACAGTAAAAAGAAAAAAAGTGGCATCTGTGGTTTCCAGAAATATACCTTAGAAAAGTTGCATTATGAAGCTTTTACAGTAAATTCAGTGTACTACCATAAAAATAACAGTCTAAAAAACCACAAGCCACGTCAACACAGCACAAGTATGGGTCCAGTCTTTATTTTAAATATTGGAAATGTTACATTTTAGATTTTTGAACCTTGCAAATGTAAGAAATTCAAATTCTGGGGACACGTTGAAAGTTCCTTAAAATCACTTTCATTTCAATAAAGAGCACTTTGATTATTGATTTACATTAGTAAGATATGAATATTTGGCTGATTAATGCTGGAGTCATGTGTGACACTGTTCTACTGAGTCATGGGACCATGACCATGGCTGGATTTTAAAAAGGGCAGAATAATTTCTACAGAAACAGACACATTAAAGGTTGTATGCAAACTAGTAAAATAAGCTTTTCTGCACTGTTCAAACTGATTATTGTGGACCTGTCTACATCAGTGATGGTCCAACCATAGCTGAAAGGAACAGTGTCACACATGACTACAGTGTCACCTGATGTAAAATGTAAAAAATAATAACACATATAAAACCCATTACAGTGAAACTCTCTGGTAGGCTCTTTTTTTTCACTGTGAAATGTAAAAAAAATATGAATCTATCCTTATTTCTGCATTGTTGACATGGCTTATGGTATCTAGTACAGTATTGTACTATAGGTGAATTTGGTAATTTGAAGGTAATTTACTGTAAAATACTTACACTTTCACCATAGTTTATACAGTAAAATTCAGGTAACCACATTTTTTTTTAACCATAAATATTACTTTTTTTCCCCTTATAGTGAAGGATTGTAGAATGACTGGGAAATGCCTTTTGACTCCCCACACCACATCAGACAGCATTCAAGACCCTGTAATATTAACAGTTGATGCAGGGAAGGGCATACCAACCTGGCAAAAAGCAAGCCACCCTTTTCTGGCTGAGAACCATGCCCATGGCTGCTAACTGCTGGTTCAATGAAGCCAACTGGGCATCATCATTTGCAAAAAGCAGATATCACTTTTTTTATTGTAGGGAAAGAACTAAATAAGCTTGAAAAATAGAGATAATCATATCAAAAGAAAGGTCTTCACGAGTTGTATGTACTGCCAGGATCTGGACCCTTCTCCAGATCTGAGCCAGGAGCTTGGTCAGGAGTAAATATGCAAACTCTGCACAGAAAGGCCCCACATTGTCTAGGAATTGAACCTAGGATCTGTTTGCTGTGTAAAACCACTTTGGCAGCTTTTTATGCACCGTCAAAAGCTCTGAATATGCAATAATGTAATGATAGACTAAATACAAACCTAATTTGATGACAGTATTCTGAATTCTTAATACATTTTTTACTGCCATGTCCTGCATTTTCCTACAGTCGCGCTACTACTGTGTAAGTTACTCTCCAACATGTGTAACTGCCAAGTCTGTGTTTCATTCCCCCAAAATCTGCTTCTTGTCCTCTACTTCCTTTTTCAAAGTTTCCTCTCGGCGCTGGGAGAGCCGGCTTCCCAAGCGCAGCATGTAGTGGGAATATCTACAAGAAGAATGCCCGAATAGTTTTTTTTTTTTTTTCATTCCGAAGGACTCTTAAGATGTTCAAAAGGCATAGCAGAGGGAGGGCCTGGCTATTCTGTAGAATCAAAAAGACTATGCGGACTTTGATCACCTGCATCTCATTCAATGCAAAATTACTGCGCCGGGGTCCGCAGCTCGCCGACATGTGAGCGAGATGGGAGCTTATTATAGTGTACACACAGGCAGACGGCGGAATGAAAGCGGTCTTTTGTCAGGTCTTTGATTACAGTAAGGCATTGTGACTGTTAAAGCAGAGTGGCGGTGATTATGAGCTGGGGAGAGTGCGAGAGATGATATGGGAGCGGGGTGCAGTCAGACAGTGGAAGGGAGTGGACGAAGAAAAGGCAAGACAAAGCCTTTTTAGCAGACATAACTATGACCAAAATAGCTTCATACAAAAGCTCAGCATAGATATGTATGTTTAATTTTCATAGCGTAGTAAAGATAGTTTCAGTGACCCCACAGCTTCTATGGGCTGAATAGTTTATACTGTAACTTTAACTGTCTGTTTCAATTCAATTTTATTCAACTCTATTCAACTTTATGAAACCATGAGAGGACATTTGTTTGTTTGATTCTACAGTCTTATGGCAGTAGAAGAATCGTTCTTGTGGATGATCCACCGATGGCTCAGGTCAACACAGGTGTGTGATCATGTACAATAGTTTATAATGTGCAATATACTATTAATTAATCAATTATTTATTAATACTTTACTTACGAGCAATATGCAATATACTAATGAATATTACCTTTGAGGGCACATGCAATACATTGTAAAATAGCACTTTATAAGCCGGGTTATTTAACAATTTCACCTTGCACTTTATCTTTTTAGGGTTGTGCAATGTTCTATAATAATTAGCAATGGGCTGGGTGCAATACTTAACTGGCACCTTAACTAAACAGGGCAGTGTGCAATTTTGATCAAAAAATCTAACTCCCTTTAGTTGGGCTGAGTCTGTGATCTGGCGACTGACCATTTCTTTATGTCACTCTGTTTGTATTATTGTATTGTCTGTCTAGGTGTATTGTTTTTACTGTGTGTATTAGTTTTATGATTACATCAACCTGTCTAGGGACAGCAGATGGAAATTAGCCTTGGACTACAATCTGATAACATGTTTACATATCTTGTATATGTTCATTAATGTGTTTTGTCCCTATTTAAAAACAAAGAAGAAGAAGAAGATATTTAGTAGGTTTTATAAATCAGACTAATAACAGGTTTTACCGAATGCCTATGGAGTTTAACCTTAATCATACCTATTTTACAAGCATAGGATGCTTACCATTTACAAGGATTCCCTTCTCCAGAGGCGGTGTGGAGGTCTTTCTTCCAGAGTCAGCCCCTCCAAAGTGAAGGCAAGGGAAAAGTGGCCACACTGTGGGCAATTTATAGAGAGACGAGGCTCCAGCAGCGAAGGATTCTGGCAATTGGGAAACATTCGATTACCGAGTTACTATGTCATGACACACAGTGTGGCCCCTCTCTCCCTCTAGACCAGGGCTATTCAACAGGCGGCCCAGGGACAGAACCGGCCCATCAGTCACGTTGGACCAACCCTCGGCCCATCTACCCATGAAAAATAAATCAATCATTTAATACCCATTAAATTGTACATGGGGCAATATGCAACAGTTTGTGGCACTACAGTCAGCAGTACAGGAACATGTCCGTCTGACAATTTGGCCCATATGGAAAATTACTGTAGTTAGGGTTAGGGTCAGATATATGCTATGATGCAGCCCTATCCCTATGACAGGTTAATAGTTAAAAATGGTTCCGTCAATACTTAGTCAATTGTGTACAACTTCGTAACATCTTAACATAGACCATGCCCTAACAATGGCCTGTTTATTGTCATATCGACCATGATGAAGCACAAATTCAATTGAAACACCAAGGATGTCAATAAGCACATATTCAAAGTGGCCACATTACTATAATAGCATCATCTGTATTGACATTTGAGGCTAACTAAGCAATAAATGTATTTGGCAATAAACTTAGCCACAAATCCATGTTTACTATTTACATAATGAGCATAATTTGGTTGCAAATCAATATGAACACTCAATGCAAACCACTCATGTGATTAAGTTACAATGTTAAACTCAGTAGTAGAAATCTATAGTAATTAGTAAAGGCTGCGGGAAAAGTAAATAAGTTCTTTCAGCTGAAAAATCAGAAAGAAGCGGAATGATGCTATGAGAGTGGGGTGGGATTCTTACACTGCAGCTCTAATGCTGAGTTGGTAAATCACAGAGCTTTCAAACTTACATTCTGATAAAAAGTACACAAAGTTCCCTATACTGTATGTGTATTGTAGAAATGTAAGAATAAGTGAAAAGGGCTGAAACATCACAAATTGTGGACGACAACTGAAGTGTAGCAAGCAAACTGCTAAGTTAGAAGCATAGATGGAAAGTATACTATAATCAAGTACTTAATACTCACACCAAAGTGGGTAGTAACACTGTAGTATTTATATTCATATTAACTGTGGCAGTAGTAATAGTGACGGGGTAGTAGTAATACTTCTAGTAGCAGTGTTAATAGCAGTTTATTGAAAAGTTAACTATACAAAATAGTTTACTTACATTACTCTAATCATTTTGTTGAGTACTTTTACTTTGACTTGAGTAATATTATTTTGAAGTAAGAGTACATATTTAGAGCACAGATTCTTCCACCTGTGTTTGGAAGTCAAAAAAGTTAATGGTCCTATGCTTTTCTCAAGCTTGTTTTTTATAGTTTTGGCTACCTTTGAATTAGTCTTTCACGTTTTATAATTTAAAATAATGTATGTGTATGGAAAACATCTTTTGGAGAATTGTTATTTTTAATTTGCAAAGAATGCTTGGATTTTCGCCCTCTGCTGGCATCGAGCATAAAATGGCTATTTAGCACAGCTATTAGTGACATGATGATAATAGGTAGATAAATGAGCTGACTGCTTCATAGTGATGGCAGTTTAATGCTGAAATGATCAGAGTCCGATGACAGTGTATGGGCTTTAGAATAACTGATTCTGCTAATTGTTTGTAAAGACCTTTAAGGCGACTACTGTTGTGATGTTTGGCTATATTAATCAAATTGAATGGAATTAAACAAAAATGCGCAGGAGCTCTTCCTGGTTTCATGTGTCTTTGCAGAGCCATGAGACTAAGCTTTTTTATCTCTTGAAAAGAAGACTTAAAGATGTGTGAATGAAACAAATTACTACTAACATACTGGCTCCAAAAAGTCAATTTAGTGTAATGGGGTCCAATTTGAACAGTTGTACAAAAACTTCAAGAAATGAAAGTTGAAAAAAAGCAGAATTTTTCTGTGAACTGTTGAACATTTCAGTGATAACAAAAAGTTGAAGTATGCTGAAGCAGTGCTGAAAAATCTAACATAAATGCTAAATTTCATCAATAAACTCTCATCAGGAATGAATAGAAGAAAAAAATATAATAATAATGGACATTTTAATTAACAGAGGGTTATGAGAACCCGACCTCTCCCACTGCTTTATTAAGACGTCTTGTTCTAGACACACCGTCCTGAGACAATTTTTTAAGGGCACCTCTGACAAGCGGGGCATCCATCTTAGCAAAACATTTAAAGGTGAACAACTTTATCCGACGCAGAGGTACATCTCGGAAGATTGACGCTGTCAGAAATGAAGCATCGTCGAGGAGGAAGACTGATGGGGCCGCTCGCAGGAAAAGTGGAGCGCTTGATGAGATATTAATCAGCCGCTGGCGGAAGACGGCGGGGCGGGTGGGGTTAGGGAGATGTAGCAGATCTGAGGCGCAGGCGGAGCTTGTTGGGGGAAGAATAATGAAGCGTCCCATTAGCATACTGTCATCACTGTTTGTTGAGCAGGAGAAAAAAATGGCGGCCTCAGAGTAAGTTCAGGAATAAATAATATGCTAATGCACGTACACACTTAACAGTAAAGTTCTATTTTAACAACATGCAATAGGGCAATGGTGCTTTGTCAATATTTACACTCACTAGCTGTTTTTTTTTGTTTGTTTTTTTTTGCTGCAGGAGTCCATCTGCATCAAGGTTGTTGTGTTCATTGATGCTCTTCTGCAGACATGGTTGTAGCAAGTAGTTTTTTAAGTTATTGTTGTCTGTCTATCATCTCAAACCAGCCTTTTCATTTTCAAGGTATTTTCAACTAGGAGTGGGAATCTCAGGGCATCTCACAATTCGATTTGATTTCAATTCAGAAGCCCACGATCCGATTCAAAAGGGATGCATCCGACATCTTTCTGGTTCATGTCAGCATCAATTCCTCAACAATAATTCCTTTTAATTGTATCTGAAAGGTAATTTTAAACACTTTCTACTCCAAGAACCAAAACAGAGAATTAATAATTCTGTTAGAAGTTGCCAGAGCAGACAATATCATTATCAATTAGGATAATGATTTCAATGAGGAATCTTGATACATCTGAAAACATATTTTCCCCACCTTTCTCTGCTGGCATTGCATATTGTTGTTGTGTCCTTGGGCAAGACAAAATAAAATAATCAGACCAGCGCGTCTGACAACCAGGCCAAGTTCAAAGTCACTTAATGTCCCATTCTTTTTTATTCTGATGAACTTCAACAGGTTCTAAGTACATCAGCCATTCTCAAAGTAGAGTGTCGTGCTCCCCATAAAAATCCCACAAACTCCCTCAACAAAAAACTTCACTCTGCAGACCTCCAACTAGAAAACTTCACTCTATTAAACTATCAGTTTTTCCCCATAGATTTCTATAAAAACGTTACCATAACCACATGACAAACATGACTGCTGGCCAAAAAATATCTTAAGTATAATTTTTAAACAATTATATAGCTGAATTTTATTTCAAACTCAATTTATTTTTATGTACATAATGTAAACAACCTCTGGGGGCAATGCAGTGTTTTAATGGCCTTGAACCCCACTTTGGGAACCACTAGGGCACACAAGTACACTCAAGGAAAAAAGAAACGCACCACTGCTTTTTTAACACATTTTTTTTTGTTACTTATTTTTGATGGAAGTATTACATGTGCACATCAACCATATACCCGTCCCTGATATTCAGACCCAATTAATCAATGCTTATGACAGTTTCAATAACAATAACATGACCAAACAATAAAGCATCACAGTAAACAAAAACACAGGTATCTGATTCCATTGTCAATAATTAACCATATGACCACCATTCGCCGCAAGGACACTAGTTATTCTTCTCCTCTTTGATCGGCAGTACTGTCGGAGCTGATTCGCTCGGTCCTGTGCAGCAGTTGTGGTCGACCAGATCTGGGACGGTCATTGGAGGATCCAGTGGTGTGGAAACGCTCAGCAAGGCGTACAACAGTAGAGTGATGGACTCCAAACTCCTGGCTACAGCCGTGTGCTCCTTCCAGCTTAAAGCAGGCCAATGGCGCGATCTCTCTCTGGTTGCAGTAGTCGTGGCATTGTGAACAAATGTGCTTTTTTTTCCATTTTAGTGTCTTTTCTAGGGAATGGTTGTGCACAGTTGAGGACAGGTCCAATTCATCTCTGAGTTTTACTCATGACCCAGACATAGGTGATTAATACAAAAATACAGTTGTTATTGCTCATCAAAATCAAGCAACCGGAACCAGGAAAACAGTAATTTCATTTTGACTCAGAATAGTACTAAACTCATTGTAGTCTGTAATTTTTCACTGGCTGTAATTTTTTTTGACAAATTGAGAAAATGAAAATGGTGCATTTCTTTTTTCCTTGAGTGTACTAGGGTTAGGGTTAGGGTATGCCATTTGAATGTGTATACCCAAGAAAGAGCCAAAATGAACAATGAGTAGTAAGATGGCAATATATGTCAAAATATTAGTGTACTTTACAAAAAAAAAAAAAAAAAAGTTACTATTGCACTGCTTACCATATACATATATAAGTATTGTCGATCTTTTTTTTTTTTTTTTTTTACCCGGCTGCCACTGTTCTTGTTAGTCGTCACCATAGGGACCAGTCACACATTGATTCAGTAGGTTTTTATGACAGATGCCCTTCCTGTAGTCTCAGACACAAACTGTGACTGGAGTTGGCAAACCCACGTCTGATAAACGAGACCCATGTTGATAAATGAGATAAAAATGTGTTTGAAAGTCACTTTTTAAAACATAAAGGCGCTGGCAACATTTAATAAAAAGACAAATGTAAATCCTGGTGTGTGTCTGTGTGAGGCTGGTGTGTGTCTGTGGGAGGATGGTGTGTGTCTGTGGGAGGCTGTTGTGTGTCTGTGTGAGGCTGTTGTGTGTCTGTGTGAGGATGGTGTGTGTCTGTGTGAGGCTGTTGTGTGTCTGTGTGAGGCTGTTGTGTGTCTGTGTGAGGCTGGTGTGTGTCTGTGTGAGGATGGTGTGTGTCTGTGGGAGGCTGGTGTGTGTCTGTGGGAGGCTGGTGTGTGTCTGTGTGAGGCTGGTGTGTGTCTGTGGGAGGCTGGTGTGTGTCTGTGTGAGGATGGTGTGTCTGTGTGAGGATGGTATGTGTCTGTGGGAGGCTGTTGTGTGTCTGTGTGAGGCTGGTGTGTGTCTGTGTGAGGCTGGTGTGTGTCTGTGGGAGGCTGGTGTGTGTCTGTGTGAGGCTGGTGTGTGTCTGTGTGAGGATGGTATGTGTCTGTGGGAGGCTGGTGTGTGTCTGTGTGAGGCTGGTGTGTGTCTGTGGGAGGCTGGTGTGTGTCTGTGTGAGGCTGGTGTGTGTCTGTGTGAGGCTGGTGTGTGTCTGTGTGAGGCTGGTGTGTGTCTGTGTGAGGCTGGTGTGTGTCTGTGTGAGGCTGGTGTGTGTCTGTGGGAGGCTGGTGTGTGTCTGTGTGAGGCTGGTGTGTGTCTGTGTGAGAATGGTGTGTGTCTGTGTGAGGCTGTTGTGTGTCTGTGTGAGGCTGGTGTGTGTCTGTGTGAGGCTGGTGTGTGTCTGTGTGAGGCTGGTGTGTGTCTGTGTGAGGCTGTTGTGTGTCTGTGTGAGGCTGGTGTGTGTCTGTGTGAGGCTGGTGTGTGTCTGTGGGAGGCTGTTGTGTGTCTGTGTGAGGCTGTTGTGTGTCTGTGTGAGGCTGTTGTGTGTCTGTGTGAGGCTGGTGTGTGTCTGGGTGAGGCTGTTGTGTGTCTGTGTGAGGATGGTGTGTGTCTGTGTGAGGCTGTTGTGTGTCTGGGAGGCTGGAGCTAAAGCTGTATTAGCTTCAGTAAACAGGTGACTACTTAAGCTTTCTGTGCATTAAATTCACCTTTCTGCTCCACTTTAACCCATTTTAACCTCTGAACATATAACAACATGAGTTTAACTCGTGTTTAATCCAGTCTGAACTAAAAATTAGACATTTAGATTCTCAAAGCGAGAGCCGTGCTTTGCTAAACCGAAAACAGCTGTTGCTTTATTTTTGGTTGTCCTCTCTGAATATGGCTGTTTATCACAAGGACGTGTTTGGTTAAAAAACAAAACATTTTTGCTTTTATTTGTCCCTTGGCTTGTTGTTTTTGCCTGAGTGTGGATTCTCTCTCGTCCAATCAGCTCACAGCAGTGCCCACTTCTAACCGTTCCAGATGCTTAACTGAGCTGGACCCCATCAGGGAGGGGTGCCAAAAGTAGAACGGTTTGGACTGCTTTGGGACGCTTTGGGAAGTGGAAACACCCCCAAACTGACCCGTCCCATCTTGTTCCGACCTAGTGGAAAAGCATCTGTAGACTCTCAGCAAAAATGCCCAGCAATTCCAAGCGTTACAACCAGAATATTAATCAAAAAGAGTAGGCAAATTAATCACATTAAAGCCGTGAGACTGAGCATTTTCAGCTCTTTAGAAATGGACAGGCTCAGCAAACAGGATTATTCAAACAAAATACTACTCTATGTATGTTTTACAGGTGGAAACAGCAAATAAAGACTCAAATAAAGTCAATTTAGCAGAATAGGGGACCTTTACAGAGTACCTTTTGAGCTTGAAATAACACTATTTTCCGATATCCACAAGGCGATCCAGTGAAGTGACAGGGAGCGTATTCCGGAGCAGCTTCCCAGGTTCAGAGGCGTTCCACTTCCTCAGACACAACTCGTAATTCATCAGCGCCATGCAGTAATTTATTTCCCTTTGGTTTTAATACGTTACAGACCAGCGGCCGTGTGTCTCCTCACCGCCGGAGCTTCGCCCTGATGTTAGCGCCGCTTCCCGAGCTAGCTTCTGCCAACAACTCTGCTGCCTTTCATGGTTCAGGGCACGCTAATTTCAACGGCAAGATGCACATAATTCATGGACTCATCCCGGGCTTCGGAGCGAGGAAGAGGAGGGAGGTAAGAGGGAAGGTGGGGGTCACGCAGAGGGAGGGAGCTGGATGGGTTCTAGGGAGGTTCTGGGGAGGTTCTGGATGGTTTGGTGTAGCCAACAGGAGCTGCAAAGGACCGGACTGGAAGCGAATAATGCAGTGTGGGACTTAATTGGGTACACTAGACAGAAAGGACAAAAAAGCTAGATTTTTAAACTTGTGGTTCATGATTTTTGAGTGTAGTTGTAGTGTTCAAACAAAGAACTCCAAATATGTACTTAGGTAAAAGTACTAAAGGGGCCTGTTGTCCCATCAGGGTCAGAGGGGCCCAGAAATGGTCCCTTGTCTTGTATTTTTTATTATAATGAGCCCATGTGAAGCTTTCTTGCCCCGGGCCCCAGCAAACCTGTCGACGGGCCTGCTCAACATAATTGTTACTTGAAAGCCACATAGCTCACTACTATTAAGCAGTAATAAACCATTAATAAATAGGCGATTAACAATCATTTAATGAATAAATCGTGTCCAGATACTGTATTGACACTGATGTTTGTCATTTTTAACACTTTAGAATTACTCCAACTTTTAAGCATTAGTTAAGCATTAGTAATCAGTTAAATGAATATTCACAAAGCTTTACATCAACATTTATAAACACTTTTAATTAAAAACATTGCTATTAACTTTTAATTCTTGAGAAATGAGCTGCATGTAAATATTTGCAAAATTATAAACATGCATTCAGTATCAATAGTTTGTTAATTAAATAATAGTTACATATTTATTAATGCTTTATTACTGCTTAATAGTGGTGAGGTTTTTTAAAGTGTTAGCTAATGTTGCATTGATTTGAATAAGCCTATTACTTACCTATTATTATTAAGCATTAATAACAATGTGCATAACTCAGTTTGTCTAATAATGTTGAAGTAATACTTAATGAATTAACTTTTACTTACCCTTAATTAATACTTCATAATAATACTTGTACTAATACTGATGCTTCATAGGGTGAGTTATTCTGAAGTGAAGAGTTCAAACTAAGTATAAGTACAAAGCACTTACAGCTACTGCTATTACTTCTACTGTTACTTATACTATGGCTGCAACTACTTTTATTACTACTAGTGCTACTATTACTACTACTGCTACAGTTATTACTTACAAAATACCTTTTACTTAAAGATTCCCTAAAGTAAAGGTATATTAAAGTAAAGATTCTCCAAAAAATGTACCAGAGAAAATTGGTGGTGCTAAAGAAAAGCTGTTAGTGGCTTGTTGTTGTGTAAGATTACAAGACAATCAATAACAACCTTACTTTACTTTACCACAAAGGGAGAGCAAATAGGGTTGGAATGAGTGGAGAAAAGTGTCAGCTGTGTTGTCTAATGAAGGAGCTTCATCAAAATGAAAGGAAAAGTTTGGAGACAGAGGGACTAAGAAAAAAAATGAAGATGTTTAGATTGGGACAAAGTCAGATTTTGCAGACTGAGGTGGTTTGGACATGTGCAGAAGAGCTTCCAGGTCTTCCATAGAGGAGATCTATAAAAACAATAGCATTAGAGAAAATCCAGTTTTGAGGTGTGAGAGAAGGGGATGCAGAGGACAGAGTTAGATAGAGAGATGATTTTTGGGACCACCAAGGAACAGCCAAAAGTAGAAGATAGTGTTTAGGTGGCCTACATAGCTTGATGAAAATGATCAGCGGTACTTCAAAATGAGAGACAGTTGCGTGAGACTTTGTAAACCTTGCTAATTCACGGCAGGTGTGTGAGATGATTGCTTATCAATTAGGATAATGATTTCATAGCAATGGGTATATATAGATTTGATATATATTATTATTATCTTCAATCTGTCAAATCAATGCAACTTTACCAACATTGAACTTCATGACATATCCAAAGACACTAGAGTGACCCTTCAAAACTTGTACATTTTGGCATGTTCTATTTGTTGCGTTCACTCGTTGTCGCCTTGTAAACGACGCCACTCGACTTTATGGCGTCATTAGCTTAATTGATGTTACAGAGCAATCAGCTGGCGCACCTGCTCTGTGTTAGCCGCTATTTCAGACACTCACATGATAGATCTAAAAGTCCAAGTGACGCTTTCGAGCACCGCCATTAGCACTTCGTTCTCTCTCCTCGGGAATCAAGGTAGTAATCATAAATAAAGCGTCAGCCATTAGCGGAATAACAAGGCACCAACAGTGTACGAGCTGAGAGCGATGGAAACAGCGTGTCCATTTTATTAGGTACACCTGCTTACTGTTTGCATAAATATCTATCAGCCAATCATAGTAAAAAAAGTCATGAGAAGGAAAATCTCATGAAGTTCAAACAGAGCTTCAAAATGGAGAAGGGGGATCATATATTGTTGTGTTTTTAAGTTTTTGTATCCATTTTTCCAATAAAAATACCCATCACTATAGCAGATCTTAACCTGGGAGGAAGCCAGAGCACTCAGAGAGAACCCAAAGCAACACAGGGAGGACATGCAGACTCCACCCAGAGAGTTTGTGTCAAACGGCCCGAAAATTCAACCCACAACCTCAGCACTAACCGCTCTGGCACGGTGCCTCCATGACTTGTTGTATTTTTGTATTAAAAAAACAAAGAAAAAGAGTATTGTTTTAAAAATAAATAAACGTTCATGGTGTGCTTAGGAAGAAATTATTAGTTTAGAAAAATAATAATAATTAGGGGTGTAACGATACAGTAAATGTATCAATGTATCATTTTTTTTCTATGATACAACCACATTGATACACATGACCTTGTATCGAATCGTATCGTTTTCTAGTAAGTGAATATTGATACACATGAAGTATTGATCGATAATATCGGAAATCTCAAAATTAGAAATTTGTATGTTAAAATAAAACCAGATATGGCTTGGAGATAAATTTTGTTTTTGATTAAATAAAATGTTATATTGAACTCTCTGTCTGCTGGACATAATCAACTCCGGAGAGTAAACTTTTATGATTTTTGGCAAAAAGTTGCTGTATCAATTTTCGATATGAAGGTGTTGAATCGTATCGAATCATATCATTCCAAATTAGCCAATATCATTCTTGAATCGTATCAAAACACTTCTAATTGACACATATCATATCGTTGCAAAAACATATCATTACACCCCTAATAATAATGCATCTATATATCACCTTTCTGGAAACTTGGAGCACTTTACTCTTTCGTCACATTCGAGGTAGGCTGACAGAGATGTGGCTGCCCTTCTGTGCCAACATCCTTTCTGACCACCACCAATCACCAGTCACATGGAAGGTGGGTGAGGTGTATTTCTCAAGGACACAGTGGCACTATGAACTGGGGAGAATGGGATTCGAACAGCCAACCCTCTAGTTATAGGACAACTGCGCTACTTGACTGTGCTACTTGTGCTCCACTGTGCCACTGATAGATATGTAATGGGCAGCCTCAGCACAATATCACAGGATTAGCCGCTATTAGATGTGTTCTAACTCTTTTCAGTGAGAATCTTGCATTTCATATTCATATTCCATTTGCAGGTGTTTCAGTATCTGTCCACTCTCTCGTTGGTCCCTGTATTTATATCTTCTACCATTCTCCCAGGTGTGATAGGACCCCCCCTTTTTTTTTTTTTTTTTTTTTTTCTTCTTCTTCCTCTTTCCCCCCTCAGTCTTACCGCAGCTGTTTGGACCCCCCACCTCACACCCCTTCCCCATCCCATCACCAGCCACGCTTCCTCAGGGCTACACTAATGCTGCAGATTCTGATCAATACTTTTAGCCCCTCCAGTAGAATAGATCACCCGAGCTCACAACTACAGACCAGCCCCTCACTGGACCGCATGTACAAGGGGAGAGCCTGAACCTTGACCCCTGACCTCTGACCCCTGACCTTTCTGTCTGATGGCCTATCGATTACGTCTGGGCCCCAAACCTTGGTAATTGTTGGCTGGTAATGACTTTGTATGTTTTTTTTTTTTTTGTTTTAATATAGGACCACATGAGGACACTGGGTTCTTATTTTAGAAGATTACACAGACGTCGTAAATGGGTTTTCGTCGAATGAATGGAAAATAATTGCTTTACTTGGAACTTTAGATTTGAGCTGAAATGAAGCAGGCCAAACATAATATGGTGCCATTGTACATTAAAGAAAACTATATGTTTATAATGGCAATGTATTGAACTAATAATAACTTTTATTATAGCAATTTCCCAACACAAAAGTTCAGCTAGAAAATGATTGGAAGCAATGTAAAAAAAAAAAAAAGTGCTTTTGTGGATATAATATACAACTTTATAAATGCAAGTTTAAGTTATGAGAAAATATGTTTAAGAAGCCAATGTCCGTTTTACATTATCTGTCAAAAGCTTTAAAATGGTCAGCGCTTTCAAAGTTGGATACAATAAGTCAAGTTAGCTCAATTTTTAATCTTAGTGGCTTTGTGTTGAGTATTTGCATTGCAGAAAAATTAGGAACAGTCATTAAAGTGGAACTTTTCACTTTTCTTTGGTGTTTTTGCCTAATTTTTCAAAGACCAGATGACTACTATGTGATACCTGACTCGGCTTTACTTTTGTTTTTCACTCTGCACACATTTTTTTCTGCCATTTGACCTCTCTGCCCTGACAAAATTTGGAAAAATAAAGCCATTGCTAACTTGTTGTTTTGCTAACTGCTATGCTGTTGTTTTCGCCCCGGGGACAGCAAGGTAAATGCCAGACGCTTCATTCAGCCATCACTCATTTAACCATTATTTAAGGTGAAAAAAAAGTTAATGAGTTCTGTTTTAACTTATAGTAATTTATGTACAATTACGCAAAGCACTATCATAGTAAATAATAACTCTTCACTTTCCAGGGTGTACCCCACCACAGGACTAGTAGTCTCCTCTCCACACCACTGGCAGCTATGAGTGGAACAAGATGAATGAATAAAAAAAATAGTCAAAATACCAAATTATGATTTAGACTGTTTTTTGTGTTTAAATCACTTGGTTTTAATGACAATCAAAAATAAAAAGTGGCCCTAAAATGGAACCTTGAGGAACCCCTGAAACTAGCATTGTGTACATTACAGTCTGTCAAGGTTAAAAGATGAACAAATGCTTTTGTAAATCTATGCTTGTCTATTCAGCATTTTGCACAGGTTTGAATCATTAACTCACATTTATTTACATAGGATAATGGTTCTCAAACTGTGGTAAGGGTACAATTAGTGGTATGTTGACTTCTTCTGGTGGTACTGAGGAGTTTTTTTCAGTTCATGTCCTGATTTAGATAAATTTAGAGTTTGATTTGTAGACCACAAAGTGTAGACCACAACTTTAACTGGTTTAGACACTGTTAAGTCCTGGTTTGGTTCTAGTTTAGATCTGGTTCAGACCCGGTTTAGACCTTGTTTAGTCGTTATTTTGTGATGAATAGTTCTTGGTTTGTAGTCTCCAGTTTACTCCTTGGTTCAGACCTGGGTTAGTCCCGATTTTGGCCCGTTTTTACAGTTAAAGATTGGACTTCGAAAGACAAATGTTGCCTGTGGTGATATTCGAAGTGAAAAGTTTGAGAACCACTGCTATAGGACCTTTACAGAAGAACATGGCTGAGAGAGAGAGAGTCCAAAGCATTAACCACTCTGCCATCAAGCACACCTTAAGGATAAATATTTCTTAAAATGCCTCGTGTTTTAGCATTTAGCGAGCAGCGGGGCTCTTGTAAACATCTGTTTAATGGTAGCTTTAATTCTAATTCTGGGGTTAGTCCTTGTTTAGCCCTGGATTAGTCCTGGTTCAAACCATGAATAATTTTAATTTTCAAATAGCCTGAGTAGTTTCCATTGTGGCAGTTTGTCTTGCACCTTCTGGGCCATATTGGGACAGTTTGGACACTTTAAATACAGTTAAATATTATGGTAAGGCTTCACACTTTCCTGTCCTTCATCTTGTTGCCTTCACATTGAAAATAAAAGCGCTTATCTCTGTTGTCTGTCATTGAAAGATCTCACAACAGTCTGGGCAAATTGAGTTTGTTGTGCATCCAAGTACCTGCCACATTTAATATCCAATGGATGATCCGGAATAGATTTTTGATCCGGGGAAAATAAGGGTTTCTGTCTGTAACAACAAAAACTGGGGAAGGGAAAAAAAATCCATAACCCTCTCAAGCTAAAATCCTGCTTGAGGGTGCAGAATACATTACAGCCTCCCATCGCACCGTGGCTCCCTTTAACCAGTTGTTTTCATGTAAAGAAAAACCTATAGGCTTGACCTCCGCGTCAGCTTGCCCACGGCCATTGGCAGATTGCAACTTCTCAATGCTCCATCCTTGGGGAGAGATCCAAGTCAAAGCCTATAAATATTTCAAGACTATCCCGTGCTCCCTGGACCTTTCGCTAACACACTTCGGCTGCCAACTAAATCCTGTGTGTTTATGGTCGCCACTAGCATGTCATTCAACCATATGCTACAAAAAAATGTCAACATATCGATCACGTTTAAAAAGACGAATGCCTTGTTGCACATTACATGAAAGAAAACAGACAGTCCTGGCCTCTTTGAACAATAATTCTGTAGATTTAGGTAAAATATAAGTAAGAACAAAGCTTTAATTGTTGAAATGTGAGTAAATTTACTGGAATTTGATAGCAACTAAAAAAGAAATCCAAAATGAATTGCATAAAAGAGACAAAAAATTGCTTACACACCTGTTAATGCAAAATTGGCACATAGATAATTTGATATTTCAAACACACAGTCAGAGCTGTTGATAGATAGAGTTGCAATGTCTCTATTGACTCAAATTGGCCAGTTTTTATTTTTTTTTATCCAAATAGTTCCAAAAAATTGTTCCTGGAAATTAGCTGCTCAGGCTTCCAGTGCTACACAGTTGTCCAGGAGTCACTGTCCATCTAGCACTTTTGAAGGTAAGATGTCTAAACAATCAAAGGTTAAAGAAATATTGTTTCCTTTAATGCTGTACGTGCCCTGATAATGGCCCTGATGCCCAATTTACACCGAATACCGTTGCGTGTGCGTTAGGTGTCCTGTACAACTTCAATAACAAATAGACGCCAGCAAAAATGATTCAAGGAGTCTCTTTTTGACGGATGAAGCAGCCCACATGCAGGAAAACAGACCAGATCAAGCCAGACAGGAGGAGGCACAGGACCAGTGAAGAGGAGCCAGTATTTTATTTTATTTTTTAATAAAATGGCATCAGCAGACTCTCAACCACACTGCTGTACTATTGCATCTTAACTGGGGACATGGGGTCACAAACAACATCAATTACCATTACATATGAATTGGAGTTGGCAAAAAATACTGTGTCAAAGCCAGTTATGAAATAATAAAGGCTTTTTCATATTTTTTAAATGCTGTTAAGTGCGTCAGTAGTCCAAGTTTGCAGGTAGATTTTAATTTTGGCTAATAAAACACTAGACTCTCTGGTTGGTTGAATTTTAGGCATCTACCTTTGGAGGTTAGGCCCCAAGTTATGTTGCTGTGCTTGAAAATACACCATTTACTATTAGTAATTCATTATGACTAAATAAATAAGAATGTGATGTGATAACATGTTTTAAAAGATGTGACACCACATGCACAGAGATACAATTTATTCTGCCTTGATAAACCTGTTTTTAATATTTGATAAATACCTGGCCATACATGAAACCAATTTTTTTCTATTTCTGTAAGCTTATTGGATGCTATAAATCAGTGGTTCTCAACTGCTCTGGGTTTGGGACCCACCATGTTTGCAGCATGTCATCTATAATGACATGCTGCAAATCAAATAATAAGGCAATTTTAACTGATCAAGCAGTCTGAGCCTGAGATAGATACCAGAATATCACAGTCTGCAACATAAAAAAGAACACATTTAAAGCAAAACCAAGAAAATGTTGTTGTCAGAGAAGGAACTATTCCCTTTTACTCTCACTTAGCTGCATTTTCTTTTAAAACCACAACTCCTCACATAACCTTTTTAACACTGACTTCAACCTTCAACTGAATTTTTTGCTTTTGTTGGATTTCCTCTAAGCACCTTATGTTCCATCCTGCTACCTTTTATAATTATTTTTTACTCTTATTGTCAAGCTTTTTTTCTTTTGTCCTGGCAAAGGCCCGCGACCCACTGAAAACAGTCCCATGACCCACTTTTCGGTCCCAACCCACCAGTTGAGAATCACTGCTATAAACTATATACAAAAACTTGACCAATTAAATTAAAACACTAAGTGGCTAGTAACTTTTGACAAAGATTAGCCATGATGCTCAAGTAAATGTTGAGCTCTGTAAGTATGTTTTAGAAAATCCTCAGGGTTTTTTTTTTTCATTACACTAGAACAATGAAATTATAGAAATTTAAAATATAGTGTTATTCTTTATAATTTCCTACATAAGCATTTCAAATTATGGTGCATTGTTACTTTTTGCATCCACATAATAGTCCTACAGAAAAAGCTGAAATACAAAATAGCAATAAAAATCATATGTATGTCATTATTTAACACTGAGAGAGAAAGGGGCTGACACTGCCATATTGCATGTTGGAATATTTGGCCAACAATTATAAGGCTTCATGGATCCCTATCAATATGTGTTAGATCTAAAAGAAAATCCCAAATAAGCCGAAAATTCAGTGTCCGCCCTTTCCCTCTTTTTAAGTGTGAATGACAGATTCTGATGCTGAGGGTGGAACCATTTCTAAGAAGAAGTGTGGGGAGTCTTTGGAGATACACACCGACATCTGGTCTCCATCTGAGAAAACCTGGAGACCGGCCAAACACACTCCAAAAAAATTAAAATGACTTTATTTTGGCAGAATTATCAATGCGTATTTGGAACCATCTCAATGAACCATAAACAAACAGTAACATTGCATTTACACATATACTTTTTTCCCCTTTTATTCTGACAATATCCTTTCTCTTAATACCCAACACTGCTCAAAATATGTTTTTTATGAAGGTCCATAACTCTTTGAAGTCCTAAAACTGCTCTTTAGGGATAAAAAAAACACAAAAATGTCTGGATTAAGAGTTTTAATTGTTGCTTTAAACAAAGGGATGGAGGATATAAGAGGATCAGTGTGACACACAGTCCCAGCGGTCCCTCCATCACACAACACTGCTGCTGGAACAGAGAGCAGAACAAAACCAGGCTGGAAAACGGCCAAGAAACCATCTGAACATCAGGCACAGATAAATCAGGCACTCAGGAGAGGGGCGCAGAGGGTAAAGACGGCTATATCATATACTAATGAGATTAAACATCTACAGTGGATATGGAATTAAAAAAAAGAACATGTAATATTGGTATTCGAAAACATGAGAGCCAGCATTAACACAATGCATTTGCAAACAATAAAAATGTAGTTGCTTCTGACAAATATATATTTTAAATGTTGTTATTTCCATTTTGTATGTCAGTATTTTGCCATTCTGACATACTGTTCAGTTCAAATATCCATAAAATACAAGGATACTTTACCTGCCAATGCAAACACTGAAGATTACTTAAAGTTAAATCTCCCCTATTCTACTAAATTTTATTTTTTTAGCTTTTATCCATGCTATAATGTTGTTTGCAGCTAAAAAACATACCTGGAGTAGTATTTAGTTTCTTCCGTGGTTGTTCTCACTTGATCTGTTAGCAACATGTCGCCAATAGCCATGCTAAATAGCCATTTTATGCTCTGTTCATTCCTAATCCAAGCGTTCTCTGCAAAGTAACAGCTCCCTAAAAGTAGAGGTTTTCCATACATGCATTATTTTAAGTTATAAAACGTAAAGTGTCCACAGCTATTTTTTAAAATAAAGCCTGAAAAAAGTATAATACAGTATGTCTCCTTTAACTTTCTACATCAAAACACTTTTACATACATTTTTGTACATGCTGGTAGTTCTAATAGATCAAAGTATGCATGTTTAAGATGTAAGACTTGTTGTTGTTGATTTCTTTTTACTTTTCATAACTTTTTTGCATGTTTTGAATTTGAAAAGTCAGTGGTTCATTGCCCGCATATGCTGTAAATAATGTCAAAATGTCTCCTGTAGGAATTTCTTTGCTACTTACACTGTCTGTTTACCCTTGTGTGTGAATGGGAAGAAATGGAGCTTTGGTGATGTATCCAAACTTTTTTTGACCAATGGAAATATCAGAGCAGACAGTCACAGCAGACAGTCACTCCTGATGGTATTTTTGATGTACTGAATGCACAAATCCACTGTATAAACTGTATTATAAAAAAACAACAACTTTGTAATCAAATTTACCACAAGTCTACAAACTTTTGCCATATTTTTGTTAGTCTGAATACATGAGTTACTGGAAAATCTACTGCTAGTCAAGTGTAAGCAGTGATCTGTTGCCAGCAGCTTGTAAACAGCGCGGTAATTGGTACAAACGACGGCCATAATCCCCCCGACATAAATTTGGTTGACGTGTTAAGCCTATTGACAGGTGCGAAAGGTGTTGGCGATGGATGGCCCACTAAGTCGCGTTTTAGTGCTACTGTAAACAGGATTAGCATTGGCAGGTATGAGGCTACGAGGCATACAAACGGCCCCGAACTCTGCTGGGACATGCAAATACGAAATAATCAACCCGGAATGGTGTTGTGGAGATGAGAGGGAAAAAGAAAGTAGCAAGATTGATTACTTTGGAGAATGTCCAGGGGGTCAGTTTTTTCAGTGGTTTATGGAGGATTTCAGAACACCCTTCCAAGGCAGGTACCCACTCTGGCCACTTTATTAGGTACACTGTTTAATGCAAATAGATAGTCTATTGTGTGGCAGCAACTCAATGCATTTAGGCAGTAGATGTGTTCAGGACAAACCAGAGGTTCAAACATCAGAATGGAGAAGAAAGGCATTTGGGTTAGAGTATTTCTGAAACAATCATCTCCAGGGTTTACAGAGAGTAGTTCAAAAAGGAGAAAATATCCAGTGAGCGGCAGTTCTGTGTTGAAAGGGCTTTGTTGATGCCAGAAGTCAGAGGAGAATGGCGAGACTAGTTTGAGATAAAAGCTGTAGTAACTCAAATATTCATACCAAAGACCAGATCAGGGGTCACTTTAGCCTCTAGTCATTTCTTATTCCAATGGCTAGGGTTGGGTCCATGTTAAAGAATGTGTACCATGTAATAAACAAAATTTGACAAGTTTTTTTTTTAATTTCTTTAAGAAAAAAATGTAATTCTTTTACATGTGTTACGTGACAAAATGACTGAATAGTAGGTGGCATGCCTGCTTACTAGTCAATGCAAGAGTGGCAATAGTTTTGCTGTTTTAACTTTTTAACAAGTAATGAAATTTTACATGGAATACTTTTTACATTGTTTGATGAAGCGGTCTGTTGAGGTAATTTCCCGGTCAATCTATGTTCCTACTCTCACCTGTGGTCATGAGCTGAGGATAAGAGCTCGAATACAAGCAGCCAAAATGAGTTTCCTTTGCATGGTGACTGCCTTAGAGATAGGGTGAAGAGCTCAGTCACCCTGGAAGAGCTCATAGTAGAGCAGCTGCTCCTCCACAGTGAAAGGAGTTGGTTAAGGTCTGTTTTGGATGCTTCAGGGCATGTCTCCCAGGTTGTACAGAAGACCTAGAACACGCTGAAAGGACAGGCGCTTTTCCATGGAATGGTACAGCACGAGTCATGGTGGTATGGGACAGTTTGGTTCAGATAACCCAAAAACCTGCTTGTGTTTCCATTTCTCTGGGTCCAGGAGACCGGTGTCTGTTACATCAGTACATAACTTTTAAAAGTCAGGTCGTGCCAATATTTAATTAAAAGAGTGGAAAAGCACCTTATGTTTCTCGGCTGGCCTGGGAATGCCTTGGAATTCCCCCCAGTGGAGCTGAAGGAAGTGTCTGGATGAGGGAAGCTGGGCGTCTCTGCTTAGACTGCAGCCTCTGCAACCTGGCCCAGGATAAGCATAAGAAGATCGATGGACTTAACTTTTATGTAATAATAAGTAATAATTTTGTCACCTCATTTACTTGTACTCATTACTTTTAGGCAATATTAGCATGGAACTGTCTCAGATCCAATCTTGAGTTCAATCCAATGTTGTAGTAGTTGTTGTAATAGTAGTCATGGTTACTGTAGTTGTAATAGTAGTAGGTCTAATGTTGGTTTAGAGCTATGCCTTCTACCATATACAATCGGTGTTCCAAAATAAATTGTAAATGTTTGTAATCCCATGTCTGCTCTTTAGTTTAAAATGTTTATTCCCTCAGATTGGTTAAAGATAAGAAAGTTCAGATTTAGATTTATTCAAAACAGGATTTGCTTGATGCCAGATTGATACGGTTCTAATAACTCATTTTTATCAGTCACCAGTCTTTGTGTCTCCTGAAACACTGAGCCCCTATCCCCATTCAGATCTTGAAGGTGCTGCATCAAGCTGTCCCGGACTTTATTGGGGCCGTCTAAATCTGTCGCGGACACAGCAGCAAACAATGGGGCCCGGGGAGAAAAATGGCCGCCACCTGGCAGTTTGAAAGAGGGACAGGCGTTTGCCCATGTAATCCATTCAGTGTAATCACCTGGGAACGGGTGGGGAGGGGTCCAAGCGCGGGCCCCACCAACACCATTCAGCCAGGACAGAGTGATGAAGTGTGGGGCCATGAGAAAGCCAAGTAATCCTTTCAAGAGATGATGATGTTTTTACAAGCTTTGATGAAAATCACAAAAGAAACTAAACATACAGTAGCTTTTTCCAGTCTTAGAAAATAGAAGGAAAGTGAATTGTGGTCGTGTTCAATAAATTAAGAAAAAAAAATTTGATGCATCCCTTTATCAATCAAACAGGTGCGCTACAAACATCCCTAGTGCGATAAAAAAAATTTAAAAAAAAAGACACATGTATGTCTACTGTTACCAGGCTGACCATTATTAAACCATAGCCAATTTCATGAGTTTCAACTTTATCTTCTAGTTGTCATTCGTTACTTAAAATCTCACTTCCTTTCTTTTTAGTGTTATGTTTAGATGTAATTTAAGCTATGTTTACAAATCATACTTAGGAGGAAGAGAGTAGTGTGTCTTGATAAATAATGAAAAATCATC
This sequence comes from Bostrychus sinensis, assembly GCA_020698575.1. Lineage (NCBI taxonomy): Eukaryota > Metazoa > Chordata > Actinopteri > Gobiiformes > Eleotridae > Bostrychus > Bostrychus sinensis. The sequence goes on along the minus strand of CM036261.1, from coordinate 14,505,074 downwards.
TTTTCCAAAAATTAATACAGGAGTACCACAGGGGTCCATTCTCGGTCCCTTTGCATTGTACAAAAATGATCTGCTAGAGTAATGTCCAACAGCAGGTTTTCAAATAAACTAATAAACTAACTCAGCAGCTCCAAACTGTGCCATTGAAACTATATGTTGATCATTTTTTTATGGCAAAAGTATGAGACGTTCCCATTCACACTGTGTAGAGCAGATACAAACTGAGCTTTCCTCAGCACTAAACTCTTCACCTGCACATGTCCAGTCTACAGGCCACAGCTGAGAGTGTAGAGTAAATAGTCACCACAACTATCATGGAAATAAAGGCCAGTGCAAGCAAGGGCAGTATGCAAGAATTATCACTAAAATAAATAAAATTTAAAAATCATTACATCTTCAACACAGATAGTTACAGAATGAGGTCCAGGACTTATTTAGTGACATTACAAACTTCAAATTAAAAATAATATTTATAATCTGAACATGTGAAACTAAAATACTTTTATTTATGGAAGTCAGTACATGACTTTATGAACAGTTTTATGGATATATGGTCCAGTGGGGCTTAAAATCGTGCACTATTGTTATAGAAACACTGTTTATAACTGTTATTGCTTAAAGTAATAATTTATTAATAAATACACTTTTTTAGGACAGAGGTGACACTTGGCAATTGCTGCGTTGCAATATATTAAGACAAAGCTGCCTAAATACTTGAGAAGTGTTAATATTCACATAACATTGACAACATGGTATCCCAATGGCAACAATTACATACACATTTTGTATGTTTGTATCTGAGGTAAATTTTGGAAATAAATGGATTAAGTGATTTGACTGTGAGTCCCAAAAACCACCCCTTTAATGCACAAATTTGCTGCTTAGTACATCTAATTTATTTATTTTATTTTACTGTTCTTCCTTTTTTGTTCTATTTGTTCTAATTCATTTCATGGTCACTATAGCAAGTAGCGCACAACTGATAATGTCTTTAGTGTCCTGGCTTATGTTTTCCCTCCGCTTATGCAATATCAATACAGTTTCTCTGCTTAAGAACTAGCTCCAATACATTTTCCCTCCTTTTGCCAAGACATACTTCTCTAAATATTTAGTGTCACCCATTCAGGAGGAGCGCCGCTGTAAATTCTGAGTCTATGGGGAGAGATCGAAAGCAATTACCATTAGATGGCGGCTATCCTGGACTCTCAGTGTTCCCCCAGCTTTGTGCGCATGCAATTTAACCGGCGGATCGATAGCTGGAAGGCAGTTAGCGTTCCTCCACCGAACCACTGCTCGGGCTCCGAAGTGGGCAAAATGTCAAAACGCAAGCGAGAAATTGTTCCTTTGAAACATTATTGACACGCCTTAACCCGCGGTTTCCACCTCGCGACAGAGTACGGCAGAGTCGATTCTCATTTAGTGGGAGAGGTGCCGGCGTTAGGGGCTGAGCAGGAGTCATAGGAGGTCAGTGAGGGTCAAAGGTCAGAGGTGAGGGACTGGCCCAAGGTCAAGGTGAGAGGGGGAAGCCTTCATCTCCACCGTGGCCTTGATCCGGATCAATACCATTAGAGTCGGTCTGATCCATCACCCTTTCTCTCTCCTGCTGCCTAGTTTTCAGCCCTTCCTAGTTCCTTGTTTCCTTTCCTTACATGTTAACCCCAATCTAGTCAACATTTCCTCAACACATATTCATCAAGTCTAATGTTGTGTCATATTTGCATTCTAGGTACATGGGGCGACAGTGGTACAGCAGGTTAAGCACTACTTACCCACCACCTAGATGGTCGCCGGTTTCGAACCTTGCTTGCTGCTCAGACTGTTGTGATAAAGTGAGGTATTCTTTATTGTCCCAGTAAGGAAATTTGTCCTCTGCATTTGACCCATCCTTCAGTGCCACTGGGGCAACCTGTCAGGAGCAGTGGGCGACCACAGGGCAGCGCTCGGGGACCCAGATCTTGAGCCAGGTCCTGGTCAGGAAGAGTACCTAGTTGGAGTACAATAATAATAATAATAATAATAATAATAATAATAATAATAATAATGGATTTGATTTATACACTGACTGGGTGAAGTGTCTTGCCCAAGGACACAATGACAGTATGCAATGCCTGTACAGGGCTTGAACCGTTCAGGTTAGTGGGTAAGCGTCTCTACTGAATGAGCTACTACCATCCCAGAGCACACGGAGAAAACCCAACCAGACACAGATAGAACAGGCAAACTCCACACAGAAATGTTTGTGGCCTGTTGTGACAGGAAGGGCACCTGGCTTAAAAAAAAAAAAAGAAAAAAAAAACTCCCAAATGACTATGTGACTGGTTGGCAACCCTAAATAAATAAAGTAATGCACTCTTGGTAGATGCCAAAATCCTGTGATCCTTTTTACTTTCATTCAACTGATAAAATAACAAAAGGCCAATGATTCCCAGATAGTGGGTCAGGACCCTAAAGTGGTTCGCCAGATAGGTTGAATATAGTTTCAATGTTCAGTACAGCACAGTGGCAGTATTTTGGGTTCAATTCCGAGGCCAGACACACAATCCCTCTCTCTGTATGTCCTGCCTTTGTTAGTGTGGGCTCTGACCTTCCAAAGACATGTGTAAAGGTGATTTGTTGACATTAAAACCCCATAGTGAAAGAATATGAAAGATAGTAGTCTGTTAGTGTATATCTGTCAGTGTACCACGCCTCTTGTTCAAAGTAGCTAGGATTAGCTCCAGGGGTAGAAGATGAAGGGATGAATGAAATGATCAGCAAGAAGGTTGTGGGTTTCATTTCAAAATTAGAAAACTTAGAGAAGCAACAATATTCTTCTTTTCCAGTTTATTACAGCAGTACAAGCAGAGGCAGAAGACTTAAGTAAAAGTACTATTACTTCAAAATATCATTACTCAAGAAATCAGTTGGGTGAGTGTAAAAAAAATTTACTTAAGAAGAAAGTACTCGGTTACTATCCCTACTTGTACTACCACTGCCCGTAGTGTTAGTACTGCAACAACTATTACTACTACTGTTACTATAACTAATACTACCATTCACCACTGAGGTTAAAAAAAAAGAAAAAACTTCTTAACAAATGAAGTACTTTCCAACTCTAAGTATAAGACTATACTATTTTTCGTGCCAATACAAACAAATGTCTTCTCTCCTCTTTTTGAATGACACTTATAATATAACTCGTCCCATCCACCTCCCCAACTTTCCTCCTGCCTCTGCAAAAGGTCTCCAGGTCTGACCACACACGATATGTCCCATAGTTTCACATTCACGTCCCAGATAATGGTGTAAATGTTATTCTTATGCCGAATCTCGCCTCTTCTTACCTCTTCACTCTTTTGTGGATTCATTTAATCTCCTCCCGTTTTTTTCCTTCTGTCACTTTCAACCAAGGCCTCATCTCGATACTGACCCCGTCTTTTCCTACCCTCCCTCCTCTCTTATTCCTCTCATTCGGCTGCAAAAACGGACGTCCGCAGATAACTCCACGGGCCCATATTGTTTGAACAGCATTTTTATTAAGCCAGCCCGCTCGCTTTAATATTTACATTGGTGCATCGGAGGCTCGAGAAACGCTTTAGGCAATTACACACATGACCAAGTCGATAGCCACAGAAAGCGCAAAAAAAAGATGAAGAAAAAAAAATCCTTTATCGTGCCGCCAGGAGAGTATTGCCAATTCCGTAGCTCGGCCGTTGATGTCGTTTGCATTTCAATTAAAAAAAAAAGGACCCGCAATACTGGCCCTTTATTCAAAGTCAGTGTCGGAAAGAAGGATCGGCAGAATGCAAGCGAGAATGGAAGTATTTTGCGAGTGGTGTAATCGTACCGGCTGGATCCTGGACTTACAAAGAAGAAGGGGTTGCGGAAGTCCAATGGAGACGCGTGTTCACGGCTCAATAGTGCCACGTCTGCAGCTAAAGGGATTAGCGTTGAAGCAAGTGGGTATGTTTGATGAGGAATTACTGATCGCACTTTGGGGTAATGGTTAAAAAGTATAGTGCTAACAAGAAGAAACTCGCTGTCACGTAAGAACTGTATTAGAATAAGTTGTCCTGTCCAAGCTCATTCTTTTCTAAGGCATGGGGTCAACCTGGAGGTGGACAAAAATGGCTACTCAGGTAAGTATGGTAAGTAAAAATATATTTTAAAAGTCAAATAAAATTTAAAAACTAAAATATAAGTGATAACAAAGTAATAATAATAATAATAATAATAATAATAACACCCAGACACATAATGTAACTGGAGTAGGCAATGTGGGTGAAATGTTTTGCCCAGGGACACAACAACAGTATGAGCTTCAAGCGAGGGTCGAACCTCCAACCCTCTGGTAGGTGGGTGAACGCTTAACCCACTGTATTAATAATAACAATTAAAAAAATAATAATAATAAAATAATAATAATAATAATAATAATAATAATAATAATAATAATAATAATAATAATAATAATAGCTAGCTACCATTTTTGCAACTATGGTAAAAATTTTTTTTTTTTTTTTTTTTTTTTTTGCTTATTCTTGTTAGTGGTATCAGATGGCAGGGTCTGATCTCAGCGACTTTGGGCCTGAGGTGGGCTATACCATGGACAGTAGGGATGTAACGCTATCCAAATCTCATAGTACAACATTATCACGATATTAATCTCACGATACGATATTTATTGCGATACTGTGGGGAGGCTCATGGTATTGCTCACGATAACAACATTTATTATATAAAAATGCCCTGCTTGGTGCAATAGTTATTGTCATATTTCATGTTTTATCTGATCTCTAGTGATAACCAAGTTTTCATCTGGATCACATTAGTTTGATCTGACAACAAAAAGCTTTAAACAGCAGCTCAAACAGGTGCCATGAGCAATGACCATATAAGGAACTTCCCCTTCTTATACGTCAATGGACACGAGGCTCTTGTAAACAAAAGACATGTCTCTCAGACATCACTGATCTGGGGTCAGCACAGGGGCAAGTGTTCACTGTTTGCTTTTATCCACAAACTCCTGCTCACAGCCTCCCTCTGCTGGACACTAGAGTTATTCTTTAGTTTTCAGCGCATGTATGAACGTAAAAAGTTTATTTAGTAACTTTTAGTGTATTATTTACTAACCTTTTGAATCCTCCGTTACAGAAAACAGCCGTAAGTCTTGATATTTGCTGAATTATCTTGCTAAAGCTTCTGAAAACACTGGGCTCCTCCTCAAAGTTGGAGGCTGTGCACATGCTCAGGAGCAAAGGATCATGGTCTATGTAGTTCTCTCTGCTTTTTACCATGCCGCTGCAACAAAACTATGTATTTTCGCTCAGGGAGAATACTGTTTGATACTGTAACGAGACCACGACGATATCGAGAGACTTTTGCCATCGCCATATTGCCAATACTGTTACATCCCTACTGGACAGTGACCTATACTTGCAAAGCTGACACCATTCACTCTCACATTCAGTTACTACGGGTAATTTAGTAAGCATTTCATCTACACTTGCAACTCTTTGAATGGTGGGAGGAAAATAAAAGCACCCACAATAAATACTACTTAACCTTGCTAGTACCAGGTTCGACTCGACTTGACCTAAAAACTGACTCAGAAATATTTATGGACATCCTTGATGCAACTCTCCCATTCCAGCACATTCAGTAAATGCTCTTATAGGACTAATATCTGGAGACTGTTAAAACTATTGAAGAACAGAGAACTTGTCATGTTAAAAACAGTTTAAGATGATTTAGGCTTAGTGACATGGAACTTTATCCTGCAGGAAGAAGACATCCAAAAATAGGTACACTGTAATCATAAACAGGGCAGCCCCAAAGTCTTAAAAGCATTTAAAAAATGTGTTAAATTTGATGAGGTCAAAATCAAGGCCTTAAGTGTTAAATCCTATCAGCAGATATAAATTCTGTTCATCTTGGTCTTAAATTTAAAAAAAGGTATTTTCAGTGTTGCTGGTATTATACAGATCAGTGAATATGGGCTTGCAAACTTTGATATTTATCAAATTAATCACACAAATTATTATACAGTGAGTAGACACATTCATGTTCAGGCCAAACAAGAAGCTTGTCCTTGTCAGAAAATACAGAATATTTTAAAGTAATACTTCATAACTAATAATAGGGTAAGGGTTAAGGTTAGTTGAAATTAGGCATTCAATTCTATCATAAATGGTTTAAAAATGTTTTCACCCTCTTGAATGTGCCTTTAGTTTATAAGTTTCCAAAAGCTTTTGTTAGAGAGCCACTGTCTATAGGCTGCATAATGTTGTAAAAACATCATCACAATATGTTACTGAAGAGCATTTATCAGTATTTTATTTTATTTTTTATTAAATGCAGACCTATTATTTTCTTCTGTTTTAGGCTTTTAAAATAAAACACCTAAGTATCAGAGTACTACAAATATTTAATATCTGTAAAATTCCTACAGATTATTGTTCTTTTTCTGGTGATCCTGGCATTCATTTTCATTTAAAGTGGCATTAAAAAGTCTTACAAAGGTCTTACATTTCACAAGACAAAACGTGGACTTGTTAGCTCTGGCATTGCTCAACGGGTACTAAAGGCCCGAAGTGTCTCAAAGTCTGAGTCTGAGTGGAGTCTGCGGCTCTCTCCCTTGTTTCTTCATTCCAGACTTCTATGTGGAATAAAAATTTCCCCTTGTGAATAAAGGTGAGAGTGAATAGTGGTCTCTAAGTGCAACTAACTGGCCTTTGTCCTAGTCCTTAAACCCATTTTTGCTCCAACACACCACCTGTGACCCTTACATTCATTTTGCATGAAGGAAGATGGATGAATACCTACAGTACACTGGAATAATTCCACAGTTTAATGCAAATATCGCAAGATGAATCCAAAATTGCCTCTTGATGAGATGCGAGCCACTTTAAACCAACTACCATAACTAGGTGTTACGGTAAAGAAACGCGCCGAGCATCCTTCCATCTTTCCATCTTCCCTTTGATTGCAAACTTGAAAGCAAAACACTTCACCCTAAACATACATCATTTTCACATCTTCAAATTCAAATGAGAATGAATATTTCTCCCGCCGTTCAATCTCCTTGTTTTGAATTGTTGAAAATGACCCCCGCTGGATTTCAAAAGGCTTGCTCAAGAAACCAACAGATAAACAAGCGGCTTGGCAATCAGAGGACTCTAATAAGGTATATGAGGTTGAGCAGGGAAGCGCGGCGGGCTTTGAAGTGCACCCCGGACCCTATCTTTGCAACCCCCCACCCCTCCCCGGTGGTCTCTGGTGTGTACGCTCCGAGGATCATAGGTGGCTTTGATAATCACTCCCATGCTCCTAAAACAAATGCAATTACGAAGTTAATTGTGTTCAAAGTGGAGGCTGTTGGCGTCGGTGTGGAAGGAGGAAAGTCAGCAATCGCCAGTGTGCTGACGGTGCAGCCGGCGTGGGGAATAATGGATGCGCGGGGGGCGAATGCCGAGGGGGGTGGGGGATTATAAAAAGGGGGTTTGTGGTATATAGGGAGAAGAAGAGAAAAGGTTGGATGAGGAGTATCGTTAGGTTGTACTTTGTTTATTGGAACCTTTCTATAGATGGAGATTGAGATATTCAGAATTTGTTGTGGAAATGTCACCTGTATGGATGGAATCTTCAGCTATTTCCTCAGCAGCTAAGGGTCTTTGGTGGTTAGTTGCAGGACTGACACAGAGTGAAGCTGGGGACGCACTACACAATTACTGATTTTGAAAAGACGACGAGTGGTCATGCTTTGTGAGTTTCAGAAGAAAACAGCAGGACCTCTACAACTGTATACAACATATTTGAATAAAACCAGTTAGAGAAGCTTTTTGTGGCATAAAAGGGAATAAATTGTTACAAGCCGTCAGTAATATTGTTAAGGCAAAAAAAATCATGTACTGTGTCCCAGCTTTAGAGTAATAAATAAAACAGTCAAAGTACCCAGCGACAACTTACAGTAACAAGAGAAAATGTGCAGAGTCCATCTGTGTCAGCCGAATTTGGGGATCGAACCCACAACTTCTTTGCTAAATGGCAGGAGCATTGACAACTCTGCTGGCATGCACCTCGTAGAGTCATATATCATATTTATTACCGGTAATATTTTGGGACCCTTAAAGGTGAAGTGGTGGTTCCTGGAAGGTCAAAACTCCAGCCACATAAAGTCGTCTTTAGGCCAGTCCTAGGCCTGAATAAATGGATAGGCTTTTTACCCTAGATGCCCTTCCTGATGCAAACTACTTTTTTATTATTTTCATGTGTCTAGGTTAGTGAGTAGTCTATTGTAGCTGCTTTGGGAGTGAGGTGGACCACTGAAGTTCCCTGATGCTGCCCTGTTTTCTAGAACAAGATTTAAGTTGCACAATGGGACGTCTTCACAGGTATGTTCCTTATGCCAGACCCAAACCCCAAATTAATGGAGAACTTTGCGAAAGGGTTGGGTATCAGCCATAAAACCTATGCTAAATTAGTTACCCAAAGTACCCAGAAATCCTTCCTCACTGATTCTCTGTGCAACCACAAAGCAGCCATTGGTCTCTTAATTTAAAGCAGACCCAACCCAAATGTACACAAACCTGTGATTAGCCATATATTTCCTATTACAATATGCTAGGGCTGCAACAACTAATTGGATTAATCAATTATAATTGATAATTGAAATAACTGTCAACTAATTCAGTAAATGATTAATTGCTATCTGTGGTATTCATTCACTCTAAAACATGTTATATGCTGACAGAAGTGGTTTTATTACCAAAACAGAGCAGTACACCCACAGAGACAATAAAAAGCAATGCGAATTTTGTGTTTTTAGAAAAAACAAAAACATTTTTGTTAGTATATACACTGTATCTAAAAGTCTTCAAATAGCACTTTTGTCTGGTTCAAATGTTGTTTTTTAAAAAAAAAAACAATTTTTTTGTAGTATTCCCATTTTTTTAACCACTTATAATTCTTACAGCAGCAGGTCATAAGAGAATTACTCATGCTTCACTATTCAAGCAAGAATAGTGCTTTTTAATCGATCAGTCATAAAAACAGTCAATAGATTAATCAATTATCAAAATAAATGTTAGTTGCAGCCCTGCAGTATGCTCAAGAAGCAATGGCGTTTTTTTTTCTTCACAAATGCCATCAGCTTGGGTCCCTTCGAGAAATTTTAAATTCTGTACATGAGCAAAACTATTTTTTATCTTCGTGTCCAAGTGGGTAGCACACTTGCAATCAGAAGATCATGGATTTGAGCCAGGTTTGGTAGTAGTACTAGTAGTTTTTTTTTTTTTTAATCCACTACTCCCTTTTTCATGTGGGTTCGTCACACCAAACCAGTTGCAGGTTTGTACACCGGATGCCTTTTCTGTTACAACCAGCCACATACAATGACTGGAGTAGACATAGTGGGTGAAGTGTTTTGCTCAGGGACACAACAACATCCATCGTTCCTTTGGTTGGTGGGCAAATGCTTAACCCACTGCGACACCCCACCAGTAGAACTTTTCAAACAACCTAACTGATCAACTCTTACTTATAGACTATTATACTTAAGTAACTCAGTCAATTCCCAATAGCAATAGAAAAAGTGTGTTTTTGAGGGGTTTAAGAGAGGGGTCTGGGAGTTGATGACCGGTCCGTGGAGTGGGGGGGTGATGGGGGGGTGTCTGACAGGCCGCTGAGGGATGCGTCCGCGAGCGCCACCCAGCTTGACCTGCCATTTGTCAGCGGATAAACAGAAGGTCACGTGATCGTTCTTCACCCTCCGTTATTGGTCACCGCCGTTGTTTAGTATGCGGGGGCCATTACATACCCGCTCCTCGCCATGCACACACCACGTCTGCCCCATCACAATGAATTATCGGCCAGCAGGGATGATCAATTTGAATCGGCTGCATCCCTAAGCCCAAGAAAGAAAAAAAAATGGGGTGGGGGCATTATAGGAGGGTCACAAAGTTGTCTATTTTGTAACTCCAGGGCTTGTTTTTACTCTATTTCTCGGCTGACTCTGGAGATGGGAGGGTGAACGGGGGGGTGAGGTAGGGGGGTAGAGGGGTATGTGGTTGGGGGTGACAACAGATGTGCTCCCTCCTTCAGAGCGCGCCTTGTTTGATGGTGACAGTGGAGCGTATCATGTAGCCCGAGGTGCTAACAGTAAATATTACAATAGCACAAGATGCTCAGTGCAAACACCATTTCGTGCTCTCTGCCAGTCAATTTCTCCTCCTCTTACCCCCGTGGTGCTGCCGCTCAAATGGAGGCAAGCCACAGAAAATACACTTTTTTTATCCACATATATTCAGTGTTTTTGAATTAATTTTGTTTGCACATATTTTTTTTTTTTATATAAACAAAAATATAATCACTGTCATGATCATTTTAAGTTTATTCTCAAACAGTACATTATGCTATAAGGATCATTTAAATACAGTACATACAATTAGTCATTAAAACATGCTGAAACTGATGGAATATTGATTTGCCTGCAAAGTGGCATAGCAAGAAGGTCCCCGGTTCGAATCCCTGGGCCTTTCTGTGTAGAGTTTGCATGTTCTTCCCATGTCTGGTTGGCTTTCCTGTTGGTGCACCAGTTTTCATTGCACATGCACAATAATCCTCCAGCTAGGTTCTCCTGACTGGGATCCTGGCTCAACATCTGGAGAAAGGTCCCCAGGCATTGAAGGATGGGTCAAATGCAGTGGACAAATTTCCCTACAGGAACAATAAAGTCTGTAAACGTCTACAGCTCACCTTGGTGTTGTGGGTTTGAGTCCAGACACCAGCAATTTAAAAACAAAACGGGCCATAAGTATCTTGACATTGGTTGCCTACGTCTACGGAGCGATTGGTGGATAAGTCAGCGCTTGTAGACACCCTTGAGTCCTCAATTTTTGTGTCCAAATCTAAATCTGAGTCAAGTGCTTATCAAGTTGTGAACATTTAAACGTCCCCTATTCTGCTAAATCGACTTTTGTTGAGCTTTTAACCATGTTGTAATGTTGTTTGCACTTCAAAAACGTACCTGGCATAGTATTTTGTTTCATTCGTGCATGTCACAGCAAGACCAAAATGTGTTAATTTGGTACATTTACTTATTATTTTTGTTTTACTAGCAAGGTCCATGCCACACCAAGAGGGCAGATTTGAAATATGTATTGGTGGATCACGTGGATAAGATAAAGGGTTGAGACTCTGGGGTTCTGTCTCAGGCAGCGGACCAGGCAGAGTAAGGACGGCCCCTCTAGTTTAGATGGAAAGAGGAGACTGAAAAAGGTAAACATTGTAAGAAGGTGTCAACTTCATTAACCGTTGTAACTCAGTGTCAACAAAAGTGTTCTTTTCAAATTGTATTTATTTATTTAGTTAGTTTTTTATTATTTTTTTTTTAACATGACGTGTCAGCAACTATTTTCAGAATTGTAACCATTTTTATGGCAGTGTATGTAACAGCATTTCCATTTTTTAGTAAAAAATACACACATACAAAAAATATATATATTTTGAATAATCTCAAAGCTGTTTGATTGTACAGTTGATTTTTTAGGGAGGGTTATTCTAGCCTTGGGTTTGTCAAAGATTACCAACATCACTTAGTTAGATATATATAGATTTTTATTTATTTATTTATTTATTTATTTATTTATTTATTTATTTATTATTTTTATTTTTTTGTAGTAACAAAGACTTACAGTCAGTTTTAATGAGTTTTAATGGGAGTTGTTTTCTGTACGTAGCACAGGAAAAAATTATCCCTAAAAATAAAAAATGTTGCTGGTAATCTTTGACATTCCCAAAGCTGTAATAACCACCTTAGAAAAAAACACTTTGCTTTTAAGAATATTTTTTTTTCTGTGTTTTTTACAAAAAAATAAAAAATAAAGAAATAAAATTAGATGCTATTACATACAATGGCAAAAAGGGTTACAATTCTGGAATATTTAGTATTTATGATCAGGGCACAAGTTGATTAAAAGATCTGTGCAAAAATAAAAGGAGAGAAAAATACTGTATTAATACATGTAACACATTTTTTGTGATTTTTTTTTGTTGGGGGCACTTTTGTCAGTGAACAGTAACAACGTAACTTTTTTAAATTGGGGCACAAGGGTTAAAAACAAACTGGACACTGAAGTGAGACTTGCAGGCGCCCGAGTCATCAGCTCTCAGGTCTGAGTCATGTGAGAAGAGTCCAAGTCCAAGAGTGGGCTAAATACAATGACTAGAGTCCAAGCCAAGCTGCTGAAACATAACATCTAGTCAAGTCATGAATTTCAAAAATTAGCCCAGTGACACAAGTTTAACCTCAGGACGAGTATTTTGAATTAGTCTGTTTCCTGGTAACAGATTACAACACGAAATAATACCACAATATTTCTCTTGTTTTCATGGCAAATCATGAAAACATTATTGGATTCTGGCGCACACTGAGATTAGATTGGTACCAAATGACAAATGCTTGATAGAATATAGTAATTCAGCTGGTGCTTTACAAGTGTGCCACCCATCTTCATAGACATAACACACGATCACCAAAAAAACATTCTTACGGCATGATCTACAACCGTGACTCCGTTCCAAGCACATTATGGTCAACTTAAGTCATGATGGAACCCAAAGTAAATCAACACGACACCATCAGGAGGGGGAGAAAAAAAAAATGGCACTCCTAAAAGGGCTTTCTGCGGAATAATAGGCGAGCCGCTGGATTCACTGGATTGCATTTGGCTTCCCGTGGCGCTGGGGTGTCTTCGGCTCGCTCCGTCATTCCAGACAGAGCGGTCCCACCCTGGGCGCCGTGCAGATGGGCTCATGTGTGGAGAAATGAGCCGCGAGCAATCATTCTCTCCCCTTTCTACCCCCACCACCGCCACCATCACCAGCCAACCAACCAACCACCAAGAACCATTCACTTCATGTTTGTCGACTTGCTTTCTGCTTACCTCTTTCTGTGTCCCTTCATCTTTTTTTTTTTTTTTTTTTTACCCCATTCTCCATCACTGTTCCTTGCCTCTTTCCCCCCGTGGTGACTTGAGTCCTGGGGCGGCAGTATGAAGAAGTGGAGGAGGGTGGGGGGAAGGGGGTGGGGGGCAACTCGGCGGGGTGGCTTACCGAGATGCAGGAGCCCATCTCAGGCTTGCGCTACCGGAAAATCTGCCCGTTCACGCTCCGGCAGGCAACCAGCAGCTCTGACAGAGAAATGCTGCAAGAGAATTTTTTTGTTGTTGCTGTTGTTGTTGTTGTTGTTTTGGTCTTTCATCAACAGAAGGCTCGCCAGTACACAGAACCACAACATTTAAGCTCACTTGCCAAAAAAGATTCTAAAGTAAATTGGTGAAAACTAGCTGCTTGTCAAGGCCTGTTTTAGATTTGCAATGCTGTCAAAATCTTATTAGAGGACACAAAGAATGTTTGCACTTAAAAATCTAGGATAATCTCCAAAAACAGTGATTTTGGTGTCATCTTCAAAGTTATTACGGACACACTTTTTACATTTTTACAATCTTGTCATGACAGTAACAATGTCATAACCCATAACGTGACCATAACAACCCAGCAAGAATGCATGTTTAAAGTATTGTAGAACTTGCAGCCATTCTAACAAGCAACATGCCCAACAGAATACAAAATAAATAGCCCTGTAATATAATAAAGAAGGTCCCAGGTTTGATTCCTGGACCGTGTGGGGCCTTTCTGTGTGGAGTTTTGTCAGTACTCTGGTTTCCCCCTCACACTAAAACATGCACAGTATGCTTATCCTCCAGCTAGGTACTCCTGACCAGGATCCTGGCCCAAGATCTGGAGAAGGGTCCTTGGAGGCTAAACAGCCCACTGCTCCTGACAGGTTCCCCCATGCGCATTCAAGGATGGGTCAAATGCAAAGTACAAAATTCTCTACTGGGACAAAAAAGGCTACTTTTCCTTACATGCATGTATGATTTTCCACTAGATGGCTGGCAAAACAGTTGCAGCAATAATTGTCCTAAGTCAAGCAAAAAAGGGAGGTTCATTTGCCCCAAAGCCACAGATCGGAACATGTTGCCATTGCTGTGAAAATGACATTCTCCTCACTGCTTCTAACTGCTAATACAAATAGGACTAATACTACCCTGTACCCAAACCACATGGGAGCCTCTGGTTACTTAAATGTCAAAACTACTTTAATGCAGACACTGTCTTTGGAACTTTAGAAATTTACATTTTCCCACAAAAAAGAGAAAGTGTGTTCTAGAAAGTTTACTCAGAGTGTGTTGATAATCCAACAGCGCTATTTTCCCGCTGCTCTATGATCCCACCGCCCTATGTTCCATCATTCCTTAGATTATTTTCCTGTAAATAGTGCATGCTTAATCCTAACTCTACCCTAATCATATCCCTAAAGCCACAAATGTAAGAACATAGGGCTAGGTGAACACAGGGCCAAATTTTGAAAAAATACCTTAGAAATTTGGAAATATAGGGTCTAATTTGAAATGTTTGAACCTAGGGCTTTGGGAACATAGGCCCTAATTTTTAAAAAGAAAACATAAATGGAAATGTGGGCACATAGGCCTATGGGAACATAGGGCTGACCCTTTCAGGAAGTACTTAAGAAAATTCTGTCCCTCTTTAGTTTTGTGACCTAACTTTCAGGTCCTCAATATCTCTAACATCTATATATGTATTTTCCCTGAACTCCAAAAATGATCATAAAATCAACTGTATAATCAAATTCTTCCTTTCATTCATGGTATATTACTTAATAACCAGTGGATGGAGGGGCAGGCCTTGGGTCAAACCATTACAATTTATACAAACAAGAGCCAGATCAGCACAGTTCTCCCAGCTATCAGCTTCTCATGATTCCAATTACACACGGTCCGAGAAAGATCCCAGCAATAACCACATGCAATAAAAAAAACAGAGAGAAGGAAGACTTGTTAGATTCTGGGCTTTGTGTTACTGTGGAGGAGATTAAATAATGTATCGATCGGGTGATGGGTAATTAGTATGGTCAGCAGATGTGTGTGGACGGGGGATAGTTGGAACATAATGATGGGATTCCTGCCCCTCTCCAGGTCATTAAGGACGGATCAAAGACGCGCTCCACCTTTTGTTTCTGGTCTGTGTTGTGGTTTTGTGCTGACTTTGCCCAAGGAAGCACACTTATACTGGTAATTCTGCACCAGAGAGGACAGACCTTGACTAATTGCTTGGGGAGAGTCAAGCTTAAACTTCATTATCAAAGCATTTTTAAGTTAAAATAATCTTAAAACAATATCTTTAGATGCAAGTATGCAGTTAAGGTACAGTGCAGTGAGATCGATTAGGATGTAGAACTTAGTTTTCTTCAATAAGTGCTAGACAGTATAATTGGTTTGGCAGATATTTGTGTAACACAGAACCATCAGGAGGGCTTCCACACAAAGCATTTGCAAAGGGCTGACGATAAATACCTACTTGGTGATTGGATGAAACAAGTTTTCTCCAATCAAAGCAAAAGCATGATGTTTCCTTTAGTGGTGGAAAAACAGTCACTTTGTTGTCATAATTGTCCATAACTGTGAGTACTGCCACATCATTGGTCAATAACTGTCAGTACCGCCACGTCATTGGTCGATAACTGTCAGTACTGGCACGCCATTGGTCCATAACTTAGTACTGCCACACCATGCTAAAATACAGTAAGCAGAAAAACACAGTACATTTAAAAAGGGTGATCTTTGGGACCACCACAATTTGTCCTTCCTCCCCACGCCCCCCCACCACCCCTATTTTCCACTATCTGCGAAATTCAATAGACTAACCTTAAGAATTTAATTGATGCTGCCAACGGGATTACAAAGGGGCCAGGCTGCGCGGGCCGGGGACAGCTGATTAGCGGTGGGGGTAATTGTCCATTGATTGATGTATCTCCTTACCTCGCTCCTGCATGGATGGGTCTTTCAGAAAGCGTTTTGTTTGCCGTAGCCGCTGTTCGAGTGCCGCCGGACAGGGCATTACCATACATCTCCTGCCCCTCAGCGCTCTGAAAAGTCTCCGGGATATCTTTGTGCTAAAACAAAAGGAGGGTAATGCGTGGTGGGTTTGAGGTCAGTGATATGAAGCCTGTGTGGAAGCTCGGAGACAGATGACGACGTGAGGTAATGGTTGGTGAGGTGGAAATTTTCAGACTTGTCTTTAGAATGACCTGGTGTTAATGCATAAGATAAATGGGTTGTTGCCTTGTCGAATTACTATTAAATTATATAGTCCATGAAGCCAGTGTTATGAGTTTAAACTTGGTCTAGGTCAAGGCCTGGTTGAAATCTGGTTTACTTTTTTGCCGTTTATTTTCTTTGTCTGGGTTATCTGTGGCTATTACAGCATAGTTTAGGTTTTCATCTGCTTTGGTGCTAGATTTTTTTTTTTTTTTATATATGTAGTTCTTATTAACAAAACAATGATTTTCCTGGATCCTCTACATAGTAAGGCAAGGGATATTCTACAGGCGGCCCAGCCCAACTGTCAACTTGGACCCGCCCTCGACCCATCTATCCATAAACAACAAATAAATCATTTCATAGCTGCTAAACTGTACATATGGTAATTTGCGCCACGTGTACAGCATTACAGGGGCCTGCCTGACCCATGGGCCAACTTCCAAAAATATGGTTCCAAGGAAAATATAGCTGCATAGCCCTGTAGTAAGGGCTTGTTTTTTGAACCAACAAATACAGTTTATGTTGAACAGGGATGGAGCTAACACTAATTTTGTTTGGAGGTAATATAGAAAATATACAATATTAAACACAATTGGAATTTTGACAACTCTAATTATTACAGTATGTGTTGAAAAGACCTATGTGGACCCCGTGGCCCAATGGGTAAGGCCTCCAGAGCTGGGATTTGTTGGTTCAACTCCTTCTGGGGTTGGCTAAGGGTACCTGCAGGGTTGTGACTCTTTGCAAAAGGCTACACAGTTGAGTGATAATATACTATGTTGGCCATCTCCAAGGAATGAGGTGACAGGAAGCTGCACCTTCTGTGTGTGAGACTGTTGCTTTAAGGTCCTGCTGGCCATGCCCACATGACCCCGTCAGCTCTGAGCCCATTGTAAACACCATGGTTTATAGCAGAGCTGCTGCAGTGAAGGACCACAGGGCTGAGGCCTTGTCAGACACTACTACTGCCTCTTAATCTTCTCTTTTTGAGTTGACACACAAAGTTGGGAGGAACAGTGGAGATAGACAGAGCATAATATAATGGCTAATTAGCATGGGCATTATTACCATGAAGCTACCAGATAACATATAAATGCACTGACTGCCTCGTAGTGGTTTTGGTTTAAGTGGTGAAATTATCAGAACGAGGTCAGCACCTCAGCATACAATGACTCAAAAATGCATGAATTAAACAAAAATACTAGTCCAGGCTTAGAATATTAGGTGCCCTTTAAATGCCTTCTCCATATTTGCTAGTCCTTGCTTGAAGGCATGCTTATTGGCTTGGTTTGTAAGACTTAAGAAATACGTCAACCCAAGAAGTAATGTTGCTTTTGATGACATTTTGGATACGGAACACTGTATGGATTCAGGTTTTTATTTTAGATTCTGTACCATTGCACAATAGGGGCAACATTACAAACTATAGCTAATAGCTCTGGATACAATATATTTACCATTGTGGGGGCTCTCATAACTGTCCCCTAACTGTCCGACTAGCCACTTCCTCATGTATTTGTGCTCTCTCCTGTCCACGCCAAAACCAAAACCCACTGCCAACCGCCCCCCTCCCCTCCGTCCCCCATGGCTCTGGCTGACCATCAAGCAATTACACGGGAACTTGGCAAACGGGAGGAGATTCAGTCATTAAAAGGGCTTAACATTGGCACTGGGGGGCTTGTATGGGGGGAAGCTCTGTACACCAAAGATCTGGCAAGGATCGGCCCGTGTCATTGTATATGGACCAGATGTTGTCATTCATATAGAGGGATAGGATATCATGGCTGCAGGGTGTTCATTTCTATGGAACTTTTCAGCAACATTGTCAAGTTTAGCGTGATGACAGTGTGTTCGGGACTATTGGAAGATTGGATTTGAGAGATGTTAGGGGTAAATAAGGTTGTAGTCAGGCGACAGAGCTTGTGGTCTTTCAACAAGAATCTGGGATCCATTTTGAAATTTAGACTGATGTGGGAGACTGCAGATATATGGGCAGATTTAGACGATATTGACATCAGGATAACAATATGGCTGGATGCAGACATACTCTAAAATGGGTGGGCAGATAATATCTTTGCAGAATTTGAGAACCTGGTAACATCCTAACATGAGATATTTACAACAAATATCAGATTATTCAATTAAGGATGTAAGTAATATGTATTTTGCATTATAATTTTGGAAATGTATCTATTGCACACATTTTTTTTACAATGAAACATAACTAGCATACTTGTAGACATCATTACAGTCATACCAACAGAAGCAAAAAACAGAAAACATGCTTGGAATTTGCACAATTATTATCACTTTTGCCCAAAAAGTGAGCTATATCATTGTTTTTGTTCAGAATATTGTAAAGGAATCAAACCTTTCACTCAATTATAAAGCTTTTCTAGATACTCAAAGTTGCTTTACAATTATGTGCATTATTCATTCACACTAACACATTTATACATACAAGGTGGGTGAAGTGTCTTGCCCAAAGACACGAAGACAGTATGATTACTGGTAGCGGGGATCGATTCGCCAAACTTTCCAGTTAGTGGGCCAGCATACCAAGCTACTGCCATTTTTATAGTGTAACTAATGTTTAACTTTATTTAAGATTTCATTTTGGATGTTATCTTTTGAACTGAATTTGAACTTTGACCTAAATAATGCAACTTTTTTTTGCCTTAATTGCTTTAGAGTGAGTGTGTTGCAGGATGATTAAAGCCCCCTGCACTTCCTCTGATGTATCTTGGCAAAAAACCAGCTTCACAAGAATGCGCACTGCTGACCTGGAGTCCCTGAAGTTTCAGATAGTGCAAGAAAGCAACAAGTGAGCCATAAAAACAACCTAGCGATGAGGAGAAAATGAAAGTCAAGCCAAGCGAGGGGTCAAACAGGAGTCATTCAGAAGTTTTTACGATAGTGCTTTAGTCCGAAATGTAGGGGGAGCTATGTAGAACTAAACAAAAAAAAAAAAAAAAAAAAAAAGGTTGCAATGCAGACACACAAGAAGTAACCTGATTATGACCCACAAACTTCTGCTTCATTTTCATTTATGTCTGGTTTAATTTTAACTACTACAACAAAGCATACTTTATTGGACCACTGCAACTATATTACTGTAAAAAAGGGTTATCAGAGGGGCTATATTATCCAAAATCAACTTTTTTTTTAGCTTTACCCCATGTTATAATGTTGTCCCCTCATCAATAACAGACCTGGAGCTGTGTTTTGTTTCACTCCCGGCTGTTTGAGTAATCCTGTATTCCCTGGAGTTTGTGAGGTTGCACAAACCTCCGCCTCTCCCACGAACCCCCGCCCACTCCTGGAAGCACTGACCAATCAACAAGCCCTCTGCATCCAGTCTGTGCTTATTCGTTTATCCAAAAAACGCTGTACAGCTTTGTTTCCACTGATTCCTCACAGACATTTTTTTTTATTTTGAAGTAAAATGGCATCATAGAAAAAGTTAAAGTGAAGTGCTCTTTTTCTTTGATAATGTTCAAAATAGCGTAACAGAACTGCTCTCTGCTGCCCTCTTCTTGTCTCTTCTTTATGGAAGTAGTAAAGTAACTAATAGAAACACTTACTCTAGTCAGATCATGTTTTTAAAGGTTGTAAAACTAGAATCTAGAATTACAATTAAGGCGATGACAATAGTGAATACCATCAAATGTGAATTATTATACAATAGTGAAAATATCTTGCTTTCCCATGCATATTTCAAGTATGCACAACTGAAGTCAGGCCACCCCAATATCAAGTCCCAAACTCCCCCGTGGAGCCAGCCAGAGATGAAAAGATGAAAATCCCTCAGTGGGATGACAGCAGCCCAAGGTTAGCCCCTATCGAGCGGAGCAGACATAAACAGTATTGGATTAGTGTAGCAGCGCTTCAGCTTTCTGCGCATTGATTGGACGTCTCATCAAGGCTCCGTGAGCAAGGCCAGTCCGTGCCGACACGCAGCACTCTGTATGCACAAGGTGGACTAAAGCAGGAATTCACTGTAATATTCATTTGCTCAACTAATTTAGCAGATTTATAGATTTTACACACGCCTCATTTGCATATTATTTTCACAGAACCCCACAGCTGTTTGTGCATATGAGAGGCCGCCATACGTATTACTGGATTAATCACTCTTCATAAGTGACAATGGTTAAATAAGGTGTGTTGAGTATTGAAATATGTGCAGAGTTGTACTATGTAATGTCTGTAAATTGTACATGCTGCTTCATTTTAGCAAGTAACTCACACCAACCCATTCAGGCTTCAGCTAAAATAAATAAACTAAATATTAAGAACATACTTTTACCAACAATAACCACTCAAGCATGGCCCAGTGGCCTAAAGGATGAGCCACTGATGTTTGGAGCTGTGCCTTGTGGGGTCAAGTCTCACCTGGGTTGTTTGAAGAATTGTCACTCATGAACTTTTTGGTACCTTAAGGCACTTTTCCTCTAGATGGAACAATATGAGATGCTTGGTATGGGTAACACCAAAAACTTGCTGGTGTTTCCATTACTCTGTGTTGTGGGGAAGTGGGAACACCCCCAAACCAGTTTGTTCTGTTCTAGTGGAAAAGTGCCTTCAGACCTTCTAGATATTGTAACTCCTGGCTAGATATACAGACCACAATGAAGTTGGTTACTACCTCTTAGAGTTAACTCTGGCTTTCTTTGTGATGCTGTGATATAGACAGAGTCTGCACTAAAGTTATTATTACCTAAGGTTATATCCACACAGAGACGAAAACACCATCGTTTCAAAAACGTTTTCCATAAACACGGCACCGTCTCAGAAAATGAGTGTGTCCACATGGGTCCTCACAAACCACTGAAAACGCTGTAATGTCAGGCCTGTTACTGGTGCTGTATTGCTGTCACAGAAACACACCAAAAACACACACAAACACATGGGGCATGTGCAGAAAACTGGTGCAATGTAAACATAAGAACATGGCGGTGATATGGAATAATATAAAAAATATGAAAAGTGCGAGCTACAAAGGAGACCTTAGTCTGCAGTAAGAGGAGCAGAATATTTTGCTCTAAAAGCAATAAAAAGCTCCGCAGGCGCCATTGTCAGTTTCAAAAATGATCATAATCATCCTCCCAAAACACTGGATCCATGAGGAAGAAACACATATACAATAAAAAAAAAAAAAAAAATACACTTTACGTCTCCATGTGGACAAGGCCTAAATTAGTTTTTATGTTGGGTGCCTTTTGGCTGCTTCTTTTCTTTCAGCAGTTGCCGCAACTTAATTTGAGTAACATCAGCCAATACTTAAAATGTCATTATGAATAGTTCTTTGCCTTCATCAGGCAGACCTGAAATCAGGAAGAGAGGCAGGGGAACGACAAGACAATCTGAGAACCAAACCCAGGATGCCCTGGTCCCAATGATACACACTCCACCAGCTGAGACACCGAAGCACCTGTGAATGTGCTAAATACAGGACTTAGTGACAAACTTAGAGAAAAGGGAAACACATTTGTAATGTGGCCCAGTGGCCTAATGGATAAGGCATCAGCCTCCGGAGCTGGGGATTGTGGGTTCAAGTCCCACCTGGGTCGAGAGAGCTCTACTACTGAGCCGCACAGAGGTACTTCTTGATAAAAGTTTTCCATTCTTGGCACAACCCCTTTCCATCCATCCCAGCAGATTTTGACTGAAAAAACTTGAAAAAATGCTACACTTGTTTCCCTTGGGTACTGCTTATTGTATAATTTCTAGTCAATGCATGTAAACTAAATAAAGCACACAGAGCCCAAAACAATGGTAAATAAATATTTTTAAAAAATAGGATAAAAATCATATTGACTAGCTCATGACAAAAGGCTGGAATCCTGTTCATGTCAGACTGGACAATATTTTGAACAAGGCCCTGAAAAGTACACCTTTAGCTGAACTGCCTCTGAACTCCTCACAATTAGCGCTCTTTCTCTTCCCCCAGCAGGGGTTCTGAATGTCGATCTAAGCACTTTTCCTCATGGAGGTATCCCTGAGAGAAATTTAAACTCCCCATGTGCCGCTCTGCCTGGGGGGGTGTGGACGACGTGGTTATTAATGCATTATTTACACACACCTCCCGCTGGCTTCCATTGTGGAATCAAGGCTTGATTAAAAGGGATAATGCAAAGGAGGCACTTTTGGTGAGCTGGGTTAGAGAAGTTACTGTTACTTCCATGTTTTGTCTTTAGGAGAGACTGTAATACCATAGAACCGTAAGAATTTCAGAAGCTACGGTATCTTGCAGGAAGCTCTTGCAGGTCTCCCAGCACTGTACACTCTCCCCACTTCATCCCAACTTGAGTGAAACTAATGTTTAACTCTGCACTTTTCAGAAAAATATATTGTTTGTGCCGACGATGTTGCTCCTTTCCTTCTGTCTTCCTCACTTCCCTCGTACTAAATACAGTATACAGGCAAACTCTGAGCTAAACTGGAACAGAAACTAAACTAAGCAGACAGGAGTTTGCCCAGTTAAAGTTAGCAAAGCGACTAACTAGGCCACTTCGGCTTCTGGAGTCCTTTCAACTAAGAGAAAAGAAAAAGTTTGATTACGCTACTTAAACAATGCAAACAGAAGGCTTTCAACATTTGCAGAATCACATCTGTTATGATTGATGATAAGAAGCAAAGCATAGCTGAGCATGAAGCCACATTTTAGATAAACGTCTATAACTGAACAGATGAAACTTACATGAGGGAGGTTCTAAACCCACCTCTCAAAGGTGATTGGGTCTTGCCAGAGGTGCTAGCATTGGAGATTTAAGGGTGCTGAGAAGAAACAAACAAAAGAAATATATAGCAGTGGATAAACTATTAAACACTTTAGTAATATCTTGTATTATGGAGAATTTGGTGTTATATTTGTAGCTGTCTAGGACTGTGGGCTAGAGTGATTTGGAATGGTATGCCAAAGTGTATTAAACCTTATGTAGCATTGGGCTGGTCTATAAACTTTGGGCTGCTTTTTAACAACATTTAATGGGTTTTTAGAAAATATTCTGGAGAAAAGTCCAACAAAATAGTTGTCATTTTATGGCAAAGTAGAAATACACATGCAAGTAAACTGCTGTGTTCTCTCACTCATATCAGTTCATTTGTTTTAAAATGAGTGATTTGTGTTTGGTTGCCCACATTTCAGGTTGTATTTCATACGTTTTTTTGTGGTTTCTATGACTCTTTTAGTGTTGTTGTTAAGTTTTCAGTTTTTTCTTACATATAACAGTTTTAGGATTATGAGTGGTTGTGATTTGGGCTGGCTTTTATTGTGTTGGGCAGACTATAAGTCCTGTTTGGGCTGGAAACTGTCAGTGAGCTCTGGCAACCCTGCTTAAGAATGATGTCAGTATTGTCAATATTGATACTGTATATATGGTGCTAGAACTCAACATGGGGATGCTGTAGCTCCTCTAAAACTGGTTTTGCTATGCCTATGGGCCTGACTGACCAAGCTAGGAGTTTATTGTTTACTTATCCTTAAATGGCAAGATTCACAGGGGTGTAAATTTTAGCTAAGGGTGCTAATTTGTGGTTGCAAAAGGGTCTTTTTGATGGCATATTTGCTAAAACTGCAAAGAGCTTGGTGCTGAACTGAGAGCCCCATGATCTCAATCACTCTTCCAAGTCACACCAGAGTCCAAAGATAAAAAATGCATCCAAAAATAATAATATTTCAATACAATTCTCCTTGGACACAATGTTAAACTTGGTGTCCACATTACACATTGTTCTTTAATTAGAAAATTGCCCGCTTGTCCAAATGACAACCATGAAACACAGTCTTTCCAACCCCCAGTCATAATTCCCAAGCTGAATAAATAAAACCCTGTGATTGGCCGGTCACGGAGGGGCATGTTTTAGTGGTATCCTAATTGAAACGCACGACTCCAACAGCTTGTTTCTGCACTGAACCATATCTGATTCGTCATTAAGTAATTATGAATGCTAATGCGAACAGAGCACATTCCTTTCCTCGCTGGCTCTATCTCTCCTTACAAGGAAATTAATACATGGCTTCTAGAAAGGACATGGGCACGTAAGGAAAAAAAAAATCCTGTCTTGTTCCTTGTTGGTGTAAGGAAGCAAGGAGTGGCTTAGAAGTCTCAAGTCGGAGCGTTTTGCAGCAATTACAGCCAGATTGGGGATTTAGATATTAGCAGCCCGGTGGTCCATTAGCGAGTCATTTGCCTGTCTTCTCTTCTCTGTGCGCTCTCAGAAGAAGAGTGTTCACGCTAAGAAGTCGAGCACTTCTAATCTTGTAAATAATAGCTGCATGGAGCATGGGGAAGAGCTATAACTGAGAATTCTCATTTTTTCAGGTGTTTGGTTAACACTTTCAGAGTCTGTGTGTTCCTGAACTATATAGTGTTGAATTTACTCTCTTTAGTATTCAAATTACAGTTTAAAAATAACACACAATGCCACTCATGAGCTTTTGGCTTTAAGATAAAAAGGATTTGAAAATAATAAGAAATGTGAATGTTGCTGGAGGAATATTTTTAAATAAAGAAAATTTGAACTCCATTGTGATCCAGCCATGAGTCAGGGGAACAGTGACACCCATGACTCCTGCAGCAACTGGGCATACATTTTCTTTACATAAAACACTTTTTCTGTCAAAAAAAAATCACACATAAATAAAATTAACATTGTGAGAAATGAATATTGTGATTTGACTGGGATATTTTACTATTTAAAGAAAAGTGAGCTCATTAGATGGCAGCAAACACAACTCAAAAAAGTTGCAACGAGGCAACAACAAAAAAACTGGAATATTTGGTGCAGGTCAAATTTGGTAAAGTTGCGAAATAAGATTTTATTTTAACCATTACGAGATAGGGCCAGTTTAGTTTGTGAGGAACGTAACTCAAAATGAATAAGGCATATTTAAAGTTACACTGTGTAAGATTCCCGGTCTCTAGAGGCCACAGGTGCCACTGCACCGTCGCAAAACGTAAACACTAGGGCCCCTCCTCCTTCTGAAACTGTGCGAGCGTGCGTCTATTTCCATCATTGTTTCAACTTTAGTTGACCTGCTGCTACCTTTGGAAGTTTGGACTGGATCTTCTATAGAGTTAGCGCTAGCGTTAGCTTATCAACAAATATCGCGCAATGGTCGCAGTAAAAACAACTAATAACTGTATGAAAAAGCACGTTCTAAAGAAAAAATAAAGAGGCTAATTTACCTGCCCAACAGTAAAGAAGCAAAAACGTGATCTGATTTGCAGCCTTCTCTGTCTCTCATCTGACGCCAGCGAGCAAAAGTCTGTCCGATGTTGACTCTTGTCTGTGATCTGGTGCGGTCCCTTTCACATTTTCTTTTTCTTGCCTCAGTCCGACATTGTCTTCATCTTCTTGTGTCCTTCGGCCCTGACGAACTGGCGAAAATAACAACGCTAAAAGTAGCTTCATGGTTATACTGCACCTCAGGTATAAGAGCAGAAGGGAATGCCGTAAAGCAAGTCGTTCCCTGTCACGTGACTTTTCCTGAACAGCGGAGCGCTCCCGGCCAAGTTGCGAGGGTGGTTTCTCAGTACGGAAGCCCCGCTCGGAGCAACAGATCGCGCCTCAGGCCTTATAATTGCTCAAAAAATCACAAAAACAAGTCAGTATGCCCCACATATTTAGGAGAAAAGTTACACAGTGTAACTTTAAGGAAAGGTCACAAAAGGGGAAAAGAACAAATAATCATTAGGATTTCGTGTGGTTGTGGATCCCGGATGGAAAAGTATTGCTTTGGTAGAGGTCTGCTCACTTTAGATGCTTCCAGTTATATATTAAATGATTATGAAGTAGTAACTTATCCTGTGCAACAATGGACTCGGCAGATTAGGCAGCCAAGTGGGGACCATGGAGAATGTGTTTTTGTTTTTTTTTACACTGGGTGACTTAGTTGACTAGGTAGGAGGTGGTGTGCACAGGGCAGAGACACAGACAGCTTTCCTGCTGTCCTGGTTACACAGACACTGAGCAAGGTACTGCAAGACCAAATTGATATAGCCTATTACCAGTGATGGGTCATTTGCGAACACGAATAACGAGCTGGCTATAAGAGCTCATTCTTTAGAGCGGATCAGAAGACGAAACTCCTGTAGAGGTGAACCAAACCTTCAGCTGCCCCTGCTCAGCCAATCACATGTGAGGACAGTCTAGGATCATATTGTTATGTAAAGGAAGTCAGATGGACTCTGAAGACAGTGAGTAGTGGTGCAGGCCAGGTACACAGAGCAACAGAAATGGGCAGCAGGTTAGCTGGAGTTCCATGGAAACTTGTTGGGAAAAAGTGAATGAGCAGAAGTAAAAGAAGCAGCATCTGGCTGCATTTTGATTATATTGGAGACAGCAAAGATGAGGACAGAATTTGGTAACTGTATTTTGTGCAAACTTCATAAAAATAAGGCTTTTACAAAAACACTAGATAAAAATTGTTTACTAACGCACAAACCATTCAATATGGCTAAATTAGACCTAAATAAATTGTTCGGAGTGGTACTGAATAAAGAGTCAGTAGCTCTAAGAGTCGGCTCTTCTAACAGAGCCAAGCCAAAAGAGCCAAATCTTTAAAAAAAGCCAGACTGTCCATCACTACCTATTACTGGTAGAATAAATTAGTCACACTAAAAGCTTGAAGTGCCACTGCTCTATTGTACAAGTCAATTCCAACTCCTCCATTTTCCCACTAATCAGCTTGAAAACTTTGTTGATTTTGTAAATGTGCACACACATTTCTATCAGGGCTTATACCTCCTCCTCACTCCACGTCTGACCACAACCTTTCCATTATTGCTTTATATAAACTTTCTTTTGGTTGTGCTGACCCACAATGCCTTGCAGCGTGGTCCACTTCCTAGTTTTGGATCGCTGTTTGGTCCGCTTTACATTCACAAACCTCACCAGGGTCCATAAGATTTCAATAAGATGCCAGGTCAAATAAGACATTACTGAAAAAAATTAAAATAATTCAGATAATGTAGAAGCATGACAACACTGTAAATGGTATAGGATTTTTAAATATTAAAAGTCTATGTGAAAAGAACAGAATCAGAGAAACCCAGAGAGACAAGACATCACAGAAAAAGACCTCAGTGTAAACGCTCCCCCATACAGTAACATACAGTAACAGTAATTGGCTTGTCCATAAATGGTGTTATGAGTCGGTGTCAGCACTGGGAGAGGGGACAGCAGTGGTCCCTGCGGCCTGGCTCCCGGGACGTATGAGCTGGGGTCCACATTAATCACCGTCCCCTCTCCATCGATCGCCCGGATAATGGTTCCGCTTATCACCACGCCACTTTCCAAAGGGCCAAAAGCCAACGCCGTCCAGGGACATCCTCTGTGCCTTTCACCTCACACTTTCTGTATATTACCCATAAGCTCTTAATTCTTTTCTTCTCAATATGAAGAAACATTAAGCTTGGATGCAAAAAAGTCAGATTTGTGTATTAAAAAGTATTGTCCATGTTGTTTACATAATGGAACGGACTACATATATCAGCCGTGGCATAAAGAGGACTCATCCATCACTCCCGTCTCCGCCCAGTTTTGCTCTTCTAATCTCGCCGCCCTCATCTTCACACCAAAGAGGAAAAGGTTAGTCTGAACCCACACTGATCAATTAGAAATAGCATCTGCAAGGGCAAAAAAGAATAAAGTCCAGCCAAGGATTTTTCAAAGCATTTTCTGCCCCAAACAACAATAACATTCATGTCAAAAGTACACAGGATATGTACTATATTATTACCAAGTTGAAGCAGTTAGTTTCTTGGGCTTCAAGGCTGACTGTTACATTTTGTGTCCCAAGCCCAGATAAATGGAAAGGGATGTATCAGGAAGGGCATCCAGCATAAAAAGCTATGTCAAAATACCCATATGTTTAAAGTTTTGCTCTGTGTTGTCTAGTCTGGTCTTTTATTTATTGGGCTTAGGTTGGGGCACTAGATGGGACAGGGTCAAGATGATTTTAGTTTAATAATAATAATCAGAGTAGGAAGAAGTATACTCAAAATCAGTACCCAAATAATAATAATGCAAAATAATGTGCAAGTAGGGGCTACAGTAGCTCAGTCAGCCACTAACCCAAAGGGTGGTGGTTCAATCCTGGCTACTGGTATTGCATATTGTTGTTGAGTCCTTGGGCAAGTCTCTTTACCCACCTGACCTGTATGAATGTGTGTTTGGTGGTGGTTGAAGAGGCTGTAGGCACAGAATGGCAGCCACACTCCTGTCAGTCTGCCCCGGGGCAGCTGTTGCTACAGAAGTAGCTCACCTTGCTGGAGTGTGACTGAGGAGTGAATGAATAATGCATGTGTAAAAAACTTTGAGTGACTACAAAAAAGCACTCTATACAACCCATGCATTATTAATATTATATTATAATAGGTGTAAAAGTAAACAAAATTATTATTTTAGTAAAAGTAAGTAAAATTAAAATTAAAGTTTAAGTTTTTTTTTGTTTGTTTTTTTGTTTTTTTGTTTGTTTTTGTATTTAAAGCACTACAAAGTACTGAGAGTATTGAGTCCATGTAGAGACCTAAATACTAATTACAAGAGAGCCAAAAGAGACTTTATAAAAGTACGTGAGTAAAAGTATTTTCCTCCTCCATAATTCCAAAAAACTCTTGAGATTTATTTATTTAATTTTTTTTTTTTTTTTTTTTTTGCAACTTCAGCACAGTAAAATCTTCTACTTGCAGTACTACTATTGCTGCTAGTACAACTACCAATAATGCATGAGTCTTAGGTATTGCTTTACCTCTGCCCTGGGGCGGTCTGACAGAGATGTGGCTGCCATCCTGCCTCTCCAAACACACAATCACACATTCATGCACCAGTGCCACAGGCGGTGTCTTTCCCAACTGAGCTACTGCTGCCCCAAAGCACTGCCGCTGCTTTTACTGTCACCCACCGAGACACTTTGCCACCGAGAGAAATACTTTTACTCAATTAGAAACTCCAGTGGTAATAATAACACTCCTAGACAAGTTTTAAAATACATTTCTGAGCTATATTTGAAGTAAGTGAATGAAAATATACTGTACAGAAGGTTGTAACTAAAGATACTAGGACTGTGAGTGAATAGTGACATTTGCATATCAGCGCAGCAGCCCCTAGCACAGCACCACACTAATAAGTCAGCTGCTAGTTGGCGACCGTCCTACCCCCCCAAACCCCTTCACCCCCGGCTCTCTTCTCTCTAATAGGCTGTCTCCATAGGCTCTATTGTATCTGTCAATCTGGCTGAAGGAAGCAGGCTCTGGGGACTCTGGGATCAGTGGCCCTTTGGGGAAGAATTGGCGACTCTTCTTAAGCGTCGAGGGGAAAAGGATTTCGGAAAAAGATGAAGCCTTAGAGGATCTTTTAGTTTGACATGGACAGAAGAGGGGAAGGGTGGCTGGAGAAATGTTTAATGCTGCTTTCCGTTTAGCAGAATTGTTGAGCTAAAACAAAATGAATTGAATTGTTCTGTTAATGAATTGGGAGACTGGACAGGCTATTATTGGGGACAAAGCTCAAACACTTTAATGGTGCAACATTTTATGCAACTATAGCTTCTCTGCAACTCCACACCTCTCATGCCTCCTTTCTACAAGTTGTCTAAAAATAAACCCTGTAGCAACAATCCAGGTTGAGAAAAAAGCACACCTGGGCCTGAATGTAGAGGGTTGCATGCACCCTCATTTCAAATGTGTGCACCCTAAAAGTTGGTCAGTTTTTGATGTGTTAAAAAAATCTGTTACCAATAAACTGTTTCCTGTAACATAACATGCAAAGAAATGTTAAAAATGAAAATCTATATTACATTAAAGTGTCGTAAATGTCTTTTGAGTCTTGAGTCTGTGAGTCTTTTGAGTCTTTATCTGACATTCTAGTCCAGTCTTAGTAGCATAGATAGGAAACAAGGTTAAAAAGGTTTAAAAAGAGGTCATCTGGACTTGGACTTCAACTTTAAAAACCAAGTCCAGATGACTGCTTTTTCAACCTTTTTCACAAGTTTAAAAAGAGAATAAAAACTGTAAAGGTGCTATGAGTAGTATATATTTTATATTTCATAAAAATTCCCCACATGTGTGCCAAGATATGATGTAAACATGTTTAAATCAAATATTAGTTTTACTGATAACAATGGTACAGCTGATTTATTAACAATTAAAAGATATTTTACATAATGGCCAAGTTGTTTCTGTTTACATTTTTGTTTTGGCTCTAAAACTGCATCGTCCAATCAGAAAAGAGACCATTGTTTTGATTTCGACTGCAGTACCGTTTGCAAACCATGCTGCTTACAGTACCTTTAAAGCAGCCATTCCCAAAATCAAGAAAGTTGTGCCCCTCTCAAATTTCAGAAAATCTCACAAGTACGCCCAACAATAAAACTTCATGCTATTCTAAATACCTTTCTCCATAAATTCCTATAAAATGTTACAAAAAACTTGCTCACATATTAAACACAGTGTTACTCTAACTTCTATCAGACACATATTCCTTCCCTTGTGGGCTCTTGCTGCCTCTCCTTCACTCTTTAATGAATACCCCTGCTTTTTTCACAATCAGCACAAATCAATATACATGTAACAAACACGTCCCATTGTGATGAATGACCAGTGTGCACAGAACGTAGCATGACAGAGAGTCAGAGAGATGAGAACGTATGGAGAGATAATCATATCTGCAGTCTCAGTCAATAAACCTATGCCTCATTACCGATGCATGAAGGGGGGGGTACCCAGATAGTAGCACTCACACGTTCACATGGCTGTCATTACCTTAAATTAGCCAGAGAACATGATTATCCATAACTTAATACAGCGCTATTCATATTTGAGGACTGTCGGATGTCACTGACTGAGGAGGAGAGGTTGAAATGACTCAAGCGCATGGGAAATTGCATGTGCTATATATCATTAATTGCGGTAAACGGAATACTCGCGGCTCACTCAGATTATGTGTCATTACTAAGTGCCGACAGCCATGGATTGAAATGGAAGCTTGGAATGTAATACTGCTAATGGCCACTGGGTGCTGGCTCCCTAACTGACTGCAATCTAACTTATTTAGGTTAAATGGTGAAGATGTACTTAATGTCGCTGTAAATTATAGTTGCATTTAGAATATACAGTATGAAGCTATTTTATTTTCATGTTTCTTTGGAGTTATTGTATTTTTTGCTTTCTGGTACATAGTCCTTCCTGGCTTCTTGAGCATGACCAATGTATTATTATCATTGTTATTATTATTTTATTTTTATTTTTCCCCAAGATATTTTTTGGACATTTTTAGGCAGACTATAGTAGGAAATCAGGGAAAGAGAAGGGAGAGACATCCGGAAAACCACAATGCCGAGGCAGGATGTAGTTGCCCTATATATGTGCCACAGCTGTACCACTGAGCGCAATCAGTATTTATGTTTTTCTCTTTCAAATTTCCGTTTCATATACTAGTTATTTATGACTGATGTAAAAGTGACTCTTAATTTATTATGCTTTTTTCAAGTTTTTTGAGATCGATGTGGATGTGTACCTTGCATCAGTATTTCACGTTTTATAAATACTTTATTATGGAAAACACCTTCTTTCGGGGAGCTGTAATTTTTCTAATTGCTGAAAATGCTTGGATTTGGTGCCTGTGACTTTGAGGCTGTGTTGGCTCCACCCACTTCTCTCGATCAATAATACTCCAGATATGTTTTTGATGATGAAACAACACTATAACATGCTTAAGAGCTAAAAAAAAAAAAAAAATACAAAAAAAGTTGAATTGTTCTTAAATTTTCTTTTTGTGGATGAGGCAAAGTGCTTTAACAACTTGTGACTCCATCTAGTGGTACAAAGTGACATGACAGGTCAGCAAATAGTGATTTTTCAACACTCAGTCATGATACTTTTATTGTAAAAGAAAAAATAACACAAGCCATTCATTTGGATGGGGCTAAAATTGTAAAACATATTCTAGTATAATAGAAAATGTTCAGGTCAACATCTTCATTACCATTCTCAGATATCCAACAATGGAAAAATAGTAAACCTCATTCCTTACTTTTATATTTAAGCACATAAAAAATATTCAACATTTTGACTACTTTGTAAAGGACCAGGAGTGCATGGTGGCAGAGTGGTTAGCCCTACTCTCAGCAAAGAAATTGGCACTTTGGCTTCCTCCCACCATCCAGAGAGATATCCCAAGATAATCACCAAGTACCTAATTCATTAATGGCAACACATTTGTGAAAATCCCTTACCAAAGTTAACTAAAATCCCAATTTCCAAAGTAACACCTTATGACTTAATTACAACTTTCAATAGTATTTTTAAAACCATATCAATGCTGCTTGGATGAAACACTATAGTCCTATAATGCTTTCTCCATCTTGTCAAGCTAACCTTGCCACCTCAAAACTGAACACTTGAAAACTATCAGAGCAATCCGAGTGTCCTCCACAAGTGCATTTGTTAGTTCGTATTGTGGCTGCGCTATAAGAGTTGGGTCACTTCCACTCAGGCTAATGAGTTTGCTGGCACTGCTGCTCCACTGTCTAATGACATCGTTGACACTGATGCTACATATCGTGTCGCGGGCCCCTGGCAATCTCTCGGCAGCTGACGTCCTCCCTTTGCAACCATATACACACACATCCATACACACACACACAAATGGCGTTGTTGGCAGGATATATCATGGTAACCCCGCTGCTATTGTGGCACAGTTTGCCGGACACATCAATTTGTTCGGGGGGCTATTGTGTTTGAGCGAGCATCTCCCTGGCAGCCGTCCAGCGCTTCTCGGATTCATCTGCGTATCTTTGTTTGAAAGGTAGAAGATAGCAGGGACGAGGAGTTGCGCCTTGCCATCTGGGCTCGTGCAAATTAAAAATTCAACCTGTATGGAAATAGAATTGTCAAAAGGCAACAATACTTCTAATCTCCTGGCTTTTTCAAAAGGCGCTTTAATAATTAGAAAGGCAGAAAGGCTCAAACACATGAAACAATGCATCCCCCGGTCTGCTTTTTTTCCACACGCTGGTATCGTCTGTAATGACTGGAGCTCTGATGGAGAGGCCTCTTTGAGGATGACATTCAAACGGTGACATTTGAATTATGCCTGTTTATCAGAGGCAGAATGGCCCGCGCGCTTTTGTTGTTGTCCGCTTCTTCTCGATATAGTTGCAGGTACTCGAGCTGGTGGATTTCATTTGAATCGCACAAACATTACAGATCCTTCAGCTGTTGGTAAATAAAATAAAGCTAAGAGAGCAAGTAACAAAAGCAAAAAAAGACCCCAATAGATTTTTAATGGACTAAAGGGCATTAAAAACACAAATTTTGCATAAACAAGTGGGGTTTTTTGTTGTTGTTGTTTTGTTTTTTTGGTGGATGGTGTTAAATTGACTACATGAATGTGCTGTCAGTCAGTGAGCAGATAGACAACGGCGAGAATTAGCAAGAATATTCAGTACATCAGTCCTTCTTTACAACAGAACAGCATTTTTTCCTGCCGTTATTAGAGAGACTTACCTTCAACTTTTAGCAATTATTATAATTCTATAGGGGGCCATCGTGGCAGAGTGGTTAATGCTCTCGGCTCCTAGCAAGGCTTGATTCTTGGGCTGGCCAACACACAAACTCCCTGGGTGCATGTGTTAGGTGAATCAGTGACTATAAAATTGCCTCTAGTGACTGAATGTGAGGGTGAATGGTTGTTTGTTTATGTCTCTGTGTCAGCCCTGCAAGTAGCTGGCGATAATCTCTAGGGTGTACCCCTCCTTAGGCCCAAAGTAGCTGGACTAGGGTATAGTTGGTATGAGACAGATTGCAGAAGAAAATTATGCAGCTCTCTGTATTTAAAGATAAGGAAAGGAACTAATTGGTAACAAACTGTGCCACTTAGAGGATTCATTCTTGTCATTGTGACCACATGGGGGGCACCAGTAGCTCAGATGGAAGAGCCATTCATCTACTAACCAGAAAGTTGGCAGTTTTAAACCCGCTCCCTCGTGGCATACTGCTGGGTTAGGGTTAGATGTGACAAATTTATTTACAATGTCTTCACTCATAGGCCACTTTTTTAGGTACAGCTTTTCAACTGCTCATTAAAGAAAAACGTTCATCAGCCAATCAATTTAACTGTAGTTAGTATTTCAGAAAATGATGATCTAATGGGATTTCCACACCCAATCTGTAACCAATATTATATTTCTCAGTAACCAATCGACAGCAGACCATCTTCAGTGCCAGTTTATGTGTTGACATCAGCGTTCCTGAACTTACTGCTGACATGAGCCTTACAAATCACAGTAAATAAATAGCAAGAATCATGGACGTCAACAACAGTTTTGAGCCCATTAAAGGTGCGCTACAGTTCTTGAGCTTCAAATCAGTCTTTGTTTGATGACAGTCATATTCACAAAGATACTCAAGGCAGGATCAAGGGCTGGGGCATAGAGATAGAATAGAACACATGGCAACTGCTTGGCAATTCCGGCGGCCATCTTGTGACTGTAGGATTAGGCTAATTCTGATGGTAAGTAAAGTAAAAACAGTAATAAACTTCAAAAAATAAATGTTGGAAATTGAGTAACAGTATGTTTTTTGTTAAAATCTAAAATAATATTAACATTATTAATATTGCCGTGGTCTCTACTTTTATCCAGATCTACTGTATGTTTGTATTTGTAAAGGTGTTAGAGCAGAGGACCATTGCACCAAGTATATGCGTATGATGAGAGTGAATTAAAATATACCATTATACCAACTGAGAATTGTCCAAAATGTCTCTGTGCTGAAGCAAGTACACTAATCAGACATTACATCAAGCAAAAATATAAAAACGTTATCAAATTAACAAAATAAATTAAAAGATGATTGTGAAAGCAAGCGCAGCTCCCTGTTTGTTTACATGGCTACAGTCATAATATGGAGGCTGTTCCCGATGTCAGTTACTGCAGTTCATCATTAGAATGTCCGCTCTAGGATTCTATTCTATCTCTATGGGCTGGGGCTCCGCTGGGGGTAGGGGAGCAACTACAAGTAAAACCTTGCCTGACGTTTACATAAATAAAGAAGTTAATACGTATAGTTAAAATGTATAGTTGAAATGTAAGTGTGTTTGGCTGTTTTGTCTTGAATTTTGGAGAGAAGTAAAACCATACATTCTGCACATATTTTTCTACAATGTAATAACACAGTAGCTATTAGATTATCTAAAAATCACTAGAATACAGAAAATTACATTTATTTTGTTAAAATGTTCCTGATGAAGGACCCCCAGATCTTTAATTTTCCTACATACGCATATTCATTTATTTTATTATTGAGGATAGCCCTTTGAGATGAATATAAACATGACACAAAAACATATAAGTACAAAAATAAAATACAATCAAAAACACATAACACAAACATACACATCCTGCTCAACACGTCCCCATCCATTCCCCAAATTTGTTCTCTCCTCTCAATAGTGCAGTACAACAAAAAGTACATTTATAAATCTAGAATAGTATACATGTATATATGATTTTATGTATTACAGCATCACATACATTTTTATAAATGTAAATATAAAATGTATAAATTTAATCAGAAATGATCAGTAATCAGTAGCACATGCATGCAGACTTTAAATATATATGCATGGATGACTTAAATAGATGTATGGATGTTAATGATCTTAAGTCAATAGGCAGGTTGTTCCAGTCAAATGGAGCTTTGTATCTAAAGGCCTTCTTCCCAACCTCAAGGGAACCCTAAAGAATGGGTTTATAAGACTCCAGAGGCGGTGTGATGACCTAAATGAGACCGAGTGTTGTTTCAAGTAGCCAGGGGAATCATTATGAATGCATTTAAAGATAAAAAATAAAGCAGTGAAAGTGTCTCCTTTGGTTGAAGTCAGTTGAGTGATTCATACAGTGAGCAGTGATGAGTCGTAGCACAAATCTGCAGAGGGAGTTTTTAAGTACAGTCAAAGGTTTGAGGGCAGCATCTGTTGTATTTTGATAAATGATGTCTCCATAGTCAATTATTGACAGTATAAGTTGTTGCATATGCACATCTGCTACACATCAGGATCTGCATGTAAATCCTTGCCTATGACCCCCATACCTGCCATATCCCACTCACTCTCAAATCACTTTATACATGAAAATCTGCCAGTCAGAGTGCAGCTACAGTATACTGTATTATAATCTTTGGGAAATGGGAAAACATTAAATCTATAGCTATTGTATACACTGACTCTATGTAGGGTTCCCCCACGTTCCAATTTCCACTTTAACCACTGATTCTAAAATTAAAACATAAATTTAAAAAATGCTTTCATGAATTATCTCTTTTTCACTCTAAATATTGATAATTTTGAGTCATCCATGCTTCTGCTAACATTATACATTAAAATTGTAGCTAGCGTATCCAGGGAATGCATGTTAACCTTCAGGAAGCATCATACACTTAAGCGGAGATAAAATTTGCATGGGGAAGATTTATAGTCCATCAGTAAATGGGCTGCAATGCAAAACAAAGGCCAGCCAGCGGTGGTGTGGTCCCTTCCCCGCTCGCCGCTTGTCAAAGTTGGGATCTAAAAATCGGGACGATCCATCACGCTGGCACATGAAAAATTATAGAATTCCGAGGCGGAGGGAAATGTATTCACGGGTGCAAATGGCTGTTTAACAAAGGCACACAGAAGTCAGCGGTAAACGGCGGCGGCTCTGCTAGATGTGCAGGAGAGAGGAGGGAGGGAAAAAAGCGCCTACAATTATCAAACTCAACATCAGGTTGTGCATATTACATATCAGAGGTGAAATATTTAAAGAAGCGTACAGGGAGAAATGATCTGTGTGATTGTCAGACAAGGCTGTGAGACAAAGCAGTTTCTCCATTAATTATTACAGGAGAATCTGGGCTCAGTGATGAATGTCTGTGTATGTCCTGGCAACTTGCTGTCCACTGTTCATGGTGTGTACCCCACCTAAGGCCCAAAGTTACTGGGATAGGCTCCAGAACTCACAACCCCTAAAATAAATAAGCAGAAAAAGAGGAGGGAATGAATGCACATCATCATAGTTCTATGATTCTCACTCAGAGTCAGGAGCTAATGAAGGCCTTAGAACTGATATCTCTCAGGAGGAGCTGTTAAATCTGCAGTTTCCATTAGAAAATACCAGAGTAAGAAGTTTACATATGAGAAAATTCATTACTTTTAAGGGCAAAAGGACAAAGTTGCTTATGTTATGTCAGTCATTTTTTTTGAATGGCTCCCGTTGAACATGTCT
Organism: Bostrychus sinensis; assembly: GCA_020698575.1. Classification (NCBI taxonomy): domain Eukaryota; kingdom Metazoa; phylum Chordata; class Actinopteri; order Gobiiformes; family Eleotridae; genus Bostrychus; species Bostrychus sinensis. The sequence continues at coordinate 14,467,640 of CM036261.1, read as the reverse complement.
GTAAAGGGGCGGGACTTTTAGTACAATATTTGGAGGTTATTTGATAAAGCACCAGCTCTGTAGCTAAATAACAAACCTCTATGAGAGTAAAACAACACAATAAAAACAGATTTTAGCTGTTTTTGTAATAATAATAATAATAATAATACATTTTATTTATAAAAGCACTTTTCATGACACTCAAAGACGCTGTACAAGGGTAAAAACAAGAGAAACAAACAACAAAACAAGCAAACAAATATTAAACTTTAAACTTTAAAAGCAGTTCTAAAAAGGTGGGTCTTGAGATGGTTTTTGAAGGTGGGGAGGTCAGTGCAGTCACGGATGGGTTGTGGGAGTGAATTCCAGAGGGTGGGGGCAGCGACGGAGAAGGCTCTGTCACCCCAGGTTCGGAGCTTGGTCCTGCAGGGGAGGGAAAGAAGGTTGGCAGCTGCATACGTTACCATGTTGATAACAAGTATTGTATAATAATTGATTGGACTGTTTTGGGATTTATTTAGCCTTCTTATTAGGTTAGAGTAGTTGACTTGTTTTTTGTTTTTTTCTTGTTTCAATTGCATTTTTTTCTCCACTGGCAGATAATTTTGTATGAAACAATAAATAAAAACTACCTTAAAACAAGTCAAATAAAATAAGTCAATAAATCCAAAAACTAGTCAAAAGTACAGTAGTCTAATCAAATTTAATATTCTGAATTAAAGTTATTTTACCTAATGTAGATCTTTATTTTGCAGTGTGCAACAGTACATTATTGTTTACCCAGCATTTAAAAGCCTTGAAGAAAATATGGCACAATACAAATAACATTTGTGATGACAACTTGCAGACTGCAGCAGGAAAACCATTGACATATTATATTAAAAATACATGTGTGTTGATTTTAATGCTAAAATGGTTGATTGAAAACAAAAGTGCCCATATAAATAATATTAGAATGTGTGTTTTCCATCCTGCTGCACTGATAACATGTTTGGAGCAGGCTGTATGCAAATGTGTCCCCTCCGGTGGCTGGACTGTATATTGGCATGTGTGAATAATATAGATTGGGAACGTGAGAGGGAGAATAAGTGGAAAATGAGATGATTGCTAAAATATGTTGTGTCCGATAAAGAAAACTGTTTGCAGGACCATATACTACAATAGTCTTGTATTGAATCTGCAGGATACTCATTGTGTCCTGGTTATATTCCAGTGTTTGGCCTCAGAAGGACCTCAGGAGCAGCTCAGGGCTCAGCGTGCGTTGAGTGGCGCCTCATGTTCGGGCTCTCTTAAGAAAGTGGGGGGCCGTAAACGCTGGTGTAAAGTGGACAGGGCTAAAAACACTTGTGTGGTGCTCAGAGTTCAGCTCAGACACTCAGCCCACTGAGAACATGGGCTTCAAATACAAACATTTTCTGCCAAAGTATCTGCGTGGAAATAAGAGTCAGTCAAAGCAAAATATATATCTATAAATCAGAATTAAGTACATATGCATTTATACAGTTGCATTCAGAAGTATTCATATTAAACATTTTTTATTCGAAATTCAAAATTAAGTCCATTTCTGTCAAAATATTTGTAATAATTCTGTGTGTCTATGCATATGTATGTATGCTGTCATAAGATACTTTTTGTTTAATGAGGTTTTTGTCATTAATTGTTATTATAAGTGGAGGAGGTTTCTGGTTGTAACTGTAAGTCTTGTGTTGAGTGCACAGCATTTTGTGAGAAAATGTAGGTAACAATATAAAAGCGAGAGTCTGTTATTCAAAAGGAAGCATGTGATTGGCCAACACTTGCTGTCATCACTGTAGATTCTCATCTGTTTGAAAGTCTAATTTTTTTTTCACATGTTCTAAAACTGTAATTTGGTGTTTTAATGTTTTCTGCGTAATTCTAAGAAATTTTCTACAATTTCAGATATGTTCAAAGCAACTTCACAATACTTACTTAAATTACATTTTAAAAATTATTTATGTTGACAGTTTTTTTTTTGTGTTATATTAGGCAAAATTGACTTTTTTGAGCTTTCTCCCATGTCATAATGCTGTTCCCACATCAGAAATATACCTGGAGTTGTGTTTTGCTTGAGTAATCCTGTATTGTCTGGCACTGAGTTTCTGAGACCTCAAAATGCCCAGTTGCACGAACCTCCGCCTCTTCCACAAACTCCCACCCACTCCAGGAAGCACTGACCAATCAACAAGCCCTCAGGATCCAGTCTGCTCTCATTCATTTATCAAAAAAAAAAAAGTCATACAAAAAGTTTAAGGAAGTAAACAGCTTTTTTTCACTATTTGTGTTCAAAAAAGCACCCTATACGTGTTGGTGATTCTTCAGAAAGTGTCATATAAAAAGTCTCTGTTACTTAATATGAAGACATTTTATACTTACTTTACTGTAAAAACTAATTCTCCTGCATTTTTCTTTATAAACTCCAAATCAAAATCACAGTGTCAAATATAATGAATAATCTGCCTTTTAGAATAAATACATATAAAATAAAAATTATAACAATATACATTTATTTATTTTACTAAAAACTCAAGCTTCGTCCCATCCATCCATCTTCTTCCGCTTTATCCGGGGCCGGGTCGCGGGGGCAGCAGTCTAAGCAGAGATGCCCAGACTTCCCTCTCCACAGACACTTCCTCCAGCTCTACCGGGGGCACCCCAAGGCGTTCCCAGGCCAGCCGAGAGACGTAGTCCCTCCAGCGTGTCCTAGGTCTTCCCCGGGGCCTTCTCCCACCATCCAAAGTCATGCATGTGTTAGATGAATTGGTGAATCTAAATGGCCCCAAGTGAATGAATGTGAGAGTGAGCGTTTGTCTTTGTGTCAGCCCTGGGACAAGCTGGTTCCTGTCCAGGATGTACCCCACCTAAGGCCCAAAGTTACTGGGATAGGCTCCAGTCACCTGTGACCCCTAACGGGAACTAGCAGGAGAAGGTGAATGAATGAATAACTCACCTTTGAAGCAATCTGTAGAAAAATTATGAAAATAAAATGAAAGGTTAGCATAGTAATAACATTGCATAGTGTTAAACAAGACTCCATGTTTGCTAAGTCTCAACTATCCCAACCCAAGCCTGGAATGGAGCAGTCGCCCCGTCCCGATCCCTGCTTTTGACTGACAGCCTCTTTGTGCCCCGACACATGAGGTGTAATGTGTCATTTCCAAATAAACAAGACCCCTTCCCCAAAAGGTCAGGGTCGGGCTCCGCACAGGTCACGACCTCCGTACCAAACGCACAACTGGCCCTTTGTCCCTACAGTTCCTGCTTCAGCGAGCACGCTCTTGGGTCCCCACTGCTGTTTTCATTTAGGGCAGCTCCCGGGGCCAGTAGAGCTCTCCCCTTTCTCTCAGATCGCTCATAGATTTGATCGGGAGATGATTTTGTGAATGAAACCATGCGTGTCCTGGCAGGCTTTATCATGGTAATGAGTAGCAGGGCAGGGACAATGGAGGGAGAATGTCGGGCCAGGGGCTTGTGGGAAATCGAGGCTATGTTTAAAGTGCTATATGTCAGATAAATTTCAAAAATATCAAGCCAAGGAATAAATTGAATATTAATGATATGCATGGGTCTGAAATATGCAACATTTTGAGCTCTAGTGCCACCAGCTGTAAGTCATACGTCACTTTATAATTACCCAAAAATACACAAGAAATATATTGTTTATACATTTTAAGTTAAGTTGTCATTTTCTCCATACCTTTTTTTTTATTTATACACTTTTATATTGACACAGCATTGTCCTCAATTCATCAAAAGCCACATAAAAAGTGATGGACAAAATTGCTAGTTTTGGTTAGAAATATGTTAAAGAAAAATAAGGACTACACATTCATTAATGTAGGCTCTATACAAACATAACAAAAACTCATACAGCCGACTAAAAAATGTTTTAAAGTCATATTTTTAAACAAATATATAACTGTACTTCATTTCAAACTCAGTTTCTTCTTATGTACTCAATATAGACAGCCTCTAGGGGCCCCCCCTGCAGTACCTTTGTGCACTTTGGGAACCACTGTGATATATCATAGCTAAGTTTCCATTACCTTATTTTTGTATGCATTTTTAAGCATTTGCACCAGAAACGATTGATGGAAGCATTAAAATTTTAACAACAAAAAAGTTTTTACACTCACTTCAGGTGTTTTTTGATTTAGGCAGAAACTTTTAATACAAATGAATGAAAGATGGAAATGCATTTGTTGAATAAAGTCTGACATAGCAACCATAAAACCCATGTGACTGTGAAGAAAACCAAATATTCCTCTAACAGCCAAAGGTTTCGATTAAAGCGTCTGGCTACTTTTATTCCAAAGAGGTTCATTTGGTCTTCAACATTCAGATTATATTTTTATAGAGATTTCCTTTTTAATCAGATCAGTACTGTGTTTTTGTTCCCTATGCTTCCTGCATCCTTCCTTGGAAAAGTCATGTCCAGGTTATGTTGCCTGCTGATTTAGATTTTGGTGCTGTTCTCCTGGAGTGGTAGAAGAAGAGCGATCTGCAGTCTGATTTTTTCAGGACTGTATCCCAGGTCTGTAAAAGCTGGTAGGCCCCTCTTGCATTTCCAGATCTCACTTGTTTATTGTCCTCCATCATGATTATTTTTGCATTCTTCAAGTGCATGATGTGTCTTTCCTGCTTGCAGCGGTCCAGAATTGCAGATTTTCCATTTTCCCTTCAGATTTTTCTTCTGATTTGTTGCCCATGTGTTTCTCCCGGCGTTGGATTAGGAAGCAATTCCAGATCCATAAACAAACAAAATCGGGACAAAGGGGCCTACCAGCTTTCACAGACCTGGGAAACCATCTTGAAGAAGTTGGTCCAAAACATGTCAAGGTACAAAACACAGTACTGGTCTGATTAAAAAGGAAATCTCTGTAATATAGCAAAAGATGAAGAAGAATGCACTGGGGCCCCACATTACCGAGTTACGCCACTGCTTGACGCCATAACGCTCTTGCTGACAGTGTTATTACATCAATCCAGCACAGAATTTTAATGTGTGAACAATTGCGTGCGTCAAAGGTCAAAGGTCATCACCAGGTTCCCCTAAACCGCTTTCACTCTCCCATATGTCAACAGCCCTGATCTCCATCTTTGCTAAAGCGCTAAACAGATGATACGTCAACACACAACAACAGGCCTGGCATAGATCCCGTCGCCATGGCAACCGCAAACAATGCAGAATTCCGTCGGAGCCCAGAGCGGGAACAGGGTGGGTATAAAAAGGTGGGGGTAGAGTTGGCGCCAAGTCAAGAATGCCAAGCGTTTTGAACAATTAGGCTGAAAAATAATCCCTCTGCCGGATGTGTTTGTCTGCGGCGGCCATCTTTGACCTCAGTCTGCTTTAAGAATAACATCAAAATGTGTTCTTGGGCTTAGAATGCTGAGGTTTAATCACAAAATTCACTTGGCATTTAATATACAGAGGCGCTGCTAGGTCCTCTCAAGGCCCAAAGGAAAAATTCACAGGGGCCCCTCTTTATCACTGCCTGCAGCTTTAACTTGTTTGTTGACATATGAAGCACGGCACTTGCTGCAGAGTGACAGGTGGGGGTGGAGCTCCTTTTAGAGACTCTGCAACAGTCTTCTACTGTCATTCTCAAACTCTGCCCTCAGGGGGGCTTCTTCTGTTTTGGGGCCACAAGAATTTGCCTGCCATGCCTGTTAGCTAGCAGAGCCCCTGTCAACATACTGTATTTTCATTCCAAGGAAAATACTAAGGTGATTTTACATGGATTTTGTCACAATAGTTATGTGTCTTTGTGTGAATATTAAACGCAAAGAAGTTTTATGAAGGTGTTTTTCATATTGGTACAAAACAATGGCATAACTTGGTAATGAGGGGCCCCAGCGCAGATTTAAAGAACCTTCTAATTTTAAATTTTAAAGAAGCTTCTAATTTATAAAATGTGGCAGTTAACTGTTTTTTGATGGATTCAAAGACCAGTGCTTATAAGGTCTGCATACTTTAATTCAATATACTTATTTTTAAAATTAGTGTTTGTATCAATGATAAGAAAGAAACATTAATTTCCTGAGATAAATTCACTCACAGATGATACAGATTGATCCAGGTCAGTAGATTAAATTTAACATGAATTAAAAATGATTTTTAGGTAAAGACTTATTGTTATTTGTGTGTGTCATCAAATATTTATTCAGATTGCTCAGTTTGTCATATAATTATTTTCACAAATGCATGTTTTTATATATATATATATTTTTACCCCATCTTATCCCCTGCAATGGACCAATCTAAAAATTACTAAAAATAATACTATAAAAACAACACAACTTTCCAAAAACAACACTATTTACAATAGATAAATACAGAGAATATACACAATTTAGAGAGAGCTAATTTCCTCCGTCAATGACATCCACAAAAATATCAACACATGTATATCATTATGTAAGCATGATACAATATATAACAAAATATATATATGTATGTATTGAAACAGACATTAGAAATACATAATTAGTTTCACTCAGACATCAAGTTTATTTAACAGATCTGACCAACAGGAGATATTTGAAGGTAAAGTCTTCATCATCAGTGAACAAGGGCCCACTCCCAGGGGCTCCTAAACCTCCTGGGCCCCAATGCAGTTGCACTGGCTGCACTGCCTGATGTTACACCCCTGGTACAAAAGCAAGTCACAAAATATTTCATTTCTGTCACCCTTGGTAAAATGGTTAGATCCCCTGCCGCTAGTGTGGAAGACCTATGGTTACATTTCTCCACAGGAAAACAAAAACTATAAGAATACAATTTGTGCCAGTTCCAAGCCCAGCCAAATTAGGAAGGGCAGCCGTCCAATTGAGATGTTTTTTTTCTGCAATACCACAATTGGCCACAGGTGGTACTGGTGCCATAGCAAAGGGAGTGCTATCACAATCTGATCTAGTGATGGATAATACACAACTTTTCAACCCAACTCAGTAATCCGAAATGCTATTTATAACTCAAGATTATCAAAAGCCATACTGTGCACTATAAAACAGCTAGAACAAGTCAAAAATCGCTGTAATTGTTTAATCTCGAACTTGACACCTTCTTGTCTAGGCTAACTGTAACATCTGGTAGCGCTCCTGTTGCCAGATACAGTGTGGGGGAAAACACGGGCCACATTTGGAGGGTTTAACCATGGTGTGATTGTCTGAGCATGTTGGAGCCTGTGGACCACACCAGCAGCAGCTCTGGACATGTATGTGGACACACACATGCTAACAGGTGTACGCACTCAAACATGTGGAGAGGTGCTCACATTTTTAAAGATAATGACCTTTCTGAGTACAATATCTAAAACATGTTGTCCTGAGTAAAATTTTGTTATTTTTTGTTTAGAATATTCAAAGTATTTAACTGAGTAGAAGTATTTTTTGACTATGATGTAAAAGTGGGTAGTAGTACGCCTGCTTTGCCATCAGAGGGTCCTGGATTCGAGTCAGGCTAAGGACTGTAGTTGTAGTAGTTGTAATTGTTTAGAATATTTATATTTAATCATTCTTTCTCATAATATCTTTTAGATATTTATACTTATAGGCTATTTACTTTACTGTCCCCACCTATGGGCCGTTAACCTCACCTCCTATGGACTTCCCGACCCCTACCTCACCCCCACTCCCCTGTCTGAATGAGGCCCACCTGCTGCATCCTTACAGACCTGAACTATGATCCTATAGATGAGCTAATGGACTAACAGTCCTGACACACATTGCCTATCCGTCCTGGGAGAGGATCTCTCCTTCAATATGGGCTCCATAAGGTTCCTTCTTTTTTCCCACAGCTGGGTTTTTTAGGAGTTTCTTCCTTACTGAGAAGGAGGGTCTAAGGACAGGAGTGTCCTGGGTCTGTTTAGTTTAGTGTAGTTATTGTTTGTGTTGATTGTGTGTTAAGTCTGATTGTGTGTTTGTGTTGGATCAACTGTTGTGAAGCCCTTTGAGGTGACTCTTGTTGTGATACTGGGCTATACAAATAAAACTGAACTGAACTTTTTAACTTAACTTTAGGTTTCAGAAACAATGACAGACACGATTAAACATTTATTGTACAAGTATAGCTTTTTTGTGCCCAACTATTTCCCGGTTGTAGAGGAAAAAGCCATTAAGCAAAAGTGAAATGAACTCCAAAGTGATCTCATACTAAACAGTTGTTTCCTGTCCTGCCTCTGAACAAATAGTTATTTTGGTCTTTATTAATGTTTTTTATCACACTTGTACTTCCTGAGCATGCTCTTCATGAGCTGCTCCGGGCCCTGCAGCCCGGGCTGGTGGAGTGTAGATGTATGCAGTAGGCAAGGGTCTGCATCGTTGTTCAGCGGCAGCCTGCAGAGCAGCAGATACGCCTGCAGTGGAAATCCTGTGTAATAACTTTTTAAAGAACTGAATTGGATTGTACCAGAAATATTTCATAACATGATGATAATGGCTGGCCTAAGTCTGAGTAAACCTTCTTTTATGTAAATAAAAACCCCTCTTAATTTTGTAGCGGAAGAGCGTTTGCAGTTAAAACTAAGCAAGTGCGTCCTGCTCGCTGCTGGGTGACTAGGGTGACCAGATTTCTAGACCCAAAAACTGGAACTTTTTTTTTTCAGAAATCCTGGTACATTTGAACTGAAAAGTACAAAAACGCTTCCGAAATCCATACAATTTTGTGTCATGTAGTTCAAAGTATATGACGCTAGAGAGTTTTGAATATGATGGCAATTTATTGATAAAACATATTTATGTAGTGAATAAATGTAGTGACAAGTTTTTCAATAAATGTGTTTTTAATTTCCTATGCATTTCTATTGGTTAACGCGGGGACAACTGGGACATAATAGTGTTTCTGCAGACATGTTTTGGGACATGGGACAAGGGGGTTAAAACTGCCCAAACCCCATTAAACAGAGACGTCTAGTAACCCTATGAGTGACAGAGAGCAGCAGAGGCAAAGAGGCAGAGTTATGGGCACTCTCTGCTGCTCCTCACTACAGAGCGGAAAACAGGGAAAGGACACCTCTCGCTCTCCCAGAACACTTCTGACAACTTTTTAAAGTCGTTAAGGGTCGCCCAAAATGTCAGTAAATTTGTCGCTAGTCACTTTTATGGAAAATAGTCGCTAAGGGGGTCTGAAAAGTCATTAAATCTAGCAACAAAATTGCTAAATTGGCAACACTGACTATGAATAGAAGTTGTAGGAGAAGATTTTACTGTGCAAATCCTGAAATATATCAAAAATAAGTCAAACCTACCCTTAATACAGTGCTTATTAACTTTTACTTGTAATGCTTTTGTTGAGTCCTTTTCCCTTTTATTATAATCATTTATGGACTTTGAAAATTCACCTCGGTAAAGTCAAAGTGGTGTGAATTGCTGCAGCAGGTCAAGTGCAGATATATTTCAATTCACAAAAGAACAACTCTCACTCATCTCTACTTTGACTTTGAAAGCGGAAGCACTTATACTAATACGGACTTCGGCCACTCTGACTTCTTATGGGCACATGCAAGACTTGTTAAATTGCCAACCTAGCAGGCCTTCCTAATCCCTCACAGTAGGTCAGCCACTTTAGCAACTGCAGCCATTATCGGCTTTAGCTCCATTTCCCGAGCACTGGCCGCGTCCTGTTGTGTGCTAATGGGCTAATTTGTACCGAAGGATACAATCAATGATACGGTTTTATAAAGAGAGCCTAATCGGATAACAACTTTTTCTTGTAGTCGGTAATTAGAAGCAGGAGTCAAGCTGGAGAGGAAAGAAAAAGTGCATTGGCAGGCAGACCCCAGTGCACCGTGGGAAACAAAGTCAGAGGTCAATTTCAAAATTAGTTAAGCTTGACAGGCTGCCACCGACCTGCGCAGGTGCCTCCGCTTCTACCCCCGGCCGCTCGACACTTCCTTTTCGCTCGACCCCCAGACAACCTGAGGGTCAGCCACGTTGGGGCCCCTGAGTCTGCTTAACCCCCTCCTTCCTCTCGCTGGGCTTTCTCCAGGACCAGTCTGGATCCATTAGCAGAACTTGGCCTGCTGAGAAGAATACCACCGAAGGGCTAATGCAGAGCTAGAGCGCACTGAAGTGATGGCATACCTTGTACATACATATTCATAAAGGTCGGGTAGATCAGCCTTGAAATGTTGATGTCAAGGTAATGACATTCTACCTGTCCTTCTTTCAGCTTGGAAATAGGTTGTATAGTGCATTTGCAGTCATCTAAGCCCAACTATGTCCATTCTGATGTCACATAAACTGGCACCACAACTGGCACTGACCACTTTTTGGTGCGGTCATCTACTTCTGGAGCCCATCAAGGCCATACCGCCTTGTGGATGCCCGATCCCGTCAGACCTCGGAAGGTAAGCAGGGTAGGGCCTGGTCAGTACCTGGATGGGAGACCGCTGGGGAACACCAGGAAGCCGGTGTGAATGTGAGTGTGAATGTGAGTGAGTGGGGACTACGGATAGAAATTAGCTCTGAGCCATAATCTGGTGTATTTACGGCACTAGCTGCTGTTCATTAATACACGCTGTCCCATTAAAATAAAATCTGCATCATTTTGAGGAACTGTCTTTCTGTCAGTGATGAAAAGTTATACATACCTTTACTCAAGTCATTTTATGGATGTTCATATTTAAAATTGCAACTTTTACTGAAGTATTTTTTTTTTCACTTTTTATATCCACAAAATACACTATATTTCCAAAAGAATTCACTCACCCACCAAATAACTGAACTGGGATTATGGGGTGGGGTTGTTTTCAGGAGCTGGGCTTGGCTCCTTAGTTCCAGTGAAATGAACTCTGAAAGCTTCAGCACCAAGAGATTTTGGTCAATTCCATGCTCCCAACTTTGTGGGAACAGTTTGGGGATGGCCACTTCCTGTTCCAACACGACTGCACCAGAGCACAAAGCACAGTCCATAAAGACATGGATGAGCAAGTCCTGACCTTAACCTGATAGAACAGCCTGATGTTGGACGAGAAGGCCTGGCTCGCAGTCTCCGCCACTTAGATGTCTGACGTAGATAGATGCAAGGGTGGGCCGACCTCATTAAAACATATGGATTAAGTATGGGATGTCACTTAAGTTCATATGTGTGTAAAGGCAGGAGAGCTAATACTTTTAGAAATACAGTATTTTCTGACCTCGGTGGCAAAGTGGGTAGCACACATACCCTGCAAGCAAAACATTTGATTCAAGTTAGCAGATTTAGTACTGCAAAAAAGGAAAATCTACAATAGTAAAATGACTTGAATTCAGATTATTAATCTTGTTTTGAATAATTGTTCCTAAATTGGATTTATTTACAGATTATTTGATTTGTTAACTTTGATTTGAAGCTATTTTTTACTTGTTTCAATCAAAATTATCTGCCAGTGGAGTAAGAAAAAAAAAGGAAAAAAGTACAGTCTAGTTCAAATCATTTTAACTAATCTAGATATTTCTTTAATAGTTTCTTTTGTGCAACAGAAAAAACACCTTCAACAGTACTCAAGTAAAGTTTAGATTTATTACTTTTTACTTTTGCTCAAGTCATAATCTTCCTAATTCTCTGTAGACCCCAGAGTAGAACTCAGACCAGCCCACCTGACACCAACAACCATCTCCAAAGTCACTTAAAATCTCGCGAGAAATGCATTGTGGCTGGTAGAAGTAGTAGTAGTAGCAAAAGAAGTACTCTGAAGATTCTGCTGTACCCTTACAAAATTTGTACTTAATTAAACTCTAAATTTTTACTTTATCTTCTACTTGAGTAACTAGTTTTGCAGCCTGACCAATCAGAGTGGATTAATCTTAGAGAGAGGGGCTTAAGGAGATCTTATTAGGAAGAAGAGCCAAAGTCATTTTTTCTCATATTACCCATCTACTGTAGTATTTCAAACTCATAAACATGCAAACAAGTATGGCCTCCCTCCTGCCTCCAGTATGTTCTTTCGGTCGGGGGTGCTGTCGGTTGTTATTGGCCCGGAGAGAGATGGAGAAAGACTTGGGCCCTTGTGCAGTGTGGGCCCCCCGCTGCTCCGGCCTGCCATGTGTAATTAAACATTTGGCCCCCACAATTACTCAGCAGCGTACACATGCCAGAGTCAGGCCTGCTAGAATATGCATTTCAAAGAGCGGCGTTTTCGTCTTAGAAAGTTGGGGAACTGACAGAAGAGAGAGGAGGAGAGAACTTAGGGGCCCGGAGGGGGGTGGGGGGAGATGATGGAGGGATGAAGTGGAGCAGGCAATGGGGGTATGTACCTGCAAACTAATGGGATTTTACCAATAAACTGGGATGTCCTGAGGAAAGTATGTCAACTTGTGGTAAGCTTTAGAAGAAAAAGGAGCCTAAATGCAACCAATACTACTATTTTTATAGCTGGATATTTCAGTTTGACAGCCTTTCATACTGCCATTAAGTTCTTGGGCACATAACCGTGACAATAGGCTAGGCAAGGTAGGCAATTGACTAGGGCCCACAGGTAAGGGGGGGCAAAGATGGTAATTTACCTGTAAAATAGTGAACAAGCTGTTTCAGCGATGGGAAAACATACCACTGAAGTCATGTGGCCTCTCAAATCTCCTAAAAGAGCCCTGTCAGGAGAGAAGTCAAACTGATATCACGCATTTTCAATGTGGGGCGTTTGTACTTTCACCAAAAAGTGGATGTTTTAATCTTAGAGACCCTCAGGTTAGGGGAGGAGACCAGGCCCCTCAGTTAGTATAAGAAGGAGATGATGCTTTTGTTCGATGGTCAGTTTGTATGTGAATGTTGTTGACACCTGACGTCAGAAGTAAAGCTGTTTTAACTGCAACACTCTTGGGCTTGGGCTCAATTTAATGCACACATCGTATTTTCCTGATTACCAGAAAACAGGAAATCAGACTGGCAATGGGGCCCTAGACAAGAGGGACAACTGAGGCCCTTTATAGGCTCCAGTTTTTAGTTATATTTCTTCTAAATCCCACTTCAAACCAAAAACATGGCGGGTCATTTGGTAAAATTTTACTAACCAGTATTTTAAGCTCTTCTTTTGCCTTGGATCCTGAATTGTGCCCTTGTATGCATAACAGACAAATATGTGGGACAATATAAGGCAGGAGTCCCCCCCCCAAAAAACAAAAACAAAACACATTTGCAATGATCAGTATCTATCAAAAAATGAGATTTAAAGAAAAAGATTTAGATGAGAATACTAGCCTAGTCAATATAATACTCCATTTTGTAACTTAGTGGAAGCTTTTCTGAATATGACATGCAGCAGTGGCGTCTGGAGGAAAAGCCCTGTGCAAACATGACAGTCAGTTCTACAACATATCATGACTTAGAGAACAGCAGAGAGAGAACCAGCTGTCAGTCTGCGCTGGTGTAAATCTCCTGATTTGGCTGCCTTTTTTTTTTTTTTTTTTTTTTTTTTACCACCGCATGAGAATCTGCCACTTCCTCGTCACTGATAAGGCCCGACAACTCAAATCACTGCAATTACTCACTGAGCAAACAGCCAAGGAGTAGAGAAGGGAAGAGAAGGTAGTGTGAAGTAGTAGTGAGAATGGGAGTACAGAGTTTATGCACACAGTATTCTGGCCAGACCTTGACTCAAACTGAAAAAATGTTAGTTCAGGGGTAAATGCACTATATGTAATGAGCGACAAAGCCCTGTTCCTGTAAGGAGTCTGCAACTGCAAGTGTTTCTGATAATTTGTACTACTGCAATTTAAGAGCAAGGTTAAAAACAGGAAGCTTTCCACAAAGTGCAAAGTCGTAAATAAACAAAAGACGATGTTGTTCCCTGTGATTTGTAAGAGAGGGCCAGCCCACGTTTTTGTATAATATACAACGGTGAGTGCGAAACTTGTTGCCAGTTATAAAACGCACAGCACTGTGATACAGAATCAAGTGGCTTCAGTGTTGTAGGAGAAGCTAAGATAATGTCACCATAGTCAAATCCAGGCATTATTAGTGACTGGACAATAATCTTTCTACTGAGAAGGGAAAAACAAGACCTGTTCTCATTCAAGGACTCGATTTCTCTAAAGGAGACTTTAGAATCCAGCTAGATGCCTAAATATTTATTTTATTAAGAACTAACTAATTTAATTTGCTCTCCTTGCAGAGTGTAGATACACAGTAAATTTCCCAAGAGCAAATTTAAAATTTGCGCTCTCTTTAGTGTTAAAATGTGAAAAACAAACACAGCACCATGAACTGGGGAACAATGCCACTCATGACCTGACGTCTTAAAGATGCAAAGGACTACATTTTAATAAATCCAAAAAGTTCCAAACAGTGTTTTCCTGAAAGTAAAATTTGAAGAAATATTCAGCAGAATGCAAACGTCCATCTATAACACAGCCCAGTCCCCATCAGTCATGGTCCAACCATGACTCAGAGGAACAGTGACACACACGACTCCAGCATCAACAAACACATATTTCCTTTCAAAACTAAAATTTTCCAGTCTAAAATAAAAATCTTTATATGTTTTACATTAACTCTAACTTATAAAGATGACATCAGTTCCTCCAGACTGAAATGTACATTTGCTGCAAGTGTCCTGGGTCAAACTACACAGTGAGAAATTCAATTTGAATTTCTGTTACTGAACGATAAAGACTGCATTCCCAGCTTCCGTCGTGTTGATTTCACTCATGGCCTCTGATTATCTCAACTAAATTTTGGACACTGTGTACCAGGATAGACGTTGGAATTGCTGGACCTTGAGAACATCATCCATTTGGTTTTGTTAGAGTTTAAGACAAGTTTATGGCTAAAAAGAAACCCCATTTAGAATTTTACCTTTTAATTCCAGTAGATCTGCCATTTCTGAAATAATCAAACCAACCACATTTAAAGACATCTGGACACGTGGACAAGTCTCACGCCTAATTGCAATTTGGACACTATACTACGCTCCAGTACTACATATGGACCCTGGTCGTAAAGGCTTATCTCCCCCATTCCCCATTGACCAAACACTCTGGAGTCCACCCATAGAACAAACACTGGATTTTTAAAAGAGGAAACCTTTGTGCCAGGCCCTTGTCGAGAGTGAAACCCGTATCAGAGACGTTGGCAGCACCACCTGCCCGAGGGGGCCCCCGCGAATCCCTCTCCTCAACCTCTCATGTGCCATAGAGGTGCTTATGTCCCTGTCCCGCTATTGTCAGCCTGGACTGGAGGGAGTATTGTGAACCCTGTCAGCCGCGTTGCCATGTTGGTGCCAGCTGGCCCGTTAAGAGTGGCTAAAGGTGGGGGTAGCAGCGGACAATGCAAAAAAAAAAAAAAAAAGAAGAAGAAGGGGGAAAAAAAGTGTACAATGGGCAGCTGTGGAAAAGCGGCATTGTTCGGCAGTGATTGGCTGTGCCAGCTTTTCCTCGTGCCGGCTCACAAAGGCAACAGCTCGTTAGGGTGGCTGAAATTTTACCCAGAAGCACAGCTTTAGATTTGGCAAGAACTTGTAAAACCTATTTCTTATTCCTGATTTCCCTACTTCTCCGTACATCTATATTTGAGTCAGCTGGAGGCTATCATTATTGAAAAAAGGATGAAAGTCAAAATTACTTGTGCATGTTTAGCCAAATTGTCCCATTACAAGAATATTCTCATGGTTCTATGTGTGTAGTCTACTAATGCAACAAAAACAACAGTTGGGGTCTATTGTCCCAGAAATGGTCCCTTTTCTTATATTTTTCTATTATGATGGGCCCATGTGAAGCCATCTTGCCCCAGGCCCCAGCAGTTCTGTCAGCGGGTCTAGTGCATAACCAGGACGAAACTAGGACTGGACCAGGACTAATCAGGACCAATCTAGGACCAAACAGGACTAAACTAGTGCTAAACAAGATGTAAACCAGCACATAACCAGGACTAAACAAGGACTTAACCAGGACTAAAACAGGACTAATCTCTAGGACTAAACTAGATCTAACCCAGGACTGAACTGTCCCTAAACCAAGACTAAGCAGTGGTCTACACTTAATCCCCAATCAGAGCAGGACTGAAACATCTGGTCTTGCATTGGAAATATTTATCTATGTTTAACTTGGCTTTCTTTATTCTATTTATATTTTTTTACCCTGTTTCTCTGTACTCATAACCAGTGCATACTTTCTCCGACAGCTATTCAATAGCCAATAGGAGAGTCCCTTTTTGGAGTGTGCAAGAAGTTTAAAAATAGTAATAAAGCCTATATATAAAGCCTTTTTAAGAAGATGAATCATTACGTTAGGTGCCCATCCTGAATCAACCATCTTCCTTTAACAAACATGTTAAATCACATATTAGTTTTACTCATAACAATGGTACATCTGATTTATTCACAATTAAAGATATATTTTACATAATGACCAAGTTGTTTTTGTTTACATTTTTTTGTTTTGGTTCTAAAACTGCATTGCCGATCGTCCAATCAGAAAAGAAACTACTGTTTTTGCTTAGACTGCTGTAGTTTTTAAACCAGTACGAGCACATGCTGCTTTAAGTAAAAGTATACGTAAGTACTTGTGAATAAAAATGTAAAAGTATTTCACAGATTCAAGAACTAATGAATCATTTAAATGTGAGAGAATTTGCGGAAAACTAATGGTTAACGGTGCAATGGCAGAGACTGAATCAGTAGGTGAGGTTTTTCTGAAGAGTACTACTTAACTGCATCTTTTATACTCACAGTAAGTACTGTGTTTACAATGAAAACACTGCAAAAATGAATGAGTTTAAACAAAACTCAAAATACTTTTTACTTCAAACCAATTCAAAAAGTAGTGGAGTAAAAAGTACAGATGCTTGCTCTAAAATGTAGTGAAGTAAAAGTAAAAGTACCCCATGTAAAATGTACTCAAGTAAAGTACAGATACATGAAAACTGTACTTAAGTAAAGTAACTAAGTACTTTTACTTTGCTACATTCCACCACTGGTATTATGATTCAATATGCATGGAAAAGGAAATATTTGTCTTTAACATTTACAACTACTACAATGTAAAAAAAAAAAAAAAAAAAAAAAAATCTGTAAATTTTACAGTAAAAAACTGACAGCTGTGGTTGCCAGAATCCTACCGTTAAAAAAAAAATGGAGATCTGTATTTAATATTACGGTTGTTGTACTGTTGCTTTTACAGTTTTTGACTTCAATTTTAATCATAATTTACTGTAAAATTCATTATCTTTAAAAAAAATTTATTAACTGTATATTTTACAGTTTATGGTGTTTTACGGCATGTGACTGTTATAAACACATACCCCACTTTCTGTAAATTTAATTGTAAAAAATAGTATATTTATTAAAAAATGGCTGAAAATTACATTGTCGACCATTATATAACAAAACACGATACTTCTGTAATAAACAAAATACTCATATATTTTACAGTGTTATGCTGTATAGATTACAAAAAGTAACCAAAACAGTATTTTACCGATATATTAAATTCATTAATTCACTGTTGAGATTTAACTTTTACCGTGAATAGATCATTTCTGTGTTTTTAATTTTTGATTTTTGATTTCTTCCATGTAAGATTTCAGCTTTTGTATGGAGTGTGGAGAAGCTGGCACGTCCAACCACTTTTGAACAATGGCCCTTATCCTCGGTTGCCCACTGTAGACAAGTGTATCCTGAAATTTGACGTGCCACGCGATTACCCAGAAGCCCTTGTCCCAAAGTTTTCCTCAAGAATCTATTTTCTCACTCATGCTAAACAGCCGCATATGCACGAACAACCCCCGTATCCCTCAAGATTTCACACCCCTCTCCTTGTTTTCCAAATCAAAAGGGTGAAGGAAAAAGGAGGAGCAGCCTGGGAGCAAATGTCTGGAATCCATCTCAGATTGAGAAATCCGAGGAGCTGCTTGGATTCCGATCGAGCGAGGCGGTCCTGAGTTAAGGCGCTCCGACGCGGCCTCTCTGTTCCTCTCACACCCGGGCCATGTGGTCCCCGAGCCCTGCCAGCCAAGTGTGTCACAAGCTCATCACAGTTGCTAATGAATATTCATGGAGCCGAGTGCCGTGTGTAGAGTATTTTTGTTTCGTTTTTTTTTTTTTTTCACTTTCAAAAGTATTCAAATGGGAAAAGGGAGTTCTTGTACTGTAAGTGTATGCTATAAAAGGGAGACAGTGGAAGAAAAGCTGGAGTAGGCCATTTTTGGACACTTTATTTTATACTTATGCATAGTTTATTTTGTTTCAGTTTAGTTTAATTAATTTCTCCTTTGGCTATATTTTTGGTGCTTGTGTGCTAACTGTTTAATGACAGTGCCGCTGTTCTTCTGATGCAGTTTCCCTACTGTGGAACTAATAAAGGCTTTTTTATCTTATAATTTGGTTTGGTAGGTTATTATTTAATAGTAAAAGCAATATTAATCCTTTGACAACATTTAAAAAGATACATTTGTACCATTATTGTCATTAGTGTCCAAAATGGTTTCTGACTCTAAAAAGTTCTATACAAAAGCTCTATTATTATTATTCTCCATTAATTTATATATTTTTGGATTCAAAAGCACCCCATATTGTAATGAGAAAAAACACAAAAAAAATTGTATTTTTGAAAAGTAAAATCCAACATTGACTTTTTGGGTTAATGTTATTATTATTGGTCTTGTATATGGCAATAATTGATAACAAAAGTGATTTTGATGCAGTTTTGTGATTTGAGCAGTACCAGTGTATATGTAAAGATTCAACACGTGTACCTTTAGTGTCCAAAAAAGTGCTAAAAATGTAATAAATAACATTTTTTTCCACTTTCGAAGGTTTGCGTCTTTTATCAACTCTCACTCACAAATTTCTTTAATATTTTTTACAATTTCAGGCCATTTTTGATGCCAGCGTGCCCCCATTTTTTCACACCATTGACATTAAAACAACATTAAACATTTTTGCCGCCCTGTGATGTCAAACCATGGTTAATGTAATGCTTCATGTTACTGTTTTTCAATTTGTTCATGTCATACAGTTAGGTCCATAAGTATTTGGACACTGACACAAGTGATGTTATTTTAGCTCTTAAGCAAAACACATTAAAGATACAGTTACATAATTCATATGCACTTAAAGAGCAGACTCTCAGCTGTAATGTGAGAGTATTCACATGCAAATCAAAGGGTTTAGGAATTACAGCTCTTTACTGTGTAGCTGCCTCTTTTTTGGGGACTCAAAAGTAATTGAACAGATGAACATTACCATGAATAAAATGTTCATTTTTTAAACTTTGGGGAAAATTCCTTGCAGGCAATGACTGCCTGGTGTCTAGAGCCCATGAACATCACCAAACACTGGGTTTCCTGTTTTATGTTGCTGTGCCAGTCCTTTACTGCAGCTGTCCTCAGTCGTTGCTCATTTGTGGAGCTTTCTGTCCTCAGTTTTGTCTTAAACGTAAAATTCATGCTCGACTGGGCTGAGATCTGTGGACTAACCCCTGCCATGGCACAATATTACACTTATTGCCTTAAAAAACTCTCAGGTTGCTTTTGCAGTATGTTTTTGGGTCATTGTCCATCTGTACAGTGAGGGAGAGTCCTGCACGGGACTGACTTTTCAATCCCACTCCCAAAGCTTCTCTGACCGCTCCCGTCCCTGTCCCGACATCTACCATGGCCTGACTGCCTGAGGGATTCTCATGGGTCCCGATGGGTCCAGAGAAATATTAATATGACGGGGTTGTCTGCCTGTACTGACACATGGCACAGTCACACACAGTGTTCAGGAGACGAGCAGAAAGCTAACTCGTGTTTAATATTCTATTAAAGCTCTGGGTTCATGTGCTGAGTTTGTTATTGGGCTACAGATCTTGTGTTTCATAGCGCAGAGGATAAAAAGCGTGGCTCCCAGTTTCTCTCTCTGTTCTGTTTGTTTATTTCTCATGCTACTGTAATGACCTGTGTAAGTTGCACACTGGCCCACATTTAGATGTGACTGCTACTGTAAAGACTAGTATGATTGTGCGCTCAAAATTCTCTGGATGCTCGGGACCTGGTATGTTTTTGCTTGACCGCCCGCTCCTGACCACATCAATACCGCCCAATCCCGAATGATTGGGTTAGGTCTCACAGAATTTCCCACCCGCTGCAGGTCTCTACTGTGAAGCCCCGTCCATAAACTTTATGGCTTTTGTCTGAATCTGAGCAGAAAGTTTATCCCTATACACTTCAGAGTTCATCCAGCTGCTTCTGTCTTCTGTCACATCATCAGTAAACACCAGTGACCCAGTGTCATTGGAAGTTATACACAAACATGCATCACACTGCTCCACCATGTTTTACAGAGGATGTGCCGTGCTTTGGATCAGGAGCCGTTCCAAGCCTTCACCAGACTTTTCTATGTCCATCATTCTGGTACAGGTTGGTCTGAGCCTCATCTGTCCAAAGAATGCTGTTCCAGACCTGGCCTTTAGATGCGGCCAAGTCTAATGTGGCCTTTCAGTTGTTGAGCCTGATGAAGTCTGCAACTTGTGGTGAACTCTCAGTATTTTCTCTCATAAAATCTTCTTGTTATAGTGGACCTAGACACTGACAGACCTACTTCCTGTAGAGTATTCTGCTCTAAGGAGGATGATGTGAAGGGGTTTTTCACCAGTTTTTGATCCAGCTTAAGAATGCTCTGGTTCACTTCCACTGAGACACACAGAAACAGCTTTCAAATGCAAATCTAACACCTAGAATCAAGTCCAGACCTTTTACCTGCTCAGTTTATGATGGATTAATGAAGGAAATAACCCATGCAGCTCAAGAAATAGCTTTTGAAGCAACTGTCCAAATACATTTGAGCCCCTGAAAAAGATGCAGCTACACAGTAAAGAGCTGTAATTCCTAAACCCTTTCTCCAATTTGGACGTGAATACTCTCAAGTTACAGCTGAGAGTCTGCATTTTAAGCATATATTATTAATATTATATCATTAATATAATTATATAACTGCATTATGAATTGTTTTGGTAAAAAAACTAAAATAACAAAACTTGAGTCAGTGTCAGTCAGTGTTATAACAGTGAGTCTCTTTCATGACACCTTCTTAGGTGCAAATTTGTACTTAAGCTCTACCTTAGGAGGGTTTTTGTCATTCACCAATTTTTTTCATAACTGAAGCTGTTCTTCTGGAAAAACAAACCCAGAACAGGTCTGAGCTCTTACAGAAATTCAGCAGTTTTTATAATTTTATCAAACTCAAAATGGAACAAAAAATGTATTTTTAAATTTGACTGTAACTTAGATATTTGAACAAATTATTCCTTATAAAAGCAATACTATTTAATGGATCAACAAAGAGCAGTGGTGATATAGAACTGAACTGTAGCCCCCTGCCATAGCTCTACAACACCCCCTTGTCACCCCCCATTACCAGGACATCTCTGTGCACCCTGGCCCTACAGCAGAGCAAAAAATATTATACATTTTCAGCTATTGTGAGAAAGTTAAGGGATTGCTGTTACAAATACGCATGCATCTCTTGTGTTTTACCACTTTTATGAACATTATAAATCTTTTTTTTTTTTTAGATATAAGTTAGTATTTTGAATGCACCAAATAGAGGAGAAATGCTCGTAGTAAGCTCACTCAAAGCTTAAACCCTTGCGTGATTTTCATGTGATAAGACACAAATGAAAGAAAGAAACGTTGCATGTGGGAAATCCTGTTTATCATGCGTATTCTTATTGAATTCATTTGCAGGTTAAATAACACCTTGCTATTCACGTAGCTCATGCAAACTCTTGACACCCGGCCTACGCAGCCCCTTTCAGCAGTAAAAAAAAAAAAAAAAACACTGCCAGATCGAGGGGGAAGGGGGGGCAAGCGGGGGGGGGCACCATTCCACACCATTATTAGCTAAACGGCACTGTCGCAGCTTGGCGCTAACACGGCTAAAAGTGAGTCACCAGCGACAAACGCAGCCCTCTCTCCTTCCAACATGGCCGCCGCTTGTAACACGCAGCATGGCTCCCAGAAGCTATGCCGGCCAAGCGTTGTCGATTTTTTGGACAGGAACTGGGAGGTCTCACACACACAGACACACACACACACAGACACACAGACACACACACACGATTTAGAAGCTCACAAGCTGCCAGAACTCCACAGATGTCCTGGCTTCTGCGGCTTGTGAGTCAATGCAGGGCAGGCTCTTTGACGCCGGGGTCTGGTGTGAGGATTTTTTGGATTGAAATTCAAGGCAGGTGCACCGTCACGTTACGTTTCCAAGACATTCTGATGCCCCCCTTCCCCCCCTCCGACCCCCGCAATACGACAGCAGGCCCGACATTCTGACATTTCCACCTAAAAAAACAAAAAGTGCTGCTAAACTTTGGACATATTCTCACAAATGATCTTGCAAAATGATGATAGCTGTTATGTTAGCTGGTTGTTCCCACAGTGACTAGATTAGCATGGAGCCTATAGCATCACAATCACCAACTCTCTTTTTCTGGCGAGATGACACTAGCCTTTTGTCGATGACTGTGCCAGAGATTTGACAAAACAGAAAGTGGTCAACTGTGCTCCCACTTTGAACTCGGCGGTAGTTGCTCAAAGTTTTGGAGAATTTGACTGAGGCCTGCTTTTTATTTTCAAGTTACATAACCCACAAAAGTCTGCAATCTACTGGGTCCAAAGAGACAATTGTTAATAAAAATACAAAATTTGAATCTGTAAAGAGCCACAACCAGTTTTAAAAAAGCCTAGTTTATAGCTGACATATAGAGCATAAGGGTGGAAACTAACAAAGAACTGTGTTGAATACTGCTCTAGTATCTCACAGAGAACTAGAGTTACATCAGGTAACTACTTGGTGCTCGTGTGTGGCACAACACATTTAAGTCCACATCATAAACAGGAAGAACATTTGGTAACACTTTATTTTAAGGTCCACCTATTAACCATTAACTAAGTGCTAATTAGCATGCTAGTTAGTGGTTAATTAGTGGTTAATTAGCTGTTAATTGGTAATTATAAAGCACCTATTAGTCCCTTATTCTGTGTGACCATATTCTACAGCTAATTATCAACTAGCTAACATTTTTCCTTTCATAAACTCATAATTACTGCTCATTAGTAGGAAGTAAGGAAGTTGTTGGACATAAATTATGATCTTAATAAGCTTTTTATTGGAGCATTATTAAGGAATAGTACCACAAAAAGATCATAATTTATGTCCAACAACTTCCTTACTTCCTACTAATGAGCAGTGATTATGAGTTTAATAAAATATTAATTTAATAAGAATTTGTTCACACAGAATAAAGGATTAATAAATGCTTTATATTTACCAATTATGAGCTATTTAACCACTAACTAGCATGCTAATTAGCATATTCCTTTATTGACTTTACATAACCAGATCTCAGATGCCCATGGAGCTGCAAGATCAGGGCTAAAGAGCCGCATGAGGCTCTAAAACCATAGGTTGCAGATGTCTGGGTTAGCCCTAAAGCTAATTATGCTAAGAAGTTTGTGCTAAAGATGTAATATGAATGTTGAATACCCAGGAGCCAATGTCTTGACAGTGGTTATTTCTTCCTGGGGTCCACACAATAAGAGATTAGATATCACTGACAATGGTAACACTTTATATTAACTAACCATTAATATGCAGTATGTGTTTATAGATACTGAATTGACAGTGATGTTTATAATTTTGTATTCAATTAAATGAGATTTATTGTAAAGAATTAAACATTAATAATGGTTATAATTTAGCTTTTGTTTTATTAATGTTGCAAGTAATGATTTGTAAACAATAAATTAACTTATTACTAATCTCAAATGCTTTAGAGCTGTTTTAGTTTATGGAGTGTTACGGTGACATTTAAAATTCAACAGAACACAGTACGATGAGGTATATTGACAATATTGTACTTTAGTAATTCATATTCAGCAAGGCACTTCATTCTGTGCCATATTTTTTTCATATATATTTAACTTTTTAATGTTTTTTCCAGGGTATATAGATATTTTTATTCTGATATGACAAAATAACAATTTTAAGCACTTGAACAATACAACTTATACAATACATGAAAACAAATTATACAATTCAGAAGATTCATTATCTGGGAATACACTTGTTATCTTTGCATCATTTTGACCTGTTTTTTTTTTTTTTTTTTTTTTTTTTTTTTTTTTTACATCCATATAATGAATGTCTCTGAGCCTATCATTATGAAACTTATAGGTACTCCGCATTCTCACTTATCTTTAAAACTAAAGTACAGTGATATTTTAATGATAATTTTAGGGGAAAAAGTATGCAACAAAATAATGTATATGAAGCCTTTTGATTAAATTATGAGAACAACATTGCATACTGTCATTGTGTCCTTTGGCAAGACACTTACCTTGCCTGTATGAATGAGTGTGTGAGAGTGTGTTTCCAATAAAGTGCTATATAAGACTGAGACTTTATTTAAATTAACTGGTGAGCACAAAAAAAAAAGTCCATTGGCAGAATTCCTTTTTGGCCATCATGTCAAGATGCTACACTGTCTATCCTTTGATGAACCTAAGATGAAGGTGATCTTTCCAACAGTTTAGCGCTCACTTCTCCCAGCTGTGAAAACCCACTCTTGGAACACAATTCATTAAACGCCGATTCTAAAAAGACTTAATGGATATATTCCCAGAGGAGAAGTGCTTCGGAATGTTGAGATAGAGCTTCTCCTTCTATCTCCCGAACAGAATAAATATCTTTCCCGGCGAGTGTTGATCGGAACAGATTTTTGCTCCGAGTCAAATCCTATAAAAAGCCGCAAATCAAAGACGCCGCCTCGGATTTTGATTTTTTTTTTTTTTCCTCCGTAACAGGATGACAGAAATAACACTCGTGCGTTCGCAAGAGAGTGAGAATGAAGACTCCGCAAAAGCCTGGGGTACAGGTGTCAATATGATTAATTGCACCAGGGAGGGGAATTAGCAGTCTGCTAATCAGGCCGACCAAACAAGGAGGGAAAATTCACTTTTTGAACGTGTTGGTTTTTCTTACAATCACAGCTCGTCGAAGAAAAAAGGAAAAAAAAAAACGGCACAGGGGGGCTGGGGAAGTTTGTTAATGGCTCATAAGTCCGTCCCCGAGGACCGAATTATCCTGGAGGAAGCCGAGTTGTTTGCACAGTGCCAGCTTACATTCTGCAAAAAGGGGGCAAAGACCTCGAAAACGCAACAGATCTTCCGACGACTGGCGACCTTAGAGGGCTACTAATTGCGGAATAAATGAGAAAATGTCCTCGCAAGAAAAACAAACTCCGAATTCTGGCCACACATGCGACAGGAAGCAAGTGATCGGATCCAATCAGCGGCGGCCATTAATTCTCAATTGAAAAAAAAAAAAAAAAAAATGGTGAGAGGATAATGGTTTGTGACAGAAGGGTGATGAATGGTAGAAAAACAAACTTTGGAGAGATGTCTTGAGTTTGGTTGAACATCTGGGCAGGTTAAGGGGAGGCGACCTTATATGAGACCTGCAGACATCAAGGGTCACTGAAAAATGCCCCCAAGTCTCAATATTTAAATAAAGTGAAGGTTTTTGGCCCCGTTCACACCTGTCAGTGCTCTGGTCCCACTTGGAAATGTTGATGGAGAAATATGATCCAGAATGGAACATGTGACTTTGGTTAGCAAGTGTTTTATAATTAGGATTTGACACATGTGAGAACTGTGTAATATACTGATATACATACTGTCTTAATGGCTCCACAGAAGTACAATGTAACATTAAATAAGTATTATCTCAAACAGAGTATCATAAGTTATAGGCCACGAGAGGCTGGAGTTAAATTAAAGTTAGTTGTTGGGTGGCAGTAGCTCAGTAGGTCCTTGACCAGCGTTGCATATTGCCATTTTGTCCTTGGGCCAAACAGTTTACCCATTTCGTCTGTATAAATGTGATTGTATGATTGGTGATGGAATAAGGCCATAGGCACAGAATGAATGCCACGTCTCCATCAGTCTGTCCCAGGGCAGCTATGGAAGTATTTAACACCACCGAGTGTGGGGAGCGAAAGAATAATGCAATTCTAAAATGACTTTGAGTGTTCAGAAAAAGTGCTATATAAGTCTGATACATTATTGTTATTATTATTATTATTATTATTATTATTATTATTATTATTATTATTATTATTATTATTATTAAAGATTTAGCATAGAATGTGTTTTACATTTAAATTTATGAGCCTATGCATAAAATACATGCTAATGTTAGTTTTGGTGAAATAGAATTACAATATCAACAAAACTAAAATATGGTTTATATCACTCTCAACCAAAATGCACACAAAGATTATGGACTTATGATATAGTGCTAATACATAAATTTTAAATAAATTTGCAGCCTAATTGGACAAAATATCATGTTTTATGTTGCCAAAAATATCTAGAAAAAATCTAATAAATATATAAAAATGGCATTCCTCCTATTTACGTTTATCTGCACATTATTATTGTACAAAAGTAAAATTATAAATCAAAATGTAAAATGATCATGTATTATATCACAATAAAAATGCCTCAGGACTGACCTACAGTGGCTCTGATGGGGC
Source organism: Bostrychus sinensis (assembly GCA_020698575.1). NCBI lineage: Eukaryota > Metazoa > Chordata > Actinopteri > Gobiiformes > Eleotridae > Bostrychus > Bostrychus sinensis. Next base: position 14,441,144 of record CM036261.1, on the reverse strand, counting down.
AAGTCCAGGAGTGACAACAAATCAAGACATCCCACAATTCATAGCAAGTTCAAGTCAAGTTTTTCAAATACATCTGATAGACACAGATGTTGCTCCTGCCATGTTAACTCACAGGACCTGTAATGTGCAGGTGCCACCAAACACCAACAGCGCTACATGTCCCAAGTGAACTCTGCCTGTGTCCACATCCAGAACTTTGAAGAAAAACAACTATTTCTCCCCTCACCTTCCTCAGCCTCACCTCAAGGAACCAACAAACAAGCTGCCTCCGCTTTAATATTTCAAACCGTATCGACTGAGGTGTCTCCAAATGAATTTCAGACTCTCAATCAGGGCTCTTCAAAGACATGGATTATGTGAAAAATTCATGCTTCATCAGGTGAGGTTATTGATGCTGCATCTGGCAACGACTGGTGTGGAATTCACAACAACGCTAATAGAATTAAGGAGACTGGACAATCATGCTTCCTTGGAGTTTTCTGGTTATTAGTAGATGGTAATTAGGCGTTTCTGCTGAACTGATGCGCTTATGATTTTGATAAAACAATTTGGCTGCAATTAACAGAAATAGGAGTTGGACAATTTTGGATGATTTATTTTTTAGGAATATCAAATGGATTTCCACCAAATTGAACATACTGGCCATAGATGTCTTAAGGTTGGAAAGTGAGAGTATACCGCTGATCTACTGGCTGTTAATTGCATAATCTACCTGGACATTCCCCAAATATTGCACTGACAATCTTAAGGGAAGACTTCTTCTTTATCTTCTGCTTCTTCACAGAGCCGACCTGTGGCATAGGTGATGTAGGCAAATGCTAATGCTGATGCCCCATGCATCAGTGTACAACAAGGCTTATGGAGCCTGATAAATAACAGTATAAACCTAGAAATGATGAACACTGGGGAGAGTTTTGAGTCCATAGATGTGTTCTACATTTGTCAAGCTTTAAATCATTTTTTATTTGATGATAATCGACCTCTTACTCATGGAGATATGATCATAAACAGCTCAAGAAATAATTTGTGCAGTAATGAAAGACACAATCCAAAGCGCGTGTTGCCATGGCAATGCACAACGTTTTTATCAAAATATTTTAGCTGTTTTATTATAAAAGCAACATAAACCTGTAGTGTTCTCTGGAGCCTCTGTCCACAGCTCAGTGATGAGACTGAAGACTCTGGGGCCCTGTGCTGCAGGGGCGGAGCAGAGCTGGGGGCCCCACTGAGGAAGCACTAACAGAGCATTTCAACACAAGTTATAAGGAGCATGTGGAAAAGATAAAAAAAACTAAAGTTAAATCCCACTGTGCTCTGGTCCAGTGTGTAGAGCAGCAGCTCATGTTTAAAATGTGAGAGTTGTTATAGAAACAATGTTTTGTCTTAAACTTAAAGAGAAGTAAAATCATAATTAGTCTCCCTTTTTTATTACAGTGTTGTAGCTGCTGAAAATCAAATATGATCATCTAAAATGCATCAGATTACAGGAAATGACATCTGTTTTGTTCAGATTTTCCAGGGTGAGGACCCCCAGACCCCCCTGCTTTCTACTGTACTTCATAAAAATCTACTACACAATATATACAATTTAGGGAGTGGCACAAAATAGATGTTAATGCTTTGTAAAGTCTTATCAAATGTAGCTTATATTCTGTTTTACTGGTGGTGGGGGGTGAAATTTTAAATCTTACCTAGAGCACAAATAGAGCTATGTATTTTGGCTAATATTATTTGCTCCTAGTGGTGTTCAAACAACTAACTTCATCTGTTGTGTAGCTTTGGGGTTATGAGATGGAGAGGGCTCAATATCTAGGCATAATTATAACAGAAAATGGCCAGGTTACAGGTATTCAACTACTTGTTAATGCAAATAGTAAATGTGACAGCAAGTTAGTCCATTTAGAGATGAGACAGGTTCAAGACAAACCTGCTGACTGGCTGGGTTTACAGAGAATGGTCCAAAAAAGACAAATAAGTTCTGAGGACAAAAATGTTGTAGTAGTAGAAAAGTAGGACTGCATTTCTTGTATATAAAATGTTTTCTTTTTGTTTTTCTTTTTTTGTATTACTTTCCTTAGGTGTGCCTGTAAAGACTCATCCAAGCTTTCTAAATCACAACAAAAAAACATTACAAAAAAATCTTGTTTTTTAGAGTTTTAGATGTTTTGTTTCTTATCCAAGAGACTTTGTATGTTTTGTCAGTGTCTCTGTTGGATGTTGCGTAGTCAACGTTATTGGCTCAAAAAGTTTATTACATTATTGGCTTTATTACATTTACAATTGCCAAAATAATTACGTTATTGGCAGTTATTACATTATTGGCCATTATTACATTATCGGTTGTTACAGGGTCCCTGGCCACGGTTGCTCACTGCTCCCCAGTGGCATTGAAGAATGGGTCAGATACAGAGGACAAATTATTTCCTTATGGGACAAGTACATCTTACCTTAAAAGTCAACTATTGCAAAAGCTTGTAGTCACATTTTAGGTTTCAGTGATTTTTCTAGCTTCTTTGTCAAGGCCCTGGTTTTAATTTCAGCCACATTTTTGTTAACATTTTGACTGTTTCTTCGTCTGCATTTGATACGTTTTTTCAGCGTATATCTTGGTCCCACATTCCCCCTCGTCACCACAAACGGGGCGCTCACCCTTCCTTCCGTGTCAACAGGTGAAGTGTTCCCGTTTGATGTTGCCAGACTGAATTTCGAGCCAACTTCTTCTTCTTCTCCTTCTCCTGCTTCCCCCAGACCTCTCCAGACTTCAAAAGCCCCCTCCCCATCTCCCCTCTTCTCACTTTAATCCACTGCAGCATAGCCCCCCTTCAGTTCAAAGGCAGGAACACCCCCTTGAAAAAAAAAAAAACCTGCCAACCCTAACTTTTTTTTCCCTTTTTCCCTCGTCTTCTCTTCGCTGAGTTGCAATTACGGATCTGACCAACTCCCGAGATTAATTAATCCCACAAAGAGCGTTCATTTCCTGGCTTTATGCGATTGACAAGGGGCTGGTGGTAGAATGGAGAAAGAGGAGGGGGGTATGTCCGTTTGAAAGAATTGAGATGGAGGGTGCGTTTGATATGGGAGGCGATGGAGTGCTTGGTTGCTAAGGGCTCTTTGCTAATCTTTACCTGCGCCACAAATGCCGCCGGTGGTCAGGGGCTAAAAGGGGTGTGGGTGGGCTTCAGGAGGGACTAAAGGGACGACCGTTAGGAGGCAGGAGATTAGACGCTTGCTCTATGGCGTCATGTAGATGGGGTTGTAAATGTTCTAAATAGATCTTTCGAAATTTCTTTGGTACCAATAGGATGACCATGTGACTATATTCAACTTGGCAAAGGAAGGAAGCAGCTAATGTTGGACTAGGACCCAACAAATCCTAGGTTTTAGAAGGCTCTGCCCCATGTCTCTCCATCCAACTCAAAGAATGCAGACTAAATACAAATGTTAGTACAAATACCCATTGAGTTATGTCACTTCATTTTTTAAACTCTTTTATTTAACCTTTATTTAACCAGGAAAGTTGCATTGAGATTAAAAACCTCATTTTCAAGGGAGTCCTGGCCAAGAGGCAGAAGCAAATACAAAGTACAGTTACATAATTGCACAGACAAAAACATGAGGAACAACAGGAAGAGACAAACAGATTATGAAAATGTGCATGTTGTGGAGTCAGCCTCAAGAACTCTCACTTTGGGTTTTTATCCAACACAGATAGGAAAGTTGCTGCGACAAGTCACTTTTTTTTTTACTTCAAACAAAAAACACAAACCCATTTTTAGTCTCACTTTCTTCACAAGATTCTTCACATGTGGTTTGAAAGTGAGGGAGTCATCAATCAATACACCAAGGTATTTATACTCATGAACCACCTGTAAGGATTTGTTCATTTTGGGTGAAAGCATCAAAGAGGACGATGATTCAGAAGTGTAATCAAGTCAGAAGGTTTATTCAGTAAAAACACAGGTAAGGTTACAGTCAGCAGAATGAGCGCGCTCCTAGAGGGAGGAGTGTTCTAAGTTTTTATACTATGTATGACGATGTATGACGATCTCTGCATAGCATTATCTTCTTGGCTTCGAGTAACTTTTTTGAGCATAGGGCAGGGCCACAAAAAGTTCTCAGTTTCTGCAGAGTCTTCCCACGCATCGACAGGCCGTAGGAGCCCCCCCTGCAACCTTGGGTCCGATAACTTTGTAGCAAGCTCATTATTTGTGCCATATTTGGAATGCACCTAAGAGTAGAGTGACCTTAGAGTGAAAGAAGAAAAACATCACATAAAATCAAAGTATTATTATTACTAATGTTGAAGCGTTATCAACCTTAGCAGTAGTACATCAAAATATAAGTTTAATGGTAATACGCAAAGCTATATGTAGAAATATTCAATACACCTCTATGTTGTTTCCCTCAAGCCTGGACACTGTGGGGATTGTATGAGAATAACTTGAACCAAACTGGAGAACCCAAAGGAGACCCACCTAGCAGGGAGAGCATCGCTGACCTGATGTCCCAGAAGTCTTATAGCAAGAAAACACAGAGGAAAAAAATAGAAAAGTTTTTTAGTTAGATTACTACTACTATCACAAACCTGCCTCACACCCACAACCTTCTGATTACAAGGCAAGTGAGCTACAATTTGTCACCAAAGTAAAAAAAATATTTAGAGAGTGTCTAAATTTACTTTTCTGAGCTTTCTATCATGTTATAATCTTCTTAACACATCAAAAACATATCTGGTGCTGTGTTTTCCTTCATTCACACCTGTTTGAGTAATCTTGTATTCTGTGGCATGGCCTTTGTGAGGTCTCAGAACGCTACATCCAGTCTGCTCTCATTCATTCATCAAAAAAAAAAAAAAAAAAAAAAACAGTGTACAGCTCTGTTCCCGCTAATTTCTCACAGACATTCTTTTTTATTTTGTAGAAAAATGGCATCACACAAAAAGTTTAAGGAAATAAAAAGCTCTTTTTCTATGGTTCTGTTAAGTTATGAACAAAACTTTACGGCAGTGGTAAAGTAATGCTTTTTTTAGTTATGCTATGCTGTTTTAGAGGTGGCCGAGATTGGTTTAAAAGTATGAATAAAAGCATAATTAAGAATTAAGAATCTACTTGAGTGAGGGTTGTTTGAGTTAAAATATCTATGTACTTCCCACCTCTGCACTGATGGAGGTTCATTGTTTGGCGTCATCTGCAAAGCCTTTGGAAGAGGCTGCTGTTGTGATCCTGGGCTATAGAAACAAAACCAAACTGAAAAATTGTGCAATATTATGCATCTAAAAAAGCTGTACTCCTCAACACTTCATCTTATTATGCATTAAGATGAAAGAAATCCGGGTTGCCCAGTGCCACCTGCCGACTCTCAGGTTGTACCTCCAACACTCTCTCTACACTCTACCATCTCCATCTCCCATTCAAGTCATTTGGTTTGTGTCCAAAAAAAAAAAAAATCCAGCATTTTTCCACCTGAACTCCGAGGTCAGCGAGCTCTTTGCGGTTCCCTGTGTCATTTGCATACTTCCCCCTTCCTCCCACACAGGCAGCTAAAAAGCATCGTACGCCGACCAAAAAAAAAAAAAACCACAGCGAGGTCATCAACTGATTACTCCCAGTTCAGCCGCATTTGTATTCATAATGCAAGAGTTAAACTTATTAATTCTTCATCGCTTTTGTTCTTGGAAGAGGAGGTGTCAGAGTGGAGCGTCCTTTCGGTGGTGAGTTCAGAACATTTATTTATTCACGAAATCGCCGCATAGATAATAATTTTAACCAAAGAAAAAAGAAAAAAATCTAGTGCTAAATCTTGCACTTTTACTAAGACAGAAGAAGAAGTTTGTTTTGTGGAAAATGCGGAGGGGAAGTTTGCAAAAGGCCGTGAAGTGCTGAGCGGTGGTGGCTGGAGCGGCCAAGCGTGCAGGGCATAAATCATAATTAATCTTTTCATTTTGCGTGTGGGGTACACTATGGCGGCTTTGTCCGACTCAAAATCAAGGCTCAATGACAGAAAATACATCATTAAACTCATTTGTTAGAAGTATTAAGCATAATTAAAAAGCCTTAGTTCATGTAAGAAGCTTGAATGGTCTCAGAAATGTGTGGTGTTCAAATATGCTAACGTTTTAATAAAGTTTATGTCAGTGTTTTAGAGTTAACTTGGTTAAAATTCCATCAAAGTAAGTCATTTGCACATTTTTATCTGCATTTTACTTTTAGTTTTTAACAGTAGAAAAAAGTTACTTTTTATTATATTCCCAATTAGGGATAGAAGTGTCATTTTCAGGTTTTTTATTTTTTCATAACTTTGCAGTGCGTTCTTTTTTTTATTTGGCTTTTTGTTTTTTACTACTTTTGATATTTGAAAAAAAATAAATTTGTACACTCTAGAAACTAAATTATTATGATGTTATGTTAAGTGGCAAAAGGGTCCTTGTCAAAAAACGTCATAAAAACAGCACATCCTAATATTTGTTTTACTGTTTTTTGGTTTGTTTGGGTTTTTTTTGTTTGTTTCTTTGTTTGCATAAATCTTTAAATCAACTTCTGACCTGATCATTATTACCAAATATTTCATTTTAGGCCTTTATATGGCAGTGTACGTCATGGCATCTCACATCTTTTGTAAAAAACAAACAAAAACAAACAAAAAAAAAAACACACACACAGACAAAAACAACAATATTTTCAAAAGTCACAGTATTCGCAATGTAAAGTGGGCTATTATTATAGTCTTGGGTGTGTCAAGATTGGCAACAACATTTTGTTTTGTTTTTTTAGTTGTTTAGTTGTTTAGTTGTTTGTTTTTTAGTGTTATTTTAACAAAAAACTACATTGTTACTGTTGAGTGACAAAAGTCCTCACCAAAAGCATAATAAAAATAGTATATGTCAATATTTTTTCAGCATTGTGCAAAACATTTGTATATATGATCAGGACAGAGATAAACAGAACAGTTTTTAGAGATAATGTACAATGTAATGTACAATGTTTTTTTTTTTTTTTTTTTATAGAACAGCAGAGATAGAAGTTAGAGCAGGAAGAAACATTGGATAAATCACTGAAGTCTGGAATCCAGGATGCAGAGGTGAGCTGTAGTCACTCCATGCTCTACCCACTGAGCTGTACAATGGTCCCAAAAGACAAGTTTTTACATGAATGTATTGGTCCCTGCATTTGCTCCATCCTTCATTGCTGCTGGGGCAACCTGTCATGACAGTGGGTGACCACATTGCAACACCCAGGCACCTTTTTTTCACGTTCATGAGTCAGGAGTACCTAGCTGGAGAATTAACCTATTATGCATGTTTTTTTTGTTTTGTTTTGTTTTATGTTGATGAGGGAAACCATAGCACCATAGATGGAACATTCAAACTCCACACAAAGACCCTTTCTGGTTCAGAAAATGGACCTCTTCCACTTTGTCCTTCCCAGCTTACAAGAACCTTGCAAGTATTTCTGTTTTCTGTCTTGAAGAATAGTGTAAATCAGGCTGGTTATAATGTATTTTAATGTGTTTTTTAAGGCAGGGCAGTTAGGTTACCCACAACTTACAGCACCTCCTCTGCACATGCCTGGATAAACCTAGAATTGACAAAAAAAAAAAGAAAAAAAAAAGTCCTCTGACCCCTTGAAGCTGGGATTGTACCAGCTGGGATCTGAAGCCTTGTATCTACACTAAGAGCATCACGTTGCTATTCATTTGAACAAAATAATGCACGGCTAATGGGAATGGACACTGTTAGCATCAGAAGGAGGGTGCGGTGGACGAGGAGATGCATATGCAGCAGAGTGAGTCCGTTCACTCATCCGTTCGACCAGCTCGGCACTTTTTTCACTCCACCGGCACATAGCGGGCTGGGGACTGGTGATGAGAGGTCGGCCTTGATTTTTTTTATGCAACTCCCGTATCAAAATTCAGCTCGGCTCGCTTGTGCAACGCTTGCTGATGTCTGGAGGCCTGTAATTGCAATTATAGATCGGAAACGGACCAATCAGAAAGCCCCCCAAAAGCCACGCCCACCACTGTAACCCTCCTCCTTCCCCTCGATGTCAAATCACAAGTGTCGGATTAGACCTATGTTTTTTTTCCATGTTGTAGAATATAGAAATTGTCGATGTGTGATTCGGCCATAACGTCCCGCTAACAATTTCTGTCAGGTCCCAAGAGGGGTTCCTAATGAGGCCCTCTGACACGGCCCAGGGCTGGATGCCCCGCGCCGGACCACTGGACTGAGAAGCACCAAGCAGCCTGGCAATTATTAATCAAACCGCTATGGGCTTATGCGCTATACAGCTCTGTCCACTCATCAGTTAGCACCAGAACAGGCCCTTACTCTGTTGGGTCAGAGGATTTGAGGGGGGGGGGGGGGGGGGTGCATGTTGGGGATGGGACAGGGTTTTGAGTTTGGATGATGTAATGAGCAAGAAAAAATGACAAGGAATATTTCAAGTATTGATTTTGTATGGGAAGAGCTTGTTATGTTATGCATTGAGAGATATGGATACACGCTAAACTCTCCAAGTATCAAGTGTTTTATGGACAAAATAAGCCTAAACCAGGACCAACATACAGTAGTTCTAAACCAAGTCTAAACAGGCCTAAACAGAACTAAACTAGGTCTAAACCAGGCCTAAATAGACAAACTGATAAAAACTGTTCCTGAAAAAAAGAAGAAAATAAATCAGGACTTAAATTGTAAAAGATTCCCAAGTATCACTAGAAGAAGGCCACGTACCACAGTTTGATAACCACTGTCCTAGAGTAACAAGTGGACTAAATTGCTCATGTTCTATCAAATATTGTTCTGTGATTGGTTATCACAAAAAACAACAAACAAACAAACAAACATCAAATTGAGTTGAGTCATTGTGGGTTAAGATGTGAGTCAAGTACAAGAGTCAGAAGAATGTCAGAACTTCTAAATAAATTCAAGTCAAGTCCAAGCTGAATCCAATTGACTTCACGAAAAGTCTAACTTCAAGCTGAGTCATATTTTTCACACTTTTATCAGTTTTTTTCTGTTAAAAATGCTACAGAAGTGCCACCATATGGCTCAGCGGTAGAGCTGCAGCAGATATAAAGGGCAACTACATTTTGCCGCAGCATTGTGGATTCAAGTCCGAACCCTGACAGTTTGCCAAATGTCCCTCTCCACATTGTCCCTGATTTCCTACTATGTCCTAAGGTCCTATCAATAAAGCCTAAAAATGGCCAAAAAAATTGCAAAAGAAAAATCTTCTGCTTTCAGCATGAAATACCAGAGTCAAAGTCTGAGTTATAAGTCTGAGTCTTTAAGCCATTAATTCACAAGTCTGAGTTGAGTCACTGATTCACAGGTCTGAGTCCAAAGTCCTGGTCTGTGAGAAAAGAGGACTCCAAGTCCAAGTCTGAGCCTTCACAACAATCACTCAAGTCCAAGTTAAGTCGTTGAAGCCCAGTTAAAGTCGTGAAGAGGAGGTGATGGAGAGCCTGAGGAGGCTGATGGTCCTGCTGCTGTTGTGAAGAGAAGGAGACGGAAAAGTTGAGGAGGAGGATGGTTCTGCTGCTGCGGTGGAGAGGAGATGGAGGGTCTAAGGAGGATCTTTTAGTCATGAATTTACCTGCATGAATTGTTTTGCCCAGACATTTAGTCAGCAGCATTATTGCAATATTTCTATAACAGTTAGTTTTACAATGTTTATAGCTCTCCTTAACTTGTTTTTATGCAACTTTAGAAAAAGTATGTTCTCCTCAGACATTAACCCAGTCAAATGTTACAAAGAGACCAAAACTCCATGACATTTGAGGCTTGCAAAGTATCAACATCCCTATATTCTTTGCAAGAGTTGACATATTTAGAAGTAATACTCGTAAATTTCTTCTTGTACTTTGGAGTGTTCTCGAACAACTCGTACCACGCAAAAGTCAGCCAATTCGCAGTGTTCCAGTTTAAATGAGCCCTCAGGTCACCGCCACTTCTCACACCATCGTTTAGCATTTGTGTAGCCACTAACCGCTATCTTCACAAAAAACACAGAAGAAGAAGAAAAAAAAACATGACGGAGAGACGTAGAGCCAAAGGTCTGGCTGCCACTTTTCTTTGAGCCCTCCCGTTGGCCATCATTACACAAGAACGGGCATAATGTGGCGGACACGCACACCGGCCCACGCACACACCAATCGCACTTTTATCCCTCGACGAGAAAAAAAAAAAAAAAAAGTTGTTTCTCTAAGTCGACTTGGCCAGCGGCGATGGCTGACCTTCTGGACCACAAAGGTGAAAAGCTCTGTTCCTATTGGCTCCAGCAAAATGCCTCCAGAAGTAACATTTTTCCCTCTTCACATCTCATCTTTTTATCGCTTATTGTGGGGCCATTATATACGTTTGTGTGTGTGTATGTGTGTGTGTTTTTTCCCTCGGTGGCCCCCTCCTGTCTACTATTCCTGACAGGATGTGTTGGTAATGTTTTTATCAGTGAACAGCAGTGGTGAGAGGTGGTTAAAGGCTAAATCCAGGTAGGGTTTAGTTGGGGAGCGCAGGGGTCAAGTCCGTGACCTCTGTAAGATGTGGCTCGTTGACCTCTGACCTCTTACAAATTACATACATGTTAGCCTTCGTTTATGTCAACAAATAATACTTCCTTTGCCATAATATGCTTGTGCATGCTTTGACTTTGGACTTGCAATGACTGCGTTATTTTTAATTAAATCTAGACATAAAAAATTCTGTAAATATTGTTAATAATAAAAAAGGAAGAGGAGGAAATGGAGAGGCTAAGGAGGCTGGTGGTTCTGCTGCTGCGGTGAAGAGGAGGAGATGGAGAGTCCAAGGAGGCTGACAGTAAAAATCATACTATCTGGGCTCCGTTATGATTAATAATAACATTCACTTATTATAATTCAGCTCTTTTGCATTATTTGTATGAGAGCTGCTTCATTAACACATTTTTGTTTTAATAATAATAATGTAGGGGTGTCAAGACTATCGCCGGGGCCCAAATGCGGGCCGCAGACCATTTATTATTGGCCTTCCTTCCAATTTGGCCCAGTGGAGTTATTTCTAGATGCCAGTAGCTCCATAACAAACATTTTTGTGTGAGATGGTTCTGGCATTAAGGAAGAAAACAAATTATTAGTGGTTGGTGGTATCAAAAAAGTCATAGTAATACTATATGCCGGTCCCAAGTCTGGACAAATGTTTGGTAATCAATCAGTCGACCAAATCAAAACTTTATTTATATAGCACTTTTCACCCAAGTGAATGCAACTCAAAGTGCTTCACAACATAAAATGATCAAACACATCCACATTCAAAAAACAGTGGCTTTTGTTTCATCCTATTTCACTCTGTAACACAGAATAAGAATAGAATAAAATAATCATATACAGTGAAATAGAAACACAACAATTTATATAAAAAACATTAATAAAAAAATAATAGTGGTTTATAAAAACACTACATAAAACCCAGACTAAATATCAATGCTCTGTGCTGTCCTCAGATCCTCAAGTTAAAGAAGGGCATCCAGAGTAAAACTATGAACAAGTTCCTATGCGAATGATTCACTATGAAGAAAAAAGGGAACAGCCCTACAACTACATCACCTCTACTGAGTGGCCCTCAATGAAAAAAGTTTGGACACCGCTGCAATAATGCACCTGTCTTATATAGTGCTTTTCTGGACACTCAGATAATGTGTTCACATCAGCAGTGTTTGGTCTGCTCACAGCAGAGCAGAGATGGTTTCCCAGGTTATTTCAGACCTATAGTGCTCAAATGTGAATGAACTCATGTTAACCCTGGTCCGGACCAAACAAGTGAACCGCTTCCAAATGGTCTCTGGTACGGTTCACTTATGGTCTGAATATATCGCAATCCGGCCAAGCTCCAAGCCAAATTTAGCTTTTTTTTTTGGGTCTTAACAAGCTTCCGTAGCCAGGTAATAAACGACAACTTATGGTAATAGTAACAGCGGTAGTTCATTCCTGTAGATGGTAAATAAACTTGGCCCGAGTAGAGCGCCTTGGGGAACACCTATATTAAACACTCAATGGTCTAGTCAGCCATCAGCATTCCTTTTCTATTCTATTCAGAAAGTCCCATAGATGTGGATTCAAGTTAAATGCAGTTGAACTACCACTGAATGCACTTGGATACACATCCAACTAGAGAGCAAGGTGCCGTACCTACTGCTGCTGCTAATATGGCAGTAGCTCAGTCGGTAAAGGCGTTCACCTCCTAATCCTATTTTTGGCAGTTTCAGCAGTTTTGGACCATTGTGAACCAATGGAATCAGAAAAGAAAGAGTCACTTTACTCTCCCTGAGATAAATACACTAAACCAACAAAAATGCTTTCTTTCTAATAATTGACATTCCCATTGGCTGTTGGTTTTGATCTTCTCCTTTTGAGTGTACATATGAATAAAGTTGAAAGGATTTGAGTTCAGACATGTAGATGAGGGTCTCCGAGTGCTGTGGGGGATAGAGAAAGTGATAAAATGGCTAATTAGAACAGCTATTAGCAACATGAAGCTAACAGAAAAATGAAAAATGGCTGCAGTTTAGGCACTGAAATCAAAACAAGGCTGGGAATGGTGTATATACTTTAGTGTTTCCTGAAGTCGGCATTTCATTGTTTATGCAGAGCCATGAAGCTGGGTATTTTCAGCTCTTGAGAATGGCAGCGCCTCAGAATACAGAATTAGTCAAACATGCATGAATGAAACAAAATACTGCTCCAGGACTTTGTTTTTGAGCAGGAAACAATAATACAACATGGTAAAAAAGCTCAGAAAAGTTGATTTAACAGAATAGGGTAAGCTTACTAAGCTCTTAAAGTATAAGCCTGATGTAATGTATTTGAATTTCGCTAAAAGTTTATGATAGTACTTCTATTTAAGTTGTGAATGAAACCTACAGTCGCAATATTTTACCTGTTTTTTAAAAGAATTATGCTTGTTTAAATGGACTGAATACCAGCTTCTGTAGCCATAACGATCACAAATATACTGAGTATCAATACAAGTATTCATGAACCGCTCTCCCCAGTCGTCATTATTACTTCCTTGTCTCTGTCTTTGAGCATCTGATTGATAAGCAGCGGTCTCCATATTGTCTCCTCACAGATCTGCGAGTGCGAGGGGGCCAGCCTAATGAGGAACCAAGACAATGTGATGAAAGAATCCACGTCGTGCCTCTGCCGGGATGCGGAATTACAGCCACAAATTGACGCTCGGAACGCCATCGGAGGAGGAGGGGGGGGGGAAATTAGGCCACTTGCTTTAATGGGCTCCAAGCGTGTGGACTAAAACGCCAGCGCGGGGTCTCAGAGGGGACGCACTTAGGAACGGTAACGGCGCACACATAAACAGTACTTTGCGATGGAGAGATTTAATGCTCAGGTTGGAAGAACAAACAGTGGAGTCGTTATTCGGGAGTGGAAGGAGGGAGGAATAAGAAGTAGGCCAGTGTGCACAGTAAAGTCACTAATGTCCATGTGGTTACAGTCAGGGGCCTCATATACTGTGTACTGTACGTCTAGGGGCCTCCATGTTAGTGGAGTGGCTTGGTCCCCTGCCTGCCTGTTGGTGCAGAAGGTCAACAAACTCTATAGCTTCACATTGTTCCACTTCTAATTCCCAGACAAACTGAGAGGTTTATATCAGGAAGGGCATCTGGTGTAAAAAAAAATGTCAGACTACAAATATGAATGATTTGCTGTGGTAACAGTTGAAAGAAAGGAAAGAGACTGCAAAGAGTGGAAGACTTCAAAAATGGTACTTATTTTGGGGCAGCAGTAGCTCAGGCGATAGAGACATCCACCAACTAACATGAAGGTTGGTTGTTTTTCTTGCTCAAGGACACAACGGCAGTATGCAATGCTAGCTTCCGGTTAGTGGGCAGCTCCACACCTGTCACTGCATGAGCCTTAGTCACTAAAAAGTATGTCAAGGGGCCAACAATTAGAAGACACACATTACCAGACAACCATTCACTCTTAATTTATCGGCAATATAGAGTCACCAATTCTCACACACATGTGGGATGAACCCCCAAAACTTGTTGTGAGCCACAAGTGCTAACCACTCTGCCGCCATGCACCTTGTCATTAACAAAGTTGAGCTCAAACTGTTGTGCATAATAAACTTTAGCGGTTATTAAAAGTGTTCTATGGGTAAGTCCCAAAGTTCTCTGTGATTAGCTCATTTCATTTTTAAACTTTGCCTGTGTTTGTGTGCACATAGAGCTCAACAGCAAATATAATCATATAATAGAATATGGTAAGGTATTATATAATATTGGATATTAGGTTATTCATTTTAAAAATACTTGTGAAAAAGTTTGTTAAAAAATGTCTGCAGTGTGAACACCAAAATTCAGCAAAAAAAAAAAAAAAAAAAAAAAAAAAAGAGAGGAATCAAACTTTAAAGCTAACCTTTTCTACCTCCCCCATATTTCTGCTAATTCTCAAATAATGATTTCAAATATTTCTGTGGTAAAACCAAAATTTCCTGTACTGTTTATGTTCATTGATTAGATTTAAAATATATTTTTAAAATACTTAGTGAGATTTATGTCTGTTTTGGGCCTCTTTTGAGACCAGTGTGAATGCAGCCAAAACATCAAGATAACTTTGTGTAACTATACCTACTTTTAATGTATGAATTAATTTTTTTCCATTTTTACTTTTTATCATTCATGTCTTCAGCAAAGCAAATATCAATTCCATAGAAATATATATTGCTTGTTTATTTGTGTATTATTTATTGTATTTGTCATTTTATTTATGTATTTTTTATTGACGCGAATGTAATTGTCAGAGATGTTAACCTCATTTCAAAGTATTCAGATTTATACTCACCCTTAATTGGACAAAAAAGGGTTGTCAAAGCCTGTACGCCCATATTTGTCCACTTCCTGCTCTCGTCCTGTATGTGATGCATTATGATAAACGTGTAACAGCACAGCAGTGGGACATGAGAAGTGTGTTGGGGGTCTGTGCACTGTTGGCAGCGGGACGTGCTCTGGTGTGAACGTATATCGTAGTCCACGTGTGTGTGTCAGTGCGGGGGTATCGGGATGGGGGTATTAGCGGGGGTGGGGTGGGGGGTGGGGGTTATAGAGGGGGTGGTAGCCCGCTGCTTGGCCATACGCTCCTGCCTTCTCCTGCCTTTTCAGCCCGGGTATAGTCCAAAGAGCTCATTAGTATTAGCAAAAGAGGAGGAGGTGGGGATTTTCGCTCCGGGCCTGTCTACTGTCCCACACTGTAGGCTGATGTAAGTGTGTGTGGGGTAAGGGGGGGGGGGGGGGGGGGGTCATGGAGCTTTGGCAAATAGGTTGTGGCGCTAATCGGAGACCAACAAAACGCCAAGCCATGTGACGAAATGCTACAAGTGTAAAAACGTACGACTAAGCACTGCATTTGAGAATTTTGGTAAGAAAGTGTATTTATAATGTAAAAAGTAACTGTGGTGGAAGAAGTACTTTTTGTTTTTTACTTAAGTAGAAGTACAGATAACTGAGCTAACATTTGTTCAAATAAAAGTAAAAGTATCACCCTAAAACTTCAACTTAAAGTCTAAAAGTAGAGACTGAATCTGTCGCTGAGCTCTTCTGTCTTTGTTATTCTGATGTTTCTAAAGCAGTACTACTTTACTGCAGCTGTTATATTTAAGTACTGTGTGTCTACAATGAGGGTACAACAAAAACACATGATTTTAAACCAAAACTGATATTACTTCATACTTCAAACTAACTCAAAAATGTAGTGGAGTAAAAAGTACAGATACTTGCTTTAAGATGTAGTGAAGTAAAAGTACCCCTTGTAAAATGCAATGCAAGTAAAGTACAGATACATGAAAATTGCACTTAAATAAGTAACCAAGAACTTTTACTTAGATACAAGTCCATCATTGGTATTTGCTATCTGATTAATTTATTTGACCTTTTTGAATATTGCCATATATTTTCCTCACCTCAGTAGTTTTTTTTTAATAAATTATATTTAAAAAGTTGAATTTAAAGCAAGAGTTACAAATGTAAAAAAAAAATTGAAAATGCTTTGAGAAAAGTTTGCTTTACTAAAGACATGATTGATAAACATTTAAAATGGAAAAAAAATGAATTGATACAAACAAAAATAAGTAGATTTACACAGATTTATCTTGATGTTTTGGCTGTGTTCACATTGGTCTCAAAAGAGGCCCAAATCAAATATGTATTGCACTAATAATTAAAAGTATTTCAAAAAGTATTTTAAATCTAATCAATGAAAAGCATAAACATATGAAACATATGAAATCATTATTTGAGATTTTGGGCCAGTTTTCTCCTGTAGCACAAAGCTTTCACACTGAAATAAAGAAAATGTCCAATCTACACATTAAGGTGTTTGTTTCATTATATTTAGTCACTTGTGTCTATCCATTTCTATCTGAAATATTAACTTTAAAGTCTGCTTTCTTGTAATGAGTCAGATAATATCCAAGTCATATCTCCTTTTGGCAGCATTCAGTCTTATACTTAACTGTCTTGAAGGTTTTTAATGTGGATTTTGTTGACAGATCATTTTCGAGCCTAAACAAAATAGAATTTTTTCAGGCTGTTGACAGTGATATTTAGTTTACTGAAAGATAAAATAAGATATTCAAAATTCCCTTTGTAAAATGATTTTCATCTAATATATCAACAAAATGAATTAATTATTTTAAACGTATCTAATATTGAGATATTGTTTTCTGAAACCTGTGCATTTTGTATTTGTGAATTTTGTACATCAGCCATTCTCAAAGCACTTCTCTCTATTCAAAAGACTCTCATGTTTTTTCTCATCGTCATGTTTTTAAGTACTTAATATTTTCATTGACTTTTTATATTTTTGTATGTTTTATTTGTTGTTTGGGACCAAAACCATGTGTCTGCAACAAAAAATGAATTGGAATTGAAATTGAAATTGAATTGAAATATAGACAGCCTTGGGGGCCCCCCTGCAGTACCTTTGCGGACCCCCAGGGGACTCCAGACCCCACTTTGGGAACCACTGTTGTACATTACATCTAATTTGCATATGGAAATTTAATGAACATTTAATGAGTCAAAAGTTGCAGTACATTTTTCCTGTGCTGATGGCAGTAATCTAAGAAGTTTCACACTAAAATCACAAAAAATCCCTTTTTGTCTGTTATGGCTTGCCTTAAATGTTGTCATCTTCTGTTACACTTCTGTGGGAAATGTTTATTTCAATGTAAATAAGGCCAAACATATGAATTTCTTCAAATCATATTTCTACGTCTATAATTTGTGACAGAAAGTGTGAGCATCAGAAAACAGAATCCATATTTACAATTTAGATTAACACTCTTCACTTATGTCACCTGAATGCAAACATTAAAGTTAGCATAGAGCAGTGTTTCCCAACCAGAGGTACAGGGACCCCTAGGGGTACGCAAGCACTATGCAGGGGGTACTTGCATTTATTTCCTAATTTAATTCCACTATGATAAGAAATTATTGAAACTTTTTATTAGAGTATTAGTTGAATATTATACTATATTTTGTGACATATTATTTAGGCTCAGTAGGTTCACAGGGAAGTTATTCAATTGGTTTTCTTTCTAGTAAATGTAATGATTTGAAAATTACTCTATATTTTTATTTCTCAGTGTATTGTGAACATAAAATATATATTAAAATAGGTAAATGCAGCAGAAGTTGATATTGTCATTTCATTTGTTATGTTAAATTTAAGTTTAAACAAAATAAATACAAAAAAATAAGACTAAAAAACACTTTTTTGACAAGTATAGGAGTACTCATGGTATTACAAAAAGCCAAGGGGGGAGAAAAAAGGAAGAAAAAGGTTGGGAACCACTGGCATAGATCATATATTGCACATATTTAATAAAAATACATAAACTGGAAAGACAGAACTTCATATAATTTATTTTAGATGTGATTTAGTAATTTCAAAAAATGATTTGGACTACCTATGACAAAATATTCTGTACAATAATAATATCGTCATAGTACTTTTTTTTTTTTTTCAGTTTCTTTGGTTACGCTACAAACATATTTACATTTCTGATTTATGTATTTATTTATTTATATTATCCATTTATTTCTATTTATTTATTTTTATTTATTATTATTTATTTATTTTTTATCCATCAATAAATATTTTTTAATTACAAAAATGTGTAAATTATTTTGGCATCAAGCTTTTATTTTTTTTAAAACATTAATTTTTTTAGTTATTATAAATGAATACATAAAAACCCCGTTATTATTCCAACAGATGTAAAATCACTGTATAAAATGCTGTATAAGGTTTTGAATTGAATGTCAAATTTTCACTGATGCATGCTGGGAAAATCCCTGTTGTATATGTGAGTCTGTAGAAAGGCTGTATGTAAAGCCCTTGGCAGCTCGATGCAAATGCACAGTGATATGAGTGAAGTGCTAGTGACCCCTATGGGCCGGAGGCTGCGGTGTCTGGTGGGTGGGACGTGCATGGCTGAGTGTGGATTAAAGAGAGCGCTCAGACCAGGACGGTGCACAGGAATGAGTCTGGCACAGCACAGGGAAATGTAGTTTCTCAAAGGCTTTTGTAAAACATGAATACAGAGCTGATAGATCCGTCAAAACTAGAACTAAACAGAAGAGGTGAAAGGTGTAGCATCTAGTGTGCAGAAATGTAAAGCTGGAGACAAACCTGGCTTAATACTCGAACACTGGTGGATACAACACTTGAGCCAACTCAAAATCTCAAGTTTTCAACAAATAATGTTTTTTGTTCAATGATGTTGATGTTCATACGTCTACAAACTTTAAATTTTAAGTTTTGATTTCTATCATTATTTTGTGAAACTTAAAATTTAAAGGTTTTAGACATGAATGTTAAATTAGGTGAACAAAAAAAATTAGCTGTGAAAAACTTTTGAGTTGGCCCCAGAATTCATAAGTCTTGATCCTGTTGCCTTGAGTTTTTGCAATTTTTTTTTTATTTTTTATTTTTTTATTTTTATTTTTATTTTTATTTTTTTTGTGGAAGAAATGCATTGCAAATAGTTATATTTACTGTAATCAAGTCAATTTTGGGGGTAATTTGTCATTTTTGGCCATCTTTATGTATTTTTGAATAGACTTTAAACCATGTAATCTGCAATTTACTTTAAAAAATATATGCTGTATTTCCCATTACTGAGTAGTTCTCTGATTTGATTTATGTTTTTTTTTTTTTTTTTCCATTGTTCAGCTCTGGTGCAGTGTTTAGCGGCTCATAAAACCACTTACTGTTGGTTAAGTTGTAAGTTAAGTCCTGTATTTGAATGATTTAAATAAGAGCTGAGGTCAAAGGGCATTTGGTCTGGCCCAGAGCTGAAACTGTTGATGCATATGGAACATCAGTGGCATTTGTCATTTCTATACATTAGCAGTTCTTAAAGAGAGTCATTTTTTGTGTTTTTTGTTTTTTGCCATGTAACAGTACATATACTACAAAAGTACAAAATAGTAGTACTCTTTCCACTCTTTCCTTCTGGCAAATATGCAGTAAAATATCTGATTATGCAACTGAGGGTTTTTTTTTTTTTTGTTGGTTTTTTTATTATTATTATCTTTTTATTTATGTATTTTGCCAAAAAATAAATCTAATTAAGGTAGTTTTATGTATACATGCAATTTCAATTTTAGGATTTCTTTTTGAGGCTTTTATTTTGTTAATAATGGCAAAATGTGACACATCTGTAACTAGATCTTGCCCATTAAGAGTTGTCACTAACATTTAAAGGTTATTACACACTATTAGTAGTCATTAATAATAGCATTAATAAATGTGTAATCAACAATAATTTAATGAATGAACAGTTAATAGATATTGAATTAACTCTTTGTAACTTTGCATTAATTTACATAAGCTCTTTATATAAGACTAATAGATGAAACAATTGTAACACTTTATAATAACACAATTATTAAGCAGTAATAAATATGTAATTAACACCATTTTTATTATTACATAATTTTTTACATATTGACTGAATTTTGCACTGATTTACATAAGTTTATAACTCAAGAATTCAACATTAATAACAATGTTTATAACTGAAGAGTGTTTATGCAGTAAATGTTGAAGTAATGCTTTGTAAATAATTCATTAACTGGTTACTAACCCTTAACTAATTCTTAACTATTGCTTCATAGTATGAGTTTTTCTATAGTGTGAGAAAAAAAATCACAATATTTAGAAGTCAGTGGCATTTTTTGTAGTTTTTTATTTTATTTTATTTTTTAATTTAGCATGTTCTGAATCCTTCCAGTATTAGTAACAGAATCCTAATGTGTCGGTCTGTCTCTTGTCCCCTGTCCTGAAGGCTTCTGTCCCTTCGGCTGCTCAGAGTGACAGGCCCCATTCAGAGGTGGGCCGGAGGGGACATCTGGTGAGGGGGGCCCCCGAGTGAAAGAGAAAGCTCTGGCCCCGTAATGGCTCCGAGTCCCCCCCCCCTTCCTCCGTCATCAGCGAGGGCCCGAGGAGCTTTTGCAGCTGAGCCCGGCTTACCCATCATGCACCTGGGTTCTGGCACAACAGGTAGTGGCCGTTTGAACTGGAAGCAGAAGATTTAGTCTTGGTTTAGTTCTGGCTTAGACCTGGTTTAGGCTTACTTTAGAACATTAAGGATGGTACTTTGATAGTTTGAAGTGCTTAGTCCTGGTTTGTACATAGTTCAGTCTGGTTTTGTCCTACATAGACCTGGTTTAGTTCTGGTTCCTGGCTCTTAGTCCTTGTTTTGTCCAAGTTTTGAATCCATAAACAAATTCGCACGCAGCACTAGACTCAATAAACGCTGATTAGTCAAAAAGCTGTCTTCTTATCTCCTACTGGAACTTAACCTGCTCCAGACCAGGTTAGCCGTTCAGAGTTTCCATAGAGATCTACAGTACCTTGATAGAAAGTAGACTGGCTTCATGGTACCAAAAACCAAGACTGGTCAGTAGTGTTCAAGACCAAGACCAGTCCGAGTCCAGAGTGAACTGAGACCAAGACAAGACCGAGACTCTCAGGGTTCAAGACCAAGTTGAGGTCCAGGAAAACTAATTTCTCCAAAAATATGAAGAATAGCATATTATCTTCTACTTTTGTAAGACAAATATCTGTTAGCTCTGCTCTGTAGATATGTGTCCACTTCCCTGACTCCTTTACCCCAGGGACTCCTTGTTCCCCTGGTCGGACCGTGATGGACCTACAGCAAGCCTCAAAATGTGCGCGTCCCGTCTGGTCCCCCTCCCACTTCCACCGCCACCTCGTCCTCCTCATGTCCCTCAGTCCTACCTCCACCTGTTTGTGTTCCGTCCCGGGCCTAACGAGGGTCCCCCGTCCATATGTGGCGTCCTCATTAAGGGCCCCCGCATGACAGGAGGGGACAGAGGCGCTGGCTGCCGTCCCGGACCGGCTTTGACACGGCCGGACCCCCCCTCCTCCTTTCCTCCCCGGCCCCTGGTGTTTGTGTGTGGGACGGAGAGCTCGGCCACAGATGCCCCGACCATGTGGCCCCCTGTTGGCTCTTCCAGTCAGGAGCACTAATTACAGGCTGCGTGTCCCCCCCTCTGCCTCCTCCGTGCACCCCCCTTACACTCTGCTTCTCTTTTTGGGGACGTTTGAAGTGATAATGGAGTCGATGGCTTTTAACTGGAAGGCAAGGACTGATAATAACTGATATGAACTCATGATGTCAATGAGTCAGACTTTACAAAAAATAATTTAACACTTAAGCTGTCTTTGGTACATTTTTGGTACTTTGTCATTGGAAATGTTGAATAATTTTGCCTTTGTTGTTTCAAAATTTACCAAATTTGGTCAGAGTTACTATTTTATTGGGAAGTTTATGTGTGTGTGGGTGTGTGTGTGTGTGGGTTGGGGGTTGAAAGGGGGGTATGAAGGGAGACATGTTTTGGGTTATCACCTGTCTGTCTGTCTCTCTCTCTGTCTTTTCAAGGCTCTCACACAAACACTGATGTGACAAATGTTCAAAATATAATTGTTATGATCAGAACTCATGTTGACAAAAATATTTCAGTGATTAAAAGTTTTATAAAATATCTTCAATAATATACTTTTAAGGATGTGAAAACTTTTTGTACTAAAAAACAAGTGTCGCATTTAAAAAAAACAAAAACAAAAAAAACGGCCCCTGTCCAAAAAATACGAATTAATTGAAATTGGTTTTGTTTGTTTGTTTGTATGTTTGTTTTTTGTTTGTTTGTTTGTTTTTGGTGTCAATCAATGACATGTCCAAGACCATAAAAATATGTTTTTAAAATTTTCACATAGCACTTAGTATGTTCAAAATATTTCATTTTTTGTGTTTTCTGATAGTGATTTACGTTAGCAAAATGGCACTTAAAGGGTTAAAAATATTTTAAAAAGATTAAAATTCATAAATAAAAGTCATTCAAAGCGGGAAAAATATGGTATATAATATTTTAATGATACTTTTGGGGACGGTGGGCATTTTTGGTATTAAAGAGTTTTTAAAGGCTGCTTTAGGGTTAGGAAGCATAAAGTTTAAATGAAAAGCCTTGACATCAGTGGTGTGTTTAATAGTTAAACTTTAATTCACACTATTTCCCCTAAACAGTTGCTGTTCCCTTAATGTCATTATAAATACAAATTGTGTTCTTTTAAGCAAACAAACAAGAATAAAAAGGTATTAGAATGCCAGATTTATATTATCTCCCTCCTTCACAAACTCAGTCCATGAGTGCACACAGAGTGGGAGGGGCACTGGGCCGTTTTCTCAACTTTTCATTAAACGTGTAAGGCCTATAGTTTATAAAACAAAATTATTTAAAAGCTTGGATTAATTCATGTAATTAAACAGAAATAATTTTATTTAAAATGTGCACAGCCCTGTGCAACAATGTAATCTGGTCTTTATTGTTCAAAGTCTCTATTATTTAAACAGCTCAGGGTTAAATTGGGTTTTCATCAGGTCTTTTTATAAATTTAAAATATAATTGTATTTTACTAAAACCCAGACCAGGTGAAAGTATTACAACATCATCTAATGCAATGATTCTCAACTGGTGGGTCGGGACCTAAAGGTGGGTCATGGAACCATTTTCAGTGGGCCTTTGCTAAATAAATAAATAAATAAATAAATAAAAAAGCTATGTTACTGTTACACCTAAGGCTGAAGTGAGCGCTGCTTAATTCTCCTCAATGCACAATGTCTTTCAGTGTTTACCTCTGAAAAGGTCATCAGGGGAAAAGCAAATGTTATTTACTAGAATCCTTTTGAATTGCAGATTTTTATTTCATGTCTTTTTTTGGTTTTAAATTAATCTGCATCTAACAAGTTGAAATATCTCTTTTATTTGGGTCATGGCTTGTCATTTTAGGGTGATGGAACCCAGACCCATTGAGAACAATTGATCTAATGCACCAAAATACAGGAAATGTCATCTGTTTGGCACAAAATTTCATGGGGGAGGACCCCAAGACCCCCCCTGCCATAAACATACATCCAATGAAAATCTGTCTGCTATAATATTCAAAGACTGGGTCAGGCAGGTGAACTGAAAAAACATCACAAAAAAATAACATAAAATAAAATAAATCAACAGTATGAGAGGAAAAAAGGGGGAAAAAGTGCATTGGAGGCAGAGGGCCCCCTATCCATGTTCACCTTGGGCCCCCAAATTGCTAAATCCGCCACTGCCAGTACATACAACACAAATTTAATCTTTAGACTTGTATTAAACAAAACAAATGGGTCTCTTGATATTATTCAGGTCCATACTACCATCAGTGGCCATAAAACAGTCCCAAATATGTAAAAGTAATTGTGGTTTATCTATTCTGGAACAATGGGAAAGAGACATATCCACAAATTAAATTAAATTATATTTCCAAAAGTGTGACATACAATATAAACTCATATAACTTATAATATTAATTTGAGCATATACCACTCCACAGAAAATGCATAAAGTGTAATGTTTCAGATTTATGCTGGAGTGTTATGCTCTTTTGAACAGAAACAGTGAAAAAGTCTTTTTACTTCCTTAAACAATGTGTATGATGCCATTTTACCATATCTTATTACATTTATATTATTGATATATATTTTGTTGTTGTTGTTGTTGTTTTGTTTTGGATAAGTGAATGAGAGCAGACTGGATGCAGAGGACTTGTTGATTGGTCAGTGCTTCCTGGAGTGGGTGGGGTTTCGTGGGAGAGGCGGAGGTTTGTGAAAGCAAGCGTTCTGAGGCCTCAGAAAACTCAGCCAGAGAATACAGGATTACTCAAACATGTGAATGAAACAAAACATAACCAGGTATGTTTTTGATGACATTATAACATAAAAAGCTCAAAAACCCAATATTATTGCTTAATATAGCCACTTAATAAGCTTTGCCATAGGACTCAAAAGCAGATGTATACATTTATATAAATTGGTAACATTTTTGAATAACTCACACTTAATATGCAGTAAAAAGCATTAAAATATAGGGCTACAAAGCATAACACCATTAGATTATAAACATTGTTATTAACTTTTAATTCTTGAGTTGTAAGTGCAGGTAGGTCAATGCAAAATACTACTGTTATACGATATATAGATAATGTTAATTCAGTATCTATACATTCTGGTGGTTCTTGGTGTGAAAAGTTTGAGACTCACAGTTTTCTTTCCTCTCAGCCTCTCTCTGTTGACCACTTAGCTCCTTTTCGAAAGCCGCGCGCCGTCACCTGTGATTGCCCCTGAACGCACCGCTGACAGCACAAACAGCGCTCTCGTTATCCAACCAGCACCTCTCCAGTACCTCTGCAGCACTCCTACCACCTTCAGCTTGAGTTCACTTCAAGTCCTCCTCCTCCCCCCAAAAAAAGCGCTCCTGTCACTCATTACCTGCGGTGCTTCTCTGGTGCCGAAGACTCTGCCACAGCGGCGCTTCAAACTGCGAGCTGCGCCGTGCTCGTGTCTGTCATTTCGGGACACTTATGCTCGTGGTGCACTCTTTTTTACAGGCACAGTTTGAATTGTTGATGTGGTGTCAGTGTCGAGGTAATGGAGTACATATATTTGGAAAAACAGACAGGAGCTCTGATCTGGAAGCAGCATAGCATTGACTGACTGATATTCTGAATTTTATTTTAGAGGTAACACTTTAGAATAACTCAAAGTAATAACAAAGTAAAAGTACTTAGTTAGGGTATGTTTGCTTTTGCTTCACTACATTTTAGAGCAAGTATCTGTACTTTTTACTGCACTACATTTATGAGTTGGTTTGAAGTACAAAGTATTTTGAGTTTTTGTTTAAAATAATTTGATTTTGTACACACAGTACGTAAATATAAAAGATGCAGTAAAGTAGCACTCCTTTAGAAAATAAAGACAGAAGAGCTCAGTGACAGATTCAGTCTCTTCTACTGCACCAGTTTGTTCACTGTAATCAGCAAAATATTTCAGCAAAATCCCTCACATTCATGAGTTTGTGCAAAATACTTTTATGTTTTTACTTGCAAGTACATTAAAAGTCAGTCCTTTTATACTTTTACTTAAGTAAAGTGATACTTTTACCTCTACTTGAGTACATTTTTGCTTTTACTTGAGTAAAGAAATTGAGTTTTTCTTCTACTGCCGAGTATAAGTAAACAGTTAATTCATTATTTTTTAAACATTACAACATTTATGAATTTTTTATTTATAGTTACAATATTTAATTCCTTAGTAATAAACACATGTAAATCTGGGCAAAATTATAAACAAGAGTAGAGTAGAGTGGTAGTAAATCAGGGCCTATAAACTGTTCTTGTATTTAATTATTGTTATTAAATACGGTGAATATGGATAAAGTGGGACAAAATTGAGAAAGCCTCTTGGATAAGAGGTGAAATGTCTTCAACTTTAAAAATCAAGTCCAGATGACTGCCTTTGAACCTTTTGTTGCAATGTGATTCCCCTGGATGAGTGAGAGTCTTCACAGACACGTAAAGTGGGACACTTTTTGAAAATGCAGTTTCTGTGTTATGTAAAATTTGATTTAAACGTTAGAACCTTTAATGTAATACATTTTTAAACAGCTTAAAAACTCAGCTACACATTGCAGATTATGACACAAAACTTTTTTTTCTAAGGGATGTCAACATACAAGGTACATTTTCTAATCATTTGTCTGTTAGGAGTTACACATATCTGCTGGTATCTGATGTATCTGGTGTTTAATTACCTTCTCATTAGTTGCACATGTCGTTGGGTAGTTTGTTTGTTTGTTTGTTTTCAAAATAAATACTTTTTAATACACACAGAAAAATATGCCAAATAAACAAGCAACACAGACAGGTTACACAAACAGAAGAACAACAACACAATAGACATAACAAAGATAAAAATAATTTAAAAAAATGTAGGATATAATATAATAATAGGATAGAATAGTAGATATAAATAAATGTAAAAGTGTATAATGTTAGGTTTGAAAGTAGTTATCCCACAAGCTGATGGTTAAGTTCAGACAATGCAGTGTTTTGTTTGGGTTTTGGCAATGGTTAAGTTTAGTAAACATGTTTTAGTTAGTTAGTTAGTTAGTTAGTTAGTTAGTTAGTTTTTAAAAAATTAAAAGGTTTTGTTAACAATAATGATTGGTTAAGTTTGGGAAATGATTTTGTTAAATTTAGATAATCCAATCATTTTTAGTTCTAATTACATTTTAGTTAATTGTCTAGAATTGAACTTTGGTTGTTGGTTACGCACGGTGATAGTTAAGTATTGTCGTATGTTGATTAGGTTTTAACAATGGAAATTTTTAGTGTTCAGTGCATACAAGTGCTTTTGTTTAGTTAAATTGTTTTGTTTTTGTGAGTTGGTTAGGCTTGAAAGAAAAATTGATTTGGTTAAGTTTAGACACCATTTTAATGTGAAATAATTCCTTGGCGACATTTTGCAAACTTTATGTCATTTGCTGTTATGTTATTGTTTTATTTATTTGTATTTGATTAGAAAACATTTTGAGAATGTGGTTAGAAAAATTGACCATTTATTTATTTACTATTAAATATATTTATTTATTTATTATTTTTTGTCAAGTTACCAAACCATGTAACATCATTATAATTTTTTCCAAGTATTTTTCACATTCATACGCACAAGTACTGCTGAGTCATACAATATTTTTATCGCAAAAAAATTATAAATAGCTAAGTAGTGAAACTCAGATTGGCCTTACACATTAATATTAGCTTTGTTGAACACATAATTAGTGAAATAATTCTTCACAAATCACTGATTCTAAAACCAACACACTTCTGACCGCAGCCTTTTGTCCGACAGACTAATTGCCGCTGATGAAATATTATTGGAGCTAATTGCGTTTTGCTTGTTCTCCCACACAGAGCTCCTTCAAAGCACACTTCAGAAATCAGCCTCTGAAACGACACAGCCATAAAACAGTCGCTCCTTAATTATGTGATACTGGGGCATTTAAATGTCACCATGGGGTTTCTATACATCTCAATATAAGTCAATGACATAGGCTCGTTACAATGGGGCCCGGTGCAGATTCTGACGTCTACAAGCCTTTATCTTGCCATTCATGTATTTTTATGTGTTGCCAATCCATATTTATTTGATGTATTAAAAACATTTAGGTCATAAATGTTATCAGCTTTTATACTATAATGTGTTACGGTTATATATTATGGTTTGAGTATGCAGTAGTGCACCAAAAGAGAACTATTCAGTCTCATATGCATTTACTATAGTACAATTACATAATAATAATAATAATGCATTGATCTTATAATGCTCTTTTCTAGACATTTTAACCCAGGCCCTCCTTTAAAAAATACTTTCTCCCTTTCAAAGCTCTTTTAGGTCACTGGGTCACATTTAGAAATATAAAACATGAAAAAAAAAAAAAAGTTTTGTTTATGTTTGTTCATTAACCCCTACACTGATTTTGATACATTTTTTTATTTTTTGTGCCATTACAAAAAATAAATAAATAAATAAATAAATCACAAAAAATATCTGAAAAACAGCCCTGAAGCCCTAGGTCCACAGTCACTGTTATCTAATGGGAATTATGAGATAATTATCTCCCACAATGCAATGAGAAAACATGGAATCTGGTGGTGATTTTTTATTTTATTTTATTTATTTATTTTGGGTGCTTTTTAGCCTCTGACTGACTGTTACAGAGGATATAACATGATTTAACATTTCTGTATTGCAATAACAGTAAAGTGAAAATAAGTGATTTTAATGTAAGTCAATGGGACCAAAAAGGGCTTTAAGTTTTTTTCAGTTGTGACATTGAAATCCCAAAATGTATTTATTAATGAACATCATTGTCAAATATCATCACTCTAACATCAGAAATGCCAACATGAGAGCAAAAACTGCATTTGAAAAACCCTAAAAGTGTGCCGGAGGGGGATGGGGGGGGGTCACTGCCTGACCGAAAAAAAAAAAAAAGTTTCCCCCTTGATTTAACTAAGTAAATAGGTAAGAGCCTCCCTGCAGTTGGTCAGGTCTGGGTTCAGCAACGTTATGTGCCCAAGGAATGAGGTCAGCTGACTACCTGCAGATACTGAATGACCAGGTTACTCCATCAATGGATTTTTTCTTCCCTGATGGCACTGGGCTTATTCCAAGATGACAATGCCAGGATTAATCAAGCTTAAAATGTCAAAGAGAGGTTCAGGGAGCATTTTCATACATGGAAAATGTCACCACAGAGTCCAGACCTTAACCCCACGGAGAATATTTGGGATGTGCTGGAGAAGATTTTGCGCAGTGGTCCAACTCTTCCATCATCAATACAAGATCTTGCCAAAAAAAAAGTGTAGGACAACCACTCTACCTCCTGAGCCTATGTTCACTTATTTGCCTACACATAACTAAAATGGCTGATGGTTCAATAAGCATTAGGCTCCAGATGCTTACATCCATTAAGTTCTATGGAAATGCTTGTACCACCCGCCCACACTCTGTACCCTGTCCAGCTGAACTTGGCGCTAAACCAGGCCCTCTCTCTATGACCTACCGTTGTAAACACCAATGTCCCGCAGACACCCACCAGCTGCTCCCTGCCCCCTCGACCCCTGACCTCTGACCTCCCCCGGTGCATCCCCTCAGACTGTACCTGTCTCATAATGATTTACGACCCCTATCCCCCCTCCTTCTCCTCCTCCTCTTCCTCCGATCTCCGTCCTGATTGGAGCTAGAGGCTAAAAACATGCAATTGAAGTAAATAGCGTCATTGTTTATCGTTTTGTGACTTTGTGGGTCGATTTAAAAGCCGATTTTGGCCTCGCCGCTAATTTGTCACAAGCCTGTAATTATGATTATTATTCTTTGTCATACTTAGCTTTTGAAAAATGTGCCAATGATTGAGGTATTGTTTGGATCAAGAACAATAATATGCAGCTTACCTTACAATTACTGGGGCTAAAATCTCTCAAAACATCACTAAGCGCTCATATTTTTCCCATGCTATTTCATATTTTTGTGTTTACGTAAAATAAATTACCCGTCACGTAATTATTGTAACCCCCAGAGGCTAAGGTGATA
Source organism: Bostrychus sinensis (assembly GCA_020698575.1). Taxonomy (NCBI): domain Eukaryota; kingdom Metazoa; phylum Chordata; class Actinopteri; order Gobiiformes; family Eleotridae; genus Bostrychus; species Bostrychus sinensis. The sequence continues at coordinate 14,411,596 of CM036261.1, read as the reverse complement.
TCATTTTTCCTCTAAGCATATCTTAAACTGCCTCCTGGTGCTCCAAATGAATGCCCCCAGACCCAGACACAAGGGCGACCCCGCAGACAGACGTTTGACCCTTGACCCCTGACCTTGTGATTGTCTGTGTGGAGGGTAAACAGAGGCAGACGGTTGCTGGGTTGCTTGGCTGGTAATGGTTTTTTTGGTGATGGCAGATCGGGTTGCGCTTGTAAAACATTTAAGGGTGTCACAACAAGTCGTTATTCAAGATGGCTACTGGATAAAGAAAGAAAAAAGAAAGAAACACAAGTACAGTAAGAGCAGTATTAGCATTAAACAGTAAACAGTAGCAAACAAGTGATGTCAAATATGAGCACAAAAGAGAATGACGGACCAATCAGGCCAAAGTAAAGTAAATTAAAACTTAATTGAAACAAAATAAGCTAAATAAACTGAATTAGAGCATGAGGAAGCTAAATACACTACAGTTTATGGGACAATGTAAGTGATTATGTACAGTATATGGATCATAAACATCAGTAGAGAACAGTGTTTGCTGTAAATGGCAGTAATAAAATGGTTATTGCACATGATCAATATTAGGTTTACAGGAGCTTGGAGGTGATGATGGAGATGCTGCACAGGTCTAATGAGAGTGGGTTAGATGCACTACATTTCCAAAAGTATTCACTCACCCACCCAAATAACTGAACTGGGATTATGGTGTGGGGTTGTTTTTCAGGAGCTGGGCTTGGTTCCTTAGTTCCAGTGAAAGGAACTCTGAATGCAATAGAGATTTTGGACAATTCCATGTTCCAAATTTTGTGAGAACAGTTTGGAGATGCCCACTTCCTGTTCCAACATGACCCGCACCAGAGTACAAAGCACGGTCCATAAAGACATGGATGAGTGAGTTTGGTGTGGAAGAAGTTGACTGAACCTGCACAGAGTCCTGACCTCAACCTGACAGAACACCTTCTCATCCACATGTAGATGTGTGACGTAGATAGATGCAAGGCTGGGCCAACATTATATGAAACCTTATGGATTAAGAATGGGATGTCACTTAAGTTCATATGTGTGTAAAGGCAGGTGAGCTAATACGTTTGGAAATATAATGTATGTTCACTGTAAAGTCTGACAGCAGCAGGGAGGAAAGACCTGCAGAATCTCTCCTTGGCACAGCGAGAATGGATCAGTTTGTTACTGAAGCTGCTCTCCAGTGCAGACAGGGCGTCTTGCAGGGGGGTGACTCATGGTCCAGCATAAATGATAGTGCAAGACCCTTCTGTCACCCACCTTATGCACTCCAGAGGACAGCCCAGAACAGAGCTGGACTTCCTGATGACTTTGTCCAGCTTCTTCCTCTCCCTTTTTGTGATGCTGCAGCTCCAGCAGACCACACTGTACGGGACGGCTGATGCCACCCCTCTGTTCCCTGGATGTTCATTAGTGAGGGGACGACCTCAGTCTCCTCAGAAGGTGGAGGTGTCCTTGGCCCGTCCTGTACAGGGCATTGGTGCTGTGAGACCAGTTCAGTTTATTGTTAAGGTGAACAGTACCTGGAAAACAGCTGCTAGCAACACAAAGCTAACAGATAACTGAGCCAAGTTCTTTGGAGTGACAGCATTTTAAGCACTGATAGTGTCCCTATGTTTACTCAGGGCAGTAGATCAGTTGGTTGAGTTGAGACGTTTGCCCACTAACCCAGAGGTTGGAGGTTTGATCCCCACTACGGGCATTGCATACTGTCATTGTGTCATTGGGCAAGACACTTGTGTGACTGTTTTGTTTCTTTTAGTGGTTGGAGGGGCTCTAGGGGCTGAGGAGTGAATGAATAATGGACTTATGCAATATCAATATCAAAGTTTATTTCTATATCACATTTAAAAAACAGACACTACTGCCTCAAAGTACTGTAGAGTGTTAATAAAACAGAATATCAGTAAAAATACAACAATAACTACAACTAATTCTGATGATGTAAACTTCGTTATTCATTATTCTGTGCAAATATTTCATTAATACATGCAAATTTAGAGGCGCTGCTCCACTTTTTACCATTTTCTTGAAATACTTTGTTGAATACTTTAGATCACTCTAATCTGAATGGGAGGACTGACACAATTTGCTAGAAAACAATAGAATCCTTGTTTTGAATGTGCCACATTTGTTTGTTTGTTTTTTCTCTTTTTGTCCCTTCACCATTTTTATTCATTTATTTTTTTTTAACTGAAAATTTTCTTTTTTTTATGTTTGAAGTACTGTGACTTGTTCTGTACATGCAACTTGGGATAAAAAAAAAAAACATATCTCAGTGGACAATAGTCTGCACAGTAACAGGAGCAATGCCAGTCAACTCACAAATAAAGTAGTATCCCCTTGTTTTTAAAGCATAGTGCTTCATTTACCGCTGCCTACCGCCGAAGACGCACCGACACATCTTATTACAGGGCGGTGTCTTCAGCTGATGGACCAAAACTTGTACAAAAAAAAAAAAAAAAAAAAAAACATACAACCACTCTCCCAGTCTATCACACAGCCAGAGTATCTGCCAATCACCTCTCGTCGCAGCATCAGCCTGTTACAGAAAAACTAGTTCACAGAGAAATCCCCCTGCTCAGAGCTGTCAACCAATCTCCAGAGAAACATTCCCTCTGACACCAACATGGATAAAAGAGCCGCTGGAGTCTCAAGGCAGAGCTAAACGATACCATGTCCCCTCTACATCACCTCACAGGGAACAATCCAAGTCCTAAATGCCTTAAACCACCCCTCTGGTATTTTCTGATGAAATTAATAACGTTTTAATCCACGTGCTTCCATACAGTTCCCCTCTGGGTGCTCCCAAGGCAAGAAAGATGATAATAGCCTTCCCTATGGCCACTTTCCTAAAATGGGAGTATTTGGGGAATATTTTAAGATATTAATGAGTACATGTAATAAAGCAGGTAAGAAATCAAAAGCCTAGGTTTTCATTAGGTGGCTGCTCTGTGACTAATGCTTACCTGGGTTAGGGTTTGATTCCCAGACTGTGTGGAGTTTACGTGTTCTCTCCAGACAGCCGTATTTTGCCCCAAGGGTTAGGGTTAGGGTTAGGGTGAGGGTTAGGGCTAGGGTTAGGGTGAGGGTTAGGGTGAGGGTTAGGGCTAGAGTTAGAGTGAGGGTTAAAGGCAGTTTAAAGAGGCCTGGTCTAAGCCACAGTAAAGAGAACCCCAGTGTTATGAACAAGTGTAACACTGTTTCAAAGTCTGTGACAGGTGTGGTTTTATCTTTGCAAGAAGCCGCAGCTGAAAAAAAAGCTGGTCTTTACCACAGCACTGACATTTTAAAAGAAAAATCTAAAAACACCCAGAGATTTCTCACAAAAGGACGGCTAAAAGATGATAAAACTCCAACTGCACTGTCCACCCCCTCTAAAACACCTGAATCACCAGATGGGACAATTTCAGTCTTTTTCTCATTAAAATGAAGGGAATTCAGTGATATCCAATCTTTAATAAAAGTTATGTGGTTTCATCTTAAAAGGACACTTGATTCTTCTAACCTGGACATTACCACTACAGATGGAACCATTTTAGAGCAGGTTACAGAATACAAATATTTAAAAATCTGGTTAGACAGTTTATTATCCTTCCATCATCACATTTTCACATTACAAAGGTTAAAAGCAAAACTACTACTGATAAATAGTTTCATGTCCTCTAATTTAATGTTTCCTCCCCTCTTCCCTTTCCCCTGAAGTGTTCTAGCACAGTGTTTCCCAAATAGGGGTACGGGGACCCCTGGGGGTATGCAAGCACATTGCAAGAGGTACGTGGAGTCATTTGATCTTCTATATAGGACCTTTTTTGAAATTATTTGGCTGTCAAAGACTAAAATGAACCTAAATCTGGACTAACCCAGGACTAGGGTGAGGGGTAAAACAGGGATTAACAAGAAAATGCAATAAAGGACAAAACGGACAAAACTTGAACTAAATCAGGACAAACAAGGTCTAAAACCAGAACTAAACCAAGAAAAAATATATCTAAAACCAGAACTGAACCAGATCTAAAACCTGAACTAAACCAAGTCTAAACCAGAAATAAACTAGGTCTAAACTAAGACTAAACCAGGTCTAAAAGCAGAACTAAACCAGGAAAAAACATGTCTAAAACCAGAACTGAACCAGATCTAAAACCTGCACTAAACCAAGTCTAAACCAGAAATAAACTAGGTCTAAACTAAGACTAAACCAGGTCTAAAAGCAGAACTAAACCAGGAAAAAACATGTCTAAAACCAGAACTGAACCAGATCTAAAACCTCAACTAAACCAAGTCTAAACCAGAAATAAACTAGGTCTAAACTAAGACTAAACCAGGTCTAAAAGCAGAACTAAACCAGGAAAAAACATGTCTAAAACCAGAACTGAACCAGATCTAAAACCTCAACTAAACCAAGTCTAAACCAGAAATAAACTAGGTCTAAACTAAGACTAAACCAGGTCTAAAAGCAGAACTAAACCAGGAAAAAACATGTCTAAAACCAGAACTGAACCAGATCTAAAACCTGAACTAAACCAAGTCTAAACCAGAAATAAACTAGGTCTAAACTAAGACTAAACCAGGTCTAAAAGCAGAACTAAACCAGGAAAAAACATGTCTAAAACCAGAACTGAACCAGATCTAAAACCTCAACTAAACCAAGTCTAAAAGGCTAAACCAAGCCTAAAAGCAGAACTAAACAGGAAAAAAAAATTCTAAAAGTAGAACTAAACCAGGTCTAAAACCAGAACTAAGTCTAAACCAGGTCTAAAACCAGAAATAAACCAGGATTAAGCCAGGTCCTGGGGGTACACAAGACCAAAAGGGTTGGGAACCACTGCTCTAGCACTTCCAGGTCAGCGCTGTAAACATGAATTTATTCTTAATGTTCTACCTAAAAAAAATAAAGGTTAAATGAAAAAAAAAAATAATAATAATAATAATAATAACAATATCCCTCAGACAGTCCCAGGTTATGTACCAATCAAACTAGCCACATTTATTAGCATTTATAGCTCTGGAAAGTTTTAACAACCAGTAGTAAATCTCCAGACAACTTAAATGCAAAAATAAAAAAAAATAAAAAAATGAATGACTACCCAATTGGAGTCCTGGGTTTACAGCTTAAAACTCCTGCCATAATAATTGAGTTAATAATTCAGTTTTCTCACCCTGCGTGTAAACCAACCTCAAACCCACTTCTGTCTTTTAGAATGATTTTAACAGATGTGAACACACTCTAGCCATCTCTCCAAACGCTTGTCCCCAGCCAAGAACGGAATTTGATATCATCTGGAAAAACATGCAATGCAGTAAATGTATACCTCGCTTTTGTGCTTTATAATTGCGTCCATGTTCTTTCGACAGTTCTGAAATACCAAAGAGAAGCCAAACCAAAACGCCTTTGTCTTCCCCGAGAAATACTTCTTCTATTGGACATCCCCCTTTTGCAATAAAATGTCACTTTCCCGACCATGAGCTTATGCGATAAAGTCAAGCGTTACCATGTGTCTTACTTTATTGGTGCCGTATGTCACCCTTGTTGTCACTTAAATGTCCGGATCCGTCTACACTTGTCATCTTTCGGCGCAAAAATGATCCGTGATGTGCCTCTTCTCCTCAGGCCCTTAGGGTTTGTCTTATTTTTCTTTTTAAAAAGGGGGACGTATATTTTTGTGATGTGTGTGTAAGCAGTGTAAGCCGATCTGAGGAGGCGTTGCGTCATGTCAGCCATAAAAACTGTCACTTTTTATCTTGTTTTATTGACAGATGAACGCATTGCAAGCTGCAAAAACTCCTATTGTTGTTTGCTGTGACACAAAGCACTATTATTATACTATTTGCTGTAGGACATACATAAATGGGACAGTTGGGTTCAGACTTTTCAAACTGCAATTTTTTTTTCGCCATAGAATTATTTCCTTTTCTGCCTACAGCACTAACTTTGGCCCAGAGAAGACGGTTTCATTTACACTAACACACTGATTGATCATGTGACCTTCAGCTGTGTATTTAATGCCAGTGACTTCCTGTTTCCTGTAAATTCAAACTGATGAAGGTGTTTGGATGAACACTGAAACATCTTTGAGGAAAAAACAAACTTGATGTCCAGTAGATTTAGAGAAATTTAGTTGTGTATTAAGTTTATTTTAAGCTAATTCTCTTGCATTTTTTGCTTTGAAAATTAAATTCAAGATACAAATTAAATCCCTTGCCAATACACTAAACTTCTATTACAATTAGTTATTTTACTATATTTTTCAACAAAAATCTAAAATAAAATAAAAAATATTTAGAAATTCATCATAAATATTTTGTGTTTTTAAGAACTTTGAGCTGCCAGCTTTGTTATAAAATAAGCTTTTTATATAAACTTTGCCCTTAAATAAACATTTTGAGACTTAGTATTTTGAAATAAGTCATTTTGCTGATTTTTGATTTGTAATGTATTTTTATTAAGTTGTTTTAAACAGATTTATTTGCGATATATGCCCTCAGACTGTGTCCAAAGTAAACCTAACACACCCGGGTCAATTTCCTCTCTTGTTTTTGACCACTCACTTGTACTTGAAGCAAACAAAAAAAAATCTAAAGCCACATGTGAGCACCCAGGTGACCGTAACCGAGCAAACAGTACAAATGTTGTTTATGCTGCTGGCCCTGAAGGGGTAAAGGCATCGAGTTAGCCAGAAAAATAACTAAATGTGTTTTCCACCTCTGGAGACACAAAGGAGGGAGTTAAGAGTGTGTGTCTGACCAAATGTTCATCACCACCCACGGCTTTATGAGCGCGGCCGCGGACCACTTAGCCTTCCCACCGGAGAGCCTTACACTGCAGCTGCTTATCCAACATCTCTGACAGCAACTGCTACTGGGCTCCTGAGCGGGGAAGGGATCTAAAACCCAGATTAAAGGAGGCCACGATGCATTTTCTAAGGGCATTCTTGACTAAAGGACCAAAATAAGCACAATCATTTATGTGTGATGTGTGTCTTGTGTATGGCCATAAAAAAAAAAAAAAAAAAAAAAAAAAAAATCTCAAGCCATTTTATACTTACTTTACTGTAAAAGCTAATTCTCCATTATTTTTTTAAACTCAAAAATAAAAAAAAATAAAATAAACAATCTGCCTGTCTTTAAAATAAAAATATAAGGTAACACTTTATTTTACACTACACTTGTTTTACAATGTAACAAACGGTGTAACTAACTGTAATAACATGTAACTACATTGTACTTACATGATGGAATTAACAAACCCTAACACTTAATTCCATCATGTAAGTACGATGTAGTTACATGTTATTACAGTTAGTTACACCGTTTGTTACATTGTAATTAATGAGGTAGATACAATTTAACAAGTGTAGTGTAAAATAAACTGTGGCCAAATATAAAATACAAATATGATATAAACTACATTACATTCACTGATTTCACTATATACTGATGTCCAACATAAACTTTAAAATAATAATAATAATAATAATCTTAAACTCAACAAAAAACTGCTGAATAACTCCCAGCTATTTAACCTAAAAAATTAAAAAATTAAAAAAGTAATACTTGAATAGTTCAGTAAAAAAAAAAAAAAAAAAAAGATTGCAAATATTTTCTCACTTTCTTTGAAATAAATTATAAAGTAATTCCAGCAATGTGCTCATGTACCCCTAGGGGTCCCTCTACCCCTGGTTGGGAAACACTGTGGCAGAGAACATTAGCAAGGATCTTCAATGGCATTTAAAAAAAAAAACATTTAGTCTGTATCAGCTAAAGGCCAGAGACAATCATGGGATGTTTCCAACCTCTTCTGTGGACTATGGAATGTCACATAGTCCCATGGAGGACCAAAAATTAAAATTCGTCCTATAATTAGTAAAAGTTATGTTTGCCAAATTAATGGTTTGCTTTGATGCAAGTGTTGGACCCAGCACTAATGAGTCTTCAGGTTAGAGAAGTGGTAAGTTTTGGGAAGAACCATAGCGTTTCTAAGTGAAAATGAATTAGAATTGAATTGGTGGGGGTCAAAAACTAACCATCTTTAATGTGGTCAAATCATATTACATTATATTACTGCTTCAACTTGGAGACTATGCAAGTGGTCATTTCTAGCAAAAGATGCAAAAAATCCATGGTACGATTTAATTGAAGCTGTTTTTTGTTTTTTGTTTTTTGTTTGTTTTTTTATCATTAAACAGTAAAAACTTTGAATTAAAAACAAATCCCAACAGAATGACTTAAAATAGTTTCATTCAAAACATGTCTCTGAAAGTTTGTTTATATGGTTCAGAGTTAATTTACAAAGCACATTTAATAACAACGCTGACAGTTCTAAGTTGTTTTAAAAACATGCCTAAAAACAAGATACTTTGAACTTTAAAGTACTATAAAAAGACAACAAAGAAAACATAACAAGCTTTTAAAACACAGTACAATAATACAAACAGCATGTTAGACAAAACTGTGAGTAATTTAAAAATAAACCATGGAAATATTAACCCAGCATTTAAATGTTATGCCTCCTGAGGTTATTAAGAGCCTCAATCACATTTTCCAGTGGGGGGTTATGTTTGCATCATTATTTCATGGGTCATGGACTGAAATGTCTCTGAACCTCCGCTCTATGTCAGTGACTCAGAGTTGGAACATTTCAGGATCCAAACATTGAATACAGTGAAAGGTTTGGCTGGCCACTGTCCGGGCCCGTAGTTGCCACCATAGACTCCAGTCACCCCTGACCCTGAGCTTTCTAAATCTACTTGATAGTAAAGTAGAGAAAACTCCCTCACACAGAAATGGTGAAACATAAGCATCCGGTAGCTTTAATGGTTGTTTAAATCAGTGGTTCTCAACTGATCTGGCTTTGGGACCCACCATCGCTCTATAGTGACAAGCTGTGACCCAAATAAAAAAGATATTGAGAAAAATTAAAAGATATTTCAGAAAAATCAAAAGATATTGAGGAAAAATAAGCAGTACTCAGGTCAACCTTAGGTATAATAACATTAACATTATAGAAGTGGAATTTTTGCTCTGTTTCTTTTATATTCAATTCAATTCAATTCAGGTTTATTTGTATAGCCCAGTATCACAACAAAAGTCGCCTCAAAGGGCTTCACAAACAGTTGATCAAACATAAACACACAATCAGACTTAACACACAATCAACACAAACAATAACTACACTAAACTAAACAGACCCAGGACACTCCTGTCCTTAGACCCTCCTTCTCGGTAAGGAAAAACTCCTAAAAAAAACCAGCTACGGGAAAAAAGAAGAAAGGAGAGATCCTCTCCCAGGACGGACAGGCAATGCGTCTAGGACTGTTAGTTCATTAGTTCATCTATAGGATCATAGATCAGCTCTGTAAGGATTCATCCAGACGAGAGTGGGTGAGATAGGGTTTTATATTGTTCTATTCTATATGTCCCACACTGCCACCTTCTGTTAAGGAGTGTAAATTGATGATTTATTTTTAAAAATTTAAATTTCTTTTCACTGAAAAATGTTCTGCAACCCACTTTTGGGTCCCAACTCACCAGTTGAGAACCACTCATTTAAATGTTTGTATATTGTATTAAGCAGATAGCTGTCACATCACTTGCTAATGTCCTCTACCTGCTCACAGACAACACTACTTTGCCACTTGGTTATGCATATTTTTTTCATTTCAGTGGGCAATGCCTTAGTATGGTCTGTAAATGCTTTTTTTTTTTTTTTTTCTGGCAAACTTGATGCCTTTTTCCCTTCAGGCCCAGCAGTATAAACAACATGTGTACTGTTTACTGGGCTACAGTCACCTGGGCGCTCAGATGTGGCTTTAGCTTGTCCTAGCCTCATGTACAAGTGAGTGGTCGACGGGATCTGAAGCTTCTGGGAGATGTTTGCAGGTAAAAAAAAAAAAAAAAAAAAAAAATACGAGTTTGAATCGATACGAGCCTCTTCCAGGATGACTTCCATGGCTGTGCAGCTGCTAGCAATTACCTGGAGAAGGAGAGGGAAGGAGAGCGGGGTAAGCCAGGCTCACACCCCGAGGCTCTCTAATTACTCCAGCGAAAGCCTGAATATCTGTCACAACCAATCAGGCGCGGGCAGGAAGCGGCGGCGTGGCCAGGCATTCATTTGTGCGAGCGGCACAAACACTCGCCAGGTACTTAGCACCAAATCAATGTTTGATTTATTAATGCATGTATGCAGGTCAGAGCGCCAGGCTTTTATTATGACAACTCTCCCGTGAGCTCAGAAACACACACAGAACACACAGTTATTAGCTGCAACTTGTTTGGCTGATTTGATTTTCACTTGAGCTGCAGTTGCTATTGTAGTATTTATAATCACACATTGCTGAATCATATCTTAAAATATCATGGAGGTTTTTAATGCACTGCCATTTGAAGACCCGGAGATTACAAGCATCCACTATATTCTGTTTTTTGTTTGAATAAAAGGACAAATAAAAGACTTTCAAATCCCATTAGCCAATATTTTAGAACAAATATACACTGAGAAATGTTACACTTTCTCAAAATAGTTGGGACAGGGGCAACAAATGGCTAAAAAAGCAAGAAATTTTCAAAAGATTCAGCTGAGAGAACATCTAGCAACTAATAAAGTTAACTGATATCAGGTCTGTAACATGATTAGCTCTAAAAGGAACAACCGATAATGTAATATTAGCCAATAACGTAATCATTTTGGCAGTGTTAAATGTAATAAAACTAGTAATGTAATAACTTGCCAATAATGTGATAGCATTGTTGAGCCAATAATGTTAACTATGCAACATCCAGACAACAGAGACACTGACAAAACATAAAAAGGATAAGAAACAAAACACCAAAAACTCTAAAAAGCCAGGAGAACATTCTTACAATCATAATTAACTTTTCCATCCACTAAACCTATTTCTGATGAGCAAACTGAACAAAACCGCAAAAAAATAAATAAAATGAAAAAGAAAACATCTTATTTACTGGAAATGCACTCCTACTGATTTATTATTACATTATAGGCAGCAGTTATTACATTTTTAAAGAATCTTTTCCAATGTTAGGCCAATAATTTGATAACCAGCACATAACGTCATAACTTATTGAATTATTGGCTTCATTACATTTAAAATGGCCAAAATTATTATGTTATTAGCAAATATTACATTATTGGCCATTATTACATTATCTGTTGCTACAATGTCTTAGAGTCTCTCAGAAGTAAAGATGGGCAAAAGTTCTAAAGTCTGTGAAAGAGTAAAAAAAATTGTGGAAAACCTTTAAAACAATGCAAACCACGAACTCTTCAGCAGCTGGAAAACTATATCAGATATTTGCATCATTTTGTGTAGAAAAGTGTCAAATTTCTCAGTGTAAACATTTGTTACGTAATGTTTTTTTTTTTGTGAATAAAACATTGGCTCATGTGATTTGAAAGTCTTTAGTTTTTATTTAAAAACCTCCAAATGTTTTCAGGTTGTTATAACAGAGACAACAGCCATCTGGAAATGTTGCCATTTTATTTTATTTTATTTGGTTTATTTTGTTTAAATAAAATTGTGCTATTTTATCAACAACACGCCAATAAAATTTTATCTCAAAATAAATTAAGATACTGAGATACTTTTTTCAAAACAACCTATTTGACAATGTTTATTTGTATGCTGAGGAAAAATGACTCAAAGTGTCAAAAGTCAAAGAACAAAGTTTGTTTTCCAAGCAAAGCAGTCAAAGTGCTTACAAACTAAATTTTTTAAATGTATTTACTTTAAACTTTGTAACACTAAACAAAACAAAACACACATAAAAGTCAGCTTTAAAACATTTACAGTAATCTTTACAAATACAAAAGTTTAAGGAAGGTCAAAAAGTATAGTCTTAAGCAAAAAAAAAAAGGTTCTTGGATGAAAATCTTCTCTTTTCTTCTCTTTCCAGGATTGTTTCTTGAGTCCGGCCGTCCTGTGCCATATGCTCCACAGCACCCGTCCTCTACAACCACTTTCTCTTTTTTTTTTTTTTTTTTTTTTTTTTATGTACTTTGAACGCGATGTTACAAGATGCAAAATACTCCGAGAAGGTGGGCCCAGAGCAGACAGTGATGAATACTGCCTTCAGACATCTCCTTGAAGCAAACGGCATCACTGCATCAAATTACTCTGCTAAACATAAAAAAGGGTGGCAACAAAGTCGGATTATAATTCTTAAAATCTCTGTAAAGGACTGTTTTTTTAATTACATTTCTGAGTGAAAACATATTTGCAACCTTGGGCAGAGCAGACAAACTTTTTAGCCCTGTCCTGACTTGGCTGTGGCTCCAAGGTTGAGTGGTTTGTTTTGTGCTGTGCAAAGTGATAAATGGTGAACCCCACACTGTACATAACTTTAAGTTTTTGTGACCTACAGCAACACATTTTGGCTTTAGAGGGAGTTTCTGTCTGGGAATGCCAGAACGTGCCCATGCATAAATCTAGTTTTGAAGATACATGAGGCCTGGTTACTTCATAAAACCACAAATCTTATGCTTAGTGACTGAAATACTGTAAGTAATTTCCACTATTAGTACAAAATGCAAGTCAGCTAAGGACATTTGGCACCTGTAATGTTTGCAGTGTAACAAAATCTGTTGGTGCTGTGATATTTGTTTGTATTTACACAGAAAGCTAAGACAAGAAGTAGAGGTCTTATAGGTTCCCCATCCCAACTTGAGTGTGAGATTGGTCTCTTTGGGGTAAAAAACAAAAACAAAACATCTTTTTTCAAAACTCCATTTGCTGTACTGTCATAACCCCCTCAGATTTATGCAATGCTTTTCAGTACAACATTACTCATACAGTCCCATTACTCGTGTACTCCACAGCTGTAGCTACCTCTGTAGCCTCAGCTGTCCTGGGGCAGAGTGACACATGCCCTTTACACACATGCGACGTCACCCGTACCCTCTGCTGAAATCTTCAGGAGCACCTTGTTGTTTGTGCACAATCCCCCAACTTTTTTCACTCCTGTGCATGATCCATGGATGGTCCTAGTGCTCTGTCCAGAGAGGTCAGATGTTTGCATGTGTGAGGAGATGGTATAGGTCAGCTGATGACTTAAGTCCTTGTACACTCTGCTGCTAGTAGCCGTGTTAATTAGGTCTCGTACCCCGCTCTGCGCGCCCCATGCTCGTCTCATGTGTGTACTCATATCCTACTGACATCCTACTGACTTCATTCACGTGTGAACCACAGTTCAGGAGAGGCACGCCTCCTGAGCTGGTCTGGAGGGCTGCAGACCGGGCAGCCATACTGCACCAACGGCCTCGCTGACCACCACAAACACTTACACATGCATTCACCAGTGCCACAGACAGTGGAGACAAGACAGGTGTCCAAGGACAGAGATTATCAAATCGTCAACCATCCAGTTAATGGACAACCCGCTGTACCTTGCTGAGCCACTGCTGCCACAGTTGTCCATGAAAACAACACGGAACAACACTGCCACTGTGACTGTGACTGCTATACAATATATAATGTTTTATTATAATTATAGTGTTTGTCTGTGAAGATTCTCAGTCATCCAGATTGACACAATTAAAACAAGGTTAAAAGGAGCTGTATTTTGCTTTTATTCATATTTTTAAACCAATCTTGGTCACCTCTAGAACAGCATTGCACTCTTTACAACCTTAAAAACATTATTTTACTAAAACAAACATTTTTAATAAGTACTGCACTGGTGCCATAAGGAAACCTATGAGGAGACCAGCAGAGTGCTGCAGGTACAGCTGTGAAACACAAAAAAAAGCAGTTTACTTCCTTAAACTTTTTATATGATGCCATTTTACTACAAAATAAAAAATGTCTGTGGCGAATCAGTGTTTTTGGATAAATGAATGAGAACAGACTGGATGCAGAGGGCTTGTTGATTGGTCAGTGCTTCCTGAAGTGGGCAGGGGTTTGTGGGAGAGGCAGAAGACCTCAGACGTGAATGGAACAAACCACAACTCCAGGTATGTTTTTGATGAGGGAACATTATAACATGGTAGTCAGTTTAGAAAAGTTCACTAATCAATATAGCCTTAATATAATGTCCTATTATCTAATACTAAGGAACGTAACATGAATGTGAGTGCTGAATGTGAGTATCCATTCATCCATTGACTTGAACCACACTCTAGTTCTGCATTAGGAGACATCCACACCCAATAAAAACCACTGTTCTTTCACAACGCAATTTATCTGAGCCGATTAGCATCCCCTTAGAATCCCACAAATGAAACCTACGCCATGCAAATGAACGCAACAGTGTCCATACTCCATTACACATATTATTATAGACCACTTCAGAACTCCCCCTATACCACTAATCAATCTCACCACAGCGGCAAGTAAAATGCAACGAACTGAATTAACAAGAGAGCGTGACGAAACATTATTGATTTAATGTCTGCATCTGGTGGCCACATACATCCACGAGGAGCAACACGCTATTAAAACATCCCAACTGGGGTAATTGCATTAGACAGCTTTTTATAATGCTTTCTTGGGCTAATCGGCGCGTAATAAGGACAGAGGAGTGAAGATGATGAAGGCTTCTGCTGAGTCAGTGTCGGCAAAACTCGGCAGAATGCAACAGGAGATGTGATAGAGGGAGATGGTGGCATTTAAACCTCTATCTATGAATGAAGAGTCACTTGTACACCTGATGCAGCATCTTGATCTTTAAAGGACCTATATTATGCTTTTTTGTGAGTCTTTTTAATTAGTTTAGGACACATCTAGATCAGGATCTTACGTTTTGTTGGTCAGAAAATGCAATAATTATTGAAAAAACCTTATTTCATGAAACTCATGAGAAATGCTTCGAATAGGTCCCTGTCACTTTAAGAACCCTCCCTCCCCGCTGTCCCGCTGCTGTCACGCCCCTTCAGAGCTCCTCACAACAACAAATGTCCTCGCAGAAGCCGTGTCTGAGTGTCGTTCGCTGCAGTTCAAGCGTGGGTTTGTTTGGTTGCTGCGGAGGAGGCGTGAGCTGCAGCAGTGCTTCCTGAACAGGACAGGACCTCAAGTGTCATGCACTGACACTTGATTGGGTCAGAGTTGTGTTTTGATCAGAAATGTGACACTCTGATGCTTGGCTGCTTCCTCCCTCACAACTTTACACAAACTAATGATCTACGTTTAAATTTGACTGAAAGTGTCCAGGGTGTTGTCAGATATGCATCACATCAATAATAAATCATATTTCTTGAGAATAGACTCACGGTCATAGATTCATATAAGCCTAATATTTCAAGCCTAAACACACACAAGAAGAGCTGCCTCGTCTCTTTGCTGTGGTGGTAAATGTGTCAGTCAAATGTTCAAAACACTTAAAATAGGCTAATTTTATTTTAAAAAATACTTAAAACAAAAACAAGATCTGTTCTTCTAATGAGACACTGTGTGATCTAAGGCACTCCATGCTGTTCTCAGCTCGAGAACCACCGTGTATTTAATGCCAGACACTTCCTGTTTCTGTAAATTTCAAAATGATGATGGTGCTCAGATGAACACTGAAAAGTCTTTGAAGAAAAAACAAACTAAAAAGTCCATTAGACTTAAGGATTTTTTTGTTGTTGTTGTGTATTTTGCCAACCTGGATGTGTAGCTATGAACCTACATGGACTCGGTGGTGTAACTTAGTGATGGTGGGCCCTAGAGCAAGTTTTCACATTGGGCCCCAAAGGTCTGAAGCACATTTGAATAGCTTCATTTAATCTTACCTACTTTCACATTTTATGATTAGTTGGGGAGGAAAAAAATCGCAGTGAAGTGGTGTTCTTGTTCATTATGAATATAAAATGACTAGGGCCCCAGTGCTGCTTGCCCTAGCTGCCCTGCCTGATGCTACGCCCCTGCATAGACTAATTCTTACAACTACAGAACAACACTAAATTCCATCAGACTGGTTCTATGTGGATGCATTGCAGCTTCATCTCAAATTTCTGCGCCCGTGCGTGACGTGCCCTACTGGGTGATTTTAGTTTCTTGATCTGTTAGATTGTGCTTCTCTTACTTTTTGAAGAAAATTGCCCTTCAGACTGACTTAAACGTCCTGACTTACATGTAAAGCTTGATGCTTGTAGAGCCTTGTTTTATTTGAACTTGGCAGCGTCTTCCAAACTGCAGCTACTTCCCGTTGCGTGAATAAAGACGTTCATTCGGGACCCCCCAAGAGCACGGAGCAGGCCTGTAGACCCCTACTAACAGAGGGATGGCCAGGTGCCAGGTGCTCTCTGAGATGGGACACCCCATCGCCATGGAGACAGGGTCAGAGGGCGCGTGGGAAGAGGGAGAGGGGGGGCATATACGAAGAGGGCACGCGCTCCTTCGGCATGCATTATCCCCCGTCGAGAAGCTGCTATGGGAACGCCAGAGGAGAGGTCACGTTCAAATACACACAGAGAAACAGCCGCTATTAGCATTTAGCACACACAGACACACACACACACACACACACAGACACACAAACTGCAGATGAGCGCACTGGGATGGGGGAATTAGGTGGGCTTGGTTGGGCAAACAGGACGCTCTGGCCACAGCAGGCCACCAAACACAAATTACTCTCAGCAGAATGCCTTTAATATCACAGAGCAAAGGGAGTGGCTGCATTTCGGATGTCCCGCTGCAGTGGGGGCACCTTGTTCCACACCTCGTATACAGGAGGACAAACAGAACAAATGAGAGTAAGTACTGCGGCTTTCGGTATAAGAATATTTAGCTTGTTGCAGAGTATTGCAGAGAGAGTTGCAACATCTCATGGACTCCAATGGGACAGATTTTTTATACAAATACAGAAGTTCAGAGGAATAGTTCCCAAAAGTTAGCTGCTCAGCTTAGCAATGCTATACAAATGTACAGGGTGACACTGTCCGTTTATTTATTTATTTATTTTAAGATATTTTTTCTGCCTTTTTTGGCTTTATTTGACTGCCTCTGTTAGTAAAAAAAAAACCTTAAAAAGTGTTGTGTCATTGATCGATTTGCTGCCTTAAAACATTCTGACACCTGATCCAACTTTCAAAAGCACTTAACTACTTCTCAAAGCCAAAAAAAGCCCATAACACATTTGACCCTTCAGCCTCCGAAGTCAAGAACTTGGAAGAAAACCCTTTTTTTGCAGAGTCTAATTCGTGCATCAGTTCACCTCCTCCTCACCGTGACTCTACACCGACCGATTGTTTTCACCAACACACACACACACAAAAACCTGACTGCTTCTTGTGTTCCACCCCAAAAACCCAAAGGCCAAGCGCTGGTGCTGGTGCTGCTGCCTCCATCCTGAGCGCCGACTGCCAGAAGACCACGGATCAGCAGCCTTCGTCATCAACAAGCTCCTTCATTCATGTTCTCCCACACAACGAGCTGTGGCATGAGTCAGACCGCAGCAGGAAAATAACAGAGACATAAATTTAAGCCCATGCTCATGCTTTACCACTGCATCTTCTTGTCAACAATGCAGTTTTCTATGAAGGTATGGAGTTCCACTTGAAAATGATTTAGCCTGAGCTTAAGTGCTGCATACATTGTTACCATGGGAAATGTGAAGGCCAATGGTCTCCTGAACGTGAACATTTTGGCTTTTCCCATCAAAATCAATGAAAGCAAAGACAAATGGATAAGATGAGACTATGTTGAATTAGTCCTGATTTAGACATAGTTTTAGTCCTGGTTTAGTCCTGATTTAGACATAGTTTAGTCATGGTTTAGACATGGTTTAGTCCTGGTTTAGTCCTGATTAAGACATAGTTTAGTCCTGGTTTAGACATGGTTTTAGTCCTGGTTTAGTCCTGATTAAGACATAGTTTAGTCATGGTTTAGACATGGTTTAGTCTTGGTTTAGTCCTGATTTAGACATAGTTTAGTCCTGGTTTAGACATGGTTTTAGTCCTGGTTTAGTCTTGATTAAGACATAGTTTAGTCATGGTTTAGACTCAGTTTAGTCCTGGTTTAGTCCTGATTTAGACATAGTTTAGTCATGGTTTAGACATGGTTTAGTCCTGGTTTAGTCCTGATTAAGACATAGTTTAGTCTTGGTATAGACATGGTTTTAGTCCTGGTTTAGTCCTGATTAAGACATAGTTTAGTCATGGTTTAGACATGGTTTAGTCCTGGTTTAGTCCTGATTTAGACATGGTTTAGTCCTGGTTTAAACATAGTTTAGTCCTGGTTTAGACTCAGTTTAGTCCTGGTTTAGTCCTGGTTTAGACATGGTTTAGTCCTGGTTTAAACATAGTTTAGTCCTGGTTTAGACATAGTTTATTCCTGATTTAGACATGGTTTAGTCCTGATTTAGACATAATTTAGTCATGATTTAGACATGGTTTAGTCCTGATTTAGACATGGTTTAGTTCCTGGTTTAGTCCTGATTTAGACATAGTTTAGTCCTGATTTAGACATAGTTTAGTCCTGATTTAGACATGGTTTAGTCCTGATTTAGACATGGTTTAGTCCTGATTTAGACATGGTTTAGTCCTGGTATATCCTGATTTAGACATAGTTTAGTCCTGATTTAGACATGGTTTAGTGCTGATTTAGACATGGTTTAGTCCTGGTTTAGTCCTGATTTAGACATAGTTTAGTTCTGGTTTAGATACAGTTTAGTCCTGGTTTAGTCCTGGTTTAGACATAGTTTAGTCCTGGTTTAGACTCAGTTTAGTCCTGATTTAGACATAGTTTAGTCCTGGTTTAGACATGGTTTAGTCCTGGTTTAGTCCTGATTTAGACATAGTTTAGTCCTGGTTTAGACTCAGTTTAGTCCTGATTTAGACATAGTTTAGTCCTGGTTTAGACATAGTTTAGTCCTGGTTTAGACATGGTTTAGTCCTGATTTAGACATGGTTTAGTCCTGGTTTAGACATGGTTTAGTCCTGATTTAGACATGGTTTAGTCCTGGTTTAGACATGGTTTAGTCCTGGTTTAGACATGGTTTAGTCCTGATTTAGTCATGGTTTAGTCCTGGTTTAGACATGGTTTAGTCCTGATTTAGTCCTGATTTAGACATAGTTTAGTCCTGGTTTAGACATGGTTTAGTCCTGGTTTAGACATAGTTTAGTCCTGGTTTAGACATGGTTTAGTCCTGATTTAGACATGGTTTAGTCCTGGTTTAGACATAGTTTAGTCCTGGTTTAGACATGGTTTAGTCCTGATTTAGACATGGTTTAGTCCTGGTTTAGACATAGTTTAGTCCTGGTTTAGACATAGTTTAGTCCTGGTTTAGACATGGTTTAGTCCTGTTTTAGACATAGTTTAGTCCTGGTTTAGACATGGTTTAGTCCTGGTTTAGACATGGTTTAGTCCTGATTTAGTCATGGTTTAGTCCTGGTTTAGACATGGTTTAGTCCTGATTTAGTCCTGATTTAGACATAGTTTAGTCCTGGTTTAGACATGGTTTAGTCCTGGTTTAGACATGGTTTAGTCCTGGTTTAGACATGGTTTAGTCCTGGTTTAAACATAGTTTAGTCCTGGTTTAGACTCGGTTTAGTCCTGGTTTAGTCCTGATTTAGACATAGTTTAGTCCTGGTTTAGACATGGTTTAGTCCTGATTTAGACATGGTTTAGTCCTGATTTAGACATAATTTAGTCCTGATTTAGACATGGTTTAGTCCTGATTTAGACATGGTTTAGTTCCTGGTTTAGTCCTGATTTAGACATAGTTTAGTCCTGATTTAGACATAGTTTAGTCCTGATTTAGACATGGTTTAGTCCTGATTTAGACATGGTTTAGTCCTGATTTAGACATGGTTTAGTCCTGGTATATCCTGATTTAGTCCTGATTTAGACATAGTTTAGTTCTGGTTTAGATACAGTTTAGTCCTGGTTTAGTCCTGGTTTAGACATAGTTTAGTCCTGGTTTAGACTCAGTTTAGTCCTGATTTAGACATAGTTTAGTCCTGGTTTAGACATGGTTTAGTCCTGGTTTAGTCCTGATTTAGACATAGTTTAGTCCTGGTTTAGACTCAGTTTAGTCCTGATTTAGATATAGTTTAGTCCTGGTTTAGACATAGTTTAGTCCTGGTTTAGACATGGTTTAGTCCTGATTTAGACATGGTTTAGTCCTGGTTTAGACATAGTTTAGTCCTGGTTTAGACATGGTTTAGTCCTGATTTAGACATGGTTTAGTCCTGGTTTAGACATGGTTTAGTCCTGGTTTAGACATGGTTTAGTCCTGGTTTAGACATGGTTTAGTCCTGGTTTAGACATGGTTTGTCCTGATTTAGACATGGTTTAGTCCTGATTTAGACATGGTTTAGTCCTGATTTAGACATGGTTTAGTCCTGATTTAGTCATGGTTTAGTCCTGGTTTAGACATGGTTTAGTCCTGATTTAGACATGGTTTAGTCCTGGTTTAGATTGGGTTTAGTCCTGATTTAGACATGGTTTAGTCCTGATTTAGACATGATTTAGTCCTGGTTTAGATTGGGTTTAGTCCTGGTTTAGTCCTGATTTAGACATAGTTTAGTCCTGGTTTAGACATGGTTTAGTCCTGGTTTAGACATGGTTTAGTCCTCGTTTAGACATGGTTTAGCCCTGATTTAGACATGGTTTAGTCCTGATTTAGACATGGTTTAGTCCTGGTTTAGACATGGTTTAATCCTGGTTTAGACATGGTTTAGTCCTGATTTAGTCATGGTTTAGTCCTGGTTTAGACATGGTTTAATCCTGGTTTAGACATGGTTTAGTCCTGATTTAGTCATGGTTTAGTCCTGGTTTAGACATAGTTTAGTCCTGGTTTAGACATGGTTTAGTCCTGGTTTAGACATGGTTTAGTCCTGGTTTAGACATAGTTTAGTCCTGGTTTAGACATGGTTTAGTCCTGGTTTAGACCTGATTTAGACATAGTTTAGTCCTGGTTTAGACATGGTTTAGTCCTGGTTTAGACATAGTTTAGTCCTGGTTTAGACATGGTTTAGTCCAGATTTATTCCTGATTTAGACATAGTTTAGTCCTGGTTTAGACATGGTTTAGTCCTGGTTTAGACATGGTTTAGTCCTGGTTTAGACATAGTTTAGTCCTCGTTTAGACATGGTTTAGTCCTGATTTAGACATGGTTTAGTCCTGATTTAGACATAGTTTAGTCCTGGTTTAGACATAGTTTAGTCCTGGTTTAGACATAGTTTAGTCCTGATTTATTCCTGATTTAGACATAGTTTAGTCCTGGTTTAGACATAGTTTAGTCCTGATTTATTCCTGATTTAGACATAGTTTAGTCCTGGTTTAGACATGGTTTAGTCCTGGTTTAGACATAGTTTAGTCCTGGTTTAGACATGGTTTAGTCCTGGTTTAGACTTAGTTTAGTCCTGGTTTAGACATAGTTTAGTCCTGATTTATTCCTGATTTAGACATAGTTTAGTCCTGGTTTAGACATGGTTTAGTCCTGGTTTAGACATAGTTTAGTCCTGGTTTAGACATGGTTTAGTCCTGATTTAGTCATGGTTTAGTCCTGGTTTAGACCTGGTTTAGTCCTCGTTTAGACATGGTTTAGTCCTGATTTAGACATGGTTTAGTCCTGATTTAGACATAGTTTAGTCCTGGTTTAGACATAGTTTAGTCCTGGTTTAGACATAGTTTAGTCCTGATTTATTCCTGATTTAGACATAGTTTAGTCCTGGTTTAGACATGGTTTAGTCCTGGTTTAGACATAGTTTAGTCCTGGTTTAGACATGGTTTAGTCCTGATTTAGTCATGGTTTAGTCCTGGTTTAGTCCTGGTTTAGACATGGTTTAGTCCTGATTTATTCCTGATTTAGACATAGTTTAGTCCTGGTTTAGACATGGTTTAGTCCTGGTTTAGACATGGTTTAGTCCTGGTTTAGACATAGTTTAGTCCTGGTTTAGACATGGTTTAGTCCTGGTTTAGACATGGTTTAGTCCTGGTTTAGACATGGTTTAGTCCTGGTTTAGACATGGTTTAGTCCTGGTTTAGACATGGTTTAGTCCTGATTTAGACATGGTTTAGTCCTGGTTTAGTCCTGATTTAGACATGGTTTAGTCCTGGTTTAGACATGGTTTAGTCCTGGTTTAGACATGGTTTAATCCTGGTTTAGACATGGTTTAGTCCTGATTTAGTCATGGTTTAGTCCTGGTTTAGACATGGTTTAATCCTGGTTTAGACATGGTTTAGTCCTGATTTAGTCATGGTTTAGTCCTGGTTTAGACATAGTTTAGTCCTGGTTTAGACATGGTTTAGTCCTGGTTTAGACATGGTTTAGTCCTGGTTTAGACATAGTTTAGTCCTGGTTTAGACATGGTTTAGTCCTGGTTTAGACCTGATTTAGACATAGTTTAGTCCTGGTTTAGACATGGTTTAGTCCTGGTTTAGACATAGTTTAGTCCTGGTTTAGACATGGTTTAGTCCAGATTTATTCCTGATTTAGACATAGTTTAGTCCTGGTTTAGACATGGTTTAGTCCTGGTTTAGACATGGTTTAGTCCTGGTTTAGACATAGTTTAGTCCTCGTTTAGACATGGTTTAGTCCTGATTTAGACATGGTTTAGTCCTGATTTAGACATAGTTTAGTCCTGGTTTAGACATAGTTTAGTCCTGGTTTAGACATAGTTTAGTCCTGATTTATTCCTGATTTAGACATAGTTTAGTCCTGGTTTAGACATAGTTTAGTCCTGATTTATTCCTGATTTAGACATAGTTTAGTCCTGGTTTAGACATGGTTTAGTCCTGGTTTAGACATAGTTTAGTCCTGGTTTAGACATGGTTTAGTCCTGGTTTAGACTTAGTTTAGTCCTGGTTTAGACATAGTTTAGTCCTGATTTATTCCTGATTTAGACATAGTTTAGTCCTGGTTTAGACATGGTTTAGTCCTGGTTTAGACATAGTTTAGTCCTGGTTTAGACATGGTTTAGTCCTGATTTAGTCATGGTTTAGTCCTGGTTTAGACCTGGTTTAGTCCTCGTTTAGACATGGTTTAGTCCTGATTTAGACATGGTTTAGTCCTGATTTAGACATAGTTTAGTCCTGGTTTAGACATAGTTTAGTCCTGGTTTAGACATAGTTTAGTCCTGATTTATTCCTGATTTAGACATAGTTTAGTCCTGGTTTAGACATGGTTTAGTCCTGGTTTAGACATAGTTTAGTCCTGGTTTAGACATAGTTTAGTCCTGATTTATTCCTGATTTAGACATAGTTTAGTCCTGGTTTAGACATGGTTTAGTCCTGGTTTAGACATAGTTTAGTCCTGGTTTAGACATGGTTTAGTCCTGATTTAGTCATGGTTTAGTCCTGGTTTAGACCTGGTTTAGTCCTCGTTTAGACATGGTTTAGTCCTGATTTAGACATGGTTTAGTCCTGATTTAGACATAGTTTAGTCCTGGTTTAGACATAGTTTAGTCCTGGTTTAGACATAGTTTAGTCCTGATTTATTCCTGATTTAGACATAGTTTAGTCCTGGTTTAGACATGGTTTAGTCCTGGTTTAGACATAGTTTAGTCCTGGTTTAGACATGGTTTAGTCCTGATTTAGTCATGGTTTAGTCCTGGTTTAGTCCTGGTTTAGACATGGTTTAGTCCTGATTTATTCCTGATTTAGACATAGTTTAGTCCTGGTTTAGACATGGTTTAGTCCTGATTTAGACATGGTTTAGTCCTGGTTTAGACATGGTTTAGTCCTGATTTAGACATGGTTTAGTCCTGGTTTAGTTCCCTCTGTGGTGCGTGCGGCCGTGTCTCTGACCACAGATGGATGGACATCACAGTCTACATAAAGCTATTTAACAGTAGCTACATTACATCACAGTGGGAGATAAATGTATTTTGCTTTTTTTTTCCTGCTTTTTTGTATCCAACAGTACCAAACTGAACTAAACTATGTATGTATGTTTTAATGAATGTTATGGACCAAAACCATGTGTCTGAAATAAAGAATGAATGGAATTGTTGGGTCTTGCATCTTCTTCTGCCACCTCTGGGCTGAAAACGACACTTGCAAGTCTGAAATGTCAGCGACCTGGTGCCACGGAAGTCTCGAGACGCATCACGGTTAGCCAGGCAACAAGCCAGCAATTGCTTTATTCCTCAATTTTTGCCATGGAAGAGTAGCAAAAATGGCAGAAAAAAACTTTGTATGGATACACCAAGAGGAAAACCAAAGTGAAGTCAAGAGATGGATCACATAGGAGTCAACTGGACTTGTGAGTATTTAGGATAGTGCTTTGAAATGTAGGAGGTGCTCTATAGATGAATATGAGGCAGAAACTGCAAAAAAAAAAACAAGAAAAGTTACTGAGTTCTACTTTAATGCGCAACCAGAAATGTATATAAGCCTACATAACATACTCCAGGATTATTATTGTTATATTTTTACCTATATCTCTATAATTTGTATTTATAATGATGTTTTTATTATATTATTACTAGCATGAACGCCACTTAAGTTCATGTCCTGCTGTTTAATAAATCTCAAACTTGACTTCGGAGAAAAGTTTATCAGATTATTAAGAACATACCGAACACGGCTTATTCTTTTGTACCTAATCACGCTCGACGTCAACAACATGCCTTTATTATCCCTCTAATGAACCCAGCTCTCAAAGATTAATTTCTAAAAAGCAAAAAAATAATTAAGACAAAGGTCCTGCATCAAGGAGACAAATCAATTCGTCGAGTGCGCGCGTCGCCAGGCAGTTTTTCGGCTCCCGCAGCGCCGCAGAACTGTCCTTTCGTGTCATGACTACTCTTTTCCCCCAGCATTAATCAAATCCTCGTCCCGTCTTGTTAAGGCTGAGGCGAGGAGATGATAGGGCGACTGCAGGTCTTTAATCAAGGTTGGAATAATGTGGCATGCTAGCTGATTATAGACCCGATCATCAGCAACATATTGTCACCTCCTAATCATCCAAATAAACAGCGCTGGAGCAGGCCCCGGGGCCCCCACGTGGAGGCATAAATTACACACATGCACGAGGAGACACATGCATATGCAAACAATGACATTAATAACGATGGCAGACATAGATAAGAGTCAAGAGGAACACTTGATGATGATTGGACAAGTCAGCAAAGTCTATCTGAGAAGTGAACGCCGTACTCGTCAAACACACATTCAAGAACCGTTCCGAAGACAAATATATTTTACAAGCCATCGCTAAAGTTTAAAGTGGACCAGAATAAGATCATTTTCGAGGCGTATCACCTGACTCACCAGGTTTGGATCCCAGCATGGGCTGATTTCATCTATCTCAGTCATTTTCAAATTTTTCGCTCCAAGTACCATCCTAAAGATATCTGGGCCTTAACTACTGTAAATAAAGACCAAACTAATTCGGTAATCAACTTGAGACTAAAACTGGATCTGATACAGGACCAAACCAGGAGACATGCTGCCTTCATGTGCTATGGGAATTATGGAAAATACTACTTGCCAAATTTGCACATGAACGCCCCCTTCGAAGATAATTTTGACACCCGAGTTGCCGAGATGAGGTTAGATTTGACCTTTCAAAATGGCGGAAAGCAGCAAAGAAATTGTGGATGATATGAAATTTCTAGGCTAATAAATGTTTTTACTCATGTTAGCTCATTGTTTAATTATGTAGCATACACAATTTTAATATGGTAATTTTAACACAGTAACATTAGCAAACTTGTACAAATCTGTCCTTAAAATGACTTTATGATTCATAATTCTCTCCTCGTAATTTCCTATTTACAAGTGGAAAATATCATCTTTCCAACCAGGGCTGTGTCCGAATATCCTCCCTAATCCCTACATAGTGCACTATGTAGTGGTCACGCCATGTAGTAGTGGTGTCCAAGTGTCTAGAGCCCTCGGAGGTTGTCTATGTTAAGTACATGATAAAGAAATTGAGTTTGAAATGAATTACTTACTAATTTAGTCAAAATTTAGCCTTGGTTTATTCCTGGTTTAGTCTGTGTTAAGTTTTGATTTTGACTTACATTTTTGTTTCAAGTGAATTTAACTTACTATGTCAGAAAAGTAGGCCCTATTTTCAAATATCACAATAATATCCATATTGTGCAGCCCTAGTTTTTGGCCAACAGTCATTTTTTTTGTAATGTTTTTGTGAAAGTATGTGGAGAAAAACATGATTGATTTTTTAATAGAGGGAAGTCCTATAGTTGGAGGTCCGCGGGGGAATTTTTGGAAATGTAAGCGGCCACGACTTTTGACTTTGGGAATGGCCTCAAAATTTTCCACAGTGCATTTTGAAAAGTAGTGGACATCGGTCAATATAGACCAGAATGCTTTGCAGGGTTTTATTCCTTAACATGATGGTTTATGTTAAATATCACATTTGAATTTTGTTTATCTATAAATATTAAAATATCATTAAAGTCTGGTCAGTTCCCATTATAAACTCATTTTTGGTCCTACTTCTATTTGGACATAAAATAATGATACTTTGTGTTTTTCTCAATAAAATATGGGCTACTTTTGAAATAAAAATGGCCCCAGTAGTAAAAAAAAAAAAAAAAAAAAACATATTAAAAGGATCAATAAAACTTTTATAGTTCTGGCCAAGGATGTGGGAACATAGAGCTGTGATACTATGGGAACATTGAGCTGTGGAAACATAGTGCTGTAGGAACATAGAGCAGTGGGAACATAGAGTTGTGGGAACATAGGGCTTTGGAAACAGGGCTGTGGAAACATAGGGTTGTTGGACTATAGGAACATAGAGCTGTGGGAACATGGGGCTTTTGGACTATAAGAATATAGAGCGGTGGGAACATAGAGCTGTAGAAACATAGAGCTTTGGGAACATAGGGCTTTTGGATTATAGGAATATTGGGCTGTGGGAACAATGAACTGTTGAAACATCGGGCTGTGGGAATATAGAGATGTGAGACTGTAGGAACATTGATCTGTGGGAACATAGAGCTGTGTAAACATAGACAGAACGAGGCTGGCCCCACTAACTGCAGTCTCTTCACAGTGGTTCTAGGAAAGGAGCAAGGAAACGGGACAACACTGTGGCCCTCACAGGAAGCAGCCGAAATAAGTTCTAAGATTTACCGCGGGATGTTTCCACAGGACGAGGTTTTTACCACAACAGCCTGATGCGACTCACCTGACACAGTCCCCTCTGTCCCATCAGCCGTCCTCTTCAGGGAAGTCCACTCTGATCTCCCTTTAATTTATCACCCATCACTATCTAACTTTCATTTGCTTACCATCCACCCTCTCTCCCCACGCCTCCATATTCAAACCTCCGTACGCAGCATTTTCCACATCAAATACTTTTAATGCAAATACCACGTTTTTTTTTTTATGGCCGCCTTTTAAAATTCCCTGCCTCTCAGCGATTGCGAGATGAGTACATTGTATCTCCAGCTTGAAAGACATCCATCAAGACTTGGGATAAACAAAGACATCCGATCACAACCCCAACTTCTTTCTAATCTCCTTTCATCTTATTTTATTTACTTCCACTTTTCACCTCCTCTTGTTCAACCGTTTTTTTTTTCAGGAGCTCATTACCTCGGGATGGAAGGATAGGGTTTGTGTTTTTTTTTTTTTTTTAAGAGCTGGAAGTTGAATTATAACGCAGGCGACGGTACTCGTTAGCGGCCTTGTCAATCAAAAACTGGGGTGGGGAGCGGGGTGGTCGGCAATCCTGCGAGAGAGGGGTCAGTCGGAGAGATGTTCATTCCCCGTCCCGTTCATCCATCACGTCTTCCGGGAGAGAAATCAATTTATTACAAGGCGTCAGCGTCGGTTTGCGCGCCCCGACAACACATATGAAAGAGAAGTTCGACTGAGATTCGTTTAGGTACCGTCTAATAAACGTCACTCATATTTCTTCCACGTCTGTCAAAGCTGAATTCATTGCCCTTAACTGCGCAATTATTATTATAACTCTATATGCAGTACATTGATGATCTAATAACTAGTCCTGACTAATTTTACCAAACAAAATTCCTTACCTTGAGGAGAATTTGCATGTTCTGGAAGGTGTCAGATTTACATTTCATTACGGTTGTTTGGTTTAAGGATGAAAGAGTGGAAAAGATTAAAAATAAAAAAATAAAGATGGATGGAAAGTAATTGGCAATGTAAGCGGACCCCGGCCCAGCGTGGAAGAGACTGAAGATGAAAAACAGTCTTTGAACGTCCCTCTGTGGCTGGACACGGAGGCTTTGAGGAGAAGCTGAAGTGTGAGGTGACAAACATGCTCGGTTTGGAGGAAAGGGTTGGTCCTTACATAAGCTGTAGACTGTAGGACTGTTTTATTCTGGAGAGACAGAAATCACAAACACAGATGCTCACTGTTTGAAATCGGTTGTTAATATTCATTTTCATTCTTTCACACTGAAAAAAATCTGAAGTAATGGCATTTTGAACCAGTGTTACTGAAGCAGAAGTAAAGGTTGTCGACAATATAAACAAGGTCAGGCCGATGTGTCTTCAGCCCTATGTTCCCACATTTCAAAGATTTTTCTCAAAATTAAGCCCTATGTTCCCACACACAAGTTGTTTGTTTTTGTTCCTGTTTGTTGTTGTTGTTTTTTTTAATTAGACCATTGTTACTACACCACTATGTTCCCACATTTCCAAAATTAATTTCAAAAGTTGGCACTATGTTCCCTCACCCCTCTGTTCCCACATTTCAAAGAGATCTTCTTTCAAAACTTCTATGATTTTTTTTTTTTTTTTTTTCAAAATTGAGCCCTATGCCCCACATTTCTATTATTATTATCCTTTCTTTTTTAATGTGGGCCCATAGATACCACATCAATATGTTCCCACATTTCAAAATTAGGCCCTATGTTCCCACAACCCCATGTTCCTTCATTCCTAAGATTTATTTTTAAAATTAGAACCTTCCCACAGCTCTAGTTTCCACATTTCTAAGATTTTTTTCAAAACTAACCCCTATGTTCCCACAGCACTATGTACCGTAAAGCCCTGCAGAAATAGCACCCCCAAAATCATACCGTAAAGACTAGTATAATAACACACTCAAATTTTTTTTTGTCGCTCCAACTCGGTATCCTTGTAATGCATGCTGCCCATTCCTGTCCGACACAACATCAATCCTGCCCAATCCCATAAGATTTGCATGGGGTCCCGCCTGTTGCAGGTCTCTAGTCTGGACTGCGACCCTTTACCGAATGTCTCTCCCTGCCCTGCTGTCACTTACCAACTATCCTGTCTAATAAAGCCTAGAAATACCAAAAAATCTTATCTTATCAAACAAGAATCAAAGAATTTATTCATCTTCAATGCTGCTGGGGCAACCTGTTAGGAGCAGGATCTTGAGCCAAAATCTTGGAGAGTACCTAGCTGGAGGATTGGCTTATAGCGAAAACCCTAACCCAGACATGGAGAGAACCTGCAAACAGGGAACTTTTAGGCACCTTACACTGAAGATTTGATTGTTGTAGATAAGATTTTCATTAGGAAATATGAAATAAGTGGTTGCTAACAACATTGGGATGCACGGCGTTAATCTGTTGGCGTACCAGATTTGACTCTATACATTCATTCATAGGGCAGTGGGACTTTTGCAGCTCCCAGCCCTGGTAGCATGGCACTGGGCAGAACTCTACAGTGGAGCAGAGTGAAGAGCCAGCGCGAGGAGCCGGTGCCAACACTCTCATTCCAGGAGATGTCATGCTGTTTGCTTCTCCGTTAAGGCCATCCGCCACCTGCTGCCTCCGTCGCCACCCCCGCTGAACCCCCCCCCCAACCCCCCTTCCCCCGCCCCGTGCCGTGCCGTACACCGCCAGCCTCGTGCCAACGCTCTGCCGCGGCCCCCGTGCTCTGTGCCAGGAGCCCGCCTGCCCCTCGTCTCACCAGAGCAGATGTCACTCAACCTCCCTCCCCTCTTCCCGCCGCCGCCGTTACCGCCACCTCCCTCTGCCGTGGCAACCCGACGTGCGAACACAAGAGGAGACGAAGAAGAAGAAGTAGAAGAAGAAGAAGAAGAAGGGTGGCGGCCATATCGGCAGGCATGCAGCTTGGTGTTGATTTTTTTTTCTTTTTTTTTCTCTTTTCGCACTTCCTCTGTCTCCTGCCCCCGAGCCGCCCACCTCACATGCCACATGTCGGAAAAGGGAAAAAAATAAAAAATCGAGACACTTTCCCCCTTGTTCCTCGAGATGACACCTCCCGCAGGCCTTTGGAATATTCTAATTCTGTTTCCTAACTCCTATTATGTGCCGAGTGTGACATGTGAGTTGTAATTAGCCGCTGTGGGGTGAGCAGAGAGCTAACCCCCCACCTCTGTTCTCTCCCCCCATTAAAAAAAAAAATCCAAATTCACCGGAGGGCAAAAAAAAATAAAAAATCTTTTCAGATACTTGTTCAAATACATACACAGGGTCTCAAGGGCAAGGTACAACAGCAATCACAAAGTACAACAAAAAATGTGAGGCAAAAAACAAATCAGAAAATTTAAAAACAAACTAAGAAAAACAAAAATCTAGTGCAGCAACTGACCTGCTACAATAAAGTTTACTGCTATTAAGAATTACTTTAGAAAAATACATAATACTAGCAATAATTAAGCATTAGTTAAGGGTTAGTAACCAGACAACAAACATTGAGTTATAAACATTGCTACTGATGTTTATTTCTTCAGTAATAAGCTCATGTAAATCAGGGCAAAATTATAAACAATCAATGGAAATTCAGAATCATTTTTTTTGTAATAAATGATTGTTAATTACATATTTATGAATTCTAATTACTGCTTGATAGCCCTGAGTTATTCTAAAGTGGAACCAAATTATTCTAATGACAACTGAGGTCAGTTGTTATACACATATTATTACAAGGCGTCAGTAAAGGTAAAGTGAGGCACCAGGTGAGCCACTGTAACTCCAACCCAAACCAAAACTTAGGCACTGCAGGCAAAAGTGGCCAAAATCTAACGTTTTTGCCCATGTGTGACCTGGATCTAATAAGGTTAAAAGCAGATAAAACTAAGGTCTCCTGCTCAACTGGAGCCAAACACCAGTGAGAACAAAGTCTACCTTCAACTTAATTCAACTTAATGGTGGGTGCCTAAGCTTTGAGAGGGCTTTGAATTGAAAAAAGTCAAATTGTAGTCTCTAGGAAATGAAGTGGACGAGAGCGATGCGTTCAGTGGAAGGACGTTTTTGGGAAAGGTTTGGGACAGAGCAGAGCCTCTCCAAGTATTCAACCTCCATCTTCATCCCGAGTGAAATGAGCATTAGTAAATAAGGACAAAACCAGGTCTAATGTAGCATAAACCAGGACTAAAGTGGGCCTAAAGCAGCACTATAAGCAGTGGGCTATGCTTCAAATAGCACTATCTTACACTAAGACATGCTTTAGATTGGTTTAACATATACTTTAAACCTTGACCTGGCCTTTCAGCATGACTCCCTAACAATCTGCGAAACATCTATGCGGTGACCCCTCCAGACCCGCTGACCACCCCTCCCTTTTGCCCCAAAGCTGCGTTCGCGGTTGGGCTCTGCGGCGACCCTCCTCTCCTCATTAACCCTTGTCTAATTAGATGGCAGTGAAGCCCATTGTTCGGCCTAATGAAGCCTCAATAGTGAAGACAGTGCCTCGGCTGGCTCCTGTGACACTGCTGTGAAATTACACCGCCCACCCCAACCCCCAACCCCCCTCCCGGACCACCTTTTTTGCTTTTTTTTTTTTTTTTCCTTTTTCCTATAGGAGGCATGCAGATAATCCTTGCGATAACTCCACACATTCCCTCACTGCTAATTCTGCCGCAGAGAAAAAGGGTAGCATTAGCTTAGCGCCCCCAGTATGGATCCCTAATTACTGGGGCGGCCTCAGATTTAAGCACCACCTCTATCCCAGTATGTGCCGTACCTACAGCTCGCCCCCATCACCCGGCGTTTGGTGCTGGAGAGTTGGGAGGCTGTGGGGTTAGTGATGCAGGCAGAAGATAAGCCCCAGTTTTAGAAAGTTACGTTGTTTCTGTTCAGTGACAAAAGTTTTCCAGTCACAAAACACTGTGACCTGACCATAAATACTAAATATTTCATTATGTTCAGACTTTTAACCCTTGCTGTGACAGTGTATGTAATACCATCTACAATTTTGGGGAAAAAACAGAGAGAGAGGGGGCGGCGGGGGAAGATTTATTTTTAGGGATAATTTTACAGTCTAAATACCAACTCCCATTAAAAACCCTTTAAAACTGGTTGTAACTTTTTGTTACTACAAAAACATCCCATATCTAAATCAGTGTTGTTGGCAATCTTTGACATACACAAGGCTGTGACAATCTCCCCTAGAAAATTCCACTTTGCATCGTAAATATTGAAAATATTTCATTTTTTTGTATGTGTTTTTTACAACAACAACAACAAAAAACAAAAACAAAAAAATATATATAGATGCTAATACATACACTGGCACAAAAAGGCTTAAAATTCATAAAATATTTAAATATTTGGTATTTATGATCAGGGCAGAAGTTGAATAAAAGATTTGTGCAAAAAAAGTAGAAAAAAATATGAATGTATACATTTTTTATGATGTTTTTAACAAGGACACTTTTGTCACTTAACAGGAGCAACATAACAAATATAGTCAGAGAGTGTAAAAATGAAGAAATATTAGATTTGTGTTTAGAAAATTCAAAATTAGTCATAAAATACACAGCTGAGCCAAATTTCATAGAAAAAGCTAGAACCACTACAATGTTATCAAAAAAATAAAACCTGAAAAGGACACTTTTGTCCTCATTAAGCCACAAGAGTTAAAGGGGATATATTATGCTTTTATTTATATTTTTAAACCAATCTTTAAACCTCAACCTTATGTCACTGAAAGAAAGCATTTCCAGTAAATACTTTACTACTGTGATGAAGAAACCAGCAGAGGGCAACAGAGGGCAGTTCTGTTGTACTCTTTTGAACAGAACCATAGAAAAAGATCTTTTACTTCTTTAAAAGTTTTGCATGATGCCATTTTACTACAAAATTAAAAATGGTTTGTTGAACTTTGTTAAGTGCTGTTGTTTGTGTTGTATTCAATCCCACAATAACATCCTCCATACTGGACCCGTTTAAACTAGAAGACTTCTGAAGCTGGACCATTCATGTCCGCATCCTCCGTCCTGCTGCCGGGGTTTCATTTCTGGCCTAGGCCTCTTTGTTCCATGTCATTCTCTTTTCCAATAAAGACTACGCAACAAAGCCAATAAAAGTCCAAAAATAAAACTTGAAGCTAGAACAAGCGAAGGAAGACATCTTGAATGGTTGTTTTCAAATGTCTTCCAAAGTTTTGCATCAGCCAAGGCCCAAAAATCTGGTTCCAAGTTCTCAGCCTGGATACTTGTCTTCCAAATGTAACCCACCTTTCCTAGCATACTGCAAGAAAAAGCCAAATGTATTTCTTTGAATCCTGTGTATTCATTTACCAGATGTTGTATTTTAACAGCAAAGCAAAGAGTTACCAACAGTCATTGCTGGTTTTCTGTTCAGCTGCTATCATTTTTCATTCTTCCATTTTCAAAAACACAAATCGGAGTTGTACTGTAGCTTTGAGCTTTAACTCTTTAAGACTGTTCTTGTTGCAGCCGGTCGTTAATGTCCGACGCATTCTGCATCCTCCTCCCTCCGTCCTCCATCTTTTATCCCACTGGCTATGGAAATTCACGGGTCAGAGGAGCAGCTAACCAAAATGTTATCAGATGGGAGGGAAATAAAGATGGCTACTGGACACGCAAGCCTAGAGAATGCAACGTCAGTTCAGTTTCAATGCATGCAGTCATATTTTCAGCAGTTTCCTCCTAATACAATAGAATAGTAGTATAGTATATGTGTAATATAATGGTTTAAAAGCTATTATTTATGGTGGACCTGAAGGATAAGTCACAAACAAAATTGAAGCATGTACACAAATTTGGAAACACTGAAACACAAATTTAGTGGGATATTTGTATAAACAGCACACAAGCAAATCAGGAAACAGCGCTCTTCTGTCCCAACACAGTTTTTGTAATCTGATGTTTTTGAATTTGCTGCATGTTTTAGAGTTTGTGTGTGTGTTTTCAAATTTGTGTTCATGTTTTCAAAGGTGTGTGCATGTTTTGGAATTTGGGTGCATGTTTCCAAATTTGTGTACGTGTTTTTGGAATTTGTGGGTGTGTTTGTTGAATTTGGGTGCATGTTTCCAAATTTGTGTACGTGTTTTCAAATTTTGTGTGCGTGTTTTTGAATTTAGGTGCATGTTTCCAAATGTGTGTTCATGTCAACAAATTTGTGTGTGTATTTTTGAATTTGGGTGTTTGTTTTTTATTTGGGTACGTGTTTTCAAATTTTTTTGTGTGTTTTCAAATTTGGGTGCATGTTTTTTTTTTTTTATTTGGGTACATGTTTTAAAATTTTGTGTGTGTGTTTTCAAATTTGGGTGCATGTTTTTGATTTTAGATGCATGTTTCCAAATGTGTGTTCATGTTATCAAATTTGTGTACATGTTTTTTGAATTTGTGTGCATGTATTTGAATTTGTGTACGTGTTTTCAAATTTTGTGTGCGTGTTTCAGAATTTGGGTGCATGTTTCCAAATTTGTGCTCATGTTATCAAAACTGTGTGCGTGCTTTTGTATTGATGTGTGTTTCCAAATTTGTGAGCGTGCACGTGTGTGTGTGTGTGTGTGTCTGTGTGTGTGTATGTGTGTGTGTGAGAGAGAGAGAGAGAGAGAATTTGGGTGCATGTTTCCAAATTTGTGTGCATATTTTAAAATTTGGGTGATGTTTCCAAATGTGGGTGCATTTTTTTGATTTTGGGTACCTGTTTTCAAATTTTGTGTGCATGTTTTTGAATTTCTGTGCATCTTTTGGATTTTGTGTGCATGTTTCCAAATTTGGGTTTATGCTATCAAATTTGTGTGCATGTTTTTGAATTTGTGTGCATGTTTTCAAATATAGATGCATGTTTCAAATTTTGTGTTCATATTATCGAATTTGTGTGCATGCTTTCATATTGTGTGTGTGTCTGTCAGCTCTGCTATTGTTCAGGGTGTACCCCACCTCATGCCCAAAGTAGCTGGTACAGGCTCCAGCCCCTTGCCACCTATGTTTTTTGTTTTTTGTTTTGTTTTGGTTTTTTCTTATCAAAATGTAGGGGTTTAGGGGTCGGATCATTTACCCAGCTCTTTAGTCTTGTAGCAGGATCTATACAGGATGCTTCTCCACCATTAGTCACAGTTGGCTCATTAACAATGGCGTGTGAAAGTGCCACATGAGGGAGCAGGTTTTTTTTTTTTTTTTTGTAGACGTATAGATAATGACAATTAACAGCCCTTACATTGAGAAACAGATTTAAGCTAGGTGACAAACTGCATTTAACATACAAAACGTATACACAGCTATAGTGAGAAGCAAGCTGCTACTCAATGGAAAGACGCTATATAGAGCTATTATTGTAGCTAAACTGTGACTTTGAGCTGCAATTTAAGAGTGATTATTATAATTTGTGTGCTGGTAATGTGTTTTCTAACGTAAATGCATAAAATAACCTTTCTGTAGTATTAATTTGTGTACTGTATCTTGTCTCGGAGTGTTAGCTCTGCAGATAACTGGCTACCATCCCAGGCCCAAAGTTGCTGGGGTAGGTTGCAGCTGTCTGTGGGCCCTAGAAGTCTAAACTCAGGGCAAATTCAAACTTACCTCTGCAGAAAAGATAGATGATATGACATGAATATGAAGCTTGTGTGTAATACTTAAAGTAACTTTATGTAACTTTCATTGGATCCTTCGCAACATGGCTGCCACTCACTGTGCTTAAAGAAAGTAAAGTCACATGACCTTTTGGTGGTATTTATATGCGGGAAAAACAGTAAGTTTATTTGGCTCTGGGATGGCATTTGAAGTCGGACTCTGTAACATTTTTTTCTTAAACAGTTTCGGAGTCGAATTTGTGTTTTGTAATTTAGGTGCATGTTATTTGTGTCTCGGTTTTTGAATTTGGGTTCGTGGTTTTGAATTTGAGTGCATATTTTCAAATTTGTATGCATGTTTTTGAATTTGTGTGCATGTTTTCAAATTTGTATGCATGTTTTTGAATTTGAGTGCATGTTTTCAAATTTGGGTGCATATTTTCAAATTTGTGTGCATGTTTTTGAATTTGTGTGCATGTTTTTGAATTTGTGTGCATGTTTTAAGAATTTGAGTGCATGTTTTCAAATCTGTGTACATGTTTTTGAATTTGGGTGCATGTTTTCAAATTTGGGTACATATTTTCAAATTTGTGTGCATGTTTTTGACTTTGTGTGCATGTTTTTGAATTTGTGTGCATGTTTTTGAATTTGTGTGCATGTTTTTAGAATTTGAGTGCATGTTTTCAAATCTGTGTACATGTTTTTGAATTTGGGTGCATGTTTTTGATTTGTGTACATATTTTTGAATTTGGGTGCATGTTTTTTAGTTTGTGTGCATGTTTTCAGAATTTGTGTGCATGTTTTTGAATTTGAGTGCATGTTTTCAAATTTGGGTGCATGTTTGTTTTTTTATTTGGTTGTGTGTTTTCAAAATTGTGTGCGTGTTTTTGAATTTGTGTGTGTGTTTTTGAAGTTGTGTGCGTGTTTTGGAATTTGTGTGCATGTTTTTGAATTTGTGTGCGTGTTTTTGAATTTGTGTGCGTGTTTTTGAATTTGTGTGCGTGTTTTTGAATTTGTGTGCATGTTTTTGAATTTGTGTGCGCGTTTTTGAATTTGTGTGCATGTTTTTGAATTTGTGATGGTTAAATGAGATGTTATGGGGTGACTAAAACAAAAACAACATCTCCATCAGGAATGAGCATCATCAGCCCGGTGTCACAGAACTCTCAAGAGAAAACAGCACATCCCGGTTTAGCAAAACAACAAGAAACAAGCAAAGTTACAGGGTTTCACTTTTAGTTTAAGGTATACTTTATCTAGAGCCAGGATCCTGGTAAGGAGTACCTAGCTCAGGGGCGTCATTTTACTTTTTTTTTTTTTACATTTTAAACCAACTTGTACAAAATCAAATGGCCCCACTCTGCTCGTTCATTTCTCTCTCCCGGTGTCTGGGAACATGAAACTGTGGTCCTGACTTCATAAACATTTTTGCACCTTTGAAGAAATGACTGTTATTACACACTTATTTAGTCTTCCTCAGCTGGAATATGACAATAATTATGGGACTGAAGGCTCATCAGGGCAGTGAGATTTGGATATGATGTTTTTTTCTAGACTTGCACCTTTTGGAGCATGCATATTCAGAATTTTACTAAGAATTTTGTTTGAGAATGCACACAGACACAAAAATCATAATAAAAATGTACAAATGTTGCAATACCAGTGTTTTTCTTATTTCTATAGCAGTTTTGACCATTACGCTGCATTACTGGTGATAATTTTCAACTGAATGTTAAAGTGCATTAACAGAACATAGATGATGCCTTCAGAGTCATTTTGAACAGATTGAGATAATTTCTAGACATGCATTTTCTCATATTTCTCATACTTTGTGTGTCTATTGCATTAGTTCTCTAATTTGCCGTGTAGTTTTGGTCAAGGCCTTCTCGCAGCTTTCAAATGGCTCCATTTTTGCGTCAAACTCTGTTGTACATTACCAACATTCCTATTGCATGTAATGTGTATTTTGTGAGTGAAAACAATGTCATCCAAGTGCATTAGCAGATTATAGATACCACCGTCGGATCCATTTCGGACAGGATTCGGGTAATTTCTGGTAATGCGCGGGTCATAGCGTGCAGATATTTCCATAATCACCGCTGTTAGACTAATGTCCTATGTGTTTTGCCGTTCCCCCCGATACCGTCGCATTTTAACACAGCTCTGTTTCTGAATAGGCCTGACACAAAAACGCAAAATGAAGCAAAATAATCTCACTATTCACGTTAGAATGACAGTAACACAACACAAATACAAAGTTAGTTATCTGGAAGGAATATATCCAAATACTGTTTTAAAGCTGGGGTAGGCAATGTTTTAAAGTTGTAGTTATAGCAATAAAGCAAGAAGAGGCTACTCTATATGGAACTGGGTTGAAAAAATAAATTGTTAATAGTTGATTTTTTCAATACAAAGTTAGTAAGCTCGAATGCATTAAAATATAGTGAGTGATTTAAAGCTGGGCTATGCAATTTTGCTGACATCATGTAATTGGGTTAAAATTGCAGTTGTTGTTGTAAAGCCAAGGTTTCCAATTCTCGTGTAATGTGTTAAAAATGTTTATGCATGTACTTATTAAAGCTAGGGTAACACTTTAGAATAACTAACCATTATTAAACAGTAATAAAACATATAACAAGTTGAATTTAAGACATTTTAGACATTTTTAAGACCACTGTATTTCATAAGCATGCGGCGTACGAAAAGCTAAGTCTAAATCACAGCCTTGCCGTTTAATTGTGGTGAATACTGCAAAG
This sequence comes from Bostrychus sinensis, assembly GCA_020698575.1. Classification (NCBI taxonomy): domain Eukaryota; kingdom Metazoa; phylum Chordata; class Actinopteri; order Gobiiformes; family Eleotridae; genus Bostrychus; species Bostrychus sinensis. The sequence goes on along the minus strand of CM036261.1, from coordinate 14,373,225 downwards.
CCTTTTGGTCTGTGCACAAAAACATTTCATGATATGAGTAAGAAAAGATTGGAGTGTCACATCGGCAAGAGAAAAACAACTTTGAGCATATAAGTGGGTATTTTAGAATAAGGTAGTATTTAAGACCTAATACGCTGCATTTTGACCAATTTTTAGGGCCTTAAATTCATAACTTTTTTTTAAGAGCACACAGACCCTGAATAAATAATAATTGAATTGTTTTGGCACTGATGTTTATGATTTTGCATTCATTTACATAAGGTTAAGCATTACTTTTTCAGCTTTTTTAGACAGTGCAGTTGAGAAGTGACAAGGAACCAAGAGGGAGCAATCAGCGAGCGACATCTTGCAAAATGTCGGCGTCTGCATTCAAACCCACAACTCTGAGGCAGGCTGTAGTTGCCCTGTATATGCTGCTCTACCAACTGAGCTATACCGCACCTCAAAAACATACCTGGAGTAGTATTTTGTTTGATTTCTCCTCCTCAAAAAAAGCATATGTTTCCTTTAATAATGTTTTTAACTCAATGTTGTTGTAACTAATCAATAAGCTGATTACTAATACTTCATTAATACATACTAGTGTGTTCATGGTGGCAGTGCTCTGGCCATGGCTTGTGTATATTTCCATAATCACTGCTGTTAGACAAATGTCCTATGTGTTTTGCCATTCTGCCTCGATAGCATTGCATTTTAACACAGCTCTGTTTCTGCAATAGGCCTGACACATAGACGCAAAATGTTAATCAAACAGAACCGGCGAAAGCAAACAATTCTACTATTCACGTCGGAATGACAGTAACACAACACCATTCTTTTTTTTTTTTTTTTTTTTTTTCCTCTTTTCTTTATTCAGGGAACGTCAGCTTTATTCTCTTTCTGTTGAAAATATCAACTTCAGATGTTGCGGGGAAGGGGAAAGAAAAAAAAAAAAGAAAAAAGACAGGCGTTTTGTCTGGCTTTGTTTGGTTTTCTCCGTCGGCGTCTTGATATGCAGCGCGAGCCTTTTCAAATCATTTGTTCGACTCAATTTCTTCCTCTGTTACATCTGCAGATTAGCTTTCAAGCAAACAAGCACGGCAAAGCGCTATTACGGTGAGGAGGATGACAAGTTGTATAGGTAGAAGGAGCGGCGATGAAAAGAGGGAAAAGTTGATGTAAAGGACGGCAGATTGGAAAGAGGCGGGGACAGGAGTGATGGGATGTATATGGCGGTTGTAAATGTGTTGCGTGCAGGTTATGCAAATGGGGGAAAAAATGAAAAAAAGAAGGCGCTTTGATTCGTACGCGGCCTTAAACATCAATTTTATTGTTTTCTTTGGAGGGAAACAGTCACTCTCAGATATAACAGCCGTCTTCTGAGAAAGCCAATGTTGCGGCGAAAACTTGAAAGTACTTTTTAGAGTGAGCTTTAGGATGGAGGATAGTTTAAGAAGTTATTCTATAGGAAAAGTATGCATCTGGTGAATTGGCGTGCACATACCTCATTTATTTTGTTACCAATTGGAATATCAGTGTATAGAATTTGGTCTGTGATTGCTGCTGGCCATAAGTTAGATGTATTTTTTTCTTTTGTGATGAAATTTTTATTAGTATTTTTGAAGTTGCAGGAGGTAGAACACAGCAATAAGAGAACAGAAATGGGACAGATCAACATTTAGATATAGATTGCCATCAATAATACATTGATGGGTTTCCTTGAGGGCCACAAACTGAAAAATATATCCATAAAAGAAGTAGTTTCTTTCCTTTAAAGGACTTTGGGATAGGTTTTACTCTGGATCCCCTTCCACAACCCCAAATTTATCTGAGGTCCAGCACATAGTATGGCTTCTTCTTCCTTAATAAATAAATAAAATAAAGCTAAATAAATCCTTTTACCAGCTCGTCAAACCTTGCAGTAAAATGTACTATCTATGGCAATTCTGGTCAATTAAGAATGAAGTCCAAGGGCCAATAAAAAATGATCTGTGGGGCACATTTGGCCCTCGAGCCATGGTTTGGTATACAGATACAGATACAAACAAAAGCTCATTATCGCTAATAGCTCACTCACTCCACCGATTCCACCCTGACCCCATCTCCTTTTCTTCCCAACCCCCCCGACCCGTTACAATTACACCCAATTACAACAACGATTGCATTATTAGACTTTCTTTCCATATTATAATAATGTCTTTTTTTTTCTGATGCAACTGAGCAACCCACTGTTCCATATCTGCTTTGTCAAGAAAATCAACTCAGACTTTTTGAAAGCAAAGACAAAAAACTAACTCAAGAATAACCTTTTTTTATATTCTACCTATATAACACAGCAGGTATAGGGCTGCAACTGAAGCATGCGGAAAGTGGTTAAAAACGTAAGATGTTTTATACTTTCCTGTTGAATAATGGTAATAATTCTACCAAAAATCAACAAATTTTTACAAAATTTGAACCAGATGTAGCTATAAGTATGCTACCAGCGGATGTTTGGATAAAGCGTATATACACAAATATATTTTTAATCAAAAACACAAAATGTCCATTTGTTTCTGTGGCTCTACTGCATGTAAACCTCATGTAAATCAGTGCAAACATCAGTATCTATAAACTTTATTTATTCAATTGGTAATTACATCTTTGTTAATGCTTTATTACTGCTTAATAGTTGTGTTACCCTTACATTTTATGATCTAGTACAGCTAACAGATTTATATAGTCTACATAGGTATAGGTGTGATAAACGTAAAAGTTACAAAAATATAAAATGTCCACCTAAACTGAATTCAAATACAATATGCAAATGAGAAGAACACATTACTTTTTAAATTTGTAATAATCAAATGCTTAAATTTTGTTTTAAAAGGCTAAAATACAATAGAAAGAATACTGAAAGTGTTTATTGTTTATTAATTTGTATTTAAAACTAAGATTATCAGTCATATTTTTGTATTTTGCATAACAGTATTAGTCATAATATTAACTAAAACTTATATTAATGCATGTCTTCATCATTAAATGTTGTCAGGCTGTGCCAAAATTTCCATTACCTTCTCCATACTTCACTTTATTTTCTTCCTCTCGTTCCTGTTAGGGGTCGCAGGTCCTGGAGCCTATCCCAGCAACTGTGGGCCTTAGGTGGGGTAAAATACTCTTGTTGAAGTTTTGATGATGCTTTTTGTGTTACAACGCACAAAAGAAACTAATATGCATGTGCTTGCCTAAGTTAAGTTACACTTTTTAGGATCCAGGATTTCTTTATGACATATTTTCACAATCAATCAACATTTATTTATCAGTACTTTCCAATAAAATCAACTTAAAGTCATAATGAAACAGTAAAAATCAGGAAATACACTAAACTACTACAGAACACTGTCTCTGCATTAAGCAAGTGTTAAAATTCAGTCAGAATAAAGTAGTTTTTAATATGACCAAAATTGCATACTATAGCTTTAATTTACATACATTATCACATACCAGCCATGCTATTGTTATATCCATTCTTCTATAAATTAAACTAAATCTTTTGAATGTTTTATTGTATTATTGTGGACGTTCAAATAATGATAATAAAATCTAAGACTGCATTGACAACCATTTATTCCAATTATATTATAAAATTAGCTCTTATTAATACCCACTGTACTTCCAACATTAAAGTTTGTTTTTCATCGAGTTATTTTAAATGCACATATTTTGGTAACCAACCTCAAAGTGAATATGCAAAAAAAAAACATCTTTTATAATTCACTTCATTCATCTCTCTGCATTAAATTTCAAAAGTCTGTTTTTGTCCACTTCATTAAACACAACACTGGCTTCTTCTCTAGTTTAGAACAAGACACTGTTTGTTGTTTTTTATATTATTAAAATCCTTTGCAGTCTCAAAACATTCAGATCCACTTCATCGTAAGTTATTTTGTTTTTTTACTTCACTTTTTACCGAATATCCAAATATAGCCATGGTAGTAGAGCCATGATTTTGGTTCTCTGGGGCTAAGTCTGTGCATTCCCGTTCACAAGAAGCACTAGAAAATCCTCAATCCGGGTAAAAGTGAGCCTAAATCCTGTTCCATATTCCTCGGAGTGTGTACACTTGAATAAAAAGGGATCACTCACCACACAAGAGCAGACTGCTGACAAGCCCAGTTTCTGCCACACTCAGCTGGACTGCACTATTTAAACCTGGATCGCCATCTAGTGACAGGATATGGAACAACATGCTTAATATTTCGATTTAATACATAATGGAATATCACTTTTACAGCTTATGTAACTTGTAAATGTAAAATTATTAAGTCAGAAGAAATATGGCAAAATATAGGTTTAGTTTAAAGCTAGGGTAGGCAATTTTTGTGTGTTTGAAATTTGGTTAAAAATTTAAAAATGCAATGTTAAGTCAAAGTCATAAGCTAAATGCAATATATTTAAATACAGTTTCATATTTAAAGCAGGATTAGGCAATTTTGGGTTAAACTAGCTGTTGTTGCCGTAAAGCTAGGATAGGCAATTTTGCTGTATTTGAAACGGCGTTCAAAATAATTTGCTGCAATGTTTGAACTTAATTGTAAATAAAAAGTTTGTTAGCTGGAAGCACTATATTAAAATACAGCTACTGATTTAAAGCTAGGTAAGGCAATTTAACTATTTAACACTATTTAAATGAGATAAAGTTGCAATTGTTGCTATAAAGCTAGTATAAGCTATTTTACTCTACATGGTTGATAAAATAAATAATTACAATAGTTGAATTTTGAATACAAAGTTAGTATGTTGGAATACAGTTACCAATTTAAAGACGGGCTAGGCAAGTTTGCTGAAATTATGTAGTGTAATTAAAGCCAGTGTTGGTAATTTGGATTCAAAATAATCTGTTGCAATGTTTGAACACTTTAGATACAAAGTTAGTAAGATGAAATCTGCTACAGTAGAGTAGAGTAAGTACAGTAGATTTAAAGTTGGGGTAGGCCATTTTGTTGATGCTATGCAATTGGTTTAAAAATGTAGCTTTAAATTTGATAAGTGTAGCTTCAGAAAATGTCCCTGATTAAATAAATGCATGTGGCTGAAAAGTAAATGAAAATATGTTGATGCATGTAACTATTGATTAAAGAGAGGGTAGGCAATTTTTCAAGTCAAAATGTTGGTTATTGTAGTTTGATTGGGTCTGGCTGGAGCAAATGTCTTTGATTAGTAGACGAATGTAGTTACAAAGTAAAGCAGGAGTAGGCATTTTCAGTTATTTTGTTTGGGTTTGACCTAAGAATACAGTTCTTGTTGGTAGAGATGTAAAAAAGCATAAAGTACAGAAGACTAAATATGCTGACAAATGCAGTTCTAAATTAAAGCTGGGGTAGGCAACAATCACTGCCAATGTCACTGTTTGTGTTTATTAAACAGGAGTATGTGATGTGCAACATTTGATGGCTCTTTTCATCATTCAGGGAAAGTTTTTGAAATACTCTTCAACTTCCTGAAACAAGTCATGTCTTAGAGCAGTGTTTCCCAACCAGGGGTACTAGGACCTCTAGTGGTACGCGAGCACTTTACAGGAGGTACTTATTATGTCATTAAAGGATAAAATTGCCATCTTTTCATATTAAACTTTTGAAACTTATTTTAAAAAGCAAGTAAAAATGTATAAAAAAATATGTAATTTATATTGTTATGTTATTGATTATTTTAATATTTTGTTATTTTTTTATATTGTGTTTTTTATTTATTGTTATTCTAAAGGGTTTTTTATCTTTGAAAAAATGCAGGAGAATTAGCATTTACACAAAAGCTGTACTCAAGTATAAGTACTTTTACTCCAAAAATAATATTATTTAAGTAGAAGTAAAAGTACCCAACCCAAATCTTCTTCTTCTTCTTCGAGTTTCGAACCCAGAACTTTCTGATTGTAAGTCAGATGTGCTACTGGACCACAGAGGACAATCTACTTTTAACTTCTCAGACAATTTGAAGTTATACTCAAGTAAAAAAGTCAAATTATGTTCTTCAAAATGTTCTCAGAAAGTACTTTTTCTTCAAACATTTCACATAAGTAAATTACTTGAGTAGAAGTATCTAGTTACTGTCCACCTTTGCATTTACAATAAAGTAAGTACACAACACTTTTTGAAAACAGAGTTTGTATAGTCATGGAAAAAATCATAAAAATTTAAACGCTAAAGTTTGGGAAATGTATATTTTGGGAAATGTAAAGAGTTTGAGTAACATTTGGCCACTACTGTACAGTAAATAGAAGAGTTCAGTAGAAACGCTGTCTTCTTGGCCTCTTCTTGTTCTCACTGCAGGAAAAAGTAACCAATATCTATTTTTTGTCAGAATATTTGAACTAAATATATATTTTTGCAGGACTTTGACTCTTTGAGTTTTGGTAAAAACAGCATAGATGATTAGTTTATATCTAATATAGCATAATTATCCTTTAATCACTGGTGTTTAGGCTATAAGTCTGTAAAAATAGTGGAATAATAGATTTCTGGGGAAGAAGTGTTTTTTTTGTTTTTGTTTTTTGTTTTGTTTTGTTTTTTGTTTGTTTGCTTTTTTCAACTGACTGAAATTTAATAAATGAAATTGCAGCAAAAGTATGTTTCTAATGTACAATGGACATTTTGAATACTAGAAATTTAGTTTTGGAAAAGTAAAGGACAATTCTTGGTAAAAAAGTGTATGAACCCTGTGAAAACTTAGCACGAAAATGAATGAGGGAGTACTCATGGTATGATAAAAAGCAGAAAAAGGTTAGAGAACAATATTAATATCCCACTTTTTTCATGGATTTTTGACAATATAGAGTGCAAACAAAAAAGGACTACTGTAGAGTGCGATTGATGTGAGCCATGTGCCTGCAACGCGCTTGCGTTCCAGTACAGTCCGCATGCATTAGCCTTGTTTATGCACACGAACACGCCGCCACATAATCACGACGTGTGTGTATAGGCCACGCTCCTCACCTCGCTGTAATGAAATCACGCGGGTCAGTGGGGCCGCAGAGTCGGGCAGGTCACCCCAACGAATCGGAACTAAGCTGCTTTGACCTGCCCTGGCACATACACACCACCGCAACCACCGCAAAAATGAATGTATGTGTGGTAAAAAGTCAACCAAAGACAAAGACAATGGTTTTTAGCCATATTTTGTAGTAATAAATAAGGAGATGTTCTTAATAGACTGTTTGCAAATGGCATTATAGAATCAAATTAACAATAAAAGTGATCAAAGTTGGTGGTAAACACCGAAACGCTACATTAGATTACAGTAGTCGCAAAGTGGTAGAGTTATTATTATTACAGAGCGAGCTTTAATCATTTCGCTCCTATTAGCCGCAGCTCGTATCGCCCAGGGACTTCCATTAGAATTAAATTAAACAGTGGAAATGTAAATATTGACAACATATGCATAATTATTTATTCCAGCAAGCGGCGAGGAGATCAGAAAATTATTGCTGCGGCATCGTGTTAATATGAGGAAGAGGAATATGTGAGGCTGGCAATAAAAATGCTAATCACATTATGAAACAACAAGAGCAAATAATAATTGATAAATAACAATTGCGAAAAGAAGAATGTAAATTTTAAAAAAGAAAACGTTTGTCATTGTCTATTTATTTTTTTTGCAGCCCTTTGGTCCCATTGGAGTTTTGACTGGATTCAAAATAACTTTATCACACCTGCGCAGGACAAAAACTGAAGAAGAAATAATTGAAATTTGTAAACAAACAATAAATGGAATGTAAATAAACAAAATTTAAAAAAACACATTACATAAACAAACAGGTTCAATTGAATAAATAAATACAGATCAGAATCCCACTGTCATCCTACATCTGATCTATCATGTAATGTGTTGTATAATATGGATGAATATGTGAATAAATTTAAATATATATTACTGGAAACTTCACATTTTACATCAGAATCATTTCTCACTTTTTTCACATTAACTCTTTAACATTATATATTTTTTATGTATTTATTTATTGTTTATTTTATTTACTATTTCTCACAAGATGAAACTCTCAAATTCCATACAATACAATACACAATATCACTTTTAACACACTTACACTACACACTTGTAATTTCTTATATATATATACATATATATATATATATATATATATATATATATATATATATATATATATATATATATATATATATATATATATAATAACATGTTTATAACAAGATATCCTTAATTTCTTGTTATTGTTGTAATTTATGACCTTGTGTATTCTATGCAAATACATTATACTGTACATTGTTTCTCATGGAAATTGTCAAAAAAAAAAAAAAAATCAACACTTTTTTCACCAGATTTCACTCATTCATATATGAAAATTGAATATGCATTTATCAAATTTCAAGAGAAAAAAAAAAAAAGAAATAATTAGCATTGTCTTCTGTGTGACACATACTGATATTCAAACTATATTTTTCATTAATTTAATATCCACATAAACTTGCTTTATGTCAGTACATTATAATACACTCTATTATAAAGCACTTGTAACAATAATGTAATAATTAAACATAAACAAGCATAATAAGCGTCTCATATCAAAGCCATATTGTTGTTGAGCCCTTCCCACCAGCTTTCACTTTAGTATGAATATTTCCAACCCGGCAGAGGTCAAAGGTCAACAATAGCTCCGCGGCACTCCTCCTGGAAGCTGTCGTTTTTTCCTAAGAGGATAATCAATTACAACAAGACTGATCTCTACCGTCGTGTCCCGGCACCCCCCCCCCCCCCCCCTTGCGCCCCCATCCCGCCGCCTTCTTTTCCAGCTACTTCTTCACGCTAACCCCCTCCTCCCCCCCCTCCCCGTATAAATTTGAATGTAAAACAAGCTCACCAGTGCCGGGTTAAACACATAATTAGCCACGACAAGCTAATATGAGGAACAGACTCGGAGATGCCGGAGACTCCGTTAAGCCCTGCGAGGCACTGAGATGGGACAGAAAGAAAAAAAAAAAAAAAAAAAACGAGAAGGAAGATTTCACATGCAGATATTAGAATTGCAATTGTCTTCTGCAAACAGGGCGCCGGTGTGGAAATTGACTTTTTCATTATTCAGTATTCAGTGCAATAATTAAATATTCCATGCCCTAGGTTTCAGCGAAGCAACTGAACCACACCGAAGATTTTTTAACCGGGCCTGACAGTTGTTTTAAATAATGTTTATTTATCAAAAAAAAAAAAAAAAATTAATATGAACTGCCCTAAACTGTCGCTCTCCTGTGACCTGCCACCAATTTCTTGAAGCATTGCATCGGTAATCAACAACTTTGGACATGTTGAAAAAGTGGAAAAAGCTGAAAAAGTTGAAAAAGTTGAAAGAAGTTTGGGAGAAAAAAACTTCAAAACAAAAATCGAAATGAAAAAGCGACCCAATTGTATAAATTAATGAATGAATACATGATACATATCCACACATTTGAATTAATACATAAATACATCGCCATATTTATTCATAATCTCCATAGCAACGCATTCAGTGGCTGCCGCAGATATGGAAAAAAAAAGAAAGAAAAACGAGGGAGAAATATCATATCATTATACAACAATTAGACTTCCAAGCATTTTTCCCATTGCCCATTCTCCAAACACAAAAATATGCTATGTATTTACATTCGAAAATGTCAATCCCATTCAATATCACACACCGAGATTTGCAAGTCATGGAGCTCCCCAAGACCCGTCAAGGGAGAGGATAAAAGGCAAAAAAATGAAAGCGGTTCTTTACAAGTCCAGCCAGAACATGCCGTACAAAGGTAGCAGAGGAGGCCATGAGAGGGAAAAAAAAAAAAAAAAAACACTCGACAAGCATAAAACGGCATATGGACGCACGCCAACGCTGAAGGACTGCACCTCAGTTGGAGCAGCTTTTACTGGTAAGTACCTTTCTTGTTTTGTTTATGTACTGATGGGCTAGTCCTGTATGCAACGTATTGTGACTGCGATATTTAGCCTGGAAACTCTGAATGGTGTACTCAGGACGGTCAGCAAACAAGATGCTTCCACTGTGCACTACTGACATTGCAATATTCTGCCATAATATACTGAATTATTTGCAATTTTAACTTCGCTTATGGGGCTTTTAGTGAGAAAGAAAGGGCAAAGTGTTATGGTATCATGGCAATATTTTTGAAAATGGCAAAATTATGAACAATGTAGTGTTCTGAGCCAAAAAAGGTAAAAAACATTTAGATAAACTGTACTTTGTAGGATACTTTTGCATAGATAGTGTGTTCCTCAGGTAGAAAGTTGTCCACAAAACTGCCAAATTGGAGAAGTAGACAGGAGCAATCCCATAGAGACTACACCAATGGCGCTGGTAAAACTTGATTTTGATCATTTAGTTTTTGACATTTAAATGTTTATCAAGATACAAAATAATTACAAAAAGTTTATAAAAGTATTTGTCGGTTCTGTTGAATGCCCATAATTGCATGATGATTAAAATTGGGCTTTGTGAATTGAGGTGGTGTGTAAATCAAACAAAACCAAAAACAAAAAGCCATTTTTGACTCAACCCCCAAAAATGGAATTGGACACCATTCCATTTGATGCATTTTTTTTTTTTTTTTTTTTTTTGAGGGGGGGGGGGGGGGGGGGTATAGTAGAAAATTGGGGAGAGACTTTCAGCAAACTGTCAAGATTCGAACCCACAACCTCAAAACAGGCTGTACTTGCCCTGTATATGTGCCACAGCTCTACCAACTGAGCCATACAGCGGCGCGTAAGAATATATTCTAAATTATTTTCAAATTTTTAAAAAACCTCAATATTCAAATATATTTTATCAAAAAAAACAAAAAAAATACAACATATACTATATACCTTTGTCAAAATTGTTGAATTTGTGAGTAAACAAACATTTTTGGACCAATTCTTCTTTAACAGTTTTCTTTGTTTACATTCAGCAGTAGGGTTGTTTTTACTGGGTTTGCTTTCAGCCAATCACAGGAGTCAGATTTGTTTACAAGCATTCATTTAATGTAAGATTTCAGCCTCAGAATTGATGCAAAAAAAGCAGTTTGAATTTTTTTTTTTTTTCTGAAATTATTTGTCAAATGAGTTGTAACGTAATCCCACTCTTAGCCAAAGTAGCTTGCCCACTCCAAGCTAAGAGCACCACAACAACATGTCTTCTTTGAATTTTTGCCTGCTCATTAGCATTAGCAACAGGTAGCAGGGGGCCCCTTTCAAATATGGGACACCAACCCTCCCTCCCTCCCTAAAATATGCCATTAGAAATTCATGCGCCCCTTTACATCAGCAGTGGGTGGTGGGGTAAGCAGGGTGGCCCAACGCCTTTGTCGACAACTTTGAGTGATCCTTCCCTTCCTTCCACTGATGCGTTTTTTTTTGTGTTTTTTTTTGACGGACATCCGAGGTCCCGCTTGCGACGAGGGGGGGGGTTGGTGGTGGCATGTGCGCGCGGGGGAGGGCTGGTGGGTGCAGGGGTGTTGGGTGGTGGTGTGTGGTGGGAGGGCTCCGGCTGGGGAGGAGGGTGTCAACGCTGGAGCACTGTATGGAAAAAAAAAAATAAAATAAACAAATCAGAAACAATTAAGTGTGAACTCTCATAGAATATTCATAGATGAGCTAGCTTTGCGTGACAAGCCATCACGCCACCTCCGGACCGTTTTTTTTTTTTTTTTTTTCTGTGCTCCTATCCTTCTCTCCATGTCCTGCACACATGGAGATGAGCCTGCCACTTAAATCAAATTAGTCATTAGCAAATTGAATCAACAATTAGAGCAAGGAAAGCTACATGACATTAGCGTCATATTGTCAGCCTTAAACTATCCCGCGGTCCAACCTGGGGTCACCTCCTCGCAACCACTTCAATTTTTATCATTATTATTTTTTTCCTTTCTCTCTTCCTCTTGATGGCTGTCCTTCCCTCTCCTCTTCTTCTTCTTCTTTTTTTTTTTTTTTGATTCGTATTGACGTTTGCGGACGCTGGCCACTTTTAGTTAGGGGGCTGTCAAATAACATCGCCGTCGGAAATGAAAGTATCCTAATTATGCAAATGCCGGCCTTGCACTGATGGCGGCCCGCTCTGTTTTTGAAATTGCGTCTCCTTGTCAGAAGTCAGAATTGTGTCGGGAGTAAGTTGGTGGGAAATTGTCACTAAGATTTCAATTTGGGGCCCGGCTGCTGTGCCACCATCAATTTAGTCACGCCCAGTATAGACATATGTTTACCCCTTGATTGTACGGGAAACCTAATCATATGCTGTTATATAAGGCCGCAATAATAGAGCAAAAAAAAAAAAAGTCTGACATCGGAATAAATGCATTTCTATTGTTTAATAAAATATGATAAACAGCGACGCTTTTGTATATTTTAAATAGTTTTTCTGCAAAGAGTTGACAGGGCGTCCTCCGAGGAAATATTAATAATCATGTCCCATTAGACGCAACAAGGAATTCTTCATATCTGATTGGTTTTGTGACTGGTTGGAGGCGAAACCATCAAAGTTTATGAACAAGAAGGTAATGAGAAGTTGGCGAAACTTTTCCGAATTAGCAAATTAGCGGAAAGTTTTGCAAGTAGGGTCGCAGTGGGAAATGTAACCTGTCTTTTCATAAGAGATGGAATCAAGTTTTGTGACTGGAAATCGTGATGTTAATGACTAAAAGGCTACATAAAATAAAAATAAATGAAGCACTTTTTAAAGAACAAAGCATAAATTAAAACAACTGAAGGCAGAGGTAGAGCTGTGATAAAAAAAAAGTAACAAATTAGTTATTTTAAATAGTCTGTAAAAGTGTGTTTTATCTTTGTAGGCAGGTTTTTCCAAAGTCAAGAGGCTCAGACTGAAAAAGCTCGGTCATCTTTGGTCTTCAGCTTCAACCTTGGAGCAGCTAAACATATAAATATTCATATGAAGCCACCGATATTTCAAATTTAACATTTTTTAAAAGGTTTCTGAGAGTGGCAGTTAAGAATGTATGTTTTATTACAGGCTTATATTTTATCTTTATTCATTAAATTGTGTTAAGAATCAAATATTCAAACAGAATATGTAACACATTTCTAAAAGGTTTTCCAAATAGGTCAAAAATGTGTGGAAAAAAATCAATAGAAATTTTAATGTTTTAATATGTAAATGCATGAGACCTGGAACAAGATTTTTTTATATATATATCAGATGTGCTTTTAGTTTTGGAGCTGCTTAGAGGCAAACCAAAAGATTAACTTTCCAAAATGTTTCCAAAACTACCACACAGTACTTTTACTTGAGCATAGATTTTGAGAACTTTTTAGTTTCTTAGAAAAATGACGTTCAAGTAAAAATAAAAAAACGTCTGACGCATATTGGTGGGGTCATTTTAACCCTAACACAACACCAGTTTAAGGATCTCCACCTGAGCACATCCACATTGGAAAAACAAATCTGGGTGGCAAGACAAAGAATTTCCAAATGGGTCAGAAGTGGAAAAAAAAAAAAAATTTAAATACAGATTTTCTCATTTCAGATTTTTCAGTTTAATTTTCAGTTTCAGTTTAATATTCTAAGATCTTTTTATTGTGAGGCAAACTAAGAGAGCAACTTTCCAAAACTTTTGCAATAATCTTCAAAGTGCAAAAGTTCAAAACAGAACATGTACAAAGATTTGACCTAACATTACAAACAGATGCTTTGGCTTAGCTTATACTTTAATAAACTGAGTGGATTGTGACTAATCACGAATAACCATGACTATAGAAGCTAACAAAAAAGTTCTAATTTAGTTCTGCAATTGCAAATTTCCCCAAAGTTTTTCAGATGCAGTGGAGTGTTAGAGAGGCACAAATATAACCGCATTGATTCCTGGCAGCTCATATTCAAACACCATCCTTGCAAAGTTCTAGAAACAATTCTCCGAGTAAATATTAAGTCACGTTCCCTTAGACACAACAAGGAGTTTAGTCTATTTGTTAAAGTTTTGCAACTGGTTTGGGGCAAAGACGTTTATGAATACAAAGCTAATAAAAACTTTCCAAAATTTGCTTTGGAACTTTTCAAATTGAACAAATCATTATAATTCCGCCTTTAAGCTTGTGTTTCTCGGAAGTCGGAATGTGCCTCCTTGCCTTAATCTAACCTTCGGAAACTGAATCAATCCCAAAACTAATATTGGGAGAGATTTGAAAAGGAAATCCAGTTAGTAAACCTTGGTCGAGTACCAAAACTACCGCTGACCGTGCAACTCTGAAACTTCTAAAGGCAGATATTGGTGGAGGGTTTGTGTGTGAGCGTCCCGGTGCAAACAGCCCTGTCAGCAGCGCTCAATACTAATCCAGTTTACACAATCGAGTTTGACTGACTTCCTCTGTAAGTTCCACAACTACGTTAAAAGCATCAAGGGACTTCACAGAGTTTATCTGTTTATGACTGTCGAGGTCTGGGATCTTAACTTCTCATTTCCTAAGGGGCAAAAAATGGTAGCCCTCTATAAAACATTTGTAATAAAGCCAAAATCTGTGTATTTTAAACTGGGAGATCTAATATTATAGTCTGGGTGTTTAGACTTTACAAAACAAATTATTTAAATATGCTCAGAAGTTGGAATGTGCCATATTTTCTTAATTTGACCTGGATGACCTGGATATAAATATGGCATTGACTTAAATGTTACTTGTACATGAGTTGATTTAAAAGTTAAATTTTGACATTTGGTTCCAAAGTAAAGCCAAAAGCTGTCACAACCAAAACTTCCAGGGTTCAATCTAAGCAGTAGTAGTAAAAGTAAAAGTACCGTTCACTTTTAAGAACTCATTGCAAACTTTAGTCCAAGATCCCTGCTCTTGTTCTTCGCCTTCGTATATACAGTAATGATGTATACTACGTTCTCTGACGCCCTGACTGACCTGGTTAAATAAAGCTTAAATAAACAAAGACAATCTGATTTTCAACTATAGTTTGCTAAAGTGAACTTATTGGTGAATGATCTGAGCTTACAATGACAAGCTATTGTGGTCCGACATATTTATAACATCTTGTCTGGCGTAACATTAAAATTAAGAACTAGCATTTAGCTTATATGCTAATTATACGTGCTAATTTCTACGTTAAATAAAATAGCTAAACATTGATACACTTGCTAATGTGGTCAAGTGGTTTTCCAAAATCATATTATTATTATTATTATTATTATTATTATTATTATTATTATTATTATTATATATTGTATAATTGGCAATTCTAATGGCTAATGCTAATTGTGCTAATGCTGTTTAACTTCAGGTACCATTCTTTGGAACGCTGATATTCTTAAAGAGTCTATAAAACTCTTTTGTTGTTATTGTTTGTTGTTGTTGTGACAGTAAAAGAAAAATTACATTTTGGGGCCCTGGGGTGGCTCACCTGGTAGAGCGCATAGCACATAACACAAATGTCTCAGGTTTGATTCCTGGCTCGGACAAAATTGCACCTTCATTAACTAGATTTCTTTCCCAAATTTCCTGGTACTGTCTTCAAAAAAAGTAATAACATATTACACTCAAGACATTTAGAATACTACATGTACTTCTGATTGAGTAATGTTTTAAAGTACTGCACTCTTGACTCGTGCAAGCACAGATTTAGAAATATTTTTAGTTCCCCATCAAAAAAAAAAAAACAATAACTGTGTCTTGATGAGATGAACTAAATGAATCCTCAATTATGAAAAGTCACCAATATTCAAGTAAAGAAAAATCTTAGATAACATTTTCATGCTTGCAAACATATTGGTGGGGTCATTTTAACCCTAACACAACACAAGAATTAAGACCCTTCACCTGAGTGCATCTACATGGGAAAAAAAACAAAACAAATCAAGGTGGAAGGAAAAAGTCTCGCTCCAAATTGGCAGAACTCTTGCCCACCAGCATTGTTACAACATGACGCCTTTGCAAAATGAACAGCGCCTGGCTACTACCAAAAAAATCAGGCAAAAAAGTGAGAAAAAAAACAAACAAAAAAAAAAAAACACGAGGGTCGATTTTAATATTCATGAATTTCTCCTACCAGCTCAGTTCAGCAGTTTCGATTAGGCATTAATTAGGAGCCAGAGGGGAGACCGAACACAAATAAGGAACGGAATGAGTAATGAAGGTTGGTAAGGGGATGTTGCACACTCGCCGTGCCCACTGACGGCACCTCGTACGTGGGCAAAGCGGTGCCAGCGGTGTAGGCGGCAAACGCACCTCTGCCCACACCGAGGATCACACTCTCTCACAAAAAAAATCATAATAATTCCTTGTGACCAGGCTAGAACAACACAAGGCTTCATCTTTTCTGTGTTTTTTTTTTTTTTTTTAAAGGGGAGTTTGCGAAATTCTCCTATGGGTGATGGAAATTTTGACAAGTCCGGGGTTGGCGTTGGTTTTGATTGAGGGTCAGACAGTGACGTGTGGGAGCCGTCTGTAGATAGGATATGAAAATGATTTCTGTGGGAAGTTTTCTTGAAGCGAAGTGAAGTTGGAGGTCACGTCGATGGGGGATTGCGGATTTGTTTAATTTCACTATTTAAGGGCATAAGTCTGTAGAGAAGTTGCGGTATAAGCTGCCCGAAAACAATGGAATAATTCAACTTTTGTTACTTCTATATCCAATATTTTTGACAAGATACATATGATTATAGTTTTGTGATAGCCTTGACAACAACAATTTTGTTCTGCATTGTTTTTAAGATGGACATATGTACTTTTAAAAGCTTGTCAAATCAATTTCGCTACGGCGGAAAAACTATAGCCATTATTAGTTAGAGCCTATGAACGGCTGAAAAGTTAGGTGGTATGTATCATTTTCTGAGGTTGTTGTTTTTTTTTTTTTGTAATATAACAAGTCAGACTGTTCTACTTTCTTTTCTAAAGCAGGACAGTCAGGTTCCTCACTCGGAGTGAAGCATTTCTCTGGTTTGATTTGGAACTGGCCTATCGCAGCCATTTATCTGCAGCGTGTCTTACAAATACAGAAGCTAACCAAGGAAAGGCTCATTACAGAGCTAATTTAATAACGTCTTTGAGCTGATTAACAGCGTTTAGCGCTTTCCTTCGTCACCTGTTGGTTCTGCTGAAGTCC
The DNA here is from genome assembly GCA_020698575.1 of Bostrychus sinensis. NCBI lineage: Eukaryota > Metazoa > Chordata > Actinopteri > Gobiiformes > Eleotridae > Bostrychus > Bostrychus sinensis. The sequence continues at coordinate 14,356,163 of CM036261.1, read as the reverse complement.
TCGTTATTGTTCAGTCCTCTGTGGGATTTTTTCCTTGTCTTGTTTCCATTTTAACAACAGTAAAGTCCTGTTGACGTCAGACGTAACCACCACACTCAAACAAACCCACTTTTTCTGCAAACTGGTTTCTGCTGCTGTCCATGTTCAGAAATAAATACAGCGCTGCTCATAATACACTGTATTCTGGTGTCTTATGGAAAAACCGGCAAGAATCAGCCATGTTTAGTTTGGTTACAGGTCAGCGGTGCACTTCTTATCATTGTTCCATGTCAGTCTGGCCGGCCAAGGTTAATAATATACATATTGCAAACACAAAAAATTACTTTTTCACCAGTTAATTAAAACAAACTAATTCTAATAATCTGAAAAAATGTACACACAATAAAAGATTTATGAACTCACATTGAGAAGTTTATTATATACTGTATGCTGAGGTGCTGCCCTTCTCAAAAGCTGAAAACACTTGGTCTCATGGTTCTACGTAGAAACCCTTCCTTATCCAGGAAGTGCCCTCATTACTCATTCTAATCATTTCAGCGCTCATACCACGACCACAACAAGGCAGTCAGCCCATTTATCCATCTGTTAGCTTTGTGTTGCTAATAGCCATGCTAATTAGCCATTTTATGCTCTACCTATCCCCAACCAAAAAATAAGATTAAGTGGCAGTAGTGTCTGTAGAAGGCTTCTGTAAGAGAAAGGCGATCCTCCACTGTATCAGAGCTGAAATTAACTACAGTGTTTGCAAAAATCTTTGAGCTGACAGACTGAAGTGGGCGGGGTCAGCGGAGCCTTAAAGCGACAGGCACCTAATGGTAGCATTCTCTGCAAAGTCAAAGGAACAGCTCCCCAATATAAGACGTTTACCACATAAATACATTATTTTAAAATATAAAATGTAAACCGTTGATGCAAATATGTCCACATTTCAACAAGGTTCATATATATACAGCTCCTTCCTTTTATATACAGACTAATACCATCCTCTTCCATTGCTATATAATAAACTGTACTCAATGAATGAATCAACATCACCATATCTAACTGTATATAAATATCGGTCTGATGTAGTGATGTTTTATGTAATGTATGCTGCAAGACACATTGATAGTATTGTGAAAATGCAGAATTAGTGTGTATTATGGCTCATATGCAGATAAGTAGTATCTGTAGGAGTCAGTAAGCATATGCATGTTTAACAGTCTCTGCTGACACATTGATTTGTAGCAACACTTGTATTGTCTGTACATATATTCATTTATTTTAGTCTGCATCATGATAGTCCTGCATATGTCAAATATCAGTGGTTCTCAAGCTGTGGTACAGGTACTACTGGTGCTACGCGGGAGTTTCAGTACAGTTTAAGTCCTGATTTAGTTTAATTTAAAGACATTCCTGTTTTAGTGCTGCGCTGGTTGGGGCTGAGGTTTTAGGACTATACAGCTTAGTCCTGGTTTAGACCTGGTTTACTCATTGTTTAATCCTGTCTTGATTTAGTCTTGGATTTGCCCCAGTTTAGTCCTAATTTCGACTTGGAATCACCTTTGAATAATCCTGGATTTGTCCTGGATTAGACCTAAATGACTTGGATTTGTCTTGGATTCATCCTGGGTTTGTCCAGGTTTAGTCCTGGTTTAGTCCCTGACTCATCCTGATTTAATCCTAATGTAGACCTAAATTCAACCTGGATTTGTCCTGGTTTAGTTCTGGTTTAGAACTGGTTTAGTTCTGGTTTAGTCCTGGTTTAGTTCTGGTTTAGTCCTGGTTTACTTCTGGTTTAGTTCTGGTTTAGTCCTGGTTTAGTTCTGGTTTAGGCCTGGTTTAGTCCTGGTTTAGTCCCTGACTCATCCTGGTTTAATCCTAATGTAGACCTAAATTCAACCTGGATTTATCCTGGTTTAGTTCTGGTTTAGTCCTGGTTTAGTTCTGGTTTAGTCCTGGTTTAGGCCTGGTTTAGTCCTGGTTTAGTTCTGATTTAGTCCTGGTTTAGTCTTGATTTAGTTCTGGTTTAGTCCTGGTTTAGGCCTGGTTTAGTCCTGGTTTAGTTCTGATTTAGTCGTGGTTTAGTCTTGATTTAGTTCTGGTTTAGTTCTGGTTTAGGCCTGGTTTAGTCCTGGTTTAGTTCTGATTTAGTCGTGGTTTAGTCTTGATTTAGTTCTGGTTTAGTCCTGGTTTAGGCCTGGTTTAGTCCTGGTTTAGTTCTGATTTAGTCGTGGTTTAGTCTTGATTTAGTTCTGGTTTAGTCCTGGTTTAGGCCTGGTTTAGTCCTGGTTTAGTTCTGATTTAGTCCTGGTTTAGTCTTGATTTAGTTCTGGTTTAGTCCTGGTTTAGGCCTGGTTTAGTCCTGGTTTAGTTCTGATTTAGTCCTGGTTTAGTCTTGATTTAGTTCTGGTTTAGTCCTGGTTTAGGCCTGGTTTAGTCCTGGTTTAGTTCTGATTTAGTCGTGGTTTAGTCTTGATTTAGTTCTGGTTTAGTCCTGGTTTAGGCCTGGTTTAGTCCTGGTTTAGTTCTGATTTAGTCCTGGTTTAGTCTTGATTTAGTTCTGGTTTAGTCCTGGTTTACTCTTTGACTTGTCCTAGCTCAATCCAAATTTAGACCTAAATTCAACCTGGATTCATTCTGGTTTAGTTGTGGTTTAGTTCTGGTTTAGTCCTGGTTTAGGCCTGGTTTAGTCCTGGTTTAGTCCTGGTTTAGTCCTGGTTTAGTCCTGGTTTAGTTCTGGTTTAGTCCTGGTTTAGTTCTGGTTTAGTTCTGGTTTAGTCCTGGTTTAGTCCTGGTTTAGTTCTGGTTTAATCCTGGTTTAGTCCTGGTTTAGTCCTGGTTTAGTTCTGGTTTAGTTCTGGTTTAATCCTGGTTTAGGCCTGGTTTAGTCCTGGTTTAGTTCTGATTTAGTCGTGGTTTAGTCTTGATTTAGTTCTGGTTTAGTCCTGGTTTAGGCCTGGTTTAGTCCTGGTTTAGTTCTGATTTAGTCCTGGTTTAGTCTTGATTTAGTTCTGGTTTAGTCCTGGTTTACTCTTTGACTTGTCCTAGTTCAATCCAAATTTAGACCTAAATTCAACCTGGATTCATTCTGGTTTAGTTGTGGTTTAGTTCTGGTTTAGTCCTGGTTTAGGCCTGGTTTAGTCCTGGTTTAGTCCTGGTTTAGTCCTGGTTTAGTCCTGGTTTAGTTCTGGTTTAGTCCTGGTTTAGTTCTGGTTTAGTTCTGGTTTAGTCCTGGTTTAGTCCTGGTTTAGTTCTGGTTTAATCCTGGTTTAGTCCTGGTTTAGTCCTGGTTTAGTTCTGGTTTAGTTCTGGTTTAATCCTGGTTTAGTCCTGGTTTAGTCCTGGTTTACTCTTTGACTTGTCCTAGTTCAATCCAAATTTAGACCTAAATTCAACCTGGATTCATTCTGGTTTAGTTGTGGTTTAGTTTTGGTTCAGTCCTGGTTTACTTCTGGTTTAGTCCTGGTTTGGTCCTGGTTTAGTTTTGGTTTAGTCCTGGTTTGGTCCTGGTTTAGTTTTGGTTTAGTCCTGGTTTAGGCCCGGTTTAGTTCTGGTTTAGCCCTGGTTTAGTTCTGGTTTAGTCCTGGTTTAGTCCTGCATTTGTTCGGGTTTAGTCCTAATTTAGACATGGATTCATCCAGGATTTGTCCTGGTTTAGTCTCAATTTTAGTCTCATTTTATAACTAGTTATTCCTGGTTTAGTCCTGGTTTTGTCCAAATTTAGACTTGGATTTGTCTTCGTCCTGGATCCGTCCTGGTTTAATCCATTAAAGTTGGTACATTTGTGAAAAAAAATCCAGAATATTTTGGAAGATCTTACATATTTCTTTTAAATATCTGCATCAGATTTTAACAATATTTCTAATCCTATTTCAACCACAAAAAATCTATATAAAACACATTTGTCTTTTTTTTAATACACTGCAAATTCTGTTTAAAAATTCAACTTAATATGAATACCCCATTTGTATGTATTACCATTTTACATCAACGAACACTGCCCTTAGGTTGATTTTGTGTCATTTTTAAAAGACCACTATGTATATGCATGTCTGCGCTAGACTAGAATTTATCTGCGCATTATGAATAAACAGCATACACATAAATCCAGCATAGCATTTTCATTCATTATTGTCACCACTGCCAAATGTCAGCCAGGGCCTTATTTACATCCTATAAATATTTGCAACCCTATTATTATTATTCATCTGTTTTAAAATATTAGGCCAAAGTAAAGTGTTGTTGAAAGCAATGTTTGGATGAAAGAAATGGAGAAATCCCAAGACAGAAAGGGGGTTATGTGTTGTTTTATCTATTTGAGAAAGGGCTTTGCAGTCTCCACTCCCAGTTAAACAAGGATAACGCCAACACGAGCAAAAATAAATGATATTGTTACCAAGGTATTATCTTTAAGCCGGCCCGTGGTATTCGAATTGTATTGGTGAATCGTAATCAGGTATTTTAGCTTAGCGCCGCAGCTCCCGACATCTGGTATAGGACGAGAATATATGGGAAAAAGAGACAGGACGGGGGGGAGGAGGAGGTGGGACAGGGGAGCTGAGTGAAAAGCTGGCGACTTTAGTTTCTTTCCCCAATCTCTAAATCTACACATTGTAATGGAAGTCCACAGACAGGAAGCCCAGAGCAAACATACAGGCCGAGTGATCCCTCCCAATCACAGACAGCTTTGTGCACGATGGATATGAATAAAAGAGGAAAAAAAGTTTCAAATAGAAGCAATTTATCAGGTTATGATATGATAAACGTATGCATTTGTCTTGCGTTTGAAGGAAATTGTTGGTAATGCTGCGAATTAACTGGCAACTTGTCTCGAGTAACAACAAAATCAATGTAAAATGATACACAGCACTGGTTTATTCAGTGTCTGTAAGCTGTTTACTTTATTAATTTCATTCTATTGAAGCAACTATGAGCCTTTGGGGTACACTGACACAGAGACACACAGACAGACAACCATTCACTCTCACATTCATTCACCAGGGGACATCTAGAATCACCTATTCACCTAACGCATGCATGTTTTTGGGGAGGACATACAGACTTTAAAGAATGTGAGGATGTCACGTTCTAATGCTAATGTTTTATCTTTGCAAGTTGTAGTTTTACTCAGTCTTAGTCTTGGTCTGGAATTCAATTTTACTTGGTCTTCTGTTGGTTTTCCGTGTTAATTTTGTTGATAAATATTTTTTCGTCAAAGTTTTTGTCAGTGACCTATTTTTGCATCCAAAAAATGAAACAAAAACTGACTAAAACTACGACTAAATGCACTGACACTGAGCAGACGGAACGAGTGGAGACAAGAGCTCAACGCGATGATGTTCATAACCTAATGAATCATTTGATCCCTAAGGTGAATAGTAGTTTGTGTTATTCCCATGGAAATTAGAAAACAAATACAGTTGCATTCTAAGATCATTTTTTAAGAAATTTTGTATTAAGTGCCTCATAAACATATTTCATAAAACTGATGACTGTTATCTTGTCGATTGATTGACAGCGTTTGAAGCTGCAGTCCTTCCAGTGTAAGTCAGGTGACATGGATCTGATATATCCAAGGCCGATCAGCCTGACCTTTGACCCCTGAAACATGAAAACATCCCACACACACAATATCCTCGGCAAATTGTGTGTGTTCTTAAAGCAAATTTTACTCTGAAACATCATGAACTGAGCATCGTAGTGGGGGCCAACGAGGGTCAAACGCAGAGACTCACACTGATCATTAGCACCCAGCTCTGGGTGACGGCGAGGGCCCCGAACAATTGACAAAGAGAAGTGTGTGTCTGTGTGTGTGTAAAAAGAGGAGGGGTCTTTCTCTTTCTTCTCCGCACTGCCACCTATCACAATTCATTACTGCAAATTAGGCCTCAATAAAATTGCTATTCAGAGATAATTAGGAGCATGGTTGGAGGGAGGGGGAGGGGCTTGTGGAGGGAAGGGGGGGTGGGGGGGTGGGGGGGGTTGACCTGGACCAGCAAACATAGGGACTACAGCTGGGGCCAGGGACTCCTGAATGTGCCACCCATTGTATCATTGTATTGGTGAAGCTAATATTCTCAATGTACTGCAAATAACAAGGAAAAAAAACATGCAAAGTAACTAAATGTTGCTTTAGTAGGCACATGTTTAAAAAAAAAAAAAGGTAAACATGTTGAAAAATAAGTAAAAGTTGCTGAAACAATCCAATGTAGTAACCAAATGTTTCATACCGAGCACAAACCCAGGCTACAAAGTATCTGACGATAAAATGAAATAGAATGTTGAAAAGTAACAAAATGTTGAAAAAAAACATCAAATAGTGTAAAATAGTAACCAAATGCTGCAAAAAAAGAGCAAACGTGCTACAGAGTAAAGTAAACACAAGTCAAATGTTGCTACAAAAAAACAAAACAAAAAGGCATCAACAGTTTGCTAAAAAGTCTCTAAATGTTGTTAAAAACTATGCTAAACGGTGTCCAGTTGTTGCTAAATGAACTGTGTTGCTTGTTTAATGATAAACTGCACTTTCGAGATTTAATCTATTGAATGTAAATGTCTGGTTTTACTCATTTTTAGTATCAAAGATTTAAATGCTGGACACTGGTCCCAAATAAAGATTTTCATTTGTTTGTGCCTGACATGGTGAATGACTGTGAAGGAATCTTGAATCTAAACAGCTTCATCTAACTGAATGTGGCAAACTAATGCTAAAAAATGAATCAATACTTCAACTTTATTGATCCACAAGGGATATTTCCAGGTGCAGTTACACAAAACTTGATCAAATCGTCAAAATACAATACAATACATTTTGAAAAATCCATTGTTCAAGTTCAATTTAATTTAGTTTTATTCATACAGCAGCAGTCGCCTCAAAGGGCTTTACAATCAAACATAAACACACAATCAGACATAAATAATAACTAAACAGTCCCAGGACATCCCCTGTCCTAAGACCCCTCCTCTTGATAAGGAAAAACTCCTAAAAAAACAGTTGTACAATACAAACACAGCGGCGCAGTTGTACACCTTTCATGACAAATAAAGCCCTTTAGACCAGATGTCCTTCCAGCCACACTGTCCATTTATCTGGGTTTGGGACCTTCAGGACAGGGGCTTGTGAAGGCTGTTTCTGAATATACTAAAAAAGTGCTAAAACACAAGTAAAAAGCTTGAAAATTGCACTTAACCCCCAAAGACCCAAACATAGAAAAAAAATAGTTTTTTTGTTTGTTTGTTTGAGTTTTTTTTACCTTTGAAATATTATTGTAGGTCTTTGATGCATAAATTATTGTGTTTTTGGATTTTTTACCTAAGTTACTTACTTAAGTTACTTAAGTTTTAAAAAACACAAAAAGGGTTTGTTTGAGGTCAGATAAAGAGTTTGAATTACAAACTTACCAAGACAAAATCACTACCAGGTTGAACAATAAAACTCATTTCATATAAATGTGGGTTTTTAGCAGAAAGAAAGAAGTTATGCTTTATTTTGCACAAGTTTTGTTGAAACTTTTGTTGTAATATAGCAATTCTGGGACTTTGGGGGTTAATAAGACCATAACATTAGACAAATTTATGATTAAGTGGTGCCGTGCAGTGATTTGAATGACAATATTTAGCCTACTTGGAGTTAAAAACTGGAAAAAATGGAGTCCCACTACCAGAGCGGTTAAGAAAACACATTATATTCAAACATATTTCCATATTCATAAATTCTAGTAAAACACTCATATCTTTAGCCCTTGATATCATGATATTATTTCCTTATGTGGCCTTCATCAGATTGAGTTCGACATTACCGCCTCACGAGACAAAAAGCAGCCCCCCTCCTCTTCCTCTCACCTGCTGAGAAGGGACCAGCTCCAAATTCAACAAGAGCCTTTTATTCCCATTCAAAAAGCCCCCCTCCAAAAAAAAAGAAAAACATGGCCGCCGGTTAATAAGGTCGACTTTGTGTGTGCGAGGTATATTCGTCAGATCAGGGTTTGTCTTTTAATTAACACTTTTGACGACGGCACGAGTTACCCGTCCTCACGTTGGGAGGAGGAGTGAAAGACTCGCGGCGGTGACAGAATACGCCTCAGAGCACTTTGACTTTTTAATTAAGATCTGCAACACTTCAGTTTTTACACTTTGTTCTTTTTTAAGGCTTGATCACTTTGGTGTGGGAACAAAAAAAAGATTCTGTTCTATGTAAAATTTTATGTTGTTTTTTTTTTATTTTCAATTTTTTTTTATATCATTTTTTGACAATGTGATCAGCAGAACATACATGGGAGGTGTACTATTTTTCAATTACACACAGTGGTTCCCAAAGTGGGATCCGGGGCAGGAGGGCCTCTAGAGGGCGTCTGTTTGGCATTAAGTACACAAAAATTTGTAAAATCTCAAAAATCAAATTAAAAAAATCACTTAATTACACAAAAATTTGAAAAATCTCACAAATCAAATAAAAAAAATCACTTAATTACACAAAAATTTGAAAAATCTCACAAATCAAATTAAAAAATCACTTAATTACACAAAAAATTTAAAAATCTCACAAGTCAAATAAAAACAATCACTTAATTACACAAAAATTTGAAAAATCTCACAAATCAAATAAAAAAAAATCACTTAATTACACAAAAATTTGAAAAATCTCACAAATCAAATTAAAAAAATCACTTAATTACACAAAAATTTGAAAAATCTCACAAATCAAATAAAAAAAATCACTTAATTACACAAAAATTTGAAAAATCTCACAAATAAAAAAAAATCACTTAATTACACAAAAAATTGAAAAATCTCACAAATCAAATAAAAAAAATCACTTAATTACACAAAAAAAATAAAAAATCTCACAAGTCAAATAAAAAAAAATCACTTAATTAAGCAATTTTTTGCCAAGAGTCTGTGTTTTTGTAATGTTATCTATGTAGATAAACATGACATGAATATAGAGAAGTTTCATTGTTGGGGGGTCAGTGCAGGAGTGACTTTTTAAGGGGGCCCCGATGCTCTTAACTTTCAGAAAGGCTGCTATACAAAGTCCAAACTTCTGAGTTTCCATTTGGTTCAGATTTTGTCAAATTTGTCCTTTTCTGTCCTAAAGGAATAAGATATTTTTACATTACATACATTTTGTTTACTCCATTCTTTAATAGTTGGGGCTTTCTTGCTTTGCTGCCAGTAACATCCCATAGTAACCCTTTATCTGTTTTATTTACATCACCAAAGTATACATTTTCATATCTGCAAGACATTTTAATATTTTAAAACAAAAGTGATATCTGTTAGAATGTTGATATCAAGAGCCATGAGACTTTTTTGGTGGGGATCTGAAAATGTTTTTGATGGCATTCAGAAGTCAACTTTATGCAAATACGAGCGACATCACCAAAGTGACCACTAATCACAGAACAAGAGATGATTGATGAAGTTTGTTTGTGATTTAGAGAATTTTTGTTGTGTATTGTCAACCTGAATGTGTAACCATGAACCAACATAGATTATTTATTCTATACTGTGCTCATTAAAGTTGTTAAAAAGCCAGTATTAGTCATGGAATTTGTCTTTAAGGGTAATAATATTTGAATTGAAAAAAAAAACAAAAAAACTGCAAAAAATGATTGGTATCGATTTAAAAAATATTGTATTGCACTATGCTATAGCTCAGTTGGTAGAGTTGTGTTGCACATACAGGGTAAATATAGCCTGCACTGGCATTGTGAGTTCGAGTTCGGACCCCCACTCTCTCTCAGTTTCCTACCACTCTGTCCAGGGGTGTAGCACAAATTTCTGGGCCCTTTGCATAAACCATCTTGCTGGGCCCCTTGCTCACTTTAGCAATATCTCTCACACATATCCTAGGCTTTTTAAGGGCCCCTCCCTGCAGTGGGCCCTGGGTAAACTGTCCCCTTTACCCCCCACCCCCCACCCAGTCCGACGCCCCTGACTCTGTCCTATCAATAAAGTCTAAAAATGGCAAAACAATTATTTTTTTCTTTTTTTTTTAAGTGGTATTACCCATAATTCCCTAATGCAGTGGTTCCCAAAGTGGGATCCGGGGCCCCCTGGGGGTCCGCGAAGGTACTACGGGGGGCCCCCAGAGGCTGTCTATATTTCAATTTCAATTTGAATTATTATTTTTTATTATTATTTCAGACACATGGTTTTGGTTCATAAAAACAAACAAAACATACAAAAATATAAAAAGTCAATGAAAATATTAAGTACATAAAAAACATTTGAAATTAATTACGGTTGTTTACTTGTTTTAAAATATTACTTTAAAACAACTTTTAGTCTATAATCACTGCTTTTGTAATGTTTTTATAAAAAAAAAAAACATATGGAGAAAAACATGGCAGAATCTTTTGAATAGAGCGAAGTTTATCATTGGGGGTCCGCGAGGGATTTTTGGAAATTAAAGGGGGCCACAACAGTCTTGACTTTGGGAATGGCTGCCCTAATGAAATGTAAAATACCATGCATTTGTGATTATTATAAAAGCTTGGTTGAGGTAGAGGTCAAATAAAACCTAGCATGTTTATTGAGGTTATCAGTTTTTATTTCATTAGGTTTAACAACAGTTAATTTACTAACAGCATAACATAAACAGTTACTAATTCATTTGAACACAAATGTTAATAACACATACAGTAACAGTGTTTTTCCTAAATGCTTCCATATATTTGTGGAGATGTTACAGATACGTGCACAGATAAAATTAGGCCCTTGCTTGCAAAAATAACTCTGAATACACAGGAGTTTTGTGTAGACTAGAGTCTAGACCGTCTGATTAAAACACTGGAGTGCACCATTGAATCAGAGCTGAGTGCTTCTCGTGCAGTGTTTCATCTCAAGAACGTCCTCTCCAGTCAACAACACTCTGTGGAAGAGCAAGCAGCCATTACCAGCACACACGGGACTTTAAAGACTCAATGTTTAGACAAACTTCACAGAGTTTGGTGCATAAAGTTACAACATTAGTGACCAAGAACAAGCCAAGGGATTTAGTCCAGAGTTGACGAGTGTGCAGACATATGCAGGGATTACAACACTGGAGAAATAAAATGAAAAACAAAACAAAAATAAAACAGATAGCACCAAATGTTTGGGAGATGCTGCTCTCGTGTCTGTTCATACCAAGCTCATGGAGCCTGCTCACACACATGGTTTTAATAAAGAAGCTATGCATATTTTAGAATTGGATTATAATGTCACATGGAGGGTTAGTATTTTACCATGTAGACCTTGTCCACACTGAGACGGGCCTAGGCCGATTCACAAAGGTTTTTTTTTTTTTTTATCAAATAGGTAAATATGTAAACGTTTGGGCACTCCTCTGTGGCTGCATAACAATTTACTCTGTGGCCTGTGGTAGGCAAAAGCTCGTTCAGACAAGCCAGGTTTATCTTTGGAATGACGTGGTGTGGACTGACAAACGTCAAGCGTCAAGCAAGTGTTTTTTTGTTTTGTTGTTGTTGTTGTTTTTTGTTTTGTTTTGTTCTGTTTTGTGTTTTTTTTTTTTTTTTTTTTGGATGGTATTTACTGCAAAATATTCTGCTCCTCTTACTGCAGACTATAAGATCCCTTTTCTGTGATGACATTACAACAGGCCTGGCATACAGTATAATAATAATAATAATAATAATAATAATAATAATAATAATAATAATAATAATACATCTTTATTTGTATAGCACTTTTAAAAAACAAGGCTTACAAAGTGCTGAACAACACACAGCAAGGTAAGGCAATAAAATCAACAAAGAAAAGACACATGCATGAGTACATTTAGACAGACAGACACAAGTACGACAATAAATAAGTCATAGTAAAATAAATGAATATATAAATAAATAAATAAATAGGTTATAAAAAGGCCAGTTGATAAAAATGTGTTTTAAGAAGTGATTTAAAAGATTTTTAGAAGACTTTTTTGATGTGAAGATGAAAATTTAAATTGGAATTGAATATAACACCTAAGTTTGTGGCAGCGAGGGTGATGTTAGAGGAAAGAGGACCAAAACTGTCTTCAGTATGGGCGGTGGAGTGAGGAGGGTTGATTAAGATAATTTCTGATTTTGAACTGTTGAGTTGTAAAAAGCTTTGTGCCATCCAACTGTTCACTTCGTTGAAACACTCTCGCATAACAGTGGAAGGACACGTTATGGTGGGCTATAACGTCTCCTAGGGGGAGCATATAAATAGAAAATAAAAAAGGACCTAAAATAGAACCTTGCGGAACACCACAGGCAATGGGGGCAGAGGAGGACGTAAAATTGCCAATGGTGACTGCAAAGGTTCTGTCTAAAAGATAAGAATAAAACCAATCAAGTGCAGTGTCTGTGGTGCCAACCCAGGTTCTAAGACGATCAATTAAAATAGCGTGATCAACGGTATCAAACACAGCACTCAAATCTAAAAGAATTAAAATTATGCTCTCTCCTCTATCTGAGGCTAAAAGAAGGTCATTAGAGACTTTGAGGAGAGCTGTTTCAGTGCTGTGTAGTGCTTTAAAACCAGACTGAAATTTCTCAAAGATGTAATTATCATTTTTAAAACCTAAAATCTGATTAGAAACGACTTTCTCTAAAAAACCACAGCATGTTTTAAACAAGAAGGGACAACATCTTCTGACAAAGACAGGTTAATAATGGATAAACTGCTGGGCCCAACTGTGCTAAAAACATCTTTGAAGAAATTGGTGAGTATGACATCAAGACTGCACGTGGTTGTTTTCCTGTGAAATAAAACATCAGCTAAAGAGGGGAGTGATAACAGAGTAAAATTAGTAAAACAATTAAAACCCTTGGGGAAATTCTCTTATTACAGTAATGGTGTGACTCGGAGCAATTATTTGATTTCTTATGTCATTGACCTTTTTAACAAAGTGATTTAAAAACAGTTCTGTGGATGCATCCTTAAAGTGACAGGGCTTAGGGTTAGTGATTGAGTCTAAAACCTTAAATAAAACTCTAGGATTGGATTGATTTTTTGTAAAAATGTTAGAATAAAAAGCTGTCGTCACTTCTTTGACTGCTTGTTGATAGGATTTAAGACTTTATTTCCATGAGAGATAAAATACATTTAGCCTTTTCATTTTCCATCTTCTTTCATTTTGCCTGCAAATCCTCTTTAACAATTGAGTGTGTTCATTGAGCCAGGGTTGGGAAATTATGTTGAGTTTTCTCTCTTTAAAAGGAGCAACAATATTTAAAATAGCAATTTGAGGTTTGATAAAAAGCAGAGACCAGCTCTACCAGGCTAAAATCTGTAGTTAAAAGCAGTCGAGGAGGCTGAGGTAAAAAGTTCAGAAAACCTAGACGCAGAAGAGGAGTTAAAAACACGAGAGTGGGAAGGTAAACCTTTAGTAACAGACTGTGGACATAAAATAATATTAAAAAAAATAGCTTTATGATCAGACACACAGATGCCCGGGCTGAGACCAAAAACCAAGTCCAGTGTATGGCTCTTTGAGTGAGTGGGAAAGTGAACTGCTTGTGCTAAATTAAAGGAATCAATAATTTGTATTACAGTGTTTTTCTTGGTTTTGTATGGAAAAAAATACCATTTTTGTCTCCATGTTGAAATAAACTTAGTTAGTTGGTGTTTATCATAGAGAGTTTATGATGAATGGCTACAACAGGTCAAGTGGAAATTTCATTTTAATCTGCAACCCAAGGATGAATATGAAAAACCATGCTTTTTTGAAATTGTTATCTGAGTATTTGAGGGTAAAGGATGGATGCATAAAACAATGACTTTCAACGTTTATATTCATCTTCTTATCCCCTTATTCCGGATACTGGAGCCTATCCCAGTAACTTTGAGCCTAATCTGGACAGCAGCCAGCTATTCTCAGGGCTGGCCTTTGTCTATACCTTAAAAAGAATTATTTAGACATGTTTTTGTGTGGGTACATAGCGGCAGCGTGGCTAACACTCCTGCATTTCAACCATATAGCTTCAATCTTTGGTCCAGCCTAACACAATTTGTTGGGAGTAGAGTCTGCATATCCAGCTTCCTCCATTCTAGATCTAGAATCCACTGGCAGCCACAGTACCACGCTTGAGGCCCATAATGAAAGGGAGCCCAAAACTCCATCGTCACAAGTTTGGAGAGGATTGTATCAGGAAGGGCATCTGTAAAGAAACCTGCCAAAGAACCCATGCAAATGATTCACAACCCTTGAAAGAAAGGAGCACCAGAAAGGGACAGGTAGAGCGTTTGTGGAAAATGGAAGTAGCGTTGATATCCAAAATCCTGCTGAAGTTGACTTGAGTATTGGAACACTTCCTTGATGCGTGCGTGTTAATGTAATCCCACCACAAACTCGTGTCAAGACCCTGCTTTGAATAATAGCTTTCTGGCTTATACTCCGCAGTCCAAAGCGTTTTGTAAAGAATCCTGGCTGCTCCAGAACTTTTGCCTGGACGGAAAAACCCAAATATGGACTCCAATTCCTTAGAGACGACCTGGAGTGTTTTTTTCCCCATTAGCATACATTACAACAGAGGCAGCCAACGCATCTCACTTTCAAAGACAAATGCACGATATGAAAGTGAACTTATGGCATATTAATAGCTGCTAATCTTCAGTGCCAGTCCACCACTTAGACAATGGCTGAACTTTGACCTTGATGAATATAGACATGCTAACGAGCGGATAACGACGTATGCTAGCTGTCATCTACAAGAGAGTCGGTAAATAAAAGCGAAAAGAATGGGTGTAATTGTTTTTAATGCATGTCTACAAATGGCAGGCTTTCATTTTGCAGGGATAAGTGTATTTACAGAGCGCTGCCGGTGGTGGTCCCAAGAGACACCCCCCCCCCCCCCCCCCCCCCCCCCGCTTACTCCCACCACCGCCGCCGCATGCTCTAATACCTCCAAAGTGTGTAATTGCTGATCAGAGAGTGGCAATGTTCTTTTACTTGCATAAGAGATGTGTTTTTAATATGGTATGTTTAGATTCCTTGCATTTTCACCCACGGAGTTACTGCTCACTGGATTTTTTCTCTTATTGGGGCCATTCTCTGTAAACTTTAGAGAGGTCCAGGCCAATTGTATCACAACAGAAAGGTTTAAAAAGACGTTTCACCTTCATCTAAATGGCTTTGTCAATTCTGAATTAAACTAAAGAGAGCTGGGTTATCGATCATTGACCTGAAACTAAATTCTGTTGGTTTAGAACAGTGTTTCCCAACCAGAGGTAGACAGAATTATTTGATCATTTATGTGAAAAATCATAAAAAAAAATTGCAATCTCTTGGTATTGAACTAATCGTTCAATACCAAGAGATTGCTTAAGTGTCTCAGTGATACTTGGGATGATCAAATTTGGTCCAAAATGACAAGAAATATTTTTTGATTATTATATTTTGCTACATAGCTTTTTAAATTATTGTGGTAATATATATTTTTTTAACAAATGTATTTTCAATTTAATTTTTATTTTATTTAACAAAATTTAGATCAATATAATATGAGTTTATATATGTTATATATTTATTATATTGTCTTTTTTTTAAGGCAAGCAGATAATTATATTTTTTCATCCAGAATTTAGTTTTAGAAAATGTGTGTGTGTGTGTGTGTGTGTGTGTGGGGGGGGGGGGGGGGGCAAGTCATAAAAGGTTGGGAACCACTGGTAGTTGAAAGGGTTTTGGGTTATTAGATGTCATGTGTCCTCTGATGCAGTGAGTGGGAGAGTCGTTAACCCACCTGAGGAGCATTAGCATAGTCCACTTCTGCTGATGTTAATGACAGTGTTTTGTTCTGTTTGGGTTTCAGGAGACTGTTGTAAACAGATGGAAGGTTGTATCTTAAACCACAATTTCTGTTCAGAGAAGGATTTTTTATTTTTATTTATTTATTTATTTATTTATTTTTTATACTTTGACTCCTCGCTCAAGCCGTCCTTCTCTCTGGCTAAATTATTCCTGTATTTAATTGTATATTGTTTGAATGACAGACCATTTATCATAAAAAAAAAATTCCACATTATACAAAAATGTCTGTAACTGTAGTAACTAAAAATAGAAGCACTTACATTTACAGTTTATAGAAAAAAAAAAATTCTAGATTTGTCAACAAAAATGGATAATTTCTTCTGAGCTATCATCCATGAAAACTTCAAAATCCAAGCATAACTTTTTGAGTTATGTTGCTTAAAAAATTAATTTGTCATTATCTCACCATAGTAATGAATATATTCAATAAGTACTGAATTCAGATGCTCACCTTTATTTTTTGGCTCATGACTTACCTTTCCTGAAGTTTTATTTATTATTTTTTATTATTATTATTATTATTATTATTCATAAAAAATCCAACCATAAGCTTTTGATTAATGTTCTTTGTGACAAACAAACAAACCAGCACCAGCATAAACCTTACCTCCTTGGTGGGGGGTAAATATAAAGTTAAAGTTAATTATCTACACAATAGTTTTTTGTACCTTCACAATTTTCCTTTTATTGGCTTTTTATTGTTTAGGCCAACAACTATAGGCTGGTCTGATTGGAGAGATAGTCTTGTGTTTTCAACCAGTCATGGTCGAAGTGAAAGGTGAAGCAACAGGACACCTCGGGTATCGTATGGAGCCATATTTGTTGTAGCAGAGCGCTGTCTCAATGGGGAGGCCGTATCTGTTTACCTTTTTTGTGTGCGGCCTGGTTGTAGTGTAGCACTTAATAAGTAAAAGCTCCCGTTTGCGATTCCGATCTGGCTCGGTGACCTCTGGAAAGGCGCACCCACGGGCCCTGTATGCCCCTCTCTCTCTCTCTCTCCAACATTCACAATGGGTGGCTGCGACGTGACATCAACATTATTTACACACATGCACCTGCCTTGAGCCCCCTCCCTAGCTGCTCCATGCTCCCTGCTCCCTGCTCGCTTGCACCCCACAACAAAAAAAAGGCATTCCGGCCCGACGTTGATGCGAGGCGACCGGGCTGGCTGCTTCACACGGCCCCTCCAGTGAAGCCCCTCTCTCTGTCTCTGGACCGTAGAGCCAGCTGCCAGGAGGGGAGAGGAGGGAGAGTAAGGACGCAGGGCACAAAACAGCCGGCGAAGGGAGCAAGTGCAGTTCAAGTTGATAGATTTGAGCGAGCAGCTGAATGTCAGAGCGGAGAAGTGAGCAAACTCGTGTTGACAAAGTCGGCGAAGTGGTGCTACTATAGGCCTTTATTTAGCAGCAGAGGTCATGGAAGAGTTAGTTTTCTGTGTAGCATGGAGTTACATGAAGTTACATAGATTGGTTTAACAGTAGCCACCATTTTTAATGCTTGAGAATAAATATGGAGTCTAGCCATTTTGTAGGTGTAAGTTTTACTGGTTATCTTTGGGTAATGCTAACACAGAAGTCTTAGCAACTGAAGATAAATATTTCTAGGGTAAGGTATTTTACTGTCCCCATAGGAAAGTTAGATCTCTGCATTTGACCCACCCTTTAATGCGGCTGGGGCACCCTGTCAGGAGCAGTGGGCGACCGCAGGGGTCCTGGGATCCTTCTCCAGATCTGAGCCTGCATCTTGGTCAGGAGTACCTTAGCCTTAATACATTTGTCTATTGTGCTTGTTTTAGGTTGATGGTTGAAAACCGGAGCACCCAGAGGCAACCCACACATGGTCCAGGATGCAAACCCAAGACCTTCCTGTTGTGAGGCAACTCTGCCACTGTGACCCTCATATCATTGTTTTGTTTGTTTGTTTGTTTGTTTGTTTGTTTGTTTGTTTGTTTTAGCAGTTCAGATTTTCAATACTGATGTTGCACTAGATTGCTGATGTCTAATGGGTGTTGGTGTTTAGTAACAAATAATTAAAATAATAAAAAAAGCTTTTTGTTGAAAGAATTGTCAGTACAAGTCTATGTAAAATTATTTGCAGTACATCTGATTTTATTGTACTCTATGGGAGTCATTTTGCAAAGTTGTAAAGTCCAAACAAATCCACTTCTGTGAAGCTTGTAACAGAATTTATATGAGTCTAAACATAGACCCCTGTGGCACTCCTCTGCTTACTTCAATCTTCAGCACTCTTCCAGCTGTGCATACTCTGGCACGTTTTTAATGATTTGAACAATTTTACTCTTCCTAAATTAAAAAAAAAACTGTAACATTACTTGTAAACAAAGCCTACAAGTAGTCAGACTGGCCTGCAAGCAGAACACATTGTGCTTTATGCTGGATGCCCTTCCTGTTGCAAACTGGCCATTTACCCAAGCTTGGGACTGCCACATGCTGTGATAGATGTTGGAATTTTTGGGCACCATATTGGGGAATTGAGCTCCTAACACACAAACAAAGACAAGACATGGTTACAAAAAGTAACCATTTCATCGACAAAAAACATGTTGCATGGACACAGTGGATTTCATTCATATTTCGTAATATTATCTTAAAATGTGTTACATTTTGAATTCAATTTGAAAGTGAATTTAGAAATCTCTGTTCTCTTATGTTTTAACCCTTATCCGATTTCAACATATTAGTCCGGAGGTTCTTAAACTGTGGTGTGGGTACTACTGGTAATATGAGGTGTTCTTCTGGTGGTACTCAGGAGTTTTTTTGTTTGTTTGTTTGTTTTTTACAGTTTAAGACATCTTTTAGTTTTATTCCTGTTTTGTCCTACTGCATAGTCCTGCTTTAGACCTGGTTTACTCATGGTTAAGTCAGGTTGGTTCTGGTTGAGTCCTAGTGTAGTCCACTGGATTCACCCTGCAGTCATCATGGTTTAGTCCTAAATTCAAATTGGGTTTGTCTTGAATTGATACTGGTTTAGTTGTGATTAGTATTACTTTTTTTATTAGATTCATCCTAGTTTAATCCATTAAAGATGTTTTTTGGGAGGCCAAATATTGTCTGAGGTAGTACTTGGTGTAAAAAGTTTGAGAACCACATTAGTCAAAAACAAAAGTCACCAAGTCCTAAAACAGACCCCTGTGGCACTCCTCTCCTTAGTTCACTTCTGTCACTCCACTTTCCAGTTTCGAGCTGCATTTCCAGCTAATGCGGCCGAGTTAAGGGATGGGGGGGCTCCGGGGCCATCATGAGGAGCAGGCGAAGTGACAGGAGACAGTTGCTGCACAGAGAGCCGGGCCGACAGTGTCACACCTGGCAGCTGTCAATCAACACTCCCTGATGTCGCCCCGCCGCCACCGCCACAGCCACCACAGCCAAACATGCCTAGAGTGGTGTCATCCATCCACACATGAGCACTCCGTCTCTCTCACTCTTTCCAAACGCAACAGAAAACGAAGCGAGAAGGGAGGGTAGCATCCACCTATTTACATATGGAAAGGTCACAAATAGCCTGCGGGCACTGTGCTAATTAGAGAGAGGAGAAAAAAAAACTCCAAAGATAAATTGAAAGACAAAACCGGGAGAGTTATCTGAGTGTGTGCTGGTGTGTGCCGGTGGAATGAAAGTGGGGATAAGGTGAAAGGGACAGGAAGTGAGGGGAAGATTGGGAATTAGCTTAGAAGACAGAATGTGAAAAAATGCTGGTAGCTTTTTGAACAAGGTCCTTTAGAAAATAACAGAAGAGAATGTGCGTTGTTGTCGTGATACTGTGCATAAGTAAAAAAAAAAATGTCTTAGGCTTGCAAACTAATTTTATAAGACATATTTTAAAAACATTTTAAAAAACTCATCCAAAATTATTCTACGATACACATGAATGAATGATTATTTTACAATGTAAGTTTCAGATTACAAAATAAATACAAAGTCCAAAGAATGTTTATGAAAAAAAAGTTTTACAGCAAAATGGAGGAACAATTTCTGTACTTGTATTTGTTAGCAAAATGAAAACAGGTTTGTATGCATTCCTATTTCTAGTCTGATTTTGAAATTTTGTATTATTTGTAAATTTAAATTTCTTTGACACAATATTTTTAGCAAACACATGCTGACATAGGTGTGGAGCCAGGAAATAAGGGCTATTGTAAGTTAAAAAAAGAAAAGACATTGGTGGTCAGTTTACAAGTTTAATCATACAATTTACATTTTTTAAGTTAGTACTTTTGAATAATATTGCAAAAACATTAGTTATTATTAATACTAAATCACAATTTGGGGGAAAAAGGACATCTACTGGAATTGCAAGTAAAAAAAAAATTATAATGAGGAACACAGACCTACAAAAGTTAGACAAAAACAAAAAGAGACTTTATTATCAAAAATTTCGTTTTTTTTTTTTTTTAAAGAATGCAAAATCAAATTTATTTTCAGAAATTCTATATTTTATGGCCCAGTAAACAAGAAATAATATTGTGGCAACATTAACACTCTTCCAAATCTAATAAGGCCTAAAAATAAATTAAAAATATTACATTTCACATTTTGTTAATGGGTCCAGGTAGTGGTTGCAAGTGATGTCATAGCTGCAAGCGAACTATTATTATTATTTGTAGTTTTTTTGGGAATTGTTTGCGTTTGTAGTCCTAAACCATTCTCATTATGGCTGAACCTCCTGTATGTAGCATCCAAGCAGTGTTAGCCCGGTGGTTAGCTCGCTGCTCCATCAGCAGACGTTGACCATATGACGGTGTTCAGATGACCGGGCTTCGCGAGATCTCCCGTAGCCACGTAAGCGAATCAACCTTTATAATTCATTGTGACAGGCTGACAGGCAAAATGAGCGTAAAATTTTATACTTACATGAATTTTTGTGTCACGCCGGCGTCTGTGCACTTGTTTACGCCGGGCCGCTCGTAGCCGTGGGCTGCTTTCACCGCCGGCGCTTTCCCCTTTTCCCCCTTGATTTTCGGTTCCAGGCCTTCAGACGCATCGCCCTTCGCCCTAGTGAATTTGCTGATTAATTTTGGACGCTCCCCTTAATTAACACCCCAAAGGAAAGAGTAGTTGTTGTTTTTTTTTTACCCCGGCTTTAGCAAACAAAAAGCAGCGGAGATACGGTCGGATAAAGGATGACCTCAGGGAGATTCCGATGTCCGAAATGGGATTATGGTAGCGTCGTTGAAGGCTTAGACCTGGACCAGGGGGATGCCTCGGGAAGTCCTAGGCCTTTCAGCGGCTGGAAAGGACCTAGCTATTAGTCTCATTTGATTTACTTTACAAACCGAAGCTGGCCTTGCATGATGCCACCTTGAAACATGTTGTTCTAGTGCCATCACTGGTGCCGCCTCCGGTTCCACGGTCACTAATTGGTGCCACTTCTTTACTTCCAGTGAAATTGGCAGATGACGGACAGGGGGCGAATAACAAAAAAAAAAAAAAGTGATTTCTATTCTGAATTTTTTTTAACATCAGAGTTGATTTGACTAATTGGGTTGAATGGCGCCTATCTGGTCTTGTGACAGCCAAGCAGGATGCATGAGGAGCTCGCGGGCAGCTTGGAGAGCTCTCACCCCGGCCATGCCAAGCTTCCAAAGACACGCCGGCGGGAGGGGGGCGAACTTGTAAAAGACATGCTGGGACAAAAGAGCGCAAGCCAGGCATCGGACGCACTTTGGGTTTGCCGAGACCTTGAACAAACAAACTTGCACTTTGTCTCGCTGAGGGCCAGAGCGCATCGCTGCTCAAGCAGAAGGCTGCCAATGGGCGAGGAGGGAAAACACAGGGGGTAGAGTCTTCAAGAGACTTTCGCCGCCGACGTGTTCTGGGCATTAATGCACTGTTGGTGTCCTGGAAAGGCTGGAAAATGTGGAAAATGGCTAACCTACTGCACGTCATGGAAATTATAATGAAAAATTGGGGTGAAAAATGGGTCACCTCTAAAAGATATTGGGCAGGCAATGAGTTATGTTTAGATATTTTAAATGGGCTATGTTATATTTGCCTTTTAGTGTATTTGTATTCTTATTTTCAGTATTTTTTTCTGTTTGTTTTTGTGATACATTACATACATTTACAATTTACTGTAATGACAATAATACCGTCCTTTCAGTGGCTACATTGGCAGTATAGATGGTCAATGATAAACTATTTTTAGAGTTTTTAGGATTTTTGTGTGACTGGTAAAGTGAAATAAGACTTTTCTCAAAATTGTCTTACATTGTAGCTTGTAAAACACAAGTTTATGAATTTTATTCAGGCATTTTAACATAACACTGAAGGCAAAGTGCACTAAAATTTACTTTGTGCTATATTTAAAGTTTAAGGTTTCTTTGTATTCAATTTCAGAATAATCTTGGTTATTTATACAATTCACTGCATAATGTTTCTTAGGTAACACTTTACTTTACACTACACTTTATACAATATAACATAATATATATAATGTAACACAGTGTAAGTACACAGAATGTTCTTACAGTTTGTTACAGTGTTACGTTTCCTTATACAATAAAGTTATTTCTTTGCTTTCCACAGTAAATGCAATGAAATTGGCAATACAGTAAAAATGCAGTATGTAAATAATAGCGTAAAGATACATAAACAAAGCAAAAATAGACATTTTAATTATGTGCAAGTGTGTGTGTAAGTAAGCAATACTGACTTACAAAAACTGCCATTAATGTGCAACCACAGCAGTAACAAACAAATGTGTAGGCAACACTTTAGAATAGCTCATAACTATAATTTTGTGCTGATTTATATAAGCCTATTACTAAAGAATAAAATATTAGTGGTTATAAATGTTGAAGTAATGATTTGTAAATAATAAATTAACTTATACTTAATGCTTAACAGTGTGAGTTATTCTAAAGTGTAAATTGAAATGAAGCTATTGAGTGTAGCTCCATGCAGTAGTAGACTTCATATTAAGTGTTCTGCAATTTTTGGACATAATTAAGCCATGCAACTGTCATCTTCTCTGTCAGTTTGATTGTGGTTTTTTATCGATACACTCCCCAGAGGTCAAAGGTCAAATCTGTGCTGGCAAATGACTGGCTTTAACACATCACCAGTAACAAAGCTGGAAAACAAGTATTACAACATTAAAACTATATTATGCACTGTTGATGGTATTTGTACATTAAATTTGAGTATTTGTGTTTTAGTCTTTTAGCCTGGAAAACACCTTCAAAGATTACCTTGAGTTTAAGAATTCACTGTGAAAAATTACAGCATCATCAAATAAAATGTCTTTCAAATGTTATGGAAATCTACATTTTTAGCACTTTTAGCGTTGTCTCACCTAATGCAGAGGCTTCCTTCCATCTTGCTGTACTCTTTACAAGCTTCAAACCTGCAAAAATAGTGAGATCACACAATAAACCGTCAAACCCGGGAATACATCTTATAACATACAGTATATAGCGTCAAACCAAGGCCATTAAACGCACAAAGAATCCCACTACCTCCAGCAAAAACAGACACGGAGGTTTTGAGCGCCAACAACAATCGTCCACTTTGTGCCGAAGAGGAGGAAGAAAAGGAGCCGAATTCCCATGACAAAGGGACAAGAAGTGCAGGTGTAATTGGGATATTTGGGAGCGTCCGGTTTCAGGGCCCTGTCGAGAGCGGTGGTGAAAATGTAGCCGGTAAGACTATAGCAAGCGGGGCACTGGCAGGAGACGCTGGCCTCTCACTCGCCTCGCTCTGCCCTTTCTCTTGGCCCGCGGCTCCCGGATCACTGTTACTGTACCGCTCACTAAAACCTGGAGCAACAGCGGAATATTTTAGCTTTTGTATAAGACTGAGCAATGCTTAAAATAATGGATTTATACTAGGAAAAAACTGGGTCAGAATTGACTGATAGGAAACAAGGAGGTGATTGAAAATTAAAGAATATATTATGCTTTTATTCATCTTTTTAAACCAATTTAGGTCACCTCTAGAACTTTTTACAACCTTTAAAAGCATTATGTGACGAAAAAAAGAATGTTTTTAATGAGTTCTCTTTGGTGCCATAAAGAAAGAGACCAGCAGAGGGCAGGAGAGTGCAGAGCGTTTTGAACGTAATCAAAGAAAAAGAGCACTACACTTCCTTAAACTTTTTGTATTTTGCAGAGCTGTACATTGTGTATATTTTGTTTCTTATTGTTATACTAAATTGTATTTCTCCCTTTAAGCTGGGTTATACTTCACTACAGAAGCCTCAATGGTTATTTTATACACAAAATATTAATAGAAATATAGCAGAATAAAAACATAATTTATAGTTTGGATAGCACATGTCCTGAAAAAGTTAGAAGTCTTTTTTTTAGAAACACCCCAGGGTTAATTAACATTTGTCCAAAGGCTAGAATTTGTAAAGGTCAGATGCTTTTGTAAAATAAAATAAATATTGTATCTGTATTGTATATTTTCTGCTTTTTGATTGAAAGCAGGACATGGCACAAGCTACCTTTAAAAAAAAAAAAAAAAAAAAAAAAAAAAAAAAGCAAATATAGGAACATACTTTTTTCTTCATCACAAGGCTATTCCTGAGTTCAGTAATATCCTAGGAATCGAATGAAAAGCTTTGGTGGGCCACATTTGGTCCCCAGCCCACCAGTTGATGTTCACTGACCTAGGACGTCCATAGAAAGGTCAGTGATTGGATGAACCACCTGCTGTGCCATGTTGGTTACTATTGGTAAAATCTGATCACTTCATTATGAGTAAAGCCTCACCATTGGTTTAAACCAGCAGCAGTTCAGGTGCAGACACATTGCCCTGAGCAGGACAATATGGATTTTACCAAGTTTGTGAACTGAAAAGTTGAAATACTTACATGACATCATAAAGGTGTGCAAATTTTTTATCGATGCGGTACTGAGCCAGGTTCTGATACCAATTATTACACACATACAAGCAATGTTTGTGTGCCATCATACATGTTAGCTTAATTCTAAACACATTTTTGACCACTAAATATTACTATGACTATTGCTTTCCTCTGTTAAGTGCAGGTTGAAACCCAGAACAGATTTTAGACAAAGTTAGGCAAATCAAAATGTATTTTATTAACATTAAATAAGCACAAAAGAATAAAAAATCTAATTATTCCTTTACAGTTTACAGAGGATGTGTAGGGAGCAGCTGTGTGATCTTATTATGCTAGTTTGATTTAATAACAATACTAATGTAGCTATCAATACTTGGAGCGATACATCATTACACCAAACTCTGAGAGCTTATCTTGAACTTGAACCTTTTTACGTTTTTTTTTTCTGTTAGCAGACCTTTAGCCAATGCTCGAATAGCCATTTGCATTGGATTTTTGGGTGAATCTCTCCTTCATGCGGTTCTCCCTGAGGTTTCTCCTTTTCCTTTAGTTTATCTTTACAGAGGAGGAGGATCTAAAGACAGGAGATGTGCTGGAACAGTCAGTTTGTTTGTTTATACTATCATTGTAAAGCCCTTTGAGACAACTCTCATTATATTGGGCTACATAAATAAAACTGAACTAAATATTGACTAGCGTAGGAGAACCAATGAGCCATGCTGTCACACAAGATCGCCTCCTACTGTGTGCAAACATGCAACTGGCCAAAGCTTGCAAAAAAAAAGTCAAGACCAAGTCCGGAAGTGAGACAAAATTATACAGAGACCAGGCCAATGACCCCAAATTTTGGCTCAAAGCTTTCATATTAGTATTGTAAGCTTAGCCAGACCAGGCTGTAATAGAGACTTTTCACCTCTAGGTTGCTTGAAGTTGTTTTATTTCCTTTCCCCTTGTGCCTCTTCTTGTATTTTTCTGTCCGACCTCTCCACCCCAACCCCTCTCCCTCTCCCTTTTCCTTTTCGCTCCCCAACCGATGATAGCGGCTTGATTGGCCAGGTATAGGTAACAAATGAGATCAATTAACGTGTCCAAGAGGGGCACCTACCCGAGAGTCCGGTTGCACTAAACGATCTCCTCATCTTTTGTTTCCCTCCGCAGGATTCCATTTGCAGCCTCATCACTTTCCCCCCGGGCCGCCACAATGGGCCCGATTGTTCAGCTCCGGCGACTAATGGAGAAGGCCCAAGAAAAAGCGTTGGCCCCTTACCCCCACCAACCCCCCATCCTTTGGCAAGCCAGTGTCCCTATGCTATCACTAGTCCAACCCGGGACAGTGGGGCTAGGCTGGAGCTGAAATGAATCCTTCTCCCGCTGCCCCGCCGTGACCAGTTTTCTTCTTCTTTTTTTTTTTTTTTGCAGAAACCTCATTCTTTGCCTCAACAAGATCCATTTGTAGTAAATTTGTCTCCGCGGCTAGGTTTAATTGAATGAGTTTAGCGCTAACAAGGGGCTGATTGAGCTCATAATGGGAGAGTTGAATGTGGCGGAGTTAGCAGAGGTCAAACTTGCTTAAACTACACCGTACACACAGCAAAAGGCTATGGGCAAACAGTCAAATCAACAGGGGTTCTCAAGCTGCGGTACACAAAAATGACAAAAACTCCAAAAGTCAAGGCAACAGGATCCAGGAACAGGAGTTTTAGGAATTTTTTGGGCCAACTCAAAATCTCAAGTTTAGACTTCTCTATGAGTAGTAACTGACAGTAACTCTATGTATTATGTGGTTGCTCCATAGGAAGACTTTAGAAAATACAAATTTACAAACATTTTTTTCTTTTTATCATCTTCTTTTGTCGTTGTTGCATTCAAAAATGTGTAATCACGCAGTCATGTGATCATCCTATGTGATCTTATTGCTCTATTTAGACCTCCTGGGATTGATCTGCCCTGATAAAGACCCAGCATGGGTCAAAACGCTTCAAAATATCCCATACACAATAATCATTTTTCAAAATGTCAGAGTGTCTTCTGCTTTCAAACTTACATTTTTTCCACTGATCTTTGAAGAGCACCTGGTCCCATTGATGCACTCACTTTTAATTTAAGTAACATTTTTTCACCTCATTTATATATTAAGTTTTTATTATTATCAATAATAATAATAATACTTTCTCTGAACAATGGGAAGCAAGTTGGTAGTTAAATGAGTAAAAAAAAAATAATGACAGTGAGTAAAACTTACAATTGAAAGTGTTTAGATGTAGGTGAGCAAAAACTATTGCTTTTTGAAAACTTATTATTTTGAGTTGGCCCCAAAACTCAAAAATCTTGAGGGATCCTGTTGCCTTGACTTTTTTTTTTTTTTTTTTTTTTTTTTTACAGTGTACCCCTGGGGGTACATCTAGTCTCTCACATGGTATGCACAAATCTGAAATTTTCTTAATTTCCATTAAAAAAAGTACAGGTTAATTACTACTATAGTATAAATACTATTAGACTAATACATTTTTTTATACAGAATTACTACACTGTATACACAACATTACCATTATCTTATATACAAATAATTATTTTACAACAAATTAGAATCAGCTGATAACAGATGTATCAACATAGGCAAAAGTAAATATACATAAATACAAGGTTGTATATAGTAATGTGGGAGTACATAATAGTAACATTAAAAGTAATATAAGAATATAATTGTCTGCAGTATAAATTATTATAAAGCCTCTGAATAGCAAGTACTTTGTCAGTTGTGAAGATTTATAAAAAATTGAATCATAAAATACCAAGACCAAATGCACTTAAAATATTGTATTATATTACTATGAAAAAATTGAATTATTTTGTATTTTATGTTTCATTGTATTGATTTTAAAATAACAGTAAATTGTTGTTTAAGTTTGATCCTCTGGCTACGATGTAAACTATATAAAGTTTACAGAGAAAATATTTTCTCAGATTTGCCAGACACAGGTCAGATACAGATTACTGTTTACAAACTTAGATGAAACTAAATTTGGAGGTTGTTTTGATTGCTAGTGTTGTAACGTTTGTGTTTATAGTGCTACTGTTTGTTAACCTCTGTACTAATGTCAGTTAAAACCATAATATTTTGACAAATGCTAAGTGAATCATGTTATAACTATTGCTTTTACAAATACATAATATCACAATAGTTACATCTGTCGTATTTCTAACAAAACTCACTCGATACTGTTCTTGAACAATTTGGAAATCTAGCAAGTGCTTTTTCAGGCTGGAAATAATTTTTTGGAAATATTAATATTAATATATGAATTACCATTGTATTAAACATTGCTTAATTTGGAATCTTGACCTTCTTAGGTTGCCGCCATTTTAAAAAGGCATACAACTATACTTAATAAAAATCTAAAGAAATATATTTCCTAAATTTGCTACGCTTTTAACAAAAATCTGATGTTTTGAATCTTGACCCATTTAGATTCTTTGGCAATTGTTGGTAAAATGGTATAATAACTATAAACAATAAAAACACAATGGAAAAAAAATTTGCTTTGATGTCAACTACAATATGATGTTTATTAAGAAAATGTTTGGCTAAGCTTGTAACCAAAGCCAGATGTTACAGAAGAATGTTTACAAACTTAAATGAAACAAATGTGTGCAGGTGTTTCTGTTGTGTTTGTAACTGTAACATAATGTAACAGTTTGTTTGTAAACAACTGACTACTGTTACTTCAAAGTGCTGTCCTTGTTCTTTCGCTAAACTTTTACGATTAAACGATTAAAAAACTTATTACAATGACATTTCTTCTTACTTTTCAGCTTTCCTTTTTGCTGGGCTTTTTGTAGGGTTTCCATCTGGACACACCCCCATCTCCATTTATCCAGGCTTGGGTCTGGCACAAAGAGAAGTCTGTGACCTCTTGTGGCTGGATTTGTCACAATGTCACCTCAGATTGTAATATTTCATTAACAGTGGAGACCTTTGGCTATGCATTTTCCACTTTTTGGAGCCTAAAAATTGGACTTTTGGTTGCGTCCTGGCTTTTATGCCCCATCCACCTCCCTAACCTCACTCGTATTCCAGGCTAATTATGGGATCTATGGCACAACCGAGGCTTCAATCTGCCAGGCCAGTGACCACATCTCACCTTATTATGGGATGAGAACAGGTTGGTAATTTATTTGACACCCAATTTCTTGCGCAGAATAAGACGTCAAGTCAGTCTCCCAATACGTGTCAGCAGTTTAGCTTTTACCACCTTTTTCCAAACAGCGCCCCCCTTTTTTCTTTTCGCTGGCAGCTGACACATTGACAGTCACTTGTGCAGATTTTCATCTCTGCTAATGTCGAGCTTGATGGAGAGATGGCATAACTAAGTGAAGGGGAGAGAAAAAAGGAAAAAAAAACCCAAGCCGAGGTGGAGAAATAGTGGCAATTATCATGAGTCACAGAGACGGGGCGGCAAGAAATGGCCGCCATCGAACCTCCTGAGCGTTTGCTTTAAATCTGCTTGATGAATTTGATGCGCACTCCTCATCTATCCCCCTTTTTTTTTTTTTCGTCTGTCTGTCTGTCCGCGGGATTGTTTACGATAACCCTTGCAATCAACCTGGCTCGGGCTGACAGCTAACCATTACTCCCGATAACAAGCCCGCCCGCAATTTGGCAACGAAAATATATATATTTAAGAAAAAAAAAAATCACAGTGATAGCTGATAGACTGATGCCTTATTGATGGAGCCCTGTTATCTTTGCACGTAATTTGTTTTCAAGAACTGTGATTTACATTTCAGTGGGATTACACCTTTTAATGCTTACACGCGGGGCGAGAAGTGGGCAGCCAGTGAATACTCCACATCTCCATCCCGGGAGGAGAGATGGGAGAGGGTAGAGGAGGTGTATGCTATGCGAAAGGGGGGGGGGGAGTATATTCGAAACGTTTCCAAGTCCTCAAGTGGAGAGGATTACAATTACAATTAAAAATCAAAGGGGTCTGTGTGTCCATCAAACGGCTGCCCATAACCCCTTTTGTGTATCTTCTGCCAAAATAATCGTGGCGAGGAGTGAAGGGCTGGCAGATGCAAAAAAAAAAAAAAAAAAAAAAAAAAAAAAAAACGCTTTCCGGCTAATTGTGGTGTATTACCGGAGCTTGTTCATCGGGATATTATGCAATAAGTGTTATTTCAGGCAAGAATGAAGGTTGTAAATGGCATGCTAATGTGAGTCCCTTGGCAGCGTGTTAAAGGAAAGCCACGCATCGCTGTTAAAACAACGGTGGCGCCAATGGCAAAGTTCAATCATCTTGTTTGGGATATGGCTTTGATGTACTACAACAACTTCAGAGAGTTTTAACACAGAAAAAAAAAAAAAAAGCAACAAAGCAATTAGGGCTGTTGTATTTCACTTCAAAGCTTGTTACAGATTGCTGTTTACAAACCTGGAATATAACAATTTTATGATAATATTTTGATTGCTAGTATTGGGTAATGTAACACTGAAAATGTAACTGTCATTTGTTTGTAAATAGTGTCATTGACTGGTATGGACTTCAGAAGTAAAGATGAACTGTAAATATTTTTGCATGATGTAACTTGTAAGATGTAAGATTTTAACACTGTTTTAAATGTAAACACTTTTGGCTTTTGGTTAATAAAGAAAAGTGATAATCAAATTGTGTTATTGTGCAACATTTTTCATGAGATCATCATTATTGGTACAATTTTTTGTTAAGAAATAAGACAATTATTCACAGTACCAATGCTATTTTGCATATGGTGGTTCCAGTTTGTTTTGGTGCTTTTACAATAATAGGTAATGACCTGTTTTTTGTTGAGTATAACCTCTTTTAACACAATAGTAGAACAGAAGTTGGAAACACATGCCTCTATATATTTTACCACAATTTATGTAGCAACTGACATAACTTTGTTTAAGCCTTAGATGCATGTGTTTGTTTGTTTTACAATATTTTTGTAATGAAAAGTGTTTATCACTTCATACTCCAGGTATTCTTTAAAAAACAGGGTGATGTCATGCCATTTTTGCCACTTTTTTAACTTGGCTTTTATACATTTTACAACATTCTGTTTTTTGCATCATAACCCCAAGTTTTCATAAGTGCGTCAAAAATGACCCGCATATATTTCCTATGCTGACTTTTGATTCTTATTAACTGTGACTGTCAGGAATATGTATTTTGTGGATTTATAATTTGGATAGTTTACATCTCACATGATTTGACGTAGTGATCCAAAAACTTTAACTAAGTTCTAAAATGACAAAAGTGGCAAAAAAACACATTGATTCTAATATGAGTCATTTTTGACCTACTTATGGAAGAGTGTAGAGTCCAAAATTGTGCTATAGTGTAATATTTTAAAATACTGAACTTAGCAACTTTCAAGCGATTATTGTCATTTATACTTTTTTTTTGTTTTTTGTTTTTTCAGAAATAATGCTATATTGCATACAGTCTATCCTGGTACTTCTAAAATACTAGGTAGTGAACTATTATTAGGTGAGTCTAACCTTTCTTAACACAACAGAAGAACAGAAGTTGTGAACACACGTCTCTGTGTAAATAGGCTTCAGTGCACTTTGCCATGAATTGAGATCAGTTTTTTTTTTTTTTTTTAAAGCCATCAAAATAAATCTGATCAAAAAGCACAACATTATCTACATCTGGGCAAGTTGGTACATGTGCTATTTTTAATGAATTTTCCACAAAAACGATTTATTTGCAATTACATTAAAGAGTAACAACTGTAGGTGTGTATATTTCATATTTTTATATACTGTAATGTAAAAAAAAGGGTGAAAAATGCTGTGTGATGTTTCTAGAGTGCACTCATATCTTTATAGTACGTTTGCTTATGTGTTTCATGTTCAATACAGTACAATGCACAGTACAATGCTGCTTTGAAAACATGGAGTGAATAAAAAAATCAGTCACATTTATATATATATATGTATGTATGTATTTGTAGCTGCAGAACATGCCCTGCTTTTTTCTTCCACCACCAACACAGTGCACGGTGCCAGCGCCGGCACACCACCCCCTTACATGCATCTTAATCATGTGCATTATTTTCAATAATTCACATCACAACATTTTACATAATTCTTTGTTTATTCATTTTCCCAGACAGTCACTGGAATTATGTAAAACACGCTCTCAATGGCGCTCCGTGTGTGTAATAGAATGCAGATTTCATGTTATTCTAACACGTTTGGCTTACTTGGAGGCAAAGTGGCCCATTTAAATAAGAATTACACTTAAATGTCACATGGGTTTATCTAAATTTATAAACAGCGAATTTATTATAGTACGTTGGTGAATCCTAAACATGAGTCGCTGGTATAAGAGACATGCTCGGAGGGTTATGACTTACTAATGCCTATTTAAATTGTAAACGCTTTCCTCCGCACTGTTTTATTTACCCAGCAGTCCTAGGGTGTGAGATGACATGGCACCTGAAGAATTGCTTTTTAGAATTTCCGAGGCACGGGCTGCCATTGAAATTGAGAGAAACATCATTTGCTTTTGTTGAATTAATTCAATCATTAGCTGGCAGTTTGAAACCTAGCAGCCTCTTGAATAGAGCTGAGATAATACTGCCATTCACTGTAAGCGCTCTGTCTGCAGATCGCCGCCAATCTTTAATCATTTTCGGGACAAATTATAACACAACGGTCATTCAGATTGCGTGAAGAGAAGGGGCCGTCAAATTGCAGGGCATTTTACCTCAACAGTGGCCTAGTGTAATAGAAAACACACTCCAAAGAACAGCCATGCACTGGTGTTAAAACAATAAAGCAAAGTTCAGTCATATTTGGGCTATAGTTTTTTGTTTGTTTGTTTGTTTTTTAAAGAAACAAAAACACATAAATTAGGCAGCTGTAAAAGATGTTTACAAAAAAGAAACATACCACCACTTTGATGGCTGTAACTGTAACACAAATGCACTGTCACAGTTGTATTTATTTGTAAATACTGTCACTGCTACGTACTTCAAAGGCCAAAAACAAGAAACAAATGTACAACAATGTAAGTGAATGTAATTACAACACAAATGCTCGACTTAGATGTCTTGTTTTTCGAAAGGGTGAAAAAAAAAAAAACATAAATTAAGCTTTTGTAACAGTTTAAAGTCAGATGTAAAATATGTGTACAAACATGACGTATGTAACCATTTTGATGGCTGTAACTGTTTCACATTTGAAATGTAATGTAACAGTTGTATTTATTTGTAAATACTGTCATTGCTGTGTACTTCAAAGGCCAAAAACAAGAAACAACTGTGAATAATGTGTAACAAAGTAAGTCAATGTAATTACAATAACACGCTCTTGCTTTTCATTTAAATCTTTGTTAGGGTGAATAAAGATGAAAAGTAATTAAGATTAATCTACATAATACAATTTTACCTACTTTTTTACTTTTGTTAAACTTATGGGAAAGAATATTAAAGGATAAAAAAGTACTTGAAATATGTGTTGTATCCTGATAAAAGGACAGAATTTGAAATGTGGTTTGTACAATCTTGCAAACGAAGAAAAGAATAAATAAAGCTGACTTTATAAATGATGAAATGATTGGTAAATGATGCTTATAATGTGCTTTGTTTATGTGACTTGTATATGTAATGGTGGAGACTTTGAAATAAGCCTTTTGGGTTGTTTTTTTTTGCACTTACACTGCTTTTGTTTACATACATAAATACATACATATATATACATTCTGTGAATTCACATGGTCATTTTGAGCATTAAAAAACATCATAATAACACTTTTTTGTTTAAATGTGATCAGAAAATGTCTTGCCCAACAGTACTACAGTAACTTTATTGTTTACAGATAAAATTCATAAGCTTTTTGTAACATTTCAAAGTTAGATGTTTACAAACTGAGAGTGTAACTGTTTTGTGTTACTGTAATTGCCAGTATTTGTAAATGTAACACACTTTAAAACTACTTTCATCTTTCACTGCTTATTCCTGTCAGGGGTCACTGAGGAATGACCAGGGCTTCCCAACAAAGGGTACTGGGACCTCTGGGGGTACGCGAGCAATTTACAGGAGGAACTTGGGATGATTTCCTCATTTGATAAGAAAATATTATATTATGATAAATGAAAAACAAGCAGCTCATGTGTCTTTTTTTGAAGTCAGTCAAGTTTTATTATTATTACTGTTATTTTATATTTTGTGCTATGGCTGTGGGATGTATTTCTGGTTTGTACAGCACCTTGGTCAGTTAGGGTTGTTTTAAATGTGTTGTATAAAGAAAGTTTCACTTGATTTATTGTTGAAAAAATATTGATTAAAAGGAGGTGAAACTGGTAGAACAATTATTTGAATAGACCCATTACATAGCTTGTTTCAAAGGAGAGGCATTTAAATTATGATTATTATATTATTTAAGAAGTTTAAGGTGTTTTTATAATATATATTAAAATAAGTTGCTGTAATAGAAGTTTATATGGTTGTATTTTTATGTTTTATTTTATTGTTTTGATATTTTTTTGGTAATTGATGGTGTTTTGGGGAAAAATAAACACATTTACAAATTAGAGCGTACTGATGGGATGACAATAAGCCCAGGGCAGCCCAAAAAAAGGTCGGGAACCACTTCTTTAAACAACGCACTTACAAGTCTAGAGCAGTTTATTTTCAAGCTCTTTCCAACCCAAGCAATTCTCACTGCATGCACGAGCCATAAGTGTCCCATACATTTGCATTAGTGCCCGCCCCACAGCCTATATCATACACAGTGGATAGTTTCCATATGGGACGCCCCGGATAATGGCGATAGTCTGAATTAGATGGCTTTTTGGTACAGATGTTGCGTGGCAGCAGTTGGGGTCCATCTGTGTTTACAGTGAGCTGGTTAGCGCGGCGCAACAGTGGAGGGAGGCACAGCCAGCATATGGACGTTTTACAAAAGGTTACCCCGCATAAATTAGATTGAACGGCAAGCTGTTGCGGAAAAAAGGTGGTGTACTGCGAGCGCTAGGTGCCTGGGAGTAAGAAGGCATAATAAACGCAGATGCTTTTGGACATGTTTATTACGCCGGCCGACATTAATGGGGTCGTTTTAATTTGGCTGCAAATGCAATAGCCTAATAATAAAATAATAATAATAAAATAAAAATACTGCAAGTGAATTTCAAAATGAGAATAACAGATTGTTTAGAAATGCTAATATTTTGGGTGCTAAATTAAAACATTTGTTAAATTAAGATGAATGTGTTTTTTTATTTTCACAAATTTAAAAATGAAGGAAAATTAACAAAAAAAATTAATACAATGTTTTGTTTTTTATCAATTATATAATACAAATACAGTGGCCCTATGTTTACTGCATTCATTACATTTTCATATTATTATATAAATACATTATATCTATTGCTCTAAATCTAATCTTGTGTGCATTTTTGGCCAGCCAGTGGGCTGCAGGGCTGATTATATCTCATCTTAGACTGACATCTAGTGGCCATTTTGAGCATAGCACCTCATAGGCAGCCAGCAAAAAATGAATGTAGACTATAATACATTTAAATTATAGTGTAGTGTAGTGTAAGTTAATATGGAATAGGGAATAAAGTCAAGTGTTGTTATTTATTTTGCTTTATATAGTATTTTTTTCTTCTTAGGTGTTTTTTTTTTTTTTTCTGTGTGTATGTGTTTTTTGTTTTGTTATTTGTTTATCTCACAGGTGGTTGTAAAAAATATAAATATTGTGCCCAAATGCTGAATCATTGAGCATGCTTTAAATGACTTTGATGCACAATAAAATATAAAAATATAAAAATACAAAAACAAAAACAAAGGGAGCCAACTTATTCTTATGGCACTGTACAAGCGTTGATTATAAATTGATTATATATCAGGTTAAATGCATAAAATGATGACTTGATAAGGACACTAAAAGATAAAACTAAACTAAAAGATAAAATAAAAAATAAAACTTTCTTCTGCGCATGATGCAAAACAAATGTACAAACTGAAGTAAACATATTAACAATGTATAAATATTTACATTGTTACGCTTTTGTTAAACATTTATAGAAGGCATATTTTATTGAACTTTTGTTTTTATGCATGACAACAACAGAATGCTCTCAAAAGTTACAAACACAGAGCAAGTGGCCAATGGAGTAGATGATAAGAATAAGAAAACCTTTATTAGTCCTTCAGCGGGGAAATGACATTGTTGCATGAGCACGGTTAGAGCAGCATTAGCAGCTAAATAGAAAAGTAAAATAAAATAAAAATAAAACGCCATAGGAAGAAGTGTTTTGGTCAAAAATACACAAAAATGTTCAAAAAAAAAAAAGTTTCATATGTACAACATGTATTTTGTACTTTCCTGAATACTGTAAAAAATAAAAATAAAAAATGCACAGTGAGCAGTAACATTTGGGCAAGCTCACATTAAAAGGGTAACGTTTAAAAAATAGAAAATAGCATTCTTGGGGCCCACAGACAGGTGAAACCTTTTCATCTTTTTTTAAAAAATGGATTCATTTTATTTATTTATTTATTTATTTATTTATTTATTTATTTTAAGTTATTCATGTATGTTTGTTATATGTTTTTCTTTTTTCTTTTTTCTTTTTTTTTTTAGTTCCTCTCAGGATTCACTTACCCATATAAAAAACACACACAACCACATATGAGCAAACACATTAGCACACTTTACCTTGTGGATGTCATGTATGTCATTGAATTGTATTGTCCCGTGTAAAAATTGCATATTATACCAATTTGTAGCTAATGTTACAAACTCTGTTCTGAAGAGCACACATTCTGCTTCTAAAGATAATTCTACACCAGATTTATGATTTCCAGCTCACACTTAGTTTTAATTTTAGTTCTAACGTGACACAGTTCTGTTACTACTAAACTAAACCAGATCTAAACCAGGATTATACACACTCTAAACCAGGACTTATCTAGGAAAAAGACAGGACTAAACCAGGACTAAATGAGGTCTAAACAAGGACTAAACCAAAACTAAACCAGATCTAAACTAGGACTAAACAAGGAGTAAACCAAGGCTAAACAAGCACTAAACTAGGACTTAACAAATACTAAACCAGGACTAAACCAGGACTAAATGAGGTGAACTAAACCAGGACTAAACCAGATATAAACAAGGACCAAACCAGGACTAAACATGGTCTAAACAAGGACTAAACCAAGTCTAAATGAGGACTAAACAAGGACTAAACAAGGACTAAACCAGGACTAAATAAGGTCTAAACAAGAACTATATCAAGTCTAAATGAGGTGTAAACAAGGACTAAACCAGGACTAAACCAGATATAAACAAGAACTAAACCAGGACTAAACATGGTCTAAACCAGGACTAAACCAGGTCTAAATGAGGACTAAACAAGGACTAAACCAGGACTAAATGAGGTCTAAACAAGAACTATATCAAGTCTAAATGAGGTGTAAACAAGAACTAAACCAGGACTAAACATGGTCTAAACCAGGACTAAACCAGGTCTAAATGAGGACTAAACAAGGACTAAACCAGGACTAAATGAGGTCTAAACAAGAACTATATCAAGTCTAAATGAGGTGTAAACAAGGACTAAACCAAGGCTAAATGAGGTCTAAACAAGAACTAAATCAGGACTAAATGAGGTCTAAACAAGAACTAAATCAGGACTAAATGAGGTCTAAACAAGGACTAAACCAAGGCTAAATGAGGTCTAAACAAGAACTAAATCAAGTCTAAATGAGGTGTAAACAAGGACTAAACCAGGACTAAATGAGGTCTAAACAAGGAGTAAACCAGGACTAAACATGGTCTAAACAAGGACTAAAGCAGTACTAAACCAGATATAAACAAGGACCAAACCAGGACTAAACCAGGACTAAACTGTCCATCGACATAACAGACCTCAGTCTTTCTAACTCCCTGACTCCGGCCCTGACCACAGTACATTATGGTTTTGGTTATGGTTTTGGTTATGGTTATGGTTATGGTTATGTTTAATCAGGGAATCAGTTTTACCTGTGAGCCAAACCATCTCATTATTCCTTTTATCGTCCCGCCAATGTTGGTCTAATGTCCCTATGTTTGCTCTCATCTGCACTTTACCTTCACTGTGGCGTGGGCGCTTAAGATTGATTAACAAAAACTGCAGCTGACTGGGACGGGAATAAATCAGGAACCATTTGCAACAAAAAAAAAAAAACATGCATGTGATTGAAGACGGCCGCCACGAGAGAAAGCTAATTGAGGTTTTGTTACACAGATCGGGTCCAGGGGAGGTTCAAAGTGAGCGGACTTTGATGTGGGCCACTTGGGGCGGGACACATGGGGGGCTTTGATAGGAGAGGTCAGGAGAGGGCTTGGAGTGGACGCAAGGGGACAGGGGACGGGGGACGGTCAGCTCAGGAAGTGGACACGAGAGCGCTGGAGTGATGGATCCATATTTATGAGCTGATCAGACGTATGGACGCAGGAGACCAAAGGGACAGCGGAGCGTCCTGGGACACCCGCCGACATTATCAAACACTCTGATGCCTGTTTTGTACAAAAGAGCAAAACATCAGTTAGGAGTAACACTTCAAAGTCAGGTGTTACAGCTGTTTACAAATTTTGAAGCGAAAATATTTTGTGTTTGTATTTTCAGTGCTTGAGTTTTGTAACACACTTCAGAAGTAATGTAACAGTTTGTTTGCAAACAGTAAAAGTTGTTATTTTGGGGAGGCATGAGTAGCACCTTAATGCAAAATAAACTATAAAGTAACAAACATAAAGGAAAAAGGAAAATAAAGCAAAAAGAGCAACGAAACGAGTTCTGCTTTAATGGCCATGTGTTATTTTACATTTATGACTCTGTTCTTACCATTGTCACTTATAACACACACATATATGTAGCCTACAATAGAATATATATAGCTTATTAAATATTTTATCTTATTGATTATATTCTAACAATGACCCTAAGTTATTTTGATGCTATATCTAAATATTTTACTTTTTTACAACGTATAGCAAAATGGTATATCTTTATTTATTTGTGTTTTATACACTGTAAAAAAATATCTGTAAATTTTTACGGTAAAAAATTGGCAGCTGTGGTTGCTAGACTTCTACTGTAAAAATTACAAGAGGCCTTTATTTCATTTTACAGTATAATATTATCACAAATGTTGTTTTTACAGTTTTTGACTTGAGTTTTTATTATTATTTACTGTAAAATTAAGTTAATAATCTTTCAAAAAATAGATTAACTGTATATTTTACAGTTTGTGGCTTACATTTACTGTAAAATTTAAAGTTATCTTTTAAAAAGGTGTTAAATTGTAATAAACACTGGACTCAATTATTTTAACAGTGCTATACTGTATACATTACAAAAAATAAAACTAAAAAATACAATTTTGCCTTATTTTTAATATTACAGTTAATTACCGTAACCAAAACAGTATTTTACCGATATATAAATTACAGTCTTTTACTGTTGAGATTTTACAGATTTTTACCATGAAATCTACTGCTAAACATACAACTACACATGTTACTGCATAAATATATAGAAAAGATTCATGCAAATGTATATATTTTTACACGTTTTCCTTCTATCTTGTGTTCTGTTGTTATATTCTGTTGTACACTCTCAACCATTCACCTGCCTGAAATAAATGAAATAATACAAATTCAAAAATACAGCTCAACTTTTTACAGCACTAAGTGTCTGCTCTCTCTTTGGCTTTCTTAGACACAAAGGT
The DNA here is from genome assembly GCA_020698575.1 of Bostrychus sinensis. Lineage (NCBI taxonomy): Eukaryota > Metazoa > Chordata > Actinopteri > Gobiiformes > Eleotridae > Bostrychus > Bostrychus sinensis. The sequence continues at coordinate 14,316,816 of CM036261.1, read as the reverse complement.
GAAGATGGTACTGGAGATAAAATACAACCCTGCTTTAACATTAGAACATTAGAGTAGTTTTGTGTAATTCCAGTTAGTTTCATCTTTACATTCACAAAAGCTTAAGGAAACTAGGATAAATATATTTTTATTGTAAAAAAAAAAAGCTTTAGATCTACAGTACTTTCATGAATAACATAGCAGTCTCAGTCACTCTGCTTCCTCTTCAGCAGACAGAACTTTTTTCGGTATCCAAGCCTCTGTGACTGGACAATAACAGACTTCAGCAGAACCAACAGGTGACGAAGGAAAGCACTACATACAGCAGTCTGTATGAGCCAGCGCCATATTGGTTATTTCCAGTAGGAGATTATATTCTGAGTTTGTAAGACGTGCTGCGGATGAACAGCTGTGATAGGCAAGATTCATATTTCATTAGATTTGTTAGCTCAGTAGTGGATGAATATCTGTTTTATGAAGAGCTTTTCCACCAGTTATCAAGCTACATCTGTTTATTTGCACTGTAGTATTAAAAAGTAGTCAAAACTTCTTCTCTTAGTGGGAACTGATCTGAACGAACAACAAAAACTTATTAAAATATTATATATAATAGTTTATCCACTCTGAATGACTCAGTTCTTCTAACTAACTTCAAATCTTATAAAAAATGATTATATTTTAATATTTTTTTAATATATTTTTAACCCTTTAAGTGCTATTTTGCTTATGTAAACCACTATCAGAAAAACACAAAAAAATGAAATATTTTGAACATACAAGTGCTATGTGAAAATTTAAAAAACATATTTTTATGGTCTTGGACATGTCATTGATTGACACCAAAAATTATTTCAGTGAATTCTTATTTTTTGGACAGGGGCTGTTTTTTGGGAAAAATGTGACACTTGTCTTTTAGTACAAAAAGTGTTCACATCCTTAAAAGTATAGTATTGAAGATATTTTTTCCACTTTTAATCACTCAAATATTGTAGTGAGCAGGAGTTCTGATCATAACAATTATATTTTTAACATTTCTCACATCAGTGTTTGTGTGAGAGCATCGAAAAAACAGACAGGTGATAACCCAAACCAGTTTTTGTCTCCCTTCATACCCCCTCCAGACCCCAACCCATACACCCACCCACACACACATAAACTTCGCAATAAAATAGTAACTCTGACCAAATTTGGTAAATATTCAAAATGTTCAATGACAAATTTCCAAAAGAGTACCAAAGACAGCTTAAGTGTAAACGTGGCCCAAACATTCTTATTTTAAAGCCTTAAATGTATGAAAATAGAAATATCTGACAGTGCTTGTGGACAAATTGCACTGGGCTATGAAATGTTGGCTCTTTTGCAGTGAAAATAGAAAGTACTGAATTTGAATGTTTCCTTCAGCCACAGTTTGCATGGAAACCTAAACCTGCGTTATTCTTCAGAAACCATTGGAGATACTACAAAGATACAGAATGACAAATGTTCCCAGCCACACTTCCCTCTCCTCTGCCTCATAAATCCATCTTCTCCACCTTCTGCAGTCGTCGAACACCCGCTTTGGTTCACTAACAGCCTTTAAGTCACCTCTGCAGTGTCTTTTCACAACCGCAGCCTTTTGTCCCGGGACATAAAAGACACAGAGACACTTTGAATAACGCCCTGATCAATAAAGACCGTCCACATAACGTCGGGGAATTTAGAGTGCGGTGTCGCTGAAGTGTCATCGATAGCTCAAGTTGTTAGAAAGGGTTCATGCGGTGGGTCAGGGTCCTCTTTATGGGCCGTTTGACCACATAAGAACAGAGGTGGGGGGCGTGGCAGGTCTCCATACAAACGTCTGCTTTGATGGGACTTCAAGGTAAGAGAGAAGTCCAGAGAACGGTGAAAGACACTTGTCCCGCTAACAAATGGTATAGATTTAATTGAGAAATTGTGTGGGGAGAGGCCTTGATGTCTTTCAATGGCTTCAAAAGGAAAAGTTATATAACAGTGAGATTTGTTGTAACAGATCAAAGGTAGTTGTTACAGATTTCTGTTTACAAACTGAAAATGTGTTGGTTTATAGTCTTTAGAAATTGTAACAAAATTAAAAAGCAATGTAACGACTGGATTTGTTTACAATCAACATCCCTGTGACATCAGAAGCATTAGTTACATTTCAGTTTAGTTGAAATGTATTTATATAGTCCAACATCACAACAGTAGTCACCTCAAAAGGCTTTACAAACAGTTAGTTACACAATCATAAACATACAAACATTCCTTTATTCTATACATGCTCTACACTCAGCATTTTTATTTGTGTAACTCGTCTCTGTTGTTATTGTCCTGCTGCTATTGTGTCCTTAACGTATTACATTAACTTATAGCTTATGTGCTTTTATATGTAATGTGTGATTATGACATGTGGATGGTGCACGCCAAGGACACATTTCTGCCTTTTGTTGCAAATGGGAGACAATAAAGTACTGTTCCATTTTATTCTGTTCTATTGTATTCTATAAAGACACAATCAAACATAAACAAAAGTCACTCTCTGCACTGTGACTGTGCTGGAGTTTGATTCCTGATGTTTGCAGGGTTTCTGCAGGGCTTCTTTAGACCTTTTTAAAATCATTCTTCAAGAAAATTTTGACCTAACAGTATGTGTGCCCTGAGTCGCTCACCTTTTGCTATTTTTCAGTCTTCTAACAGACGCTCGCAAAGACGTTAACTGGCTAACGGTAGATAAACAAAAACTCCACATATTGCTCTACCTCTGTGGTATTTTTTATGTATTTATGCTAAGTGTTTATAAAATAATCATGATATGAAAATAATTTTGATAGGGAAATGCGCAGGGAACGCTCAGGTCACACTCGGGCGATGTTCTTTCAGTGATCGTTTTTGTAGCTAACTTTGTCCGTCTTATTATTTTCTGATTAACGTTAGCTTAGCCCACAATCTTATTTTGAAAGACGGAAACAAGGTATCGGATGTGAAAATGTGTTAACGTAAATATCCCAGCCTTAAATTAGAGCTGAAAAATCCAACAAATAAGGCTGAAAAAGCCAGAAAGGTGAGCGTGTCCGATATTGGAACTTCCGTGTGTCCGACTCAGGGCCATAGCACTGCCGAGCTTAAACCTCGGACAATAGCGCTCTTTCATACGGCCGCAATAAAATATTTGTAAAAGAAACTATCCAACCAATATATCGTTATAAACGTAAGAAAATGTTCTTTTATTTTATACAATTTGCATTAATGAAGATAATAAATGAGCGACTTTATGACTTGTTGAAAATAAAAAAGTAATAGAATTTTAGCTGAAAGTGTCTGACTCAGGACACACATACGTTACTTCATTAACATGCAGTGTACAAAAATCTGAGTCATAAACAAGGCGACGGCGTTTAATTCTGAAAATTTCAAGTGAGTGCCACAAAGCATTTTGGTCTCCGTAAGAAAAAAATCTGGGCTCTTGTGTTGGCGACGGTAATAAAGCTTTCAGTATTGAAGCTAGCGAGCGCAGGTAGTTGCAAGCAAAAGTGCACAGGCCTATTTAAGACCAGACTCCACATCTCAGCAAATATAAGATGTTTTTAATGTCTTAAATTCAGATTTTTTAGACTTTTTAAGTCCCAGCTGAAAGCCTGCGTTTATCTATCTCAGCAGTTCCCAAAGTGGGGTCCGGGGCCCCCTGGGGGTCCTGCGAAGGTACTGCAGGGGGGCCCCCAGAGGCTGTCTATATTAAGTACATAAAAAGAAATTGAGTTTGAAATGCACTGTAAAAAACAATGCTGCAAAAACTCAAGGCAACAGGATCCCTCAAAATTTTTGAGTTTTGGTGATCAACTCAAAATCTCAAGTTTTCAACAACAAATTTTTTTTACTCACCAAATTTAACGTTCATACATCTAAAAACTTGAAATTGTAAGTTTTACTTTTTACTGTCTTTATTTTTTCCAACTCATCTTGCAGCCAACTGTTCACTGTTCAGAAAAAGTATTATTGATAATAATAAAAACTAAATATACTACATTTAACAAAAGAATAACTTTTCCTGAACACTGTAAGTTGGCTGTAAGATGAGTAAAAAAATAATGATAGAGAGAAAAACTTAAAAATTAGAAAAGTTTTTAGACGTATGAACATCAAATTAGGTTTTGAGTTGGCCCCAAAAATCTTGAGGGATCCTTTGCCTTGAGTTATTGAGTTTTTGCAGCCTTTTATTATATTTTTTTTACAGTGTATTTGTTTAAAAATATAACTTTAAAACACTTTCTAGCCAATAGTCAGGGTCTTTTTTTAATGTTTTTATAGAAATATATGGAGAAAAACATGAAAATAAAATTTGGGATCAAGGGAAGTTGTATTGTTGGGGGTCTGTGTGGGATTTTGGTAAATTTAAGGGGGCCCTGACACTCCTGACTTTGGGAACGGCTGATCTATCTCATATATTTGAATCAATAAAGCAGGTGTCAGTTTTCTTCAGTCTGGTGTTGGTTAACAGTGAGAAGCAGATGGACCAACATACACTTCATGATAATAACAAAAAGACAAGGACTTTCTTCTTCCATACTTGGCTACTAGAATGTTATATGATGTAAATGTATAGAACTAGACCTGCTCCAGACCACAGTGCAGAGCCGGCCCTAGCTCTGTGGGTGCCCTAGGGCAAGATGTAAAATTTCGCCCCTTTACCCCCACCACCAGTAAAACAGAATATAAGCTACATTTGATCAGACTTTACAAAGCATTAACATCTATTTTGTGCCACTCCCTAAATTGTATATATTGTGTAGTAGATTTTTATGAAGTACAGTAGAAGGCAGGGGGGTCTGGGGGTCCTCACCCTGGAAACTCTCCCCAGTGTTCATAATGTCTACATATATACAGTTATTGATCAGGCTCATTACGTCTGATCGTGCCCCTCAGTCACGAGCCGGTCCTGGTCTCGATTCCCGGCCACCGCAACACCAAAGCAGGCCTCAGTTTGTGTTTTAAGCTGAATTGGGCCCCTGCGCCTGTCTCCTGGCCATGTGACGAGTGTGTTGTCTCCTAATTCCGTCTAACCGCGGCCCCGTGTAATCACACCGCCCAATTAAAGCCCTCCGCTCCCCTTCGCACGCCGCGCCGTAATTAGCTTTCATCTGGAAATGAATAGGACGGGATCACCTCCGCGATTGTGCGCCCTTCTCCTCCATCCTATACCCCGGCTCCTCGACTCATAATGGGCCCCGCAATTTCAATCAGGAGGATTTTTATGGCTGACACTAAGAAGAATTGGCTCTTGTCGTCCTTTTTTTTCTTTCTTTTTTTTTTTTTTTTTCCAGAGCAGACACCTCCCGAACAACAAGCCGTCTGGTTCGATGGCTTGTGTTTGTGAGACGAGCTGAAGAGTGGAGCAGATTGTCGCCGGGATATTTACTGAAGATGGAGGGGCCTTTGTGCGTCTGTGTGGCCCATACAAGGATCAACAGGTGTATGGGTAATCGACCTCCACTTAAACAGAGAAGAAAAAGTGAATTGGGCATTTAAAATATCCATTGAGGTCTGTATTTCCCTTGGTTACGTGCTTTTAACTGGAATAAAACACACTTCAGAAAATTTAAACTGCAACATTTTAGATGTGTTTATGTTACTGAAAACAGAATTGACAAGACAGATTTTTTTAAATTATTTTTTCTGCTCAAAAATGCCAACAGAGCAAGTAACAGAGTAATGTCATGGTTTCATGCATATGGATATTTTTATAAAGTGATATTTTCTCTCCCAAGTTTGAATCTGAAAATGCCAAGTTCACGTTGAAACATGTGAGCATACACTGTAAAAAAAGAAAAGAAAAAAAAAAGAGTTTTGAGTTTTTGGGACCAACTCAAAATCTCAAGTTTTAAAGTGAGTGAGATGTTGTTGTGTGTGTGTTGTGTCTTTTGTTCTGTTTTGTTTGTTTTAATTTTAGTTTCCAGGCATTTTTTTTGTTTGTTTGTTTTTTTTTTTTTTTTTTTTTTTTTTTTTTTTTTTTTTTTTTGTATTATTATTTTGTTCTGTTTTGTAGTTTTAGTTTTTGGCCCCTTTTTTTTCTTTTTCTTTTTTTTTTTTTTTGTTTTTTTTTTGTTTTTTGTATTCTTTTGTATTATTATTATTTTTGTTCTGTTTTTGTTTTAGGCCCCATTTTTCTTTTCTTTTTTTTGTGTATATTTTTTATTTTTATTTAATTTTTTTTTTTGTATTATTATTTTGTTCTGTTTCGTTTTGTTTGTTTTAATTTTAGTTTCTGGGCATTTTTGGGGGGGGTATTTTTTTGTATTTTTTGTATTATTATTATTATCATGTTCTGTTTTGTTTTGTTCTGCTTTTTTTTCTTACAGAGAAGGACGGTCTAAGCACTGTGTTTTATTTCTTAAATTGTTTGTGTGCTTTTTTTTTTTTTTTTTATCTTTGAAGCAGCTGCTTTTCTGATATTGGTCTATATTTACTTTTTAATAAAATAATAAACATAACTATGCTGTTGTATGGAATGACTAACAAGGAACAACACAGAGATCAAGCTAAAGTACCTCAGATGGTCTCAGAGGTGTCATCACACATCTCTGACCTCTGACCTTTCCTCCTCTCTCTTCCTCCTGACTCGTGCTCAGTGCCGGTTCCAAACGCCCGTCTCTGCGCGGTACAGCCCGGTTATCACTCGGCGGGGGCGCTGTTTGGGTTGTCGAGGAGCGGCGAGGTGCTAACATGAGGAAGTGAGCGGCTGGCAGGTACAGCGTAATGTGACAGTGTCGGAGGAACGCTTCCAGCCGAGTGGGTCGTGTTCAGAGTGACGAGCCCGCTAATGACACACACAGCGTTTCACACTCACACACTTTTATACAGTCTGAGGAACACGGATTTAAAGCTTTACTCTGCTCTTTCATAACTTCTCCCATACTCCTTGTTTTTTCTGTCCTTCTTCTAAAAGAATATACTCATGAATTTATACTTTTTCAGAAAATAATGGAAACAATCATCACCTTAAAGGTCCTATATTATGCTTTTTCAGGCTTTTTAAATTTATTTTGGACCCATTTGTATCAGTATTTCACGTTTTATGACTTAAAATACTGTATATGTATGGAAAACAGCTTCTTTTTGCAGAGAACGCTTGGTTTAGGTGTCTGTCACCCCCTGCTGGCAATGACAGGGACTGGACAGAGCATAAAATGGCTAATTAGCATGGCTATTAGCAACATGACACTAACAGATAGATAAATGAGCTGTCTGCTTTGTAGTGACGGAGGTTTAAGGCTGAAATAATCAGAATGAGTCCGGTGATGGTGTGTGGGCTTTGGAAACACACAGGAGCACTTGGACCGAGCGTTTTCAGTTCTTGAGAAGGGCAGTGTTTGAGAATACAGGATTATTCAAACATGCGTAGGTGACAACAACATTAAAACAGAGGTGGCTGCAGTTGGCAGTGAGTTTAATTCCAAGTTCTGTCTAAGGAGCTACACTTAGCAGTTTTTGTGCTTTAAGCAACCTCACTTTCTTATTTAACTCTGGACAATAATTTAGCATGGGAGATTTATGCTCAGGGGCGTAACATCAGGCAGTGCAGCCAGTGCAACAGCACTGGGGCCCAGGAGGTTTAGGGGCCCATTAGAGTGGACCCTTTTTCATCTATGGTCAAGTCTGTATTTAAAATATTCATAATAATAATAATGAGGAGCAAACCATTCTGTCATAAAAAAGGGTTTTTAACATAAGTTCAATTTTAAATCCTGTTAAATGTGTAAACTTATAACAAAAATAACAAAAAAAAAATTTTTTCTTAAGATAAATCCACAAATTGTAATAAAAAGTAATATAGATTCACAAAATTGCCCCTAAATATTAATGAATAAGCACCTCCTATAAAACAGCAGGATTTTATAAATTAAAAAGCTTAATATATGGACCTGAAATAATGAACACGCTTCATGACTTTAGGGCCCATTCTGAAATCCTGCACTGGGGCCCCACATTACCATGTTACGCCACTGACGATGTTAGACAGGCCTCTACTCTGACAATGTTCAAGTCCAGACTTTAAACTGTTTTTTTTAACTGTACATATGCCAACTGAAAGTGTTTTATCTGCACTCTTTTCTTTTAATTTAATTTTAAACTGATTCTTAATTATACTCTTTAAATTTGATTTTATTGTTTTAATTGTGTTTTGTACTTTTAAATTTGCCTTTTTTTTCTGTAAAGCACTTTGAATTGCTCTGTGTATGAATTGTGCTATAGAAATAAACTTGCCTTGCCTTGCCTTTTATGCTCTTATCAAAAGCAGCCTCATCAAAGCTATAGGCTGTATGGTCCAAACAAAAATATTTTAAAATGCCATTTTTGTTCCGCTGGAGTGTAATTTGTAATTAAGATCCTGAAACCTGCCTGGCTTTGGGCGTACGCCTGGTGTACACCCATTTTTTTAGGCGTATATGCAAGTTTGATGAATGAGGGCCACTTTGTGCATGCCAATAAACTGTACCAAGAACCTTTTTTCCTCATTTTTTTTACGCTTAGAAAAGAACTCCAGTGCATTCTGATGAACACTGACCATCCTTCCATACCAGCTGTATAAATAATTCTTTCTTGGTTATGTTGGTAACTGAACAGTGTGGGACATCAAACTTTGAGAACATGTTTCCTTGGTGCATTTTGCTGAATTCTACTGCACTCATCATGGGCTTTGTTACTCTGCTGTCTCATTTATTCTCAACTGGTGGGTCAGGATTCAAAGGAGGTTTAAATGTTCAGCGTAATTCAAGTGGTGTGTTGGTTTTTGCAGTCTTGTCACTCAGCCACATGTTGTGTACTGCTGAAAACCCTGGAGTCTATTTGAGGCCTGTGTAGGAGGTTTTGATCCGCCGTCGTTTTGATATCATCTCATCAGATCAGTGAGAGTGGGAGGTGAAGGAGCCGCTCCGGTTATTCCACACATTCACATCTGACATTCTATAGACACTTGAAAGATACATGTATGCTTTTGTAGCTTAGATGATGTGGTGAGATGTGGTGTAATGGATGGTGGCTTTCTTCTCCAAAGTGGATTAAAGTGTGGGGGTTTAGATTCACGTGAGATTAGCAGTCCCACTTTAAAGGAATCTGTTTAAAAAAAAAAAGAGAGAGGAGGGAGTTTATTAAAAATTAACCAGTGCCCATACAAAATTAATAACAAATCATTGGTAAAGGAAACTGAAAACCATATTTATATTTGTAATATTGGCAAAAGATATTGGAAAAGTTTTGGAAAATGTACTGAATATCACCAGTAAAAAAAAAAAAAAGTCTATATATGTCCTTTAATTATTACAGAATCCAAAATATTTAACTTATTTCTTCTGAAAATTTATTTTTGCTTTTTTTTTGTGTGTGTGTGTGTGTGACCAGGACCTAAAATTCCAATGACATCCGTCAGAGCAATATTCAACAATAACTGAGTTACAAAACATAATTATTACTTCTAATTAAACATGACAAAGATTACTTCTCCTAAAAGAGTACAGTGACTCCTCCTCCTGTTATGGGGCACAATGGGAACATTCTGTGTTGTAAATTCTAACTGTCAGACCTTCACTGTAAAAATGTTGTCCCAATGTAAGAGAACTTAAAGAGGCTATGATCTCCAAAATCATCTTTTTTGAGCTTCCTTCCATTTTATAATGTTCCTTCATCAAAAACCTACCTGGAGTTGTGTTTTGTTTCATTCACGCCTGTTTATGTAATCCTGTATTCTCTGGCATTGAGTTTCTTTGGTCTCAAAACACTGCCCGCCCACTCCAGGAAGCACTGACCAATCAAAATGCCCTCTACATCCAGTCTGCTCTCATTCATTTATCTAAAAAACAGTCTACAGCTCTGATTCCTCACAGACATTTTTCATTTTGTAGTAAAATGGCATTGGCAAATCACTGTTTCTGTTTGAAAGAGCGTAACAGAGCTGCACTCACTCCCCTCTACTGGTTTCTTCACCGGATGGGGTTTGTGGTACCGAGCGTTCTGAGGGTTCAGAGACTCAGAGCCAGAGAATACAGAATTACTTAAACATGCACAAATGAAGCAAAACAAAACTCCAGGTCTGTTTTTGATAAAAGAACATTAGAACACTGGAGAAAGGTCAGAAAAGTCAATTTAGCTTTTTATAGCCCCTTTAAGGAAACTGTGTGTTGCTCAGTCAAGCAGTGTTGCCAGATTGGGCTGGTTTCCGCCCAATTGGGCATCTTTTGAACACTTTGGGCTGGAACAAATTGCATTGGGCTGGTTCATAAAAATTGTGCTGCTTTTCACAACATTTGGCATACATATATATATATATATATATATATATATATATATATATATATATATATATATAGTGTGTATTCTGGACAAAAATACCAATAGTTGTCATTTTTAGGGAAAACAAAGCAGAACTACATTTCTGCTGTGTCCTCACACTCACATCATCAGTTCATTTGTTTTAAAATGAGTGATTCATGTGTGGTTGCTCATATTTTATGTTGGTATTTCATGCTTTGTTGTGGTTTCTATGACGCTCTGAAAAGGAAGGCCTTGGTTGTCTGATTGCACTCTTTGTGGGGAACCTGTGTGGTTAATTTTTTCTTTTTCTTTTTTTGTGCTGCTGTCAGATTTTGTGTTCTTTCTAACATATAATGGTTTTGACATTCAGAGTGGTTGTGATTTGGGCTGGTTTTTATTGTGATGGCAGGTTTTAAGTTCTGTCTGGGCTTGAAACTGTCAGTGAGATCTGGCAACCCTGCATTCAAGCCGCAGAGTGAAATTGGCTTTTTAAACCCTGACTAAAATTCAAATATGCTACATAAATTATGGGTTTATATATCATCTCCTTCTGCTTCTTGCCATTACAGTTTGTGTGTGACGGCAGCCTGTCCCAGCAGCTATGGGCCTTAGGCGGGGTACTTCCTGGACAGTGACCAGGGCTGACACACAGACACACACTGACAGACGACCATTCATTCTCACATTTGATTTACCAATTCTGCAACCTCATACTACAATATTAAAAATTCTCTTATTTCAATTTTTTTTTTTTTTTTTTTTGCCTCTTTAACACAGACCATCCAACCCTGTCCAAAACATTATGCCTGGAATCATATTTTCCCACTTCAAAATATTGGCCCAAGCCTTGGCGAACTCACATTGTGCTAAAATATTGTTTGTTGTAAATTCTGTCACCAGCAGCATCCAAACATCCAGGTTAGCACTCGGCACACAGCTGATCCTCTTCAGACATAAAACTGGAATCTGGAGAACACAGAGGGATCACTGCTCTCCTTCCTCTCCCCCCCTGGATTATCCCTTCCACTTAGCGCGTGCTGCTAATTTCCCAGAATGCACTTGGGGGATTGGCTGTCTCTCTCTCTCTCTCTCTCTCTACCTGGCTGCCGTCTTTGTTTTATCTCTTGAGTTTTGCACATTCTCCTGGCGTTCCCGGAGTGTGCGAAACGTTGAGGCGAAAAACAAGATTACAGAGAGACGCGGCTTCTCTTAAAACAGCTGTTGGTTTCTTTTGATTAGCCGCACGCTGAGGATGCTGGGAGTTAAGCCGCTCGGCAACTAAGCGCTGGTTAAAAGTGTGTCTTTTTCTGTAAGATATCAAGGACAAGCCAAAAGCACAGGGTCTCAGGTAGAATGGGAATATTTGCCAAATTTTAAAGAAGTTATGAATCCTGTTTTTTGCCTTTGAACTGAAACAGTGCTCAGTTGTTAGTATGGTCCAGTCCAGGAAGCAGGCTGTATAGTTTTACCTTTAAGCAGGGCCGGCCCTAGGATTTTAGGGCCCTAAACCAGAGTTTGATTGTGGCCTCCTAATTACTGCAAGTGCAAAAAAACAAATTACACACGCGCCTTAAACAGACACACATGTATTTGATAAAGACTAAGGCATTAATCCTATTTGAACTAGGTTTAAAATGGCAAAAGATCTGTGCTCCTGATGTGTGTACAGCAGACAAATTTATATTAGGGTCAAGCAGGGGGTCCGGGGGTCCTCCCCCATAACATTTTGAACAGTTGTAATTTCCTGTATTTCTGGTGCATTTTAGATGATAAAAACTGTTTTCAGCAGCTGCTAGCAGCAAGTGTGGAGACAATTTATGATTTACTTTTCTCCAAAATTCAAAACAAAATATTATTATAACAAAAAATAAACAAATCCAAGGCACTCTGACTGTTTCTCCGTAAAAAGCCTTTATTGAAACATGGCTAAAGAATGTTTTAATAAAGGCTTTTTGTGGAGAAACAGTCAGAGTGCCTTGGATTTGTCATTAAAAGAGACCTGACTCGTTCATTTATCTACCTGAGCACCCATGAAGCACTCCCCATTTTTTTTTTCATTTTTTTTTTTTTTTATTATAATTATTATAAGAAATCTTACATTTTAAACATGAGCAGCTGCTCTACACAGACCTAAGCATAAATCATATCTGGGCAGTAACTTTTGTTTGTCTGATCAAGTTTCTATTTTTTGTGGTTCCCCAATGCTCAGTGTAGCCTCAGCCCATCACAGTCACTATATATATTATATTACACTATGTATATTGTTCAGGACATTTTTTATTTTATTTATTTATTTTTTTGCATTATTCAACCCATAGAGTACTACAACCCTGATGAATACTGCGTAGCGATTTACATTACATTTATTATAGCTTTTTTTTTTCCTTTAAACTAAAATAAAGAGGAATGTTCCATAACAGATTTATTTAACACTACATTGAATGACACGTTTTTCTTCCAGCAACTACTTAGTACAACAATCTTTTGACTGAAATCGTGTCAAAAGATGATTGTCCACCATGTTCTAACAATCTCATCTCCTTCCTTCACATTTGCACAACAGTATATCTCTCTCCCGCTTGTGTTTACTCATCAGCCCGTCTCTCACCTCTGGATAATTCTCGGCATATATCGCATCAGGAAATAATCACATAAGCCTCACATACAGGTGTATATCCTGCTTTCATGCTCGCTCAGCAGGTTTAGGACAAAGGGAACTGACACGGAGAGAAGACGAGGAGACAAAGAACAGCGTAAGAGCAATGTACTTTTATTTATTATTACAAGGCAGGCTGTCTCAGATGTTAGAAGTACTGAAGACTCTACTTGTCTGAAAGAGTCAAACATTCATTGCTTATTCCAATAATAATAATGCAGCAAATGTATAGCGCCAGTGCCGGTTCTGAACATTTGGGGGCCCTAAGCAGGATAGGTTGGGGGGTCAAGCCTTTTGCAAACTTAGCAAGGGGGGCCCAGGTAAAAAGGAAAATAACACAGACTCAAAAATGACAATGGCAAAACAGAGCACAGAGAGTTTGACTGAGACTGCCTTGTTTATTTTCTCAAAAAAGCTTGTCTTTAACATTCATTAGAGGTTATTGTGGGAGCCCTGCCACAGATCTGTGAAATTTGAGATGCTAAGATGCTTTTGGAAGTCCTGAGAGGACAGCTCAGTGTGTCCCCAACCATCTTTTATCAGTTTTGGCTCTTACTCTTACGCTAACAGTTCAGAGAAAACAACCAAAAATGCTTTATCTTGGCCTGAAAAGTTTAAAGCGGCAAATAAAAAGATGCTGCTCATTTCTCTGGCATAGAACCTTGTAGAACAAAAAATAAAAAATAAAAAATTGTAGCTCTTCTCAAGCTCTACCTGCACAGAGTTTGGTTGAGATTGCCTTGCCTTTATGAGAGCGTCGGGCCCTCTCAGTGTCTACCAAGAAAAATTCTGGCCCTTAGACAAATGTAGTTGAAGACCCCTGGTACAGAGGCTGGAGGCAAGGACACAACATTTACATTTCCACTTTTAAGGAGTATAAAAAATAAAAATACTTTGTACATAGTTTTTATAGGACTTTTTTCATTTTGCAAACATATAATGATTATTATGTACAGCTGTGCTTGACATACATGTAACTATTTACAAATGTAGAAGACATAGCTACATAAGACATGAGGTGAAATATACATGGAACAAACAGGTAACGTGCAAATGTGTGAAAGTGTGTTTTCTATATAAGTAAATGAATTCCGGGAAGAACTAAAAATATAAAATAAACAAATAAATAATAAAAAATTATAATAATTATTCATTCATTCATTCATCTTCTTACACTTATTCCCTTTAAGGGTCATGTGTGACTGGAGCCTACCCAGTAACTTTGGGCCCTAAGCAGGGTACACTCTGGACAGGGGCCAGCTTGTCGCAGGGCTTATAATAATTATAATTAAAAATATACCAATTTTTTATTTAAAGTTACACTGTGTAACTTTTCTCCTAAATATGTGGGGCATACTGACTTGTTTTTGTGATTTTTTGAGCGATTATAAGGCCTGAGGCGCGATCTGTTGCTCCGAGCGGGGCTTCTGTACTGAGAAACCGCCCTCGCAACTTGGCCGGGAGCGCTCCGCTGTTCAGGAAAAGTCACGTGACAGGGAACGACTTGAGGCGCAGGTATAACCAGGAAGCTACTTTTAGCGTTGTTATTTTCGCCAGTTCGTCAGGGCCGAAGGGCACAAGAAGATGAAGACAATGCCGGACGAGGCAAGAAAAAGAAAATGTGAAAGGGACCGCACCAGATCACAGACAAGAGTCAACATCGGACAGACTTTTGCTCGCTGGCGTCAGATGAGAGACAGAGAAGGCTGCAAATCGGATCACGTTTTTGCTTCTTTATTGTTGGGCAGGTAAATTAGCCTCTTTATTTTTTCTTTAGAACGTGCTTTTTCATACAGTTATTAGTTGTTTTTACTGCGACCATTGCGCGATATTTGTTGATAAGCTAACGCTAGCGCTAACTCTATAGAAGATCCAGTCCAAACTTCCAAAGGTAGCAGCAGGTCAACTAAAGTTGAAACAATGATGGAAATAGACGCACGCTCGCACAGTTTCAGAAGGAGGAGGGGCCCTAGTGTTTACGTTTTGCGACGGTGCAGTGGCACCTGTGGCCTCTAGAGGCGCAAGACCGGGAATCTTACACAGTGTAACTTTAAAGGGTGGAAAATAATAATAATAACAAAAGTAATAACAATAAAAAAGATTCCACCTGTCTGTGGCTTGCCAGGACTTTTTTTTATAATGTTACTATTATTTTATATTAGATCACAAAGCATCAACTCACTGCGTTTAGGATAGAGATATGTTCAAAGTCTGGCTGTTCTCCTCATGAATATGAAGTTAAGCTGGAGTTTTGTCTTCTGTCCTCTGCTGGAGAATATTACCCACTGTTCAAAATAATCTGCTCCTTCTTTCTAAAACAATACTGAATATTGCAACAATAACACCTGCAAGATTTAAATTACAATTTTGGTAGCCTAGCCATCCAGACCCATTTACTTACTTACCCAAGTAAAGTGGGCCTTGAACCCTTCTAATGCACAATTTACCCTGAATGTGTGATACTTGTCCTGTACGACCTCTGAAACAAATAGGTTATAATAGAAAATATAAGAAGAGGGGCCTTTTTTTTTTTTTACCTTGAGACCATGGGACAATAAACTCCTTTGTATATTTTTTTGAGCTTTGGTCCACATCAAAACACTGAAACTATTTTTGACCAAATTGTTTGTAATTAGAAAAGGATAAACTTGCTGTAAATTTATGAATAATGTATTTGTCCCTTTAGTGTCCCCCACATCTGAACTTGTTTTGTTAGCTTTGAACCGTCTCATTTTCCTCTTTGTAAACCAGAACGCCGGCCGCATCTCAAACATCCCTCTCCTCTCCTTCTCCACCTTGCCCCCCTTTGCCTCCTCGCCTCTGCTGCTGCTGCTGCTGCTGCTGCTGCTGCTGCTGCTGCTGCTGCTGCTGAGCTGTTTGTTTAGGAATCCGGGGCGCCCCCAAAATTGTATTCCATCGACCATGCTCGCTATCAACACACAATTATCTGGCTTAATCATGTGGAACTGTGGCAAATTCACCCGGGGCTCGGGAACTAATGACATCGGCGTCGCAAGGCCCGCTTTAGTGGAATGGCCGCCGCACCTGCACCGGGATACACGGAGATTGCCGAAGAAAATTTGGTCTCATTTCACCACCCCACCTCTCTCCTCCTCCTCCTCCTCCTCCTCCTCCTCCTCCTCCCTCCAGTCGACCCTCCTCCATTCAATCTCCCACCTTTCTACACATTTCCACCCTTTTTTACCCACAAAATTTCATCAGGTTTAAAAGAAAAGAATCTGATTTTGGGAATTTTTGAAGACATAATTTGATCACCTCATAGCATATTCTACTAAGCTCTCCTTTAGGCTTTATTATCAAGGATTTTAACAGATGCAGAAGCTTTGGCCAATCATAAAGTAGTTAGTATTGGCTGTTGGTCTACACTGGCTTGTCAACATAATTTAATAATTTTTGAAACAATGCCAGTATTCATGACTTAACCTTCTTTATAACTTC